>JBBELK010000080.1:0-600000 GCA_037783545.1 Henricia sp. BOLD:AAB3569 | reverse complement strand
CAGGACTGCGGTGGAAGTCACGCACCACCGAGCCCATATCTCGAGACAGTGCGAAGCTAACACTTGAAAACGAAATCGCATTTGCAGTCATCGCGAAAACATGTAGCCTACATGACTGCCATTATGCCGTGAAAACACGAGACGTCCCGTGCTAGCCCGTCTTGTCCAGGGGTGAGCGAAACGCGATATCGAAATCTGACTGTAACGGCACTTTGGTCGGCTGAGGGTCCTTCAAAGACATCCCGAGCGAGCGCTGCGCAGCGACTGTGCTCGGAGACTTTTTAAGGTCCACGGAGGTTCAGAAATGAGAGCTGAAGAATAAAAATTCGTCCCGTTGAGGTGATGTCCTGGAGCAAGTCCGCGCTCAACGACCCACCAAAGGGCCTGAAAGGGCCGTACATAAGAGCCCTTATGGGGAGCCTTTAGGGGAACGTAAATTAGAAATTCCCAAATGGTCTTGCGCATTTTGTTTGCGTTAGCGTCAGTTCGTGGAAAAATTGTCTTCTTCAATGCATTTTACTTAATTCACTTTGACATAGGCCCTACATTTTGTGAGCCTATCTCTAAACATTTTTTTAAAAATAAAAATGCTGTTTTTTATGAGTACGGTTTCTGTCATGACGATTTCGAAACGAACGCAAGTTGAAACGTGGTAACCTAATTCCTATAGCATTACGCTTCCATAGGATTACACAATATTTATGTCTGCCTGTCCTTTAAATTATTCTGATATCGCTAGTAAACTAACTTTTCATTTCAATTATTTTCTTTCCCTTAAACTGGGAGTCATGCATTAAATAGACCTAAACATAATGATATAATGACGTCATAATGACGTCACTTTTGTACGTGTGATTTCCTGTGGCCCTACAAAACGCGTTTCTTGAAGCTCCTATATAAATGCTTACACGTAAACAAACCTATGACGTCATCAGGTGTCGGGTCCATTGAAAGACCACATAGTAAAAATTATAAAGATAGTGCAACGATTATGCAAAAAGTAAAAAACTAATCTTTATAAACTTTTTATTTTAATCCGCAGGTGGATGGCGTTGTTGAGCATCTTAATAGTACTATACGTGTCCTACTCAAAGACAGAATACATTTAAAAACAGGAACAGCAGCATTAAATAACTAAAGAATAATGTTGATCAACTGACTCATAGAAATTTCAGCCACATAGACGTAGTCATACTTGCATGTGTTTTTTTGTGTTGAATGCATGGTATAAAAATTGTTTGCAAACAATTTTAAAAACCACCTTCAGTTGGCAATTTCTCCCACCATTTTACACGGAAGGAAATTGTGGTGTTTGTTACCATTGCTATCAACACTTTTGGTCGGGGTTTTCTCTTCAACTCGTGAAGTAAAATTTTGGGTAACTGCAAATGTTGTACTGGGGCTTTAAAATACGCATTCAGATCACAATATATTGAATGAGGAGTAGCATATCTTGAATGGGGATGTGCTGATCGCTTTATTTACGGCCAAAATAACAATCAATCACTTTCACGGTGTTAATTTCCCGTAGCTATTGTATTTTACGCATTGAGAGCAGTCGACCGCAAAATCCTGCCTTGAACGGAGGTGGCTAGTTAATGAGTTCCTACAAGACGTGTGAGTTTCGCTCGTCTACGGTATACGCCTCCATTATTAGTTTTTGTTTGTACCGCTGTAGTTAAAAGTAAATTTAAAAAAATAAAAAATATTCAGAAAATATCTACCACAGCAGAGATTTGTGACGGGCTCTACGAAAATGAGTCACAAGTCGCGCTGGCTAGTATTCTTTTTGCGACCATCAATAGAAATCCGCGGCAAATCCACGCTCAATAAAATACCAAAACACAATGGAAATTCCTAGCGGTGCCCAGATACCGCCTGGAATGTCTGTGTTCCCCCTGGAATGTCTGTGTTACGCCTGGAATTTCTTTTGTGTTTAGGTATTTTAATGAGCGTAGAAATGCCACAGATTTCTTTTTATGGTCGCAAAAAGAATACTAGCCAGCGCGACTTGTGACTCATTTTCGTAGAGCCCGTCACATTTAATTTCTTGGAGGAAACTAAGGTTATCCAAGAGCCATTTTGTTCGTTTCGTGTTGCACTAGTTTAAGGCATCTTCGGCAACTAAGGCCCTTTATACCATCAACTATGTGGTATTATATTTAGCTTTACTTTATTATCAACTCAGGATGACGAAGAAGGGTCTAATATTCTTGGGTTTCACTTGGTTTGACAACCAGTTGCTATCCGCCATTAATGTGTCCATACTATGGCACGCCAAAGCGAAAATAATAAAAACAAAATATTTTCGCAAATGTTGCGCAAGAAAATAAACAGTTGGCAAGACGTTTTAATGTTGATAGACTGTTTGAAACCGGCATACCGTGCTTTTGTTGGCAAGTTTTTAAAAATGTTGAGACCTGTTTTTAAGAATTGATGGCAGAATCAACATTTGCGAAAATATGCGTCAACATTTGTTAATTATTATTTTCGCTTTGGTGTGCCATAGTATGGACACAGTAATGGCGGGTAGCAACCGGTTGTCAAGTGAAACCCAAGAATAGGGAATTATATTAAGAGCCCAATTATCTGAATTGACATGATATACGTAATAATGTGTACTACAAGTATATAGATATCCCCATTTTCATTGTGTCTTTATTCCTAAAACATCCAATATCTAAACAAAAATTTCTCTTGAATAACTGTATCGTCCACTTTCTCTTCATCTGTTTACAATTTACTTGACACGAGGAAGACACGACGACGGAATTTTTAAGACGAGCATTTTAACTTTAAAATCTTTAAGACGAGACAATCTTTACATGATGACGCGCGATATAAATTCCTGGACGGCTGCTATACTTTCAAGAGATCATTTCACAGCAATCTGTCCATCTGCAGCTGTCCCGTCTACCCACTCCATCGTACATGTAATAATATTTATTCTCTCCTCTGCCACTTAATTTTGCAGTTCTGTCGTTCGCAAAAAAATGCATAATTTTTTTCACGATGCTTCTCCGACTGGTCGTTCGATGATCCTTGAAAAAGACTACACGGTGTACTTCAGTGCGGCCGCTTTATTATTATTATTATTTTTATTTTATTTTAACGCGTCATTAAATCTCCATCGCGTACTCGAGATGGCGCGTCATTTCCCTGTTGACGAGGAAATCGATGAAGCAACATCGATCCCACAAAAGATAAACGTTTTGCAAATACAACGCAAATACAACGCAGGGTGGGCGTTGTTTTATCTGCTCTAAATCTGCTTGGAAATTCTCTTAAATTTCTTGTTTTCTGTCTGTCTTAATCAAACAAAATACGTTATGTTTCTCTCGAGGGATAGTGGAATTATTTGCTTTTAGTTTCGACGAACGAAGTGCGTTATCTCGATTTTGCTAAATGTGGGGCAAAGTGGCACGTATAGTATTTCAGCAATTATGAACTGGACCTGTGACAATTCTGTAAAAGCAGGTCGCATTTTGACCCTAAATTATAATTTTGTCAAATATGAGCTGAAATATATAATACATGTACATGATTATATGAAATAATTCACTTTTAAATGGAGGTGTAGAAAGTCCACATACTATGATGTTGTTGCTACGTGGTGCACGCCAATGCCTAGCAACCAACAGTCTGGTTGCTTTATACCATTCTCTCCTACCACGAACGGGATCTTGATTCTGTACTTCACATGCATGCACCCAGTCACATTACATAGCAACCAAAAATGAGTGTGGTCATCTGGATACTAATTGTGTATGTGAAGAGAAGTACATCAGTACATCAAACGATATTCACGTGAAACACACAAAAAGGCTAATACCCCCACCCCCCCCCCCCCCCCCCCCCCCGACACCTTTTAGTCTCCCAAATGGTACTATTATTTTCAAAGAAAAATGATTTGGAAATATGATTTCGCCAATCCTGTGAAAGCAGGTCGCATATTTTACGCGGATTACCAAACTAGATATCTTTAATTTCTTGTAGACGACAGCCACTCAGACAGGTGCTAATTACATTCCAACCTGCGTGGATCTAACACTCCTACTTTACATCTTGACGCAAACACTCCAGAGACGTCCTACTTTGTTAAAGAATTGTTTATTACAATTTTAAATTGAGATTGGATTGGGCTCCAACTGGGCGAAGTGGCCGCTTGTCACGAGTGTTTGTCATTTTCAAATTCCCCCATGGAAGTATTGGCGTCATAGAAGACAATTTGCTCTTTTTTTTTGTTTTTGTTTTTTTAACTATACAGAGTTACCAAATTTTGAACCTGACACCTCTGATTCACAGAACAAATGCTCTACCAGCTGTGTTTTAAGACAAAGTAATAATAACCACAGTTTTCCTAAAAAGACAGAACCTTCCCTTCGGCTGGAGTAACATTGCCGCCAACAAAGATTATTCCGGGGCTTTGAGGTAGATAACACAATTCCTCGGGGTTTGAACCCCAGTTGCAGTCTTAGGGAAGCAGGCTCGTCAATGCGCGCGCGAGGAACAAATTCGGGCCACGACGTTCACAGCTCCATAGAAAGGGACGGAGCGGTGAATTTCGTGGCACGAATTTGTTCCTCGCGCGCGCATTGACAAGCCTGCGTCTTTAATGTGCGAGCACTTTAGTTTGAGAAGTGGGAGGGAAAAACCGAAGGGAAATCTCCTGGGGGGAAACCCACGCGGTAAAGTAGGGACTGCAACCACAATCCACGTATACACGAACAGGAATCGAACCCGGGACGCCAGAGGTGAACAGCGAGGAAAGAACCACTACGCCAACCTGATCCTTTTTATGAGAATATTATGAGATTTTAAGTTCATTTTCCATTTTTCACATGCATGCAGGATCACAAGCGACCAGTCACAATGAACGAATTGCATCGAGTTCTCCTCCTAGTCACCTTGGGAACATTCGCCCTACTCCTGTGCCTACCCGCCTGCACTCATGCACAACCTGAGGGAGTCTTCAAATTCGACCTTGACAAGTACCCCGACGCGGCGTTTGACGGCGACTATAATACCGACCCCGAGCGGCTCACGAGAGAGCAAGTCATGCAGAGATTGTTTGAGCTAGCACTGGCAAGATCGAACAAGGGTCCAGGTATTAAAGGCCGTAATGTCCCAAGATTTTAAGCAACAATTTCACCGAAAAAAACTTACCCAAATGAAAGATAGAAGTGGTTCCAGTTGTCCAATGCAATGATTCCGCCCAAGATGTATCCTTTTCCTGAGAAAACGATATTTAAAGGCGAATTTATATAAATGTGTGCCCACACACCTTTTTATTTTACAAGGGAGCCATTATGCGAACGAAACTAGCCCCCTAACTACAATTGTATAATGGCTCTGCTTTCCATGCGGTATAGCCATGAACCAGCCTAAACAGGACGACGGCTTCACAACATTTCATGAAAGCATATGGACACAGTAATTTTCCATCATTTTCTTGCACCGTGGATGAGGTACTGAACTGACTTACACACAGGTCGGTTCTTATCGCAAACATCCTTAATCACACGTGAAGATTACGCCATTTTTAACAATTATTATTTGCTTGACACCGTCAAGCAAATAACACACAAATAAAATAGCGACAGTAGCATTAACATCAGAAGCTATAGTTGCACCTTCTAATATGTTAAGGCTAAGATTTTATCGAAGATGTTATCTTTTTGGGTAGGGGAGCTTGATGTAAAATAAGTTACAATACTAGCTCAGAGAGCACATCGAAAGAAAAAAATCGCTGATGATTTAAATATTTAATTTTGCCGATGACATGTACTCTAAACAGCGACGTGACCCCATATAGCCTCACCACGTGACTGGTGAGGAAAGGTATATTCACCAATATTTCGAACAAATTTGTCGAACTTTTTCTTTCTTTCAAGTCAATACTTCTTCAAAACTTCTCCAAGCCCCGGTTGCTACGTTCATGTACGGACCCATGATCCGCAGGCGAACGGCGTTGTTGAGTGTCTTAATAGTACTATACGTGTCCTGCTTAATAGTACTAAAGACTGCATAGAAAGTGGTGGCGATATTGTAATAGTTGTTAGCAACATACAATAATTTGCCCCGGTTGCTACGTTTATGTACGGACCCATGATCCGCAGGCGAACGGCGTTGTTGAGTGTCTTAATAGTACTATACGTGTCCTGCTTAATAGTACTAAAGACTGCATAGATAGTGGTGGCGATATTGTAATAGTTGTTAGCAACATAACAATAATTTTGCTCGTTCTTGTGTTTTATTTCAGCTTATACAATTCCCCGAAGAAAGAGGCAAGGTGTTGGCGTTGGTCTATTCCAGTTAAACAGAATATCCATGGATGAAAAGCTTAGGAACCAACGCGATTTACTTGACAGAATGGAGCGTAATTTGGAGACATTCGACAATGCCGGCCGCAGGAGATAGAAAAGCACCAAGCCTACTGGGAAAACAAGATTGTTTTTTTTTTCATGTTTTAAAAGGTAGGTGGGTGGCAAATTTGAGGTCCGATGTGGGTGCATGATAAGCGGAAAGATGTCACCATGAATGCTAGAGAAATTCCAAGATGTGAAGAAGTGAAAATTGGCAAAGCGTCGCCGAAAAATCCCCATAATAATTCTCTTTGAATTCTGAAGTGAGTTTTTATACTATACTTATATTTGTACTGAGTGCACTATGTATAGTTCGTCAGTTGTAATGCTGAAAACATGAAATTTTCTGACCCCCAAAAGGGCAAAGTCACACTTGCGGTGCAAATACCAATCAAAGACTTAATTTCAAAAGGCCATTCCAATTTGTAGGTTGGGACAACGAAATGTCCTGGCAATATACCGAAACATATTGAGTTGCTCGAAAATAAACAAACCAGAAAGCAATTTCTTTGTTCCAGTAGCAGATCTTCCCAGCAAATATGCAATTGCATTTGGGATTGGAACTTCTGAGTCAATGACTATTTATCACGGGAAATCCCCAGTCGATGGTTGGGTTGTTACGGCTGGAATATATTATCCCTGGAAAGCAATGTTTGTGGGGATTTGTTCGGGGCAGACATAGCCGCGAAGGGAATGAATTTCAAGGAAATTGATGGGATACCTGAGAGTGCACTGCCGTATTTGATTAGGTGTTTTATGCGTTTGGACACGGTGTTCAGTGAGATGTTTTTATACAACGTGCTACAGTGTTAGTAATCTCAAGATCTGGCAAGGGAGCCATTTTGTTGCTGCGTTCGTGCTTATCATTTTGGCTACCCCAGAGCAATGCGTGCGCGCGTGGTTATTCTTGTCATACATGATCGAACGCAGCCGGGGCAAGTTTGTTTCAAACCACCTCACAGATCACAGATCTTGATCAGGATCTGCGCGAAGTGAACGAAATTTTCTCAGATGTGCACAGATCTGGATCCGATCTGTCCGATAATAATATAGCCAAAGTCATTATTGTTTATTTGAATACAAATCCTTCAAAAGGCCATCTGAGTTTCCTTAATGTCTAACGATTTGATTTCTTTTTTCTCTGAAATTTCATTTCAGATTTCACGTCGTATACAGGCTGAATTAACTAACATTAAAGACTGATTTCCTACCAACGAACAAGCCCAATTTATTGTCGAAATCCTACAACCAACTACATGTGTTCGTCAACCGCTGAGTGACACGTGGAAACCTATAGGGATTCGTTTTGAACGTACTTGATTAATCAACATATCTTCGTCCAACAGTTCTTTCAAGTGTGTTCCGAGCTCGTGCGCTGCAGAACTTAATATCCAAAACTGCGCAATCGGCCCTCGTGGGACTAATGCCTTGTGTATATATTCACTGGAGATTTTAAATTCAACAGACATACTATACATGTTAATTTAAAGTAAATAGTATCTGTATTCAGCATATATTACAGTAAATCACATTTGGCCATACGAATGACTGGTATGTTGGCGAAGTGACTGAGAAACAAGAAATGATGTTTCTAAGTTGTTAAAATTGTATATGTTATGTAAGTTGTTAATATACAAATCCGAAAAGGAGGTTCGGATCCATGAAATATCGCAGTTGCCTGACAGAATATTTATGGGGTATAGTAAAACAAATACAACATGGTTTGATTGGAAATAGTGAAAACTGTTGGATGATTGGGACTATCTCCCGAGGCGCAAATCTCCCTTGGCTTGCGCCTCGGGAGATATAGTCCCAATCATCCAACACCGAGGGATCATTTATATAGTTTTCACTATTTTCCCTCAAACCATGTTGCATTTGTTTTACTATACCTCATAAATATTCTGTCAGGCAACCGCGATATTTCATGGATCCGAACCTCCTTTTCTAATATCGGAAAACGATCGAGAACCACCGGACGTCGTTTTGATTTATGTTTTAATAGACATGGTACAACTGTGCTCACCACTAAGCACCACGGTATGCACGTAATTAGCGCGTGCATCGTTGGTACATTTCATTGAAAATATCACCCTGTACTGGGACAAATCTAGGCTCTGATCCAATGTGTGATAGTAAAAACTATCACATTGCCAAGTTGCTGAAATGGACCAATGAAATACCGCGGCTACCGGATGAATATTAATGAGGTATAGTAAAACTGTATTATAACGTGGTGGCGTATAAATGGCTACAATGTCATTAGGCCTAAACTTTTATTTCTTTTTAAACGGGCAAAAAAAAATGACTTATCATAAATTTAAATCTCTAGAGGACATTTATATGTCAGTTTAATGTTTTATTGTAGCATTAGTTCCAAAAATTTATTATTTTATTATTCGATATTATTCTTAATACATATAACTTTTCGGTATATCTTAAGCCCGTTATAACTATTACCAGTTGTCTGTGTGATTCAAAAGGACGATAAAAGCCAAAGTTAGCATTTATTGATACGCCTTCAAAAGAGGTTAAAGAACAATATAAGAAAACGTTTTTCGAATGTGTATATATTTACTTTTAATCAAAATATTAATGTACATTATAAGTGTATGTTTAGACTCGCATACGCCACGAGACTGTACTAAAGCTCGCGATGGTTACAATTTAGCAAAGATGAAAAAAACAACTATTTCTGATGGTGCTCTAGAATTAGAAACATGTGAATTTTAAATGTTAAGTTATTTGAGATTACATGTATTCTATAATCGTTCAAAGTATAACAATTATTGCGGAGCCGGCTCCTTTAGTTTGCAAACATTTATCTGGGTAAATGTTTTTAAAAAACTAAGCCCATGCAGCGTTAAATACATTATAAACTCCTCACAAATATTGGAAATTTGTTTTCCATCACCTATAATGTCTGAGGTATCTGTGACCTGTTATTTTTATTATTATTCTTTCATTTTGGTACTGAAACCAAGGATTCCTCGAAAGCTTGAGGAAATGCATGATGAATTAGAAACGGCCAGAGACACGGGAAAATCCCCTTGCTCTTCACGAAAGAATGCTCTAGGATCTCTAAAGTGCGCTTCCGAAACCTAACACACTGGAGCAACGGCTTTTATACATCCCTTCTGAAACTATGAGCAACTAACGATGGAAAATTGGGCGCACACCGTTGTTAATAACAATGGTTTGTGCCCAATTTTCATTGTTGGTTGCCCATAGTGTCAAGGATGGAGAAAGTGTGGGGTACCTTGCACAGGTGCCCCAGCCGGGGCGAGTTTCGAACCCGCAACCCCAAGTTTTCACCTGTGATTGCGAGTCACTGACCCAAACCATTCGGCCACGGTACCTCGAATATATCGTGTTGCACGTCAATGGAAAGCTCATTCATTGCATGCCTTACACAATGACACCACTATTTCGTGACAGTCACTTGTTTGAGGGGTCCAGAGCAACTCCGTTGAGAATGCGGGAGGGTCTTAAACAGAATTTGCCAAACATGTGCCATTACATGTGTTCAACCGAACAATGAAATCTCTATATCAATAACGAGGAATAAACAAGACATATTGTGATTTGTGTGTGTGTTGCTGTTTTCACAAATGCACGATCATTACACAAATTGTCACTATTGTAAAAGTAAATAAACAGCCCTTCTAGTGATATGACAAACAAACTTTTGAAGAGTATATTAATTTAGCTTTATTTATTCATATATCTAGTTATATTTATATTCAATTATATGATTGCGCCCTGGGACCATCAATATGAGCAAAAACATGTACATGTTCATTGTGACCCCATTGTTAGTAACAATGGTGTGTGCCCAATTTCCATTGTTAGATGTTCATAGTGCATGCAGGGATAATAATGTGACATATTTGACATTCTGCTATGTATATATTACTTTATTGCTATAGAGGTGACACAGGGTGGGTTTAAATCTTGTTTTCGAGTAAGTTTAATGAGATGCAAAAAAAACTAACAAATCAGATAATTTCTGCATTTTGTTTGTTGTGGTGTTAAAAAACGGTCGTCAGAAAAGTTGGATTCTGAGGGAAAACATTATAGCTCATACCTCAGCTGATAGAGTGTGTGTCAGGGGTCTCGGGTTCAAATCCCGATGAGGATCATACGATTTTTCTCTCATCCCATATTTGGGGGAGGGGGCATTCATACCAAATATTGCATGTGTTAACCCTCCGAGAAGTCAAAGGAACTGTTGTCCTGGTACAAAGTTGCAGGTTTTTTCTTAATTACTAAAAATTGTTTGGCCGATAAAGCTCAAACCCTAGGTATTCCTCTATCAACCCTTCTAGTTTGAGCCCGTGCAGTCACCTTTAATCTGGGGTTCACCCTTCGGCCACAGCGAACGGCAGTAGGCAGGGCTTCCAGGGAATCCCCCAATGAACTGTGTACAAAACTTTTTGTGATGCCACACAGTCAATCACCCATACTTTCTCAGCCCTGTATGCAAACAGCAGCTGTTTCAGATAAGTCCAACGTCCATTTTAGACGGTGCATGGGATCTCCATTCAACATTTCCACACCATTAGACTGGTATTTCGTCCACCAAAGAAGGCCACATACGCGTAAACAAACAGACTGTTCAAAACAGTCGCTAGGTTCAACCGCGTGTGGCTATCGGGAAAGCTGCTGGGAGGGTTAAGATATTTAAGACATTTTAAGATTATGAAATTGTTTTTGGTTTGTTTATTTATATTTATACAATTAGGTATTTCGTAAAATGTCAGCTTCAGCTTGTAAACTAAACATAGCATACGCCAGTGGCTTAGCCCAGTTTGAGAAAACGCGTATAAAAGCTTTTCGTCCGGTAACTATTTCATCTGGTTTTGAAAATAAAATGTGCATTATATAACTATATAATTGTTAAAACACGGAATGTGTGTCTTTCTTTGTTGGCTCTGTGTGTATGTATGTATATGGGTCTTTCCATAGTAATGGGGTACATTTCTGTGACATACAAGATCTTAGGTTCCAGTTCAGTTCAATTGTCTTAATTTTATCTTTAAATTATCCAGCTAAACTGAGGAAATAACTTTTGCACGAAAGAGTAAGAAACGTAGTCCTACAACATACATTTCTGAAAACCCCGTCACAAAATGGTCTGTCCACGTTACATACGTAATAGGAAAATGTGTACACAAACCTTTCAAAAATGCATGTTGTGGTAGCAATTCTTACCTTTTGGGGCAAAAGTTATCTCCTGAGAACATATAAGGAAATTTCTTTAATTTTGGGATAAACTAAAGACATCTGAAAGAAATTATTGACTTATTTTTCAAATGTACCCCATTACTGTGGAAAGACACACATATATATAGAGAGGGGAGACCCCTAAAGGTAGTATACTTGTTTGGTAAACTGTTAAAAACGGCATGATTTTCACTGTTAATTGAAAGCATAGGTCGAGAAAACTACCTTGTAGAAAATTCAGCCACTTATACCCTGTTTACACCGAAATCCCGGGGGACTTAAGAGTGATTTACGAGAAAAAAAATTGTCAAAATGGCATTTCCTCAGGAGTTGGTCGGCAAGATCTTAAGTTCCTCCTATGTTACTTGTCAGAAGGTCGTAAGTTAGTCCTGAACACTCGCAATAACTCGGGGGGAATCGCCATCGCTCGGCACAAGTTCCCCGACTGTATGGAACGGTTCAAAACGGTCGGGAAACTTTCTCGGTCGCCCCCTTGACAAAGGTTTCATGAACACTCACGAGTATAAGAAATACAGAATTTTACAACTTGTAAGTCGACCCTAACTTGGTCGTGCTTCGGTGTAAACATAGCATCAGATGCAATAATATTTCAGAAAACCTGAAAAATCCAAGCACGGTTTTTGTGCTTGAATGAATGAATGGATTTAAAACATTTTGTAATTTTTCTCATGAATGGCCGGGGGGCAATTCAGGCAAAAACAATTCACAGGATGATTACTACCATTACCATCTTGATAACAAGTAAGCTTAAAGATAGTATACATGATTGGTAAACTGTTACAAATAGTTTTATCCCCCTGTGTGATTGAAGGTATGCATGATTAAAACCAACCTGAGCAAAAACCAGCTCCGTACTTCGTCTAACCTTTGAGAAAACAGTCAAAAAAGGGTTTGCAGTAATTTCGCCCCAAAACCACTTCGCCCTGAACCACGGCCTGTGGGCGAAGTTGTTTTGGGGTGAAGTGGCATTTGGAGGATGTGTTTAGACGAAGTAATTTGGGGCGAAATGGCACTTGGGCGAAATGGTTTTGGGGCGAAATAAATTTTCGTCTCACGAGACGAAAACTAATTGTTTTACTCATTTCTCAAAGACTATAGCACTTCAGACAAAACCATTTCAGGGGAGGTTTTCTACGGTCATCATGTTTATATTGTGTAAGTTAGGCGTAAATCTGTGAACATTTCTTATTTTCGAGATTACCAATGATGTATAGGCCTACTGCCTTTAGAGATAATAATTCAGAATTTGTTGGAGGGTAATTACCAAACAAGTAGACTACATTTAAAGCCCAATACATCATTTGCAGTTACCCAAAATTTTACTTCATTATAGTTGACAAGAAAAACCCAACTAAAACAAACGTGCAAAATAGTATACCTTTGTGGGAGAAATTGCCAACTGAAGGGCCATATTTTATTTGTTCTGCAGATATTTTGGTGCAAGGAATTTGAATGGGACGGGAGAATCATAAAAAATACGGGCGCGTCTGCCAAATAAATATTTTATCTGCATTATTCAAAATTGTCAGTACATGTAATCTAAATGCAAATTGTGTCGGTGGGTGTTGTGGCTATAAATTGCGTTACATGACGCATAAATAAATAAAAAAGGTACAATAAACGAACAGACAAAATTAACGAAAAGGTTAAACGCTCTATAATAGTGAAAATTAGTATATTTAGCGGTGTAGCTAGAGGGGAGGTGTGGGGGGATGGGATTGTGACACCCATGTTTATTTTATTCGGAAAAATCATGGCACAGTCGGCAAATCCATAGTGCTGTTTTATTCGGTAAAGAAATCTTGTGGTGTTTGTTGCCATTGCTATCAACATTTTTAGCCAGGTTTGTCTTGTCAAAATTTGTCAAATATTTTGGGTCACGATACATGTATGGTTTTAAGGATGTATACAGTTGAAGTCAGAAGTTTACATACATGTACACCACTATCATCATCACCCAAAATGGTAAACAGGACTACCCGAACCATTGCAAGGTGTACAAGCTACAGTTGAAGTCAGAAGTATAAATACATGTACACCACTTGTAACGTCGATATCCTGCCTCAGCAGACTTGAGGACCGTAAATCATTAATAGCGCCCTCTGTAGATTTATACTTACATGAATATGCAGGTCAGGTCACTATAACACATATGTACACAACCATGACAATAATACGTTAGAGAAAGTTTGTAATCCCAGATATTTTAGAGAGAATAAGCCCTAGACTCCACACAATCGGTAAGATACATCTTTATTTCTTTAATGATTGACAGTGACATCTTCCAGAGAAATCAGCAGTTTAGTTTCGAGGCAAATTTCGAGTATTTTGTTCACTTAAACCAAGATAAAATGTTGGTAGATTGTGTTGTGAGATTTCACCGACATGTCACAATATACGTACGTA
Source organism: Henricia sp. BOLD:AAB3569 (assembly GCA_037783545.1). Classification (NCBI taxonomy): domain Eukaryota; kingdom Metazoa; phylum Echinodermata; class Asteroidea; order Spinulosida; family Echinasteridae; genus Henricia; species Henricia sp. BOLD:AAB3569. The sequence continues at coordinate 585,982 of JBBELK010000080.1, read as the reverse complement.
CATGTCAATACCATGGGACAACACACGTTTATCGCTTCAAATAACGGTTTATTTGGACACTGTTTAAGCCATTACAAAGGCACATAATGAACATTTTGGACAGCATGAAGTAATGCTAATCTTTACTTTTACATTGGATTTGTTTAGTGTTTACATGTTTTTACATGTACATGTAGTTTAAAGCTGCCTAACTTTGCTGTAGTTCTTATTTAGTTTTTGTGTACCCTTTCTACTACAGTGAACCGCTTGTACGCTTGTACGCTTGTACGCTTGTACGCTTGTACGCTTGTACGCTTGTACGCTTGCATGATTGTACGCTAAGGAGGCTTTGTAGATGGCCAGACGTTAGAAGGCAACAATTGATAACACTGAGGAGTTGCACTAAGATTCGTCATGCATGTGACCATTAAGTTTACAAGTAGATCACATGCAACATATGGAGGCGAATAAAGAGTTAGAGCGAGTTCAGATGAAACGAGTTTGGTGAAAGTTCATACTTACTGTGTAGGACGCTACATAGAAGTTCACGATTGTCTGGGACTACTCGTAAGTGATTGTAAAGCAAAATGGCAGATACCGGTACCTCAGTATCATCCGGAGACAAAGACATTGCCAGTGAAGAGTCAGTGAAATCAGTGTCAAGCCCAAAGACAGATGTGAAGACACTGAATCCACCAAAGCAAGATGACAATGTCAGTGAATGTGGATCAATAAAATCAAATAAAACAGTGAGAAGTTCATCAAGTACTGCCTCAAATGAGCGATACCGTCAGGCCAAAGCAAAGCTGTATATATCCCGGCTAAAGAAAGAACAACTCAAGCGAAAACAACAACTTGAGCGAGAGAAAATGAAGCTGGAAATGAAATTACAAATGCAAGATGTAGAAGATGAAGAGGAACAGGCACAATTAGAAACAAACATTTGGGAAGAGGAAATGGAGGAAGAGGAAAATTCCACAGAAGACAGGCCAGATGTCACACAGGCAGAGTACGTAAATCATGCAAGTGAAGTCACAAGTAGTGATCTGCCTGTCAACAACCATGACCAACAGAAAACTGACATGGCTACGGAAAATGATAGTGGCATTATAGCATTTCCTTTAAGGGTGCAAAAGAGTACAGCGCCACCTGCAGTAACCTCGCAGTCTACGCCAGCATCACATGATCAAACTAGTGTCTCGCAATTATGTCAAGCCTTGACACTCACCATGAACATGCCCAAGCCTGACATGAAGCCCTTCAGTGGAGATCCGGCAGAATACTGGGCATTTGTAACAAGTTTTGAAACAAACATTGGTACCAAGGTGGCCGACGTCCGAATGAGATTAACCTACCTGGTGCAGTTCTGCCGAGGAAAGGCGAAGGAAAGTATTGAAAACTGCATTCTGATGGAACCCACTGCCGGATACAAGGCGGCACTTGAAATCTTGAGAGAGCAGTTTGGTCAGCCACATCTGATAATGCATGCCTTGTTACGTAAAGTCACTAACCGTGGGCAAGTCAAGCCAAATGATGGCAATGCCCTTTGGGATTTAGCAAGGGACATGAAAAAATGCCATATAACTTTGTCCCAGCTTGGATACAACGCCGATCTAAACAGTACTGAGAATTTGCTGAAGGTTCAGCGTCTTTTGCCGACACACTTGCAAGGTGATTGGGCCAGGAGAGCTCAGTCATTTATCGACTCCAAGCGAGAGCCAAGTTTTGCTCAAATGACGGAGTTCATTGAACAAAGGGCCAAAACTGCCAGCAACATGTATGGACAAAATGTCAGCAAAGGTTTCAGCCCTTTTGGCGTTAATCAGTCTACACGTGCCAAACCAAAGGTCAACTACTCGAAAGTGACCTCCCTCTCAACCAGCGTGAGTGGCGAAAGCCGCAGCGAGGCAAGGCCGGCCAAGCATGTTAAGTGCCCGTGCTGTTCTCAATCCCACACATTGGCAGAATGCAAAACCTTCGCACAGAAGACATATGATGATCGCCGCCAGTTTCTTAGAGACAACAAGTTGTGCGATAACTGCTTTATTCAGTGGCACGTCGCAAGACGCTGTAGATTTAGTAGTCGCTGCGAAATAGAGGGATGCACGTGGAAACATCACACTCTCCTTCATCCACCCAGAGTAGTTGCCAGTCAGGATCATAAGGGAAATAATCGTGGAGGAAAACCTGAACCTGCTGGAACATGTGCATCAACTGGGGCTGGGATCCATGATGTTGTCGGCAGTCAAGATAAGCCAAGCGAGTGCTACACTATCAAGTCAACGCGGGTAGCCCTAAGAGTGCTGCCAGTGAAAGTAGCACACAACGGCCATGAGGTAGAGACATGTGCCTTACTAGATGAAGGCAGTGATGTCTCACTTTGCGATGAGAAGTTGGCTGAGCAACTTGGAATTCAAGATGAAAGGTTCAACTTTTCCTTGAACACGGTTGGAGGAACGACGAAATATTACGGCATGGAGGCTAACCTAACAGTCAAGTCTGTGCAGAATAGTGAGGAGCTGCATATACCAGGGGCGAGAACCGTCCAAACCTTGCCCATCTCCAGAAGTGTCTTCCCAAATGTAGAAGATATAAAGAGATGGAGACACCTGGATGGAATAAATTTCCCCACAAACGACGGAAAACCAGTACGACTTCTGATCGGTGGAGATGTCCCTGAAGCGTTCTGGGTTATGGAGGAAAGGCGTGGTCGACGCAAGGAACCCTATGCAGTGCGATCCCTACTTGGATGGACGCTTGTTGGTCCCACATCAACCTCTACGCAGGGACCAGGAGTTTTCAGCATCAATCACGCCAAGTTGCAAGATGACCAGTTACTGCAACAAGTTCAGAAATTTTGGGAGGTAGACTTTGGAGGGTCTATCATGGACAACAAACGTGGCGAATCAGTCGAAGATCGCAGAGCAAGGTCCATCATGGAGGAATCAGCAAAGCTTGTTGACGGCCATTATGAAATAGGCCTACCGTGGCGAAGGCAAGATCCTGACTTGCCAAACAATCGGGCACTTGCAGAGACGAGGCTAAAATCCCTTAAAAGACGACTGCAGAAAAATGACAACTTGTTTCAGCAGTACAAGGAAACCATTGATGTTTACGTCCAGAAAGGATATGCAAGGCCAGTTTCACAAGAAACCCCGATTACTGAAGTTAGTGGAAAATGGTACTTGCCACATCATCCAGTGTTCCACCCCAAAAAGCCAGGGAAAATGAGAATGGTCTTTGATTGTGCAGCTAGGTGCAAGGGCACATCGCTCAATGACCAGTTACTACGGGGTCCAGACTTTACGAACAATCTGGTCGGTGTGTTGACCCGTTTTAGACAAGAAGCTGTTGCACTGGTAGCGGATGTAGAATCCATGTTTCACCAGGTGCGGGTGCCTGTAAAGGACCGTGATGCTCTACGTTTCCTTTGGTGGCCAGACCATGACATCACAAAGAACCCTACCGACTTTCAGATGCAGGTTCATTTGTTTGGGGCGACGTCCTCGCCAAGTTGTGCGGGTTTTGCACTACGAAAGACGGCAGAAGATCATAGCGCTGGATTTGAAGCGGCAACAGTTAAAGCAGTACAAGACAACTTTTACGTTGACGATTGTCTTGTTTCGGTGACCAATCAGAAAGCGGGCATCAGTATCGCTAGTCAGCTCATCGGTCTTCTTGACAGAGGTGGATTTAGACTGAGAAAATGGCTCAGCAACAATAGGGAGGTATTGGCAACAATCCCAGCAAGTGAGAGAGCACCATCTATTCTGGACCTGGCCTTAGATGATTTGCCACTTGAGCGCACGCTTGGTGTATACTGGAATTCCGAGTCTGATGTATTTGGCTTCAAGACGGTCCTTAAGGAAAGGCCTGCAACCCGAAGAGGCATCCTGTCCACGGTTAGCTCACTGTACGATCCGCTGGGATTTCTAGCACCATTCATCCTACCAGCCAAGATACTACTACAGGACATTTGTAACAAGGGAATGGGCTGGGACGAGAAGGTCGGGGAGCGAGAGCTGTTTCGATGGAAACAATGGTTGAGTGACTTGCCAAAGCTGGAGACACTTACCATAGACAGGTGTTTGAAGCCGAGCTGGTCTGATGGTAATGTGATTAATCAATTGCATATCTTCTCGGATGCATCAGAACGTGGCTACGGAGCTGTAGCATACTTGCGGGTGATAGATGCCTCAGGAAGGTTTCACTGCTCCTTCGTGCTTGGGAAGGCAAGGTTATGTCCCAAGAAGTGCTTGTCTATTCCGCGTCTGGAGCTTACGGCAGCTGTCCTGGCCGTTCAACTGAGCAAAATGATCAAAGAGGAGTTGCGATTGCCCATCACTGGCGCCATGTTCTGGACCGACTCAACATCGGTTCTGCAATACATCAGAAATGAGAGCAGACGTTTTCATACCTTTGTAGCAAATCGAGTTGCGAAGATTCAAGATGCCACGGACGAGTCACAGTGGCACTACGTCGACTCGGAATCCAACCCAGCAGACGAAGGATCTAGAGGGCTTTGTGCTGAAAGAATGACCAAAGTAAGCCGATGGTTGAAGGGGCCGCAGTTCCTAGAGATGCACGAGGACCATTGGCCAATTCCTCCAGTTGTCCTGCAGGGCGTATTACCAGATCCTGAAGTCCTTCTGTACGACGGTTTGGAGAAGGATCCTGAAGTCAAGAGATTGGTAGCACAGACAATAATAGTGCAGGAGTATGCAAAGATTGACAAACTCTTGACTAAGTACTCATCATGGAACCGCCTGAAGAGAGGAGTCGCATGGCTCTTGCGGTTTGGGGACTACCTTCGTGTCCGAGTCAGAGCAAGAAAGGATGACAAGGACCTTTGCCAGAAGCATCTCTCCCTGGAAGAATACCAAAGAGCCGAAAGAGGGATAATACGGTACATCCAACGTCAAGCCTTCCAGAAAGAGATTGATGGTCTTCGTTCGCCAAAGGAGGATCTGTCATGTCAACAAAGGAAGTCTAAGAAGCCACAGTCTCCTCTCCACAAGCTTAACCCTGTTTTGGATGATAACACCTTAAGAGTGGGTGGTCGGCTTAGAAATTCTCCCATTGACCATGAGATGAAACATCCAATTATCCTTCCCAGTAACCATAGAGTGACGGACATCATCATTGTTCACTATCACTTGCTTGTCGGGCACTCCGGTGTTGGAATGACATGGTCGTCACTTAGAGAGAAATATTGGGTCATCAAGGGTGGCGCAACTGTGAGACGCGTGATTGGAAAGTGCTTCCAATGTAAGAAGAGGAATGCCCCACTGAGACACCAGTTCATGGCCGACTTACCTGCTGCTAGAGTAACGCCAGAGAATCCGCCCTTTACATCGGTGGGTGTTGATTACTTTGGCCCCATTGTTGTAAAACAAGGCCGCAGTCACGTAAAACGATATGGATGCATTTTTACGTGCCTCACGATGCGAGCGGTCCATCTCGAAGTAGCCCATGCATTAGACACAGATGCCTTCATCAATTCCTTACGGCGATTTATTGCAAGAAGAGGAAGGCCCAAGCTTATTATGAGTGACAATGGCACAAATTTTGTCGGAGGAGAACGTGAGTTGCGGGAGAGTCTCAATGCTCTAAACCAGCGGAAGGTCAACGATTTCCTGCTGCAACGCGGTATCAAGTGGCAGTTCAATCCTCCAGCAGCAAGCCACATGGGTGGCGTCTGGGAAAGAATGATACGGTCGGTGCGCAAAATCCTGAGGTGTCTCTTGAAGGAGCAGGTGGTCTCAGATGAGGTTCTACTTACCTTGATGATGGAGGTTGAGGCGATTCTTAACGCAAGGCCACTGACACCACTAAGCTCTGAGCCAGGGGATGATGAGCCTTTGACGCCAAACCATCTACTGCTTCTCCGTGAAAATCCCAGCTTACCTCCAGGCTTGTTTCAGAAGGAAGATGGATATGGACGTCGACGCTGGCGCCAGGTCCAATACTTGGCGGATCAATTCTGGAGACGATGGGTACGAGAGTATTTACCCACCTTACAGCTTCGGCAGAAGTGGACTCAGCTGGAGCGAAATCTTCATCTTGGAGACCTGGTTCTGGTGGCAGACGAGAACGTGCCTCGTGGTCGTTGGCCATTGGGACGAGTCACCCAAACCTACCCTGACCATGCCGGTAACGTCCGACAGGTGGAGGTCAAGACTGGGAGGAGCTACCTGAGGCGACCGATTACCAAATTGTGTCTCATAGAGAGTTGCGACAACTAACCTGTGATTGGACACATTCTGTGATTCTCCTTCTGACCTAATGCGACGTTACGAAATTTTGGAAATGAACCACTTGTTAGCCAGTTCATTTGGGGCTGGGAATGTAACGTCGATATCCTGCCTCAGCAGACTTGAGGACCGTAAATCATTAATAGCGCCCTCTGTAGATTTATACTTACATGAATATGCAGGTCAGGTCACTATAACACATATGTACACAACCATGACAATAATACGTTAGAGAAAGTTTGTAATCCCAGATATTTTAGAGAGAATAAGCCCTAGACTCCACACAATCGGTAAGATACATCTTTATTTCTTTAATGATTGACAGTGACATCTTCCAGAGAAATCAGCAGTTTAGTTTCGAGGCAAATTTCGAGTATTTTGTTCACTTAAACCAAGATAAAATGTTGGTAGATTGTGTTGTGAGATTTCACCGACATGTCACAATATACGTACGTACATGTCAATACCATGGGACAACACACGTTTATCGCTTCAAATAACGGTTTATTTGGACACTGTTTAAGCCATTACAAAGGCACATAATGAACATTTTGGACAGCATGAAGTAATGCTAATCTTTACTTTTACATTGGATTTGTTTAGTGTTTACATGTTTTTACATGTACATGTAGTTTAAAGCTGCCTAACTTTGCTGTAGTTCTTATTTAGTTTTTGTGTACCCTTTCTACTACAGTGAACCGCTTGTACGCTTGTACGCTTGTACGCTTGTACGCTTGTACGCTTGTACGCTTGTACGCTTGCATGATTGTACGCTAAGGAGGCTTTGTAGATGGCCAGACGTTAGAAGGCAACAATTGATAACACTGAGGAGTTGCACTAAGATTCGTCATGCATGTGACCATTAAGTTTACAAGTAGATCACATGCAACATATGGAGGCGAATAAAGAGTTAGAGCGAGTTCAGATGAAACGAGTTTGGTGAAAGTTCATACTTACTGTGTAGGACGCTACACCACTATCATCACCCAAAATGGTAAACAGGACTACCCGAACCATTGCAAGGTGTACAAGCTACTAGTACTGCATGCACGTGAGGAATTCCACAAAATCACGACTTTAGTAAAGACTGTTACAAAAATGGTGACAACGCAAGTTTAAGCACACCAGTTTTAACACTGTTCACTGTACAAATTTCACTAGCACATTTTTGTCCCACAATCATGAACACATGAGGCAGGTAACTGCTTATGGATGAGGTACCTGATGTGTTAGTGACTAGCACCCCAAGTAGCTCAAGTAGATCAAACCACTGTTCCTCGTGTGCATCAAGTGATGGTTTAATTTTTTATCTCGCGTCTCATGCACGTGTGGGGCCGGAAAATTTAAAAAGTAAAATTGAATGGTCTCTTCAGGTGTGTGAAGTGGTGGTCAGAGCGTGCTGAGCAGCATGTGTTGCACCTGAGGTGTAAGATGATTGACAATCAAAAAGTTTTTACTGAAAATAATTTCATCTCTCGCACATGAAGTGTTTCCATTTAAGCTTTGACTATCACACCAGGCACGTGAAACACTTGAGGTGACACTCGCCTCAACATGAAGTGACAGTCACCTCAACATGAGGTGAAACTCGCCTCACGATGGGGCGTATGCATTGCTCAGCGCAACATTTCAGGTGCATGAGCTTGGTAGAATCACGTGCATGATGTAGAGTCACTTTTTACAGTGTTGTATGTAAACTTCTGACTACAACTGTACATGACTGGTAAACTGTTAAAAACAGCATGATTTCCACTGGTAATTGAAAGCCTGTGTCGAGAAAACTACCTCGTAGAAATTTCAGCCACATAGATGCAGTGATACTCTATAGAAAACCTAAAAATCCAAGCATGGTTTTTGCGCATGAATGAATGGCACCAAAAATCGCCTACAGGCGATCTTTGGAAATTTAAATATAGTTTTGTCATTTTTCTCATGAATGGGGTCACTTCAGACAAAATAATTTTACAGGATGATTACTACCATTACCATCTGGATAACAAGTAAGCTTTTACAAATTTATTCAGGCATTTTATAGAGGGGGGGGGGGGGGGGGGGCGGTGCGGTCGGGTTGGCTTACGGGTTCTTTCCTCGCCTTTCACCTCTGGGGTCCCGGGTTCGAATCCGGGGCGTGTATGTGGATTGGGTTTGCAGTCCCTACTTGACCGCGTGGGTTTTCCCCTGGGGCATTTCTCAGGGGGTTTTCCTCCCACTTCTAAAACTGCAACTCCTTCTTCGTCATCTCAAGTTGATAATATAGTATAGTTAAAGCTAAAACCGTATAGTTGATGGCATAAAGGGCCTTAGTTGCCGAAGATGCCATAAAATATACAACAACAACAACAATTTTCTAGAGGGTAATAACCAAACACGCAGATTACTTTTAAATTAATCCATTCGTGTGTACGTTTAGACACGCTTACACGATGACAGCCAAATTTATCATTTACAATTTAAGGTTTAATCAGAAAAAGGTCTCACAAAAAAAATTAATAATAAATGAGTGATCAATTTGTGAAACTGCGTTATCGTTGTGTATGCAGTTGATTTATGATCCGGAAAATTGTCTGGGGAAAAGCTGTATCAGGACGAAAATCAGAAAAAATACATGATCATAACTTCGGATATACGAAAACAATAATTGCAATTTGAAATACTGTCTGTGGAAAGGCTGTATCAGGACGAAAATCGGAAAAAATACATGAGCATAACTTCGGATATACGAAAACAATAATTGCAATTTGAAATACTGTCTAGGGAAAAGCTGTATCAGGACGAAAATCGGAAAAATACATGAGCATAACTTCGGATGTACGAAAACAATAATTGCAACTTGAAATACTGTCTTTTTATTTAAAAAAAAAAACAAACAAACAAACAAACAAAAACATTTCTGTATAAGTTTCTCCTAGATTTTTAAATTTCTTTTCGAATCAGCACCCTAATTTAGTGAATAAGACGCAATGAACTGTTAAAAACTGATATAAATGATAACAAACACCACAAACAAATGCGTGGTTTTTAAGGTTTTCCGAGGACTTATTACTGCATCTATATATGGGGCTGACATTTCTACAAGGTAGTTTATCAACAGTATTCTTTAGTTATGAATAATGCTGTTCCTGTTTTTAAAGGTTTTCCGATCATGTAACCTGTCTTTAAGGTACTAGCGACCAGTGCTTGAAGTGACATACTTTTAAAAACAAATACGGTTTTAAACCGAAAAATCAACATACTGAAAAATCAACATACTTTACACACTTTCTCGGCTTACGCAAAATGGCAGACATGTTTCGTAACATAATAGTTGTTATTGGCCGGTAGTTGTTATTGACTTGTAGGGGGAGGGGGGAGGGGGGGGGGGGAGCCTATACATATTAATGAGGTATATAGAAATGAGAGTTATTACCGGGATTCGAAACGGGACGCCCATGAGATTTGTTGACGGCTAAAATGTCAGAATGGAAAGGTGCCTGCATGTGATTTAACAACATTAGAGATTATTTGTTGTTTACTGGAATCTCATTGATTTTTGTCCGTCTTATTATGGCGTCACTAGGGGGTATAGGGCGCCAATAAAAACAAGTAAACTAGAGTAACTTAATATATAGAGTTACGATTTGCAGTCAGGGGACGCCATCTTGGGGGACTTAGCAAGGCACAACTTGGAATGGGGACTCAGATATTTAAGAAAGGCGAACAGGAAAACACATCACTGTTGCCGTTTTTTTGAATATTATATTTTGTTTTGATAAAAACGAAGCCGTCTAAATATGGCGGCGACCTCTTTGGAAACAAAATGGCGTCGATAAACCCTATCATGTCCTAACTATCTCTACAAGAGGAGTATACAATACTACATAGAAGAATTGTTAAACAAAATGAATTATTACTATCGTTCCATTTGCAAGATGGTACTGTCTGTAAGAAATTAACAATTGAAGTTATTTAATGGGTTCAATGAACTTCAGTTCGCAGCCTGTAGGCTGAATTGCATGAAGTGTCTTCCACTTAAACATCGAGATACATAGGTGGGTGGCGCCATTGGCAGTCGACGGCCAGAGACACCGAGGAATCCCCTAACTCTTCACAAAAGAATGCTCTGGGATATTTTAAGTGCGTTACACAACACACTGGACCAACGGCTTTACATCCCTTCCAAAGGATGGATCAAGTGTGTTTAAGTGCCTTGCTCAAGGGCACAGGTACTCCACCCGGGTATCGAACCCGCAACCCCAAGTGTTGCGAGTCAGTGACCCAAACCACTCGGCCACAGTACCCAATTTTAAAAATGCTTTTACACACTTTTTACCATTTACTTGACACAAAAAAATGCATGGATTTTGAAGGTTTTCTGAAGAACTGTAGCTGAAATTTCTGCACGCTAGTTTAACAACATTCCGCATTGTGTTGTGCCCTTATTCTGGAAACCCGTAAAAAGGGCTCGAAATGGTGTTAAATTTAGAGTTACGACACTTCAACAGCGCTTGGCTTGCAACACGCCAATTTAAATCTGCTCTTTCAAACCCGCGTCATTGCCCATCGGGTCGGTAAAAATAGAAAATCCGCGCGCAAACAACGAACATAATGGTTTAAACCTAAACAACAAACAAGCCACTTATTGAAGACGGTGATGTTAATGTCTAGCGGGTCATACACTATAGGCGCCTTTACATGTTTGACTGTCCACATTTATCTTCACAAACATAATACATTCACAACTTGGGCACAACGAAAATAGCAAGAGTCAAGCATCACCTTTGCGTGAAGTTAGGTAAATAAAAGATTGTATGTTTTCACGTGTCAGGACGACACATACATACGTTGTCACACTTTCCTTTTACCTATAAGCTTATTTAAATTCCACCTACACAGTAGTAACTTATGCATCGGTATTAATTTTTGACAGAGGAATTTCAAATAGAAATAGTCATAAAAGGAGGGTCTCTTTTTTGTGATGAAATGTGGAAGTGAAAGGACACGTGACGTATTACATTGGGTGAGGTCACAATTCTGTGTGTGTTACGTGTTAGTGTTAGCTTAACAGATCTGTTAACACGGCATTAATCTCGACATGTCCAGGTTAACACCATGTCAACAGATATGTTAACACGGTGTTAACGCCATGTTAATTATCTACACTGTACACAGGGCGAAGTCACAATTCTGTGTTACGTGTTAGTGTAACAGATCTGATAACTTAATCAGAATTGTGACCTCAGAACAAACACCGCGTTAACTCGATATTAACACAGTGTTTAGGGTGTGTTAGTGTTACATCTCGTGTTAGTTCAACAGCTCCTGTTACAGATCGTGTTAGTCTACTTTTGTACCGACTATTAAAGGTAGCTATAAATCCACAATAGCTAATTGTTCCTTTTTGTGTATGTGAATGATCCTCCTGGCAACGTTGTAGGTGAATGCTTTAATCGAACTTTGCCTCCTGGCAACGTTGTAGGTGAATGCTTTAATCGAACTTTGCTAGATGTTTATCGACCGGTGTTTCAAATAACGTTACCCAAGGAAACATATTTTAATATATGTTACAAACTAACAGTGAACTCTAACTAATAGTGAACTTTAATGTTCAGTTGTATATTTGCCCTTTACCACAAAAGATAATTTGGGGGCGAAAATGCTCAAAAGAGAACATTTTCAATAATGGACGACACTGTTTTCCTAGCGACAGTGTAAAAATTACTGAAGCAGCGTCGATAATATTATGTTTCTTTTAACAATAAAATTCGTTCTCGCTTCCTTCAGAGACTGCGTTGTACCGCTGCGGTCAATTTCGCGGTTATTGTAAAACGACATTTTTTGCAAGATATCATTTTCAGTCAGAAAAACAGGGTTTTTGTGTGCGCTATTCTGCATGTCTTGCATGCAATCAATAGTATTCATCCCACGCTTTGGTGAACACCCAAAAGACGAAATTCTATCCAAATGTTTAACACAAATTACTGGATCCTTGTATTCTTGGGTTTCACTTGGCTTGAGAACGATTGCTATCCGCCATTACTGTGTCCATACTATAGCACGCCAAAGCAAATGTTGCGCATAAAAAAGGATGGCGTGACTTTTAAATGTTGATAGACTGTTTGAAACTGGCATACCGTGCTTTTGTTACACTGTCGCTAGGAAAACAGTTGTTTTTCAGGGTTGCTGGCAAAATATTAGTGTTGAATTATTTTCGCTTTGGCGTGCCATGGTATGGACATAGTAATGACGGATGTGATAGTTGTGACGTCACGCGTATGGCTCGCCAAAGCGGAAATAATTCAACACTGATACTTTTGCCATCATCCCTAAAAAACAAGTCTCAGCATTTTAAAAAACTTGCCAACAAAAGCACGGTATGCCAGTTTCAAACAGTCTATCAACATTTAAAAGTCAAGGCAACCTTTTTTTTCTTGCGCAACAATTTTCGAAAATATGCGTCAACATTAAATTATCAGTGTTTACTGATTTTTCGCTTTGGCGTGCCATAGTATGGACACAGTAATGGCGGATAGCAACCGGTTGTCAAGCCAAGTGAAACCCAAGAATACATGGTATATTTCCATTTACATTTTTCGACTTTATATAGGCCTATGTGGGTATAGATTTCCATCGAAATTTTAAAAAATTACTACTTATTATTTAAATGACGATCGCTGTTGTACTTACGAAAGAGTTTCACTTTTTGGTGAAGATTCCCAAACAATGTCCTTAACCTCAATTTCTGACCTATTAAGCGAGTGACGTCAGAATTATGATAAACCGTTTCAAGAATTCAACAAAAAATCAATACGTTGTGGTTATACACGAGAGAAACTACCGGTCATATATCTACGTACATTTCTGGAGGAATAATTTGGGAGGCCTATTTTACCGCGAAATATTTCGCGCCATTATTTACACCTAACGTGCACGCACTCATATCGAGCGAGTTGTTTACGCGTATTTGAGCTGTCGTTTGACAAGCACACATTTTTCAGTATTCATCAGAGCAAATTTGCGCGGGTTCTTCAAAGCGATGGCGTCACAGATTTATGTTGTTGATTTATTTTATCTTCAAATGCCGTCATCGCTTCGGAGGTGGATAACACTTCAGTCAAAGACATTTTGAGGTTTCCGAGAAAATAAAATCATGTCTGACCTTTATTGATCTACTTCCATTTTACCTAATTTAAACGCTTTTGAAATAGTGATTTTATCGCCAAAATCGAGCATATTTCGCGTACTTTCCGTAGCTTGAACCATTTAGTATATGACTGGTTTTTTGCTTTGACTCAGACGAAGTGAGCATCTCAACATTAGTCTTAACATTTAGTACTTACAACATTTTCGAAGTTTTAAAAACATATTAAAACATATTAAAGTATTATCACTGACGTAAAACATGATTGGTATATCGAAAATCAGAAATGTTCACAGATTTACACATAACTTATTACACAATATAAACATGATGATGGTAGAAAACTTCCCCTAAAATGGTTTTGCCTAAAGTGCTATATTCTTTGAGAAATAATTAAAACAATTAATTTTCGTCCCGAACATTCACTTTGCCCCCTTCGCCCTCGACCACTTCGCCCAAAAACCACTTCGTACACAGGCCGTGGTTCAGGTTGAAGTGGTTCAGAGTGAAGTGGTTTGAGGGCGAAGTGACTGTAAACCATTTTGACTATTTTCTCAAAAGTTAGACGAAGTACGGAGCTGACCTTTACTCAGGTTGGTTTTAATCATGCATATCTTCAATCACACAGGGGGGTAAAACCATTTGTAACGGTTTACCAATCATGTGTTCAACCTTTAAATTTCTTTATGAAATTCCCCTCTACAGCAAAATTTAGTATACAAAAACACCATCTGGAAAGGGGGTGGAAATAGAAGATTTCAGCGCCTATTTTGGCATCGTAAATTGCCTCAACTGAAGATGTCTGTTTGTACAAGTAATGTTCTTAATGATTTCGAAGTGCTAAAACGGTGGCCACTTTTGGGTTTCACGCGACAAACAAAGTATTTTATCACTAGATATCGTTGGGAAGAATAGGTATATAAAGGGTGAGTTTCTTCCGAATAGAAGATAGTTGTTAGATTCTGAAAGAGATATCATTCTGCAACTCTCACGTGGAAGCTTTGGTAAGTTTATCTGAATATTTTCTCTTGTGGTACAGTGGTGTACAACATGTAGATTCGGAATCGGATCTGAATTCGAATCCGGATCTGGGATCGACTTGCTCTGCGGTGCAGAACTATAGTTAAGATTTTCGATTTCGGGAATCTTTCTTTGGAGGAAGTTCAGTATAAAAACACATTGGTTGAATTCAACCAATGTGGTTGGTAGATATGTGTCTAACCAATATATTGGTTAAAATAACCAATCATATTGGTTAAAATAACCAATCCGTATTCTTTAACCAATATGGATTGATTGGTTAAAATAACTAATATGATTGGTTATTTTAACCAATATATTAGTTGGACACGCAAACAGTCCGAAGATTTTGTTTGTGTGACATTATGTTGTTTCACATTTGTTAGGACTAGACGATAAAAAGGAAATTGGGGTTGCTGAGTTCGTCGAATGACCAATACCATGCGGTTGAAATTTTGCTTTGAGATTCGCAAATGAATTGCAATGGTTGTTCAGATTCTCGTTGAGAGTAATTTCGTTTGATAACGCAGGGTGATAGATCCTGAATCCGGATTTGGATCCAAATTAGGAACCGGATTTCGATCCGCAACTCTAAGTTTGGATCCACCAAGTACATGAGTTATATTATTTGGGATTACAGAATTATATAGACCGTATCGAATAGCTGCCATCTTGCGGGGCACCTAACTGCTACTTAACTGTTCAATAAGCACAATATGTGCAACCATGCATGTTCTCAAGGAACAAAGAGACTGCCCTACAAGATGGCAGCTATTCGATACGGTTTATAGCACCCGAAAACGAACGCAAACAAAGTTGGGTTGTGTGGATTCGGCACACCTACGCCGCGCCAAAATAGCAATTTTTCATGGGTAAACAAACAAAACAGCTGGGTTCCATTTCTTTTCTATTTTTTTCATTATTGGTAAAGGTTTCCACACCAACGGAATGGTAAACCATTTCCGCGTAAAGTATTTTGTTGACATTTATGTTGAATAGCAAAAAAGTGCCACACATTATTTTGGGGCAAATGTGTGGTATATTGGCTGGTTAAACCTACTGTCATTGTGCAATTCATGTGAAATACCGCCAACGGGATAGGTCATATCTCACATGTGTATTGTTTTTAAAACATTCGGAAATATCGCAAACTTTTGTTATAGTGTTAATTTTGGAAACACATCCGCATTTAACCTTTGATTTGAGAATACGAAATGAAATTCCTAGAGTTGTTTTCAAATGATTCGTCATTTCTCACTCATTTCGTGTGATACTGTAAAAATTTACGTCGGCACAAAACTTTAAATTGCGTCACTTAATGTCATACACTTAAGTGGGCGTCAGGGGTCGAAACACAATTTCGCGGTCATGGTCAAACTGTTTACCTTAAAATGGAAAGTGAATTTCAATACTTGTTCGCCTCCGTTCAACTACAAAACATAGAACACAACATAGATCGTCAATGTAGAAAGTGTAATGACGTGTTACTGGTGCGGACTTGCGACCGAGGAGCACGTGCGCGTAGGGCGCGCTTTTGTTTCCCGCGCTTTTCACGCGATCGGTTCCGAGTCCCGCGCTTTACAGTTTTCCCGCGCTTTTGGGAAAGAAAACAACACATGGCGATCTTGACGTTGGACCGCAGACGATCTTTGAAACCTAATATCGAGGAAGCGACGTTTCGCTGAAGAGAATTTTGCATGCAATAAGTAATCTGAGCTCATCGATATTTCGTAGGCGTTCTTTATTAGCGTGTTGCTTTGTGTTTACGAAAAAAAACAATTCTACTTTGACCGTTTAGCACTAAAGAATTTTACCATAATAGTACATGCGCCTTTTTCTCACTACAATCGAAGTTCATTCGAGGTCACAATTGACCCAGGGTCACATTTGATTAGCGTCATACTGATCCTTGTTCACATGGGCCTAAAACTAAACTAACCCAGGGTTACCTTGGCCCACATTGGATCAGCGTCACACTGATCCATGCTCACACGAGCCCAAAACCAAACTAACACAGACGAGTCACATTAGCCCAGGATTACATATGGGATCGGCGTCACACTGATCCATGTTCACACGATCCCAAAACCACACTGACCAGGGGTCACATCTGACCATGGGTCACATCTGACCCCGGGTCACATTGATCCATGTTCACACAAGCCCGAATCTAACTTGACCTCGGGTCAAACTGGTCCAAGTTTACACTGATCCGGGTCAAACCGACCACAAGTGAAACTGACCAAAGGTTAAACTTAAAATCATTTCCAATATTGTCTAAAACGTACCTTTTCTTGTATTTTGCGCAGTTAGACGTCAGTGCAAATATCGCTCACAAAAATGGCCTCTGGTGCACCCTCTGTTGTCGGCTGCCTGCTGGTGGTTTGTCTTCTCGGGGCGTTATGCCCTGCAACCAATGGGGAGGGTGTCGCGGAACCTATTCACGGTAGTAAAAGGTATCTCGATTAAAGGAGCATGTTCATATTTTTGCAGAAAATGGATTTCGTTTTAACCTAAGAATCACATAAAATACCTCCCCAAAATACTATCCATGGGAAGAAAACAATCTCTAATTTGGATGTGGAAGCAAACAAGTTGGTGTAATCACCGCACTGCTTTATGGAACCGGATAAATTTGTTTACAAAACATCAGTGGTTTTTTGACGATATCCTTGAAAATAAACGGACTGTGAGCACGACATTTCAGAATGGTAATTAAATATTTATGAAAAATTATATAACACTCATGGGAAAAAAATGGGGGAGTCAACACGTGATCTGGACTCGCTCCCTTAACTTGTGTGTTAAAGGAGTAGGCCTATGTCCAGATGTATGGAGTATGTCGTGTGACCACGGTCGTGGTTCAACCTATGGCGATCGTATCACAATCGAGTTATTACGAAAAAATGTCCCCGTATGACTCCGACCTACATTTATGATGATACACTATAAGAAATGAAAATTGCATTGAGAGAGAAAACAATCAAATTAGTAGCGGTCCCTGTCATGTTCTGACATGTTTTAACAGCATTACTCAGCTGTATACTCCCCAAATCCATATCTTTCTCTTGTATTGCATTTGACCTCAACGGGACCCGAGATGCAAAACGTAATCCTGTTGTCAACTGAGGCAGCTGGTTGCTGAGATTCACCGCTTACAACATGCATGGTATCTTAAATGGCCGGGATATGCTGTAAGATCATGCATCATGATTGCTTTTTCGTCTCGTTGTGTACAGCGGAGTCCATGACCCGATACACTTCAACATTCTTCTGCATAATGGCTGGAAATCTTCACTTTCAAATAGAAGTGCAGTTTAGAAAGTCACATACTACGCTGCTGTTGCTACGTGGTGCACACCATATTGTCTTGTAACCAACAGTCTGGTTGCTTTATGCCATTCTTTCCTACGGTGAACACGGTATTGATTCTGTACTTCACACATCCCGCGTGCATAACATAGCAACAAACATTTAGTCTGGTCAAGCGAATACTAAGTGTGCATGTAGGCACTAAACGCGTAGTGAAATGTCGGCTTTAGGCCTATAGTGTTTTTCCTCATTTTTCGTTGCATTTACGTAGACAGGTTGACAAGAGTATGAATTGTTAATGACCACAAACGTTTTTGTGCGTTTTAAATATTCTGATTGAAAGAAAAATTAGTGTCCAAAGCTGTGTTTTACAGTGTAGTTTTCCTGCTGTCGGAAATAGACTCATTTTAACTAACCCGCTGTAGTTTTGGAGTTGCGAAATCATAGAAACGCCACTACGGTCGGATAGGTGAACGTATACATACGCATATCCGTCGGTTCGCGAAGCGTCTCGAATGACACAAAGCAATCGAACTGTTAGCTGTTAGGCTTCGGCGTGCACCACATTGCAACAACAACATGTGGAGTTTCTAAATATCAGAATCAGAATCCCATTATATCATGTAATATTTTCTGTATTTGCAGTCGTCTGTATGGCAACAAAGTGCCACTCTTAAAGATGGCCATCCGGGATATCTACGCACGCAACCAAGAGCTACTCAAACAAGATCTTCTTCGTAGCTTGGCCGTGATTGACAGCGCCCACAACGGTGACATGGGGTAAGTTATTTAATTACATGCATTGTAATTGGGTCTAAATATTTGCTGGTAATCTGAAATGTTCATTGCTAAAGCGCACCGTGACGGAAACACTTCACTGGTTTTATAGTGTAGACCCAGTAACCATGGCAACACACAATATGTAACGTGTTTACTTTATACGGTATTTTTTCGTATACATTGAACAAAGATTTTAAGGAAATTACCTCCTGGAATCAACACATAATGTAATTTTAAGATATACTTCCCACTTGCACTTTTGTCGCAAATGTTGCTTTTCTGTAGAAAAATCACGTTTTCTTCTTCAAAAATTGCCTTCAGTTAGTGCACAAGATAACCATTCACGCGCGCGCGCAGCGCCCTCTGTTGTCGCGCTTACGCACAGACCGCTCGCCGCGTCATTTTGTGCATTACTTTATGCAGTGATTTTATCATTTATTTATCTCAGAAATGCAACATTTGCGACGGAAGTGTCAGTGGGAAGTACATCTTAAAATTGAATAAGCTATCGATTCCAATATAAAAATTTACCCAAATCCGTGTTTAATGTATATGAAAAAAATACCTTCAATTTTATTGGTTAATTGTTTCCCCCTATCTTTTTACCAACAGACCAGTAAAGAGGAGCGCCGGTACACCTGGCACAACCTCACTGGGTGGGGGCGCCCTTTACTTCCTAGCACGTGGCTTAAACCAAAACGAGCCCACTCCGGCCTTTGAAGACAACGTGCAGAACAACCAGCGAATTTTCGACATTGTAGGAAAATAAAATGTCGTACAAATAAAAACTTACAAATAGTTATTACAAATATAGTTACAAATAGTTACAGACTTACAAGATAGTTAATACTCTAGTTGTTTTTCTTCTTCTCCCGACCACTTGCTGTGATGTTTTATGGATTTCCTTAATAACAACTTTAGACCTTTTCTAACATGTTCCACGGAGTCGTGTTCTTTCCATAAGCAGCACGATATATGGCAGAGGGTGCCCCTTCCAATATTCCCTCATTGTGTCTCAAACATCTAAGGAATTTGAAAGGGATTCCTTTCAGCCTTAGGGGTGCGTAGTAACAAAAGGGAAGAGTATGTTGAGGTACAGGCGCATGTGTCTTAAACATCCAAGGAATTCCTTTCAGATTTTATGGGGGATTGGTGCATTAACAAAAGGGAAGAGTGTGTTGAGGTACGTATAGGGGCGTTAGGGGGCAGTCACTCTGCCACATATAGTGCTGGGTATAAGTGCCTTCTTATAGACCGTATTGAATAGCCGCCATTTCGTGGGGCACCTTTTGTTACTTAAACCGTTCAACAATGGAAGCACATGTGCAACCCATGCATGTCCTCAAGGAACAAAGAAACTGCCCCGCGAAATGGCGGCTATTCGATACGGTCTATACTGATCCAATGTGACACTGGGCAAATTTAATTTCCTAATATCCATTCACTATCCCGTGAGTTATGTATGTAACATGTAATGTTATTAAATCTAAAATTAATTCAATAGAATTTAATTAAATCCCGTTGCGGATTTAAAATGTAGTGATTTAATTGAAGAATACTATTTTAGAATAAAACGAGATTAAACGGCGATTTCTGAAGAATGTCCTGATTAATTAAACGAAGATGGCGGATAATAACTTAGATGTTTTCACTCTAAATACAAAATAAATGCAATGAAATTAAATTGAAATCCAATTGCGGATTTAAAATGGAGTAGTTTGCATGAAGAATGCTATTTTGAATTTCTGACGACTGCCCCGTAGATGAGGATAAACTTGGATGTTTTCGAACTAAATATAGACCTTATACCGCGTGCCTATCGGCGAACCGACAGAAGACACCGCCGCCGACGTGTAGAAAGAGCCACCTGCGAGTGACGAGATTTCTTCGGAACCTAATCCCTGATCCCTCTCGCTAACAATTGGAAACAGGTGTGGATAAATTGCATTACATACAGGTGATTTCCGTTCCTTGGAGGAGCAACGGCCTCAAAATAACTTGTGTTGAGACACGAGTTGGGGGAATGTTCGCGTTTGCTTAATTTGCTGAGGGGGTGCTAGTCTGGTTCCCGGACCAATTTTTTTTCGACTAGACTGAATTTAAGGTCCGGCAACCGCCAATTCCGCCATTTTGAAACAGGAGGAATTCCTCCTTTTTCTGAAGGTTCCCGAAGTTACCCGAATGCACGTCCGGTCGTCCGGACGTTATCGATGATGCAGACATGGTTTGAATTTGAATTTTGATGCTATAATTATGGGCATGTGTTTTATTTGCCAAATATGGAATAACCCTTTTCAAATTGTTATACACTCTTTTGGAAATTACGGTTATGCGCTGTTAAAAATAAATGCATGACGTAATGCTTAGTGCTATTTTAAACACCACAGTACAGTAGCCGGTCCTCATATTCTGTCGTTGTAAGTGGAATATGTGGAGCGGGAACCAGTCTAAGGGGAGCGAGATTCAACAATATCCATTAGTACGTGGGAGACAGTGCCACCGCGGGCAATTTAGAGATATTTATTCCAGCTAATTGTTCACGCAAATTCGGCACAAACAAAAAACAAATATTTTCTCACTACCAGTCTGTAATTTCGCGTTCTCAATCCGTATGTTTTTAAGGATATCGTCAAAAAACTACCGATGTTTTGTAAACTAATTTATCTGATTCCATAAAGCAGTGCGGTGATTATACCAACCGTCTTGCTTCCACATCCAAATTGGAGATTGTTTTCTTCCCATGGCTAGTATTTTATATGATTGTTATAGGCTGGACAAATCTGAAGTTCTTTTAAAACAAGCAAGTTTATAACAAAAGAAATACTTTGGGTATTTTCCAGTACGTTTTGACAAATTTCAAATCAGCACAGGCAGCCTTGTTTCAGATGCTGAGCCATTGTATTACGTGACGAGTCTTTTCATTTGTAAATTTTATCACAAAAGATTGTACCAAGACCTTCGTTTTTATGGCAATTTGACATTCTTCTAAATATACTTGTACCGTTTCCAGCTTTGTCGTTTATAAATTTCTGACCGCCAAATGCGCAAAAAAATGTTCAGAAAAAAAAGGTTCAGAGCAATATGTATTCTATAGTCGCGTGGCTAGAACCATAAACACTTAATCCGCAGATAAACGTTTTTCATATATGAATCACTACTTTGAGCCACACATTGCGCTGTTTCACACCTCACGTCACGTACGTTTTACGTTCAAAAGCGGGGCAGAAGTAAACAAATCTTGAAGACTTCAAATCGAAGAGAGAAAAAACGGTTGTAAGTCGATCTGGAGTTGAAATAATTGGTAACGGACCGCGACCTATGCTGTTTTAGTGACTTGCTCGGCTTAGTGGTCCCGGGGGGAGAACGCGGATGGCCCCGGTGATCGAAGCGCTCATGCCCAACTCGCTCGGCCGTCAGAAAACCCGCAGTATAATTCTTTAAAAGCCAGTTGAGTGCTTTAATGGGACTCTTATTAAGAGCGGTGCCATTCTCACTTGGGACTTGTTACCGATTGGGTTTCGGGGAGGGTTTCCGGTTTTGGTGCCAGTTGGGTGTCTAATGGAGACGCGTGTTACGTGTTACCACCCACCACAGAGCTATATATAGGAACTAGAGTGAGCACTTATCACGTGATCCCGTGCCCTCAAGGGTGCGTGGACGCCATTTTGTTAGTGGGCAAAAAGTACGTGCTAATGTATTGACGACATGCGTATTTTCAGCTTTAATTTTATTTTAAGATTAATGCTTTCAGCGATAGGGGTGCAGAAAGATGTGGTTGCTAACTACAATCATCCTGACTGTCGGATCATTGTTTATATTTTATATTTTACTTTAAAAGATTGAAACTTTAGTTAGGCCAAACACTTTTCTTTCTCCATGGGCCAAACAACATTCAAAATCGTCGCCCGGGTAGTGTACAAGATTTGGGGAGTTGATCAGAATTTGTTTTAATGACTTATCTAGCATTAGAATGTGCAGATTTGATGGAAAAACTCTAAATTTGGAGTGGGAAAGTTTAAAATTTTGTTTCAGACAGGCGTATGCGAGCCGCGCGCACACTTAAGATCGACGTCTGAAACCAAGTCGCTGTTCAGTCGTTCTGACTGACTGGAACAGTCGATCTTTCGACTTCTGGCGAACCAAGTCGCTCCAAATTGTTTCATACGTCGAACTTAATTCAAATTTCTGGGATAATTTAGTTCAGCGCGACCGTAAGGTGCAGGATTTCCCGGTGAAACCGACTGCCTGAGGGAAGAACTACCGTTCTACCGTTCACCATGCATTAAGTACATAGCATAACCTAGCATTTTCAAGAGAAAAACTGTATTTTTTTCATTTCTAAAATCACGTTTCTAACAAAATTCGCACTTTTTGTAACATTATTATGCCATAATTAGTGGCAGAGGTGTACGTTTATACCTTCCTAGGTACAGTAGAAAAAGGTCACTCATGACTGGCGTTAAACAGCGAATAAATCATTTAAAAACCCATTTATAGCTGCCGCGCCGTTGACTGCAGTGGATACATCCGGGTATTTATCAATTATTTTGACCACTAACAAAATGGCGGACGCGGTCCCAGGGCGGCACGCCCGGGTACCGCGCACAGGCACGGGGTCACGTGATAAGTGCGCACTCTAGTTCTTATATATAGCTCCATGCCACCCACCAATCTGTGCATTTCAGTTTCAGAATAATTATACTAACAGACAGGGCACATACTCCGTTTCTTGTATTACGTCATACGACCCCTTTCATCTACCCGAAAATCATAATTTATAGGGCCGTCTATAATTGTACTTATTGCATGTAAACCAAAACCATAGATCGCGTCTTTCAAACCTACCTGATAGAACTCAGAATTAGTATCATATTCACATAGAAGCTATTTTTAATCGTGCACCCTGATTTAGATGACGCAGTTGTATACCGCACAGGATATGAACGCGGGCACGATTGCAAAATGTTTGCTTGAATTAAGTTGAATGTCCATTGGATATCTTCATCTTCAAATCAGCAAAAGAACTACCTTTGAGAAACGCTTCAAAGGCCCGCATTGGACTTGGGGCAGATTTCACAAAAAATGTCACTCTTCTTATCTTGGAACGGAATTAGGACGTCGATTGAACTAGTCTTAACTTGTAAAATCGATCATAGGTTTCAGTGGTTATAGTTGGTACTTACTTGATTTAAATACATGACCAGGTCTCAGTGGTTAGTTGACAATTTGTACTAACTAGCGAGACCTGTTACTTGATTTAAATGCAGGTCTCAGTTGTTAGTTGACAATTTGTACTAACTGGCGAGACCTGTTACTTGATTTAAATACATGACCGGGTCTCAGTGGTTAGTTGACAATTTGTACTAACTGGCGAGACCTGTTACTTGATTTAAATACATGACCAGGTCTCAGTGGTTAGTTGACAATTTGTACTAACTGGCGAGACCTGTTACTTGATTTAAATACATGACCAGGTCTCAGTGGTTAGTTGACAATTTGTACTAACTGCCGAGACCTGTTACTTGATTTAAATGCATGACCAGGTCTCAGTGGTTAGTTGACAATTTGTACTAACTGGCGAGACCCGTTACTTGATTTAAATACATGACCAGGTCTCAGTTGTTAGTTGACAATTTGTACTAACTGGCGAGACCTGTTACTTGATTTAAATACATGACCAGGTCTCAGTGGTTAGTTGACAATTTGTACTAACTAGCGAGACCCTGTTACTTGATTTAAATACATGACCAGGTCTCAGTGGTTAGTTGACAATTTGTACTAACTAGCGAGACCTGTTACTTGATTTAAATGCAGGTCTCAGTTGTTAGTTGACAATTTGTACTAATTGGCGAGACCCGTTACTTGATTTAAATACAAGACCAGGTCTCAGTTGTTAGTTGACAATTTGTACTAACTGGCGAGACCTGTTACTTGATTTAAATACATGACCAGGTCTCAGTGGTTAGTTGACAATTTGTACTAACTGGCGAGACCTGTTACTTGATTTAAATACATGACCAGGTCTCAGTTGTTAGTTGACAATTTGTACTAACTGGCGAGACCTGTTACTTGATTTAAATACATGACCAGGTCTCAGTGGTTAGTTGACAATTTGTACTAACTAGCGAGACCCTGTTACTTGATTTAAATACATGACCAGGTCTCAGTGGTTAGTTGACAATTTGTACTAACTAGCGAGACCTGTTACTTGATTTAAATGCAGGTCTCAGTTGTTAGTTGACAATTTGTACTAATTGGCGAGACCCGTTACTTGATTTAAATACATGACCAGGTCTCAGTTGTTAGTTGACAATTTGTACTAACTGGCGAGACCTGTTACTTGATTTAAATACATGACCAGGTCTCAGTGGTTAGTTGACAATTTGTACTAACTGGCGAGACCCTGTTACTTGATTTAAATACATGACCAGGTATCAGTGGTTAGTTGACAATTTGTACTAACTGCCGAGACCTGTTACTTAATTTAAATGCATGACCAGGTATCAGTGGTTAGTTGACAATTTGTACTAACTGCCGAGACATGTTACTTGATTTAAATGCATGACCAGGTATCAGTGGTTAGTTGACAATTTGTACTAACTGGCGAGACCTGTTACTTGATTTAAATACATGACCAGGTCTCAGTTGTTACTTGATTTAAATACATGACCAGGTCTCAGTGGTTAGTTGACAATTTGTACTGGCAAGACCTGCTAGGGCCTACATGGCCGATTTCGAAAAGCGCTTCATTGTTGAAAAAAATTATGTAGCTGTTTGTGACGTTTGAAGAATAATTTGAAAAATAAATTTGTAGAAATCACGTACGCATCCTCGGCACATGTAACATCCAGAGTGGTTCACGCCTAAATTAATAAACTCGGTCACCAGTCACTAAATAGCCTACGGAAGTATTTTACCATTTTACAATGCCCTTGGGTGGAGATTAGGCACTTAAAATATTATATACAATTTCCCGAGTTAAACACTGAGACACCGGATATGGATCTAGGAATGACTATACCTTGGGCCGGTTATGATAGCGATCATTGGCTAAATCAGCGATTTCGTGAGGAATGTGTTTTGGGCTGTGGATGCTGTTGACGTAAACAGGTCTCCAGTTAAATATATTTATAGAAATCACGCATATTCGGCACATGTAACATAATATCGGTCACCTGTCTCTAAATACGGAAGTATTATACCATATTCCAATGCCCTTGGGTGGAGATTAGGCACTTAAAATATACAATTTCCCCCCGAGTTTAATATTGGGGCACCGGATATGGATTGAAGAATGATCCAGAAATGAAACTGGGAATGGTTTTTTGTTTTTGCAAGACGACCACGCACGCGTGGTCGTCTGAAAATGAAACATGTCATTGGTGCAAAGACGTGCATGGGCGTTGCACGTGTTCGTCATAAACGCCCAACGCGGTGCTCTGCTCCAATGAGATACCTTCCCTCTCTCAAAGGCACGTGTGGTCTAGTGGGTATCCAGCCGTGCTCGTGATCGAAGGATTACGGGTTCGAGCTCCACTTGTGCCAACGTGTTTGTGTCCATGGGCAAGACATTTAATCTCAATTGCCTCGTCAACCCAAGCGATATTTGAGGAGCTGTTAGGAGGAATGCCACAATCTAACTGCTGATAGGTTGTGCGCCTTGGCCAGGTATAAGCCACCTAGTTGAAGCGAAATGGTTCTGGTGATTTCCTGATGGCAGCGATAATGTTAATGGCAACAGCAACATGAGTACCCTAGGGTAGACATGTGCGCTACACAAGTGTCCACCATTACATTTATACACGAATTAATAGGGCTTGGCTAGAGGCCCAGATTTCCCAGGGTCGGCACTCAACATTAAAGGTGACCATACAAGCTCTAACAGGGGTAGGCCTATGTGTTCGATTGTACCACGTTGCTTGAACACAACCACCATTTGCAAAAAAAAACTGCGTGGTTCTACATTTCTGAAGCGAAATATTTTTGTTTATCAAGCATACATTAAAGGCACAGGCTCGTCATTGCGCGCGTGAGGCTAAATTCGTGCCACGAAATATGCAGCTCCAACCACAATCAAGTTTCAACTTAACATGACCACATAAGTTTGTCGACCGCAGGATATTGTGAAAAAAAGGAGGAAGTTGGCGCTTTTTCTCGAAGATTCATCAGCCGCAGTCTTCAGCAAACATCCGCCGCTACTCTCTTCCCTTCGTTTACGCGTATAAGGTAATTACTTTAAGATGGAGAAAAAAGACATCCTTCAACACTCGCACTACAGGCTCGCTCTGTCGGGAGGAATCACCGACAAATACTACTTGTTTTTTTCCTTGTCGAGTTTCTATGGGTACGGGGGTTTTGGCTCGGGCTGGGGAGAGAATATTGCATATATATTTGGGTCCTACGGGGGCTCGGGTTGTGCACAAGTCTATGGAGAATTTCCAGAATTTGGTCCCTGTGGGGTTTGGTCCTTCGGGGGTTCTCGACAGTCCTTGGTTTTCGCACCAAAAACACTAAATTATTTAAGGAAAATTCAGGATTTTCCGTTTATAAATCAAAATTGGGGGTCTCTAGTAACCGCCAAACGTGAGGGTTTAAACAAAATAGGTAAATAAAGTCGAAAAACCATCGTTTTTAGTGTCCAAAAGTCGTCAATTCCAAAACCCCCCACGGACCAGTTTAGAGGAAGGGGCGAGGGTAGACGCACGGAGTTGATGTGGATTTTAAATGGATGCTTTATGGAGGATTTTTCTCTCAAATTATTAGGATGGAGTGGGATATTTGATGATTGAAGAATGTGTTGACAGAAAGAATTATGCATGTTATTACGGTAATCTTGAAATACATGGCATTTTTTTCGTGGCTGTAATTCATGTTACATTATTAGATTGCAAAAGAACCCTAATTACTGAACGGGTGGCCTTTTAACTATGCTACATTTTTGCAATTATTGGATTCTGAAGACATTTTGGACGAAGTTAAAGATGCTGAAAATAGGGGGAATTTGGAGAAAACACGGGCAAGATAGTTGTGGGCCGTGTTGTAGTACAAAAATTAAGTTTAAAATGTAAGCCTAAGAAAAATTAGCACCTGCAAAGATTAATGCAAGGAGAGGTGGTAGATTTCACACACAAAAACAACGCAACACAAAACAATCAAGCAAAAAGAGAGTTTAAATTGTAAAAACAAATTAATAAAAACACTATCGCAGATAGTGTCTTTATTTCTGGGTTCTGGACCCACATCTTAAATACAGTGAACAAATGTAAAAAAATCAATCAATCAATCATAAAATAAAATAAATGAATAAATAATAAAACAAAAACAAAAAAATCGTTTTAAACATATTAAACGATTTGCTCGTTTTAATTACACATGATTAAGGTTTTTCTAATCCAAATCAATTAATTGCATAGATAATAAAGTCGGCCAAAACAGTTTCACTTTTTAAATACCCAACAACAAAAACAACGATGCATTACAATGCTTTAAATATTCTGACTAAAGAGCATCCTGAGATCTCAGGGAATTTCTACTCTGCAAAGCGACGTGACAATACCCTGAGGAAATACACGCAAATCTGTGGAGCGAGCCGGCTGTTGTCTTGAGCCAACTCACGCCCGAGTCATTTTGATGTAATTTAATCAATTCGGTCATGTTATGCCGAAAAAAAACAATTTCTATACTTTCCAGAAATTGTATTGGGTTCCGTTCCTTATGACTGTCCCATTCCTACCAAACTTTCAAACGACGAACCTTATTTACTCTGCAGTTTTTCAAATTAATAACAGGGATGCATGCTGACGAATGTAATGGAACGGATTCCCCAATATGCTTTAAATATCAGCCAATCGCCGACGCGGACAACGGCCAGCATTACCGAGTACATGGATTGTATCACATGCATGCACGGTGTTTACAATCTGCGCGCGTTACATTTGAATGCCTGCAATCGTGCTGCAAAATGCACTGCAAGCGTCCTGATTGGTCCAGCAGAGGCGACAAGATTTCTGTCGCTAGTCCCACCGCCAAATGGGGCCTTTTTCAACAGGGCCACTGTACGCAGGAGTTAGGGAGTGCGTTAAAGGGGCACTGTTGCAAGAGGATGACTAAAGAGTGACCTTAAAAGGTTCTAAATTACTATTTAACAAATATCACATTTTCTACAATACTACAAATAAAAATACGTTTTTGTGCGAAATTTTGAATGTTTTTTATTTGAAATGTTTTCTTAGGTGTGGTGGAAAGAGGGTGGGGCACTTGCATTCTTTGGAAAGTTGACAACTCCCAAATGTACTTATGGTGTTGGACTGGGGCCAAATATTTGATTATTCGAATATTCAAAAAAATGATTTAAGATTATTTGCAAATTCAGTTTATAAACAAATGCACACAGAAAATTATTCTTCTTTGCAGATGTGTGTTTTGTATGTTGCTACAACAACAAAAATTCTGCCCATCGCAGCTTTTTTTTACATGTATAGTATTGTTTGGTTTCGAAAATAACAACAATTTTGACCAAGTCAGTTTAAACGAATATCTGATATTTGAGTCGGAAATTCGGATAGTAAATTATCCGAATTTGTACAGTCCTATCTCGATAACAGTCGGTATCCATCCCAAGGATGTTCAAGGCATTTTAACATTATTACCTCTGGTTATTGGGCTCTTAATATCATTCCTTAAATGAACCTTCTCAGCTCCCTGGGGAGTATACAGCCCCAACAGCCTGTTAGACCGTGTTTACACTGGTCCCGAACTCGGGATCAAGATTGATCCCCTGATAAGAATGCGTCAGTGTTAACCGCAATGATTCAGAGTGCCGCGTTTTACATTCTGTAGTTAACCTCGAGCGCTGCGCCAGAAGTTGCAGTCAAAGATGTGTGCACGTACAGAATAATGTGTGCATGTACAGTGTGCAAGGCCACTTGAATTTTGCGGGCTTTTCCCCCGCAACGGCTGTGGAGCGGATGCCGTAAAGATAAATTGCTTATCTAACTGTAAACTGATCCCGAGCTCGGGGTTTGACCCTCCGCCGACACGCGACCAAAATCTCGGGGTCTGATCCGATGCCAATTTGGTCCACTCCTGAGAGCGCGTTTACACTCAGTTTGTGATCCGGAGCTGATCCCAAGCTCGGGGTCGAACAAGTGTAAACAGGCTGATAGGCACTCATGAGCTAATCAACACAACACTTTCACTGCCATTCCAGTCTGAATTTGCATTTTTCAATACACCGACTACTCACAATAAGTTAGGGATATTGTGGCGTGTACGCAGATATTTTATTGAGGGTATGTATTCCGATTGAATTATTTTCTATATGATTAGACAATTGTATCTGCATGACAGACACACCTTGTCACAGGAATAAGTGAAAACAGTCATTTGAAGAAAAAAAATTCTAAAATTGACAAAATACCTAAAAAGCTAATTGTGAGTATTGTATTCTACTGAGCTGGTTTAATAAGCTCCCATTCTACAGCTTTCGCCAGGGCATTTTCTGCCCTCGACCGTACCTCCGCCATGGTCGGATTATCGTCTTTGGAGAAAGCCATGAGTATTTCTAGGAGGTTTGTCTCGACGACCTTGGCTGCATTGTCCTTACTGCTCTCTGTGATGTTCATGATGATGTGTAGGCCTCGCATTCGGAGGTCAAGGTTTTCGCTTGCACACAGGGCCTGCATGATTTCTAGCCATGCTTTGACCTGAAACAAAAACCCACAACTCTGTCGTTTCTCGAAAGCATGGACACAGTGTTTTTCTTTGTTTTCTCTTAACGTAGATGAGGTACTGAGCTGACTTATACACATAAGACGATTGATAGCTTCTGTTATACAGGGTATACAAATGAATGGAGCTTGGCTAGAAGCCCAGATTTCCAGGGCGGGCCTGACTGGTGAGTGAACTCGACATTAAAGGCGACTATACAAGTATACAAGCACAATTTCTTAAAAGCATGGACACAGTTTTTATTGTTTTCTCGTAATGTAGATGAGGTACTGAGCTGATTTATACACAGGTTGGTTTTTATCATACACATCCTCAATCACACATGGAAATAACGCCGTTTGTAACAGTTTTCCAATCCTGCATGACCAGATCACATTTTTGACCTCCCCCCACCCCCCACCCCCCCCCATTTTTCCCATGGGTGTTGAGACTTTGCTACCATATAATTTGTCATATTTGTCTTATTACCATTCTGAAATTTCACGCTCTCAATTCGTATATTTTCAGGGATATCGTAAAAAAAACACCGATGTTTTGTAAACTGTCTGGTTACATAAAGCAGTGCAGTGATTACACCAACCTTTTTGCTTCCACATCCAAATTGGAGATTGCAAATTTCCTTCCGATGGATAGTATTTTGGGAAGGTATTTTATATAATTGTTAGGTTAAACATAATCCATTTTCTGGAAAAAATCTGAACATCTCCTTTAAGTTTTCTGTAAAGCAGACTAAATTGACAAAAAAGCACTTAATTTCCTTACCTTAAAGATTTTAGTGCAGACTTCTTCATAGTCAGTGAGAACGGCCAAAGCTCCAGCTGCAGCCCTGGCTAAATCATGGTCTTCCTCACCGCAATACAAGACTATAAGTTTGACACGGTCGTTGTCACCTAGAAACATCTTGCTCACCTGCAATTAAAGACAGATTACATGATTGGAAAACTTGTTAAAAATGGGAACAACAGCATTACATAACTAAAGAATAATGTTGATAAACTGCCTTGTAGAAATTTTAGCCACATAGATGCAGTAATACTTCAGAAAACCTGAAAAATCCATGCATGGTTTTTGTGTTTAATAAATGGTAAAAAAATTATCTGCAGATAATTTTTCTTAAAGAAAAAGCTCCTTCAGTTCACAATTTCTTCCACAATCGTCGGCTTTTTCTTTGGGTAACTGCAAATGATATACAGGGTGTTTTAAAAAAAAAAGGAAACCGAGATTAATTTGTTAATTTCGTGGAGATGGCTAAATATTTTGGAAATTGGCAACCACCATCTATTAGCTAATGATGTCCTCTTTCTTATGACACCACGAAATCCAATTTACGGTCACACATGACTGAGCACGGAGCAGTGTAATCAACCATGTCAGAACTGGTCTTGCACCAGATTCACCGCAGCCTAACTCTAACAATGTTCATACCTAAACAAAAAAGAAAGTCCAGTGTGTCCTCAACAATATTTTTATTCTCAATGATTACACATTTTGGGTGCCTTTCCCTGTCTCGACCTTACCCCAGTGTCCTTCGACTTTTAAGGAGTGTGCAATGACCAGTGTGCAAGACCAGTTCTGACATGGTTGATTACACTGTTCCGTGCTCAGTCATGTGCGACCATAAATTGGATTTCGTGGTGTCATAAGAAAGAGGACATCATTAGCTAATAGATGGTGGTTGCCAATTTCCAAAATATTTAGCCATCTCCACGAAATTAACAAATTAATCTCGGTTTCCTTTTTTTTTTTAAAACACCCTGTATTGTGGCATTAACAATAGTCGTGTACATACCTCCTCACTTACGACCAAGTTGCACATACACTCAGTGGCCGCTTTCTTAATCATGTCGTGGTCTTCAAACATGTAGTTCTCAATCTGTGAGAAGCCTTTCTCTTTCAATATTCTGTTCCTGGAAGGGGGCAAGATGCAATACTTGTATGAATGATTCAGCGCAACACCTAAAGGCCCATTGTATCATTTGCAATGACCCAATTATGTTTTTCATGAGTTGACAAAAAAAAACCTTACTCAAAGTGTTGATAGCAATGGTAACAAACACCACATGAATTTATTTCCGTCCAAAATGGTATTTCATGTTGGAAATGGACAACCGAAGGTGGTTTTCCAAAAAAGTCCCGTGCACGGGACTTTTTTACCATTCACTTAATTGTACACAAAATCCATATATAGATTTTCAAGGTTTTCTGAAGCATTGATGCATCTATGTAGCTAAAATTTCTTCAGGCTAGTTTACCCACATTCTTCCTTAGATATGTTACCCTCTTATTCCACGAATGTGTAAAATGTTTTACCTTGCAAATGATACAAAGGGTCTTTAAGCATGAAGTCCAAAAATGTATAGGTTTCAGATGCACAATTTGGACGTGGAAGCAGAAAGGTTGGTGTAATCACTGCACTGCTTTATGGAACCAGATAAATTAATTTACAAAACACTGGTGGTTTTTTTTATGATATCCTTGAAAATATGCAGATTGAGAGTGCAAAATTTCAGATTGGTAATGAGAAAATATGACACATGATATGGTATCAAAATCTCAACAGCCATGGGAAAAATGGGGGTGCTCAAAAATGTGATCTGGACACACTCCTTTAAACGTACCATGTTTTTTTGAGAATACTGTTACAATCAATTTTTTTAGGAATTACACTTCCATCAAGGATGCTTGAAGAACTTGTGTTTCAAATCGAATACGTGAAGCCTTACAAGCCCTCAAAGTTTCTAAAAGGTGAATTTGAATTTTTAGAATTGCTAAAAGTAATTTATACCTGAGCGAATCGCTAATTCCAGCAAGGTTGGTCAGGGCCATGAGGGCCTCAAAATTCTGCAGACCCGTCCGGTCGACATGGAGTAGCCCTACTAAGGGTCGTACGACCTCCAAGCACTGAATACAAAAACGACAATCGGAAAAATGCATTATTATCTCTGAATTATCTTAGAGGCCGCCCATTAAGTATGTACGCATGAAATACCAACTTTTTAGACCTCTTGGTGTTCCATGGTAGCGCAACTGGGCAAAGTAACAAACGCAACATCTGGTATGGTGCCTGATCACCATTGAAATGAAACAACCAAACTTGGGGTGAGAGAAAATCATAAGGGTTTTATTGGGATTCGAACCCGAGACCTCCGACTAATATTGAAAGTGACTAATTACCCTCTGGCCGGGGAAGGCAATTTCTGGGTTGATAGTAATTCCGATTCTTGCCAGGGCTTGTGCTGCCCTGGTCTTGCCTTCCAAGGTGCCATTATTGGCCAGGGGAACCAGCGCCTTGGCGCCTCCCTGTTGGACGATTAAACCTCGGTCGTCTTTGCCTTCTGTTATTGTTAGGAAGACTCTGAAATTGGAAAAAAATAAAATATTTCAGATTTTTGTGAGGCTCACAAGGGGCAAGGGAAACAAAATATAATGGTCAAATTTCCTAAGGATCACCAACTAATTTTGAATTTTTTGTCTTCTGAATAATCTATCTTACATAAAGAATTAAGAGTTTCATCGCAAAATGCAATAAACACCATATCCCAAAAAAAATTGTCAGTACATTCTCGATTGGTGGTCCTATTTGTCAAATAGATTATTGGCATACACTTGTTACCAGTAATTAAAAAAACTTCAAATTTCCACGAGAAAAAAAATGATCTTGTTTTAATAAGCAATTACCTTCACCCAGGTCACACGCACAAGGTTTTGGAGAATTTAATGATGTTTGAACACAAGTCCAAGTCTGGGACTAATCGAGTAACTCTGTTCTAATGCTGTAACCGAACAGACAAACCGAACGGGATTTTACCGAACTTGGTACTTCCGAACCGAACCGGACCGGACCGAACATTTCACTCAGTTCGGGAGTGTTTCACTTTGGATTTCACATCTTACGTATTTTAACTGTAAATGTGAAAGAGAGCTGGCTTCCTGAATGTCAACAACCCACTCGAAATGACTGCTTATGCTTAGAAAAGCACTTGGTGTTCAACTGGTGAACGTCATATGCACTGTACAAAGCAATTCTTGTGCCAAATCAGATCCGACATTTTGAGCCCGGCGCCGGTGCCCACCGTACCGACATGCATGACTCCGTACTGACATGACTTCACGATCGATATCTACACGGACGTCGCTCGATCGGTGCCAATCAAATATTGTATTGGCTCCATCCCCGCAACGTGCCAGAGCCATAGAGTTACCGCGCAGTACGCATCTGCACCGTGTGCTGATAATTATCGGGACAAAATTTTCTTGGACAGAATTTTTCGCACAACATTGTGAAAAGCATTTTGACGGAAAATAAGCCCTCTTACAGAAACACAGCGATACTTGCGGGTACTACAAACAATCGTCAGAAAATAGACGCCAAAGACTAGGAAAAAATACCATCCCACGCAGTCTCACGATGGTTTGCACGTGGTACAAATCACAAAATGCATGCACACCGCAAGTTCCGACAGTAGCGCCGCGCTCCAGCCGCGGATTCCGTTCAGTTTCCCGGGTCAATTTCATCCCACCAAAGCCGTTATCTTGTTCATTACGACAAATAAATCGTGTAAAAGAGCGGGTTTGAAGATAAAAAAATACATAGGCCCTAATTTATAAAGAAAGCTAGCTGCACGTGCGTGATCACTTTCAACAGGAACCCACACCGCCGGCAATACTTGCCGAACCCGAACCGAACAAATGTTCAGGAAGAAATTTCCGAAATTTTGCCGAACAGAACCCGTTACAGCATTACTCTGTTCAAGATCTCTTACCTAGCTACCTGCTCTCGGCAGTTTTCGCTTTCAGCCTTGGCCAGAAAGACCAAGGCTGTTACCACGCCTTCTTTAATAAGTTTCTTGATTCTCTCTTGAAGATATTCTTTACTGTCCTGAAAGAAAATGAGGAGGAAAAAAAACAGATCTAAGATGCTTCAAAGGGAAGAGAGTGTGTTTCTACTAAGCTTTGATTACCGTTTTAGAAACGCTTTAGTACTGTTATCTACGCTCACACAATCTAAAAAATCCTATTATCAGCCCTTCAGAAAGCTTGGACGACAACACAGGCCTGGGCAATTCTTGGTCAAGATTCAACTTACGGAACATTAGGATACCTTACCTTAGGGTGTGGCTCCGGGATGTGCTGTTTAGCATACTGTGCCAGTTTCACCATTTCCGGATCTGGTTTTTCCTCATCGTAAGAATTAGACAGGTTGACAAAAATGGAGGCAATGCCGTACACCACTGTTTTGTCTCCACTCTTCAGAAAGTAAAAAGACAGTTTAATTATTCTTATTCTTTTTAATTCGTGTTTGTTTATTTAATTTTTTTTATTGTAAATATAACTCAAGGAGGGCCTACATAAAAGGAAGAAATAGATTTGTGTATACGGGGTAGAAGGCCATGATAGTTTAAAGCTAATTGCCATGGGAACCCACGTCACACTTCGGTTGTCTATAGCAAAGGTGGGGATGGCATAATAAGGGGCTATTTTAATGGGCCTTCTGGGTGACTGGACGTACCTTGGCCAATTCTACGAGTGCCTTGACGGCATTAGGGTCATTAATAATATCTTCTTTCACATCTCCATCCAGCGATAGGAAGGATAACCCCTCAGCTGCCCACTTCCTGAGGTCGTGATCTTTCTTGGGGTTGACCAGAAACCTACAGGCATAAACATGATAGAGTGGTTTAAAAGAAAGTAAACTTCAGTTTAGAGACCGATTTAGGATTGGAAAACTGTCATATAACTGGCGTTCTGTATCCATTTGTGATTGAGCATGTGTATGATAAAAACCAACCTGTGTATAAGTCAGCTCAGTACCTCATCTACATTCTGAGAAAACAATGAAAAACTGTGTCCGTGCTTTCAAGAAATTGTGCAAAGCCACCGTACTAGTAGGCTGGTTCCCTGTTTATACTGCATACAAAATAGAGTTGTAGTCTAGTCTATCACAAGTCCTCACAAGCCCTCACAAGTCCCTGGGTCTTAATTCAAGTCACAAGCTATTCAAATGAACTCCAACAAAGGCATTCTTTTGTGCGTGTCTATCCTTCGCTTCTTGTTACTGGACTTGTGCGGGACTTGTCACAGACTTGTGATTTTATCGGCTCTGGACTTGTGATAGACTCGACTTCAACACTGCCCTCTACCCCCTCCCACATCCCTCCCACACCCCTCCCCATATCCCCAGCCAAATTCCAATCTCCCGTACCTTTTCACCTCTCTGGCAAGTTTGACTGTCGACCCATCAGCAAACAGCCTAACGCTAGCGTCCGTTCCCCCAGCAGCGCCCAGCTTGCACATCCCGACCAGTGCTCGGACTTTGATGTTATCGTTGGTCGAGTTGTAGCATTGCTTCATGATACTGATTCCTGATTGGAGGATCCCGGTACAGCGTTCTTTCTTACTGGCCGCTTGGACGATTGCTTCTAAAGCTACTTTCTGAATAATAATAATAATAATAATGATAATGGTGGATTCTTATATAGCGCACATGTCCACCCTGCGGGGTGCTCCTGGCGCTGTTGCAATTATTACCGCTGCCATCAGGGAATCACCAGAACCATTTTGCTTTTTACTAGGTGGCTGTCTTTAAGATAACCAGGTGCAAAATGACTGCAATAATGATTATTATTGTAAAAACTCTGGATGCGGCAATAGGGCGACATTTCGGGAAGTCTCTCCCCGGGGACCACCGAAATTTCGGCAAGAACTACTCAAAATGACACCTTATTTTTTTACCCAAAGCTTCCAAGAATAGTTCCAGACCAAAGAGAAACAACTCTAGTCCTAAAAAAAATGGTTTTTGACCTAAAAAAATGATTTTTAAAAAAAAACAAATATTAGGGCGACACCAAAATGTCGCCCTATTGAGCATGTCGCCCTAAATATACCTTTTTTACACACAAATTGTCGCCCTATCCTAGCATTCATAGTTTTTACAATAAGTACTTATTACCTGATGAAGCGCATCTGAGCTCGATGCCATGGCAACCATGACTTCAATAACTCCCTCTCGACCAATCAGGCCATTGCCGACCTCAAATGGGCCTTGAAGCAATGCTGTAATAGCCGCAATGGCCTCCATGTTAGACTCCATGGTATTCACTTGAAATTTGTCCCTAAAACAAAAGGAGTGAGTTCAGATTTTTCAAAAAATGGATTTTGTTTTAACCTAAGAATCATATAAAATACCTCCCCAAAATATACTGAAACGCAAAAGAAACTTACCACCTTTAAATAGCAACAATAACACTGCGTGTAGTAATGTGTGAACTTATTTGTGGACAATATTGTCCTCACTGTCAGACCAAACGTTGTCTGAAGGTCACTTGAACCTTCAATGGTCACTTCATGGCACAGCTGTTGAACAGCTGTTTTGACTGTCAGTGATTAGCCAAGGGGTATGGGATGATTGTAATGAGCTGCACGTGATGTCTTGATGTTGGCTTTAAAAAGGCTAGTGCAAAATGGGCATTTCAAGCAACATGCCACGATTGTCGGGGGATCAACGGCAGCGTGCCCTGGGCATGCTGCAAGGCGGACTGAGCTACCGTGAGGTGGCACGTCGTCTTGGCTGTTTACACCAGACGATATCGGCCCCGGTGAACAGAGAAACCCTCCACAATTCTGCAGATGACAGACCTCGATCAATAAAATGCCAATGTTTCAATTAGCAATTGTTGGTTTGTTTTATTTTGAACTGTTACAATTTCATTACTACATTTTAAACAAGTGGTAAGTTTCTTTTGCGTTTCAGTATACTATCCATGGGAAGAAAACAGGAAATTTGCAATCTCCAATTTGGATGTGGAAGCAAAAAGATTGGTGTAATTACTGCACTGCTTTATGGAACCGGATAAATTAGTTTACAAAACATTGGTGGCTCTTGACGATATCCTTAAAAATACACGGATTGAGAGTGCCGAATTTCAGAATGGTAATAAGAAAACTATGACAATTGGATTAAAATATTATAATAGTAAACTTTAAATTCTTTTGATCATTTGACTAATTCTGAAATGGTCATCAGACTTAAGTTGGGCTGGAATCAAAACTCGAACATTCTGTCATCTGATTGGATCATTCTGAAATGGGCACCACGACATACTTGGGCTAAAGTGCTTTCTTTATCACTGGACTTTCCTATTCTTAAAAAGGTCTCACTACTAAGTTGGGCAGAAGTAACATCAAAATAACAATATATTATTTATCTCATTTACCAATTCTGTAATGGTCATTAAAGGCACAGGCTCGTCAGCAATGTGCCACGAAATACGCAGCTCCGTGTAGCAAAGGCATGGCGCTGCGTATTTCGTCGCACGAATTTGGCGCGCGCGCATTGCTGACGAGCCTGTGCCTTTAAGGCTAATTTGGTTTTTTTCAAGATCTAAATAAAATAGTAGCATGAAATGGTACTTACGTAACAAATTTATTGCACAGTTCATCAAAGTATTTGCGATTCTTGTCGCTGTGCATTTCTTCATACAGCTTTGAAAGCGCGACGGCGGCATGCATGCGCGTGTTAGCCGTGATCGGTAATCGCTTAAGTTCTGGCACTTGTCCAGCGACCGCCAGAAGCTTTGTTAAACCTGGTACAGAAAAGAAAGAATTAACATTAAACTTTTTATAAGTACTGTAAATGGAATATGGACATAGAAAATACAAGTTGGCACGATAATACTACGATATCGTTACAAAAGGATGATCTGTACGATAATACATGAGTAGTAATTATTGTACTGGACTCATAACTAACTCGTAGATATATCGTAAAACACTCATACATACACGCATTACATCGTAGTATCTCATATTAAAATTTTGAGAACGAGTCTAAACGAGTACTTACGATATGAATTGGGCTAATACAGAAAACCTGAGGGAGTATACCAACTGTGCCTTATAGCTCAGCCGATAGAGCATCTGCCCGGTGAGTCAGGGTTCGGGTTCGAATCCCAACATGGCCCTTATGATTTTTCTCTCATCCCAAGTTTGGTTGTTTAATTTCAATGGTGATTTGGCACCAAACCAAGAATTGTGAACATACTCAAAATTCACGTGGCGCCCCACGATGCAGGACATGTTGTTATGATAAGACACAAAATATAAAGGCATGGAAAGTACATGGAAGTACATGGAATGTAGACTAGGAATGCGCTTTTCTCACCTCCGTTGGTCATGAACGTCAATGCTCTCCCGGCCCCCGTTTTCTTGGGAACAAACTTGATGATAATGTCGATTGTTGCGTCTCGGCCGTAGCCCGAAACATTGTTGTCCGTTAGTAAACCAAGAAGGAACAACAGAACTGACTT
The DNA here is from genome assembly GCA_037783545.1 of Henricia sp. BOLD:AAB3569. Taxonomy (NCBI): domain Eukaryota; kingdom Metazoa; phylum Echinodermata; class Asteroidea; order Spinulosida; family Echinasteridae; genus Henricia; species Henricia sp. BOLD:AAB3569. The sequence continues at coordinate 546,485 of JBBELK010000080.1, read as the reverse complement.
GAACTCATTGCCAAGATCTGGAAAGTTGTGGAATATCATGGTTAAATGGTGCAAGTTTCTAAAATATATGCTGCAAGATATGAGACTAAGTGACTCCCCCTATACCTCAACACACTTTTGTTAACGCACAACTCCCCCTAAAACCTGAAAGAAAAATTCCTCAGATGTTTGAGATACAACGGGGGAACAATGGAAGAGAAGAGTCACCCGGTTTCATATCGTGCATCAAATGTTCTAAAAGAGACATTCTCTTACAATGAAATAAAATAATGAGACGGGAAATCTTACCGGGAACGACGGCACTTTCAGGAGCCTTAAGCAGTTTGGTGTCTTCTCCAAGCATAGCCTGTTTGTGAGTCAGAAATGATTGATAAAAATGAGATTTGGGAATTGACGTGACTAGAATTTCAGCAGTCTGGGGTAACTGATGTCGACGTCTACTGACCTGTATAGCCGTTAAGAGGATGTTAGCTCCGGCATTCGCAATCTCTTCTGTCGTTGATGAGATGAACTTGGCTAGCGAGGGTAAGCTGAAATCTTTTAAGACGGCATTGGCCTGTAAACAAAATGGACAATGTACAAAAATGTCTTCCTGAAACTATCTATTAATTGGTAAATTAACCGTAACACTCCTCAATCCGCCAAACCAATATGATTTTTGAAGGAGCGTGTTCAGATTTTTCCAGAAAATAGATTTCGCTCTAACCTAACAATCATATAAAATACCTCCTCAAAATACTATCCATAGGAAGAAAACAGGAAATTTGCAATCTCCAATTTGGATGTGGAAGCAAAAAGGTTGGTGTAATCACTGCAGTACTTTATGGAACCGGATAAATTACTTTACAAAAATTTGTGTTTTTTTTATGATATCCTTGAAAATATACAGATTGAGAGTGTGAAATTCCAAAACAGTACTGGGGAAAATATGACAAATTATACGGTATCAAAATCTAAACATTTATAGGAAAAATAAAGGGTCAAAAATGTGATCTGGAAATGTTTGTTTAATACACCCAAGGAAGTTAGGGATATTGGAACGGTCCTCATCAGGATTCTAGCCCGAGACCGCTCTGACACACCAGGAAGATGCTCTACCAGCTGAGGCAGAGCTTCTCTCTCTGTATGGCATGGACGCACAAAAAGAGCAAAGTAATGAACGCAATATTTGACATGGTGCTTAATAATCACCACAGGAATGAAATAACAAAATATGGGATGAAAGAAAAATCATATAGGGATTCGAACCCGAGACCTCTGAAACACTGACACTGTTCTGCATTTTCGCTGCCTTACCCTCGTTTTATGGCCGTGACACAGACAGCTGAGCACTCTTAAACCAGCCAATATTGTTTCATTATCATCCCCCTGTAGCAGCTGCTGCACCTTAGCCACGCCCCCTTCAGCAAAGATTCGTTCCGCCCCTGCGTTCTCCCTGGCCAGGACGATCAGATTGTTGGCTGCCTGTGTAAGATATAAAAAAATGATAAACTGACTTCAGAAAATCAAATGTTATTCATTCTCTTGTGGGGTACCGTGGCCGAGTGGCTTAGGTTGTTGACGCGCGACATGGGTGAAAACTTGATTGCGGGTTCAAAACTCGGCCATCGTACCTGTGCCCTTAAGGCACTCAACCACCATTGCACCATCCTTCAGGAGGGATGTAAAGCCGTTGGTCGAGTATGTTGTGTAATGCACTTAAAAGATCCCAGAGCGCTCTTTCGTGAAAAGTAAGGGGATTCCCCGATATCTCTGGCTCGGCTGTCAACGGTGCCCGCCTATGTATCTCGATTTTAATGCGGTATATTATGGATGTAAAGCGCTGTGATACCTCATGTAAGAGCGTTATATAAATGCCAATTTATTTATTTAATTTTTTCTCCAAACGAAAAATGGTATACATGATACTGGGAAGGACTTCTAATAATGTCTGTAAAAAGCACCCATCCCTCCCAAAAAACAAACAAAATTATACATTTAGAAAGACCAATAAAATTTTCCCTACAAAATTTGTGTTTCCTGTAATTTTGAGGATTTTTTTAGGTTTAGATTTTTCAATTTTTAAAGGTAAACAGCCAGTGGGTAATTCCCAAAATTAGGGGTCCAAAATGTTGGTGTCCCAGTTACATACGACACTCTCTGCTTCAAAAATCACCACTTATGACCACAAATTTTCAGTAATGGACTGTGGCCTGTGATTATAGGGGGCAGCATCATTTTCTTCAATATTTTGTTTTCTGATTCCTGAAAAATATTCAAAACAAAAGACCATAAAGGCTTATAATTTGTTCCATGGTATTGAATAGGAGTTTGGTGTCCCGGGTTACCTACGCCAATGAAAATTGGTTGTAGAATGAGTTTGCATTAACCTTGGTGCCATATCCACACACAAACATTAAATTTGAGTGGCATTTGTTCAAATAAAAATTATTATTTTCTACTGGGAAACCAATTTCACTAATTAAAAACACTTGGAAATCTTAAAAAGCATGTCACACTTTTGGACCCCTAATTTTGGGAATTACCCAGTAACGTTTTTTTGCATTATTGCAAGAAATTTTAGACAGTATTCCTTCCCCAGAATTATTAATTCACCACAAGGCACCCACCTCAGAAAAAAAATTCCTTAAATTTCTTCATAGGCTAAGAAAAATGTTGTCTAAATCGTAAATGTTGGCATCTCTGCCCTATTTCAATTTCTAACAGTCCATCCAAATAGAATTTTATCCAGTCAAAAATGTCTATGCCTAGACAAATTGACCAAAAAACGTCTGTCATAAATAAACAGCTGTTACAAGCTATTAATGTCATACAACAAATTTACACACACACCTGTCTTTTCTTTTCAACGTCCGGCTCGGACAGCGCAGCAAACATATGAGATACTTTGCTGTCCGTCGTGGAAAGCTTCTTGACCTAAATAACAGAGAAAACAGTTGTAAAATTCAATTTTCAATTTAAAAATAATTAAGAACAAGTTTATGAAAAAAATTCCCTGTAAGCTAAATTTAAACCTGCTTGGAGAAGGCTTTTGCCGATGTGTGCAATAGTGGTTTTTTAACGCTTTTTTAAAGCCCCAATAATCATTTGCAGTTACCCAAAATTTTACTTCACAAGTTCACAAGAAAAATCCCGACTAAAAGTGTTGATAGCAATGGTAACAAACACCATATTTTTTTGCCATATAAAATCGTACCTTTGTAAAAGAAGTTGACAACTGAAGGTGCTTTTAAAAATAAAAGGTCTGCAGACAATATAATTACCATTCATTCAATACAAAAACCATGCATGGATTTTTAAGGTTTTCGGAAGTATTACTGCATCTATGTGGCTGAAATTTCTACAAGGCAGTTTATCAACATTATTCTTAAGTTATGTAATGCTGTTGTTCCCATTTTAACAAGTTTACCAATCATGTAATCGGTCTTTAATTACAAGTATTTGTAAATTAAACCGAACCTTTTCCGAGACGGTAGCGTTCAGCCGTCTGAGCATGCTCTGTACAGCGGTATTACCCGGTTCCAGTTTGTTCAAAAGCAGCGCTTCTTTGAATGCCTCTTCAATGTGGCCGAGGTGCTCTAAGGCCTGGCATTTTCTGAAGAGCGATTTGGTGTCGTTTGGTGTAATCTCCAGAGCTAAGACAAGAAAAAACAAGTGACAAAATCAGCCAAATGGAAATGATACTGCTATTCACCACTTGCATGGAACAGCCGTATTGGCAAAACAGCGAGGCTTTCCTTGCGTGATTAATGACTACCTTGCGTCATTACCATGTCGGTTGCTGTGACGTTGACTTTTGTCCAATATTGATCACGTTCAAATGACATCACTTCCGAAAATCGCCACATGCATCAGAATTTTGAGCATATTTCGAACAAATTTTTAGCACAGCGTGTGCGTGTGCGTACTTGATAGCGTTTAATACGCAGTAGCATTTCTTCCTACGAAGATGGCGTCTGTGAACGTGAAACCCCGATCAAGGCACCTAAATTATTACCCCCGATCATAGGGCTCGATTAAATCACTCCATATACCATCTCAGCTCCCTGGGGAGTATACAGCCCCGGCTGCCTATCAGGCACTCAATGGCTAATCAAAAACATCAACATTTGCTACCCTCTGGGGAGAAGCAATGCATGGCCAAGTGCCTTGCTCAAGGGCACACATATCATGGATGGACCAGACCAGGATTCGAACCCACTACCTTTAGAACTAACCCAGGTTTTGAATATGATCCACTAGACCGCTCCGCCACAGCACTGACCAAACACTGATGAAACAAAGGCAGTTTTGAACGAAAATCATACCTGCTTTTGCATCTTGTACAGCCTTCTCATACTGTGACAACTTGAGATAACAAGCTGCCCGGTTTTTGTAGTACAATGCCCTGTCTGTGTGGTCGGCTGGACATATTCGCAGTGCTTTGCTGTATGCTGAAACTGCATCCTCATACTTTTCCAACTTGTAGTTGGTGTTGCCTTCTTCTTTGAACTTCTGTGCCTCTTGCAACTGTATGTACAAAAATTGCAAGAATTTTACGGGATTTCATAAAATTCTACAGATTATTGAAACACAAAACTAATTTAAATGTCAATATTCGTCTTCTGTATACAACGACAATTTCCCATTTATTTGACATTATATTAAAAATTTAAAATATTAAAATATTAAAAAAAGTGGCCAGGGTATAGTTCATACACCAACTCAATAATTTGTAAATCAATCTTTCCACATTAAAGGGGGCATTTTGGCAACACAGACCATATTTTCAAGGAAATACCTTTGTCTAGTCTCAAAATAAAAGAAATAAGTTTAAATTCTTCTGAAGAGATAACTCAGGCCCAAAAAGGGTTACAAATAGTGTGACAACATGTCTTTATAAAAACCCTGTGTACAAATTTCCAATATACGCTTGTAACCGGGACGGACATTTGTGTTACATTTTACTAGGCCGTCCTAGTTACGTGCGTATTGGAAAATATATGTTGTAACTACCTCCATGGTTGTATTTTAGACGGTAAGAGTTAAGAAGTTGATCAGAAATGTTTATTTAAAATCACTCATCTAGCATTGAAATGTGCAGCTTTGATGGAAAAACCCAAAATTTCGAGTGAGGATTTTGTGAGAAAATACTTGGAAATTTGTCAGCCTGTCTCATATATTTCGCACACAAGGTCTGAAGCCATGATCAACTTCCCAATTCTTTCCCTTTATGGGTCATTCTATAAATTTGGGGTCCAACGTGTGACATTTTCCTGTCCCTGTTACACCTGACATACTGCCATTTGCCATACAAGTATTATTAAAAATGCCTTCAAAACATATTTTTATGAATTGTACTTTATGTAATCACTCCTTGAAATAGAAGGCATTTAAAGAATATGTTCTGAATTTACAAACTACAACATTTTACAAGATGTCAGACGTAACAGGGGACAGAAAAATTGGACCCAAAATTTATAGAATGACCCTTATGCTAACATCTCTATTGCTATGACAACAGAACGAAAAGGTATGCAACTTCCTTATTTGGCAAAACAAAAACCGCAAATGGTGAACCGTGCACAATATGCAACACACACATGCACGACCCCATTGCATTGCCATTGGAATGTGTGGAATGTCAATTTTGGGTAGTAACTCCATACCCTACAAACGCCGTTTTCTGACCCATATAAACCAAAGTAAACTCACATACAGACTGTACAAAATGTAATTAATCTTATACTTTACAACAAAATGTTTTTAAATGTTAAAATCAAGCAGAAAGTTTACCTTTTCTAAAGTTTTTTCGGAGCCACTCGTGTCACCCATTGTCCCTGTCATGACAGATTTGTAAACTACCTCTTGAGGGCGCTGTTGCACTTACACGGACCCGCTGTTTCAAAATAAACATGACAAGTTTATCCAACGTGGAACCTCATAATTTGCCAATAAAAAAATGCATAATTATTCACTTCGGTAACAACAAGCCTAGATTTCTTGGTAGTGCTAAAAATGGGTTAATCAACCTCAATAACAGAAGCGCTTAGAGCAAAGAATTGCGACGAAGATTTGCATAGTTCCGAGTTTGCCCAGTTAACTCCGCCCCCTTGGATATTGTTGCTATGCCTCACACGCTATCCCTCAAAATGTCCACACACACTGCACAAACCAATGGGACTTTCAACGAAACACATATTCATTGGAGAAAACTCCAAGGTATCCATGTTTCAGGTCCGACAGTTATCTTAGAACACACTGAGTACAGGGGCAGTAATACAGGGATGTCATATCATCATGAAATACATGCTTTCTTACCTTTGAACAGCGAATCGTCCGGCCTTGAAACCAAACATTCACCCGGATCACCGCAGACAACACTGTACAAACTGTATGTTGTTGTGAGGCAATGCACTTTGACCTATGTGGGCGATGTCTGCTAGCTCTGTTGTGATTGGTCGGCGGGTTCGGCTTGATTGACAGGTCGGAACTATGCTTGGCTCTAAACTAAAAATCACTGAACCGTGTCCCTGTGCTTTTGCAATGGTACTTTTGCCGACGGCCATGATGTCTATACCAGGTGTGATTTCGTTCAGATACGGGTGTTCCATATTTGAATAACATGTATTTTCATCATGTTTTATCACTAAATCGGTTGTCATTTTTAATAGAATGTCTTAAGAGCATAACATTTAAGTGTTTCTGCGACTGAAATATAATTTATTTGGGAGCTCGGCTCAGGAAATTTTTGAATCTTTTCATTCTATCAAGTTAAATTTAAATTTTGTATTTTACAAATGTAAATTATTTTCAACTTTAATTTTAAACTTTTTAACTTGTATATTTAGAACAAAGAAAAATAACATTGCACTCGGAAAACTTTTTTTAATTTATGTATATTTTAATTAACACAAGTGTACTTACAAGCATTTTTGGTGTGAAATGAAGTAAATGTATATTAAAATTACAGTTTTCATGACTTGCTGTTTTTTTTTTTAAATTTGCAAATTAATTATTTTCTACTGATTTGCACGATCTCTCACATTCCATTCCTGGTGGTTGTCAATAGGGCCAAATGATACAAGTTATAATTTCTATAACATGGGGATTTCTGCAGCCAATTTCACAAAACCTTATGCACTGCGTAAACCCGCTTGTGCAACTTTTTACTGCATAAGCTGCGCAACATTCCTGCAATAATTACACGCAAACCTATGGGGCTTGTGCCATTTTCAAAAGTTGCACAAGCTACACAATTTTTCGTGAAATCGGCTGCTGGTGTACTACAAAATATATTGTCTTTAAATAGCTCTGCGAAATTGGTCTGTCAAAAGAATAGTAGCAAAAATTAGGACATGCTTTACAAAAATTAAATTCGACTTTGTTAAAAACACGGGAAAGGCATGCTGGTTTTAGGCATACACATCAGAGGGCTATTTCGTTAATACTTGTCTCCTGGCTGTCTACGTCTCTTGACAAATAAAACAACATCTCGATTTCTGATGCCATACCTGGAAAAGATGGGGGGAAAGATTTATGGGGGTTACTGGAAGTGAAAAGCATAATTTAAAAAAAAAGCAGTACCAAATTAAACATGAAAACCTGAGAATGCAAATCTTACTCTTTGAGTTTCTGGTTCTTGTTCAGCTGTTCACCTTCAAAGCAGAGGGAGTAGGTTCGCCAGGCGTATTTCCTGCAATGAAATTAATAATTTTTATTTTTAATTTGCAATACAGTTGAAAGCTGCAATAACAAATGTCAATCAAATCTCATAAATGTGTTTCTTTTATTAAACAAAAAAATGCATTAGCTTTTTCACCTCAAGTTCAGACAAGTTCAATGCGTCCTAATTCCCATATGAAAATCCCAAGATAAGAAGAGTGGCCCTTCCTAAGATGCATCTTAGCACTTTGTGAAATCGGCACCTGGTTATGTATTTAAATCATGTAACAGGTCTCGCCAGTTAGTACAAATTATCAACTAGCCACCGAGGCATGCGATCGATTTCATAAAAATTAAGACGAGTTCAGTGCGTCCTAATTCCCATACCAATGTCTCAAGATAAGAAGAATGACCCTTCCAAAAACGCGTCTTAGTGCTTTGTGAAATCATCCCCTTATTTCCTTACTATAGTGTAATCCGAGCAACATTTAGTGAGCCCGCCCTCTTGTGATTATTCCATTGTTACTGCGGTGTATTTATATTGTGACGTCATGCTGCGTCATGTAAATACCTTGGAGATACACCGCAGTTTTCTTTCGTCGGATTAGTCTATAGTTGGGACAGGGATAGGTTGTTGAGGATAACAAAAAGTGCAATTTCTCACCAACTTATGCTGGCCTGACTCCCTTTTCTCGATTCCTTCAGTGTCACGTATCGTTGAATTGCTTGCTTTAAATCTTGAACTCTTGCTCCTTGGAGAACGACGATAGCTGGATCGAGAAAGAGATTGATTGCAATTTAACAACATCATTTTTATTTATTTATTTTTTGTTTCAATTTCAGTGCATGTTTTAAGGCCAAACGTTAATTTAAAAACCTGATATTTCTTTGGAAACGACTAGCAAAATACTTAAATTTTTTTGATTGGAAGATTATGTAAATATCATGCAAATATTTAGGAAAAAGCTTAAAGGCCGATTCGGGCATAAAACAAATATTTAAAAGTTAAATTGCTATTTTTATAGATTAGAAAAAGTTATCAGCTTTCTTTCGGTACCAAGAACGTAAAAATCTGTCGAGGATTAATGCCAGTCGATTTAAAACAAGAAATATTAAAAGGCAGGCCCTGCCTTTTAATATATTCGACAGGGTTATGACGTAAATGTACATGTACATGTACTACGTACATATGCGCGTATGTGTGTTCAGGTACACACGTGAACGTACGCGCACATGTAAAGCCTGTTCACTTACGCATAATTACTCCAGTAAATTTCTGGACACAAACTGTCATAGCTTGTCCGTACTCTAACGCAATCTGTAGATTAACTTCTTCCGTAGTTACTTCCGACGGCAGGTCATTTAGCAAGGGGTCGTCTTTCATAATTTCCCCTAGTTCCTCTCGTACGAGTCTCATGGCCTCGTGGTGGGTGATTTCGCTGGACGGTTTGTCACTATCATCCGGTTTGTCGGCGAAATCGTTCTGGGGTTCCACGTCTTCAACTTGCTGGAATGTGTTTGGCACAGTGCCAACATGTTCGGCATGTCCGGCTGTGCTTGGCATTCCATCTGCCATTTTTGTAGAAGTTCAAGTTGCGCGTTTGCGACAATTGTTAAACATCATCTAGCCATTAGTGGGGGTGGGGATATGAGGAACCTCCCTGCTTTCACACAACACAGGTAGTAGACAGATAAAAAGCGCCCTCTATTGAGTTGTTTTCAACAGACAGCACAGCCGACAGCGTAACAAAAAATTAATCTTTGGCAAAAATAAACTGGCGAGATTTACTCTTTGGTGGATGATTTTCGAGTTGAGAGTCTTCTCTCAAAGTTCCTGAGCTGTTCTTTAGCAGACCTACTCTGTCCTCAAGACGCAGACTTGTTTGTCTAGGCGTACATCTTATTTCTTCTCCACAAATGTGTCCGTCTTCAGTGGTCTTCGCGCGAGTAGCCGGTCCTGCATGCACCGCACGTGTGTGGATTATGTGGAGCGAGAACCAGTCTAATTCACTTATTGCATGGTTCAGCCTCGCCTCTTGGTGGCGCTAGGGGTACTTTTTTGAGTTACGTGCGTTTTGGAGACCAAAATAATGAAGTTAAAACATGTTGATTTTTTGCCCAACATGTGCTAATGTTCTCGTTGTGGAAGAGGGTCCACAGTGCTACAGATTTGCTTGCAACACGTGCCCGTTTGTCCATAATGTGACCCGCAAGGTAAGCGCTCAACCCCGCTCGACAGACATGACCGAGGTCGGACATTTCGCCCCTATTTTCACTTCGTCCCATGTCATTTCGCCCCATCGCCACTTCCCCCAATCTTTGAATCTACAAAGGAGGGGTAGATTACCTTGCACAGACACCTTAGATTTACCTTGTTTTGACCTATGAAAATGTAAAAAAAAAAATTTAGTTTGATGATAAAAACACAAAATAAACCTTATCGACGTTCTCAGTGCATTATGGGATTGGATGACAAAATTGCCCGGCCAAATGTGCATAAACCTATGAGGCGGACGCCAACTCGGCAACTTTTTTACTAATTTTCACGAAAACCAAAAAGAGTTCAAGAATTAACGAAACAGAAATGTTGCAAATGCGAGAAATCATCGGGGATTCCCTTCGTATCGGTATGCGCTATGCAACACACGCCGTATCGGCACGCCGTATCGGCACGCCGCCGAATGGATTTAGTGTGCTGCACTGCGAGTCCGTTACATGTATACACGGACTCCCCCAACAATATACATTTTTAAAAATCGTTTTTAAAAATGCATTGGTGTGTTCAGAAATATTGGTTTTCATTACACTTAATTCTGTCCATGTATCAGATTTCTAGCAAGAAATATCCTCATCTGAAGGAGGTTGATGATGTTTTAGGAGGAGCAGCGGCATGGGAGAATGTCGATTCCACAGCTGGTAAGTCCGGGTATAAATGCCACATCCAGTTGGCACAAAAATTATTTTCATTTCGGCTAGAGAATCGGCCGAAAGTACAAGGTATCCTTTAAAATTCATATTACTAAATATTTTATAAAAAGGCAAATCTGTAGAAAGGTTGGGTATTTTTTTCGTATACATTGAACAGAGACTTTAAGCAAATTACCTCCTGGAATCAACAGATAATTAATTTTAAGATATACTTCCCACTTGCACTTTTGTCGCAAATGTTGCTTTTCTGTAGAAAAATCACGTTTTCTTCTTCAAAAATTGCCTTCAGTTAGTGCACAAGATAACCATTCACGCGCTCGGTCACCCAGCTCCCTCTGTTGTCGTGCTTACGCACAGACCGCTCACCACGTCATTTTGTGTATTACTTCATGCAGTAATTTTATCATTTATTTATCTCAGAAATGCAACATTTGCGACGGAAGTGTCTGTGGGAAGTATATCTTAGAATTGAATAAGCTATCGATTCCAATATATAAATTCACCTAAATCCGTGTTCAATGTATATGAAAAATAAATCCAAAGGTTGAAATGTCATCTGTCTGATGGTATTATGTTAATTACGTCATTGCTTCTTCGTTTTTACCCTCACCAGAAAAATGTCCCAAGTGCGAACACGCGAGGGCGTATTTCATGCAGATACAGACACGCTCTGCTGACGAACCCATGACCGTGTTCTACAAGTGCTGCAGTCCGGAATGTGGGCACAGATGGCGCGACTGAATTTAATGTGTTTTCTCAGTTTATTTCTCGTAAAAGGTATTGGGGAAATTTTATGATTAGCACTTGTTTAAAGGTAGTCTACTTGTTCGGTAATTACCCTCCAAACAAATTTCTGAATTATCATCTTTAAAGATAGTATACATGATTGGTAAACTGTTACAAATAGTTTTATCCCCCTGTGTGATTGAAGATATGCATGATTAAAACCAACCTGAGCAAAAACCAGCTCCGTACTTCGTCTAACTTTTGAGAACACAGTCAAAAAAGAGTTTGCAGTAATTTCGCCCCAAAACCACTTCGCCCTGAACCATTTCGCCCTGAACCACGGCCTGTGCACGAAGTGGTTTTGGGGCGAAGTGGCATTTGGGCGATGTAGTGTTTGGACGAAGTAATTTGGGGCGAAATGGCACTCAGGCGAAGTGGTTTGGGGCGAAATGGCACTTGGGCGAAATGGTTTTGGGGCGAATTGAATTTTCGTCTCATGAGACGAAAACTAATTGTTTTACTCATTTCTCAAAGACTATAGCACTTCAGACAAAACCATTTCAGGGGAAGTTTTCTACGGTCATCATGTTTATATTGTGTAAGTTAAGCGTAAATCTGTGAACATTTCTGATTTTCAAGTTTACCAATGATGTATACTGCCTTTAAGCTTACTTGTTATCAAGATAGTATTGGTAGTTATCATCCTGTGAATTTATTTTGTCTGAATTGTCCCCATTCACGCTGCGAGCAAGTGTGGTTTTTTTGGGGTTGTGGGGGGAGGGGAGAGGAGGAAACAATTGATAAGTGTATTACAAAGAACAACAATTGAGGCAGAGATTGTTTATATTTGTAACACTAAGAAGCATTTTGAGAAATTAATTGCAAGTGCAGGGTACTTTTAACATGTTTGAACAACCTTTTCAAACTCTAAATAAACTCCTCAAAAAAGTTTGGAAAGTCATGTTTGACTGACGATTTCTCTCTTGTTACTAAATAATTTCCCTTGAATTTTGTATCATTGGAAAGCCCTGTTATTCCTCTTTACAGTGATGTGTCATTTGTTATGATTAATCAATTGGGGGATGTGCAGTATAGCGGAATACAGGGGTGGGTGGAAAGTGAAATGTCACAAAATTCACTGCTATTGTCATGCAGTGCATTCCCCTTTTGCTTGGAGGATGGGAATGTGTCAATGCACTTTTTGACAATAGCAATGCATTTTGTGACATTTCACTCTACACCCGCCGCCGTATTCAGCTGTGCTGCACATCCCCCAATTGCTTAATCATAACAAATGACACATCATCGTAAAGAGGAATAACAGGGCTTTCCAATGATATAAAATTCAAGGAAAATTATTTTGCAACAAGAGAGAAATCGTCAGTCAAACTTGACTTTCCGAACTTTTTTTGAGAAGTTTATATTACTAGCGTACTTTTAAAAAAAATTACTTTTGTTTCCAGATAATACTTTAAATCGCAAACAAATTAGCCATGGTACGGCAGACAAGAAAAGGCACAATTTTTTTATATTTTTTTGTACAGTTCTATAATTTTTGTACACTTTTAAATAATTTTTCTGAATTTACTGTAAAAGAATTCTGAATAAAATCAGAATAAAGTGAAATAATTATGAATAAAAGAATCATAATTTTGAAATGTGTACAAAATTACTACATATAAATATTCATAACTTTCCTCAATTTATTTTGAAAGAATTCTGAAAGAATTGAAAGTGAAAGAATTCTGAATAAAATTTAGAATTCTTTCAGAATAAAATGAGAATAAAGTTTTAAAAACAATTATGAATAAAAAAAATATCATAATTTTGAAAAATAAAAATAAAATAATTCTACACATTTATATCGAATCAACTCTAACTTTGATTCTCTTTTACCAATATTTACAACAATTATTGCATATTTACAACAACTTGCATATGTTTTGAGCTTAATCTGATGGTCCCGGTGTCTGTGCACACATGTAGGCCATCCCATCGTCGCTGTATTCTATTTGGATTGTTGAATGCACTACGCCATATTTCGTCTCCAAAATGTGACGTGCTTCCTTTAAAATACTCCTGGCATTCACGGGTTCACCGTCGTAAAGTGAAGCTGGCAAAAAAAAATCACAGAAAAAATATTTTGCTGTGTAGTATGGTGCGTAGTGGGTTCAAGTCCTATGTCTGTGTCCCTGGGCAAGCCACTTAATTTCAATTGCCCTGTCGAACCAGTGATAATTGGGTCATTAATTTCCATGGCATGGAGTGACTAGAAGCATTGCTACTCCCCCTGGATGGGATACCAGTCCATCACATGTTTACCCCCCAGCAGTTGGTTGGGTTTCCACAACAGGTTGTTAGTTTCCACGGCATGGGGTGACTAGGAGCATTGCTAGTCCCCCTGGATGGGATGCCAGTCCATCGCAGGTTTACCTCCAGCAGTTAGTTGGGTTTCCCCAACAGGTTGTTAGTTTCCATGGCGTGGAATGACTAAGAGCATTGCTACTCCCCCTGGATGGGATGCCAATCCATCACAGGCTTACCCCCCAGCAGTTGGTTGGGTTTCCTCAACAGGTCGTAAGTTTCCATGGCAAGGAGTGACTAGGAGCATTGCTACTCCCCCTGGATGGGATGCCAGTCCATCGCAGGTTTACCTCCAGCAGTTAATTGGGTTTCCCCAACAGGTTGTTAGTTTCCACAGCATGGAGTGACTAGGAGCATTGCTACTCCCCTGGATGGGATGCCAGTCCATCGCAGGTTTACCTCCAGCAGTTAGTTGGGTTTCCCCAACAGTTCTCGGGACTTTGCAGATTACCTTGCTATAGGGCCTAACAGGAATCTTGTAATATTATCATGAATGATAAACAGGCCATTAGAACCTCTAATTGTCCTCGTTATAAGCACAATGTTGTATTAACAGCGCTCTCATTGAGGTTCGACTGTTCATTGAATGTGCTTTCTAAATACAGCAATCATTCACCATCTTGCCGCAGGCACAGCAATACACATGCAAGTCCAATGGTTACCATACCTATGACAAGATGAACTGTGATGACATGAACACCCATCGTCAGGGACCATATACAGAGAGAGTGAACGCCCTCTACGCCGTCAATTTCGACCAATCGGCGACGAACTTCGGCAAAATTAATTGAAGACGGTTTGGCTGAAAAATGAAAAAAAAAGTATATCATGGTAAAATTGGGGCTAAGCACAGTTATATTTAAAGGAGCTTGTTTAGATTTTTCAGAAAATAGATTTTATTCTAACCTAACAATCATAAAATACCTCCCCAAAAACTATCCATGGGAAGAAAACAGGAAATTTGCAATCTCGAAGTTGGATGTGGAAGCAACAAGGTTAATATAATCACTGCGCTGCTTTTTGGAAACGGACAAATTCGTTTACAAAACATCGGTGTTTTTTTTAAAGATATATTTAAAATATGCGGGTTGAGAGCGCGAAATTTAGAAATGCTACTCAACTGAAAAGTTTATGACAAATGATATGGTATCAAAATCTCAACCCCATGGGAAAAAGGAGGTTAAATGTGATCTGGCACGCTAGTGTAAGCAAAAGCAAAACGTATGTGTATAATTATAAAGATGATCCAATTGATATAAAAACAGTAAATACCCACAGATATACAGGGTGGATAAAAAAAACGAAACCGAGATATTATTGCTAATTGTAACTAAAGTAGGGCACGTATAAATGAACGGGAGATATCATCTGTTAGGGTTGAATCTCCTCTTTAAAATGACACCCTGATCATGTCATTATGTTTCCGGTTGACTGAGCAGTGATCAATGCTATGCAAGGTTCTAGTTATGGATTTGCGCCACTTTCTTTAATGCATGGCATAGCCTGGACGACCAAGTATCCATTGGTAACCAAGGACGCCTTGGCGAAAAACCTGCGTTTTTTTTAACGGAACACATTCAGTCCTACATGGGAATGCAGCGAGTTTTTGTTGAGTCCAAGGTCTAGGCGAAGGAAAACTGGTCGGTCATCCGAGAACATTAATGCAATTCAGCAGGCCCTGCAGCAGGAAGAAAGCAGCAGTCATAGACAAATGGTTTAGGACTGGCCGGCCCTAACCATGTTCAACCAAATTGTTCGGTGGTACCCTTACAGAATTGTGGCTCGTAAGACATCAACTGCTTTCTGGCGATCTTCAGAGGCGTCTTAGGTTTAGCCAATGTATACTTGATCGTCCAAACAGGCTATGCCATGGTTTAGGCCACTGGACGCCGTTAAAGAAAGTGGCGCAAATCCCAAACTAGACCCTTGCGTTACATTGATCGCTGTTCAGTCGACCGAACACATAATGACATGATCAGGGTGTCATTTTAAAGAGGAGATTCCACCCTAACAGGTGATATCTTCCGTTCATTTATACGTGCCCTACTTTAGTCACAATTAACGATAATATCTATTTTTTATCCACCCTGTATAAACGCAAATACCTTCCATTATGACTGCCACAATATCCCTCAACAGCCGGCAAGTTGTTAAGATGACAAGTACGCTGAAAATGATGGTTAAAATCGGGTCGATGATGGTAAGGTCCGGCTGTAACAAATCAAACAAGTTGGGGTTAACAGTCAAATTACAAGAAAACAAATAAAACTTTGTGGATAAAAATCGAAACATGAAATATGTTATTTGTGTAATTAATTAATTATTGTATTTAGCCTTGTGCGTGTTTCGCATGAAAAGTGTCTGGTATACTGACGTACTTCCTTTCACATGCACACCTAGTATCCACTTCACCAGACTAACTTTTTGTTGCTAAGTGGTGCACGCGGCAAGTGTGAAGTACAACTCAATACCGTGTTCACAATAGGAGAGAATGGCATAAAGCAATCATACTGTTGGTTGCCAGGCAATGCCGTGCATCACGTATAGTATGTGACTTTCTAAACTGCACTTCCGTTTGAAAGTGAAGTATTCGGGGTACCAGCCATTATGGAGATGTTATGGCTAATTGGCGACTGTTTAGCCGGCTATTATATTAGACTGTGCGTAATTTCAAGCCGTAGCCAAGTCATTACCCTGTAATGCAGAATAATTCCACCAATCAGAAGGCTGAAACTCAGTATGCTGTCCCCGATAACGTGAAGTGTCGCAGCTCTCAGGTTGACGTTCTCATGCTCGGTGTGTGATTCGCCGAAGATGGGCATAGACGGTTCGCACTTACCGCCACGGCAGTGGAAGTTTAGAATGAACCCCAGTCTGGAAAGAGAAACGAAAAGCTTTGCTTGTTTTTGGTTCTGGGGTTGTACTGTGAAGAAGAAAAAAAGTGACTAAAATATTAATAAAGTGAAAATGTCACCCTTTGTGTGTTGCCAGGGTAACTGGGTCTGCACTACAACCAGTGAACTGTTTTCCAGCGCTTTAGCAATGGACATTTCAGACTGCCAGCGAATGTTTAGGCCTAGTTGCCCTTGAAACTGACGTTACAGTTTAATAGGGCTGATTGCTCAGTTGGTAGAGCGCTTGAAGTCCGAGTAACTGGGACGCCTACAATATCGCTTTTTTTTCATGGGGACGTGGTAGGCCTATGCGATATATGTAGGGTCCAAGGGAATCTGGGTTAAAAAGTATTTATTAATTCCCAGCTCTCACACGCACCCCAAAAAGCAACAGTTTTCACCCTCAAAATCTACAAATACACTTGAAACGATATCTGAGGAACAAATGGGTATTGAGGTTTAAGCTGAGGTGTTTAACTTGAGCGGGCCTCCCACTGTGCGATTTTTGCCACGAATTTCTCACGATTAGGTACGATTTGGTGAGATTACCAGAGACTGTCTATATACTATATACACAATCGTACCAAATCGTACCTAATCGTTGGTAATTCGTGGCAAAAATCGCACAGTGGGAGGCCCGCTTTACTTACCTTTCTAGCGTGACACGCGCGCATCGTTTGATTGATGCACGCACTACACCCGGGCACTTCGCTCATTCAAAAGATGTGTGCGTGTCACGCAATACTTTTTTTTGTGCAAAGTTTTGCTCAAAAGTCTTTTAAATAACTTACGTGACATTAATAACGAGGCTAATGCATGACGTAATGATCATTATCATGGCGTTAATTTTCACGTGATCAGTCAAGGCCCGTCTGATGCCGAGATAGATTAGTACGCCCGTTGTTACCCAGATGCTTAGCACGGACATTAAGGCACCAATTATTTCTGTTGAGAAAACGAAAAAAAAAATCATTTATATGTCAGCAAAATGTCACAAAACAAATTATTTTAAAGAAAGAGTTTGCGAAAGTGGCATTACCAAGCCCATATTTAGCAGAGTGTGAACGCAGCGTTGTGTAGAAGGTGAACTGGATTTTACAGTGTGAACGTGCTAGAAAATGTCTGGTTTTTCGAAGGAATTTAGTCAAATCCCCTTAAAGGCCCACTGTATAATTTGCAATGACCCCAAAAAGTTAATTAACGAGTTGACAGGGAAAACCTTCCTCAAAGTAAAGATTGAATTGGTAGCAACTATCCAATGAAATGTTTCCGCCCAAGATGATATAATTTTACCAGAAAATAATCCATGAAGATGAAATTATTTAGATCGTTTGCAAACGATTTACTTCTCATCTGGGCGGTCCGAAATGCGCGCTGTGTGTGCTGTTCACAGATATCCATTAAAATATAGACCGGTTTGTTTGTCTGCTGCCACCACGTGTTTCAAAAGCCCCCCATTGTGTTTCTCGTCGTGGTCGCAAAAACACGACTCTCATGTTGTTGAACCATATACATCATGAACGTTATATACACAGCCAAAACACGGTCCATATTAAACTCACCTGCACGGTGCCACCCGTACGTCAGTCGCTGGCTCGGCTTTTTCCTGGCAAGGCAGATGGCTAACAAAGCTATGACGAATCCGAAGAAATCTACTAGCATGTGTGCTGCGTCTGTAACTATGGCTAAACTGTCTGCTAAGTAACCACCTATAATTGGTTAAAAAGATGAATAATGATTAATATACAGTTTCACCAAGCAAGGTGCTCAGGGCGATTACATTACTACCCCTGGTCACCGGGATCAATTATGTCATTCCATTCAACCTCAATTCCGTGGAAGTATACAGCTCAGAGAGGCAATTCGGGCAGAGTGGCACACACTGCCTCAGCGGCTCCTACAAAACCTCTTGATCCAGCCGTGCCACATGAGGTGTACATACACATTACTGACCGATAAAATTTAAAAATGCAGGAGCTCAGGGAGGCACTTCAGGCAGAGTGGCGCACCCTGCCTCAGCGGCTCTTACAGAGACTGGTGCAGTCAGCCTTTCCCCAAGAGGATAATAATGCACGTTACTGGCCGATAAAATAAAAAGGTGCAGGAGCTCAGGAGGCATTTCAGGCAGAGTGGCGCACCCTGCCTCAGCGGCTCTTACAGAGACTGGTGCAGTCAGCCTTGCACCAAGAGGATAATCATACACGTTACTGGCCGATAAAATATGAAAGTGCAGGAGCTCAGAGAGGCATTTCAGGCAGAGTGGCGCAACCTGCCTCAGCGGCTCTTACAGAGACTGGTGCAGTCAGCCTTGTTACTAACCGATAAAATATGATCTTTCGGTCACAGTATATATTTATAGTTTAGTATAAGTAGTTTTTAACCAGAGACGCCGGTTAAAAATTTTTTAAAAAGGCGAATGTGATTGTCCAAAAGTTAGGACCAGGCCAAGCACCACAAATACTGACTCTTGAGAGTCATTTCTACATTATTTAAAGTTGTCTGAATCTTCTCACCAAGAGATCATACTTTGCAACACTTCAAATCAACTGCCCCTGTGACTTTACATTGCCAGAACGTGTTTACACGTCCTCCGGCGTCAAGTGGTTAACTGTAAACCAACGACTAATGCCTACCAACTATCTCGGCTACCATGACCAATAGACTTAGTACCGCAGCGATAAGCAGACGGTTACGCGCTCTCTGTAGCACCTCGTGTCTCGATAGATGTGCCGAGTCACCACCGGCCTCTTCTATACTCCCGTACCCGTCTTGTTCGTCCATCTCCCCGCCTGACATCAACATCTCGTCCCGGCGTTTACCCATTCCTACGAACTACGGTGTAAACAAAAGTACACCATATATAGAGCTACAAATAGAAAACTGCATTAAATTTATATCTGAATATAGAATTAAGTAGAGACAAAGACATGCTAAAGCTTTACTCATGAAGATGATAATTATGATAATATATAGCGCACATATCTATCCTGCGGGATACTCATGGTGCTTTACAATATCATTACCCTGGTCATTGGGCACAACTCCCTGGGGAGCATGCAGCCCCGGCAGCCTGACACAAGCACTCAAAGGCTGCAACCCTCGCAGGTACCCATTTACTCCTGGGTGGAGAGAGGCAACTTATGGCAAAGTGCCTTGCCCAAGGGCACACGCACCATGGTCGCGGCCGTGAATTAAGTTGAATGAAGTCACAAATTGCCTAGTCACTTTTAAGCGACAGGCAAAAATGCACTTAGCGACTAGAATTGTTGGCAATCATTACCAACGATGACCTTCATGACATCATTATCTATTACTTAGGAAATAATGGTCAATTATGCATATAATCGGTGCTTCGTTTTCTGGTAATTACTTTTTTATTGAGAAATTTATAACCGCATGACGCCTAAAATGTACTTTCGGATTTATTATGTATTGCATTATTCGCTGGCAGAGTCGTGACGACACATTGCGGGCGCTGGACCGTAACTATGGTTACTGGTTCACGCTCACGTTTTACATCCATTGTGTTTGCGCACAGTGCATTTTATTATTGTTCTTTTAGAAGAAAATATTTTATATAAAAATAAGGACTATAATAACTTGCAATGGTTTGCTCATACCTACTCTCATAGCGATACACTATCATACCGCCTTATTTTGTCATGTTTGTAACAGAAAAACTCAACAGAAAATGTTCCCTTGTGGCTCCTGTGCAAAACGAATGGAGAAACGCGTTGCCATGCAAGTAGCGTGAACCGTTGTCAATGAAGTGAGCGCGTCCGCGCGCAAATTGACGTCAAACTCTGCTAGCGAATAGACACAAAAAAACGCGAAAAAAAACATCAGGGCCAATTTCATGGACCCGTTAGCACAAAATATTGTTTAGCACAGAATCTATTTGCTTTATTTTACAAAACTGGGTTGCGAGCCAAAATCGTATGTGATGTGTATTTACTGATATTTTGCTCCTGTTCCTAAAAATACAATTTGACATACAATTTTGGCTGGTAACCCATTTTTACAGAGCAAAGAAATGGTGGGTTAAACAAATTTTTGTGCTAACAGGTTCCATGAAATTGGACCCTGTTGGTGGCATTTTTCAAAGCTATTACGGGACTGTGCACGAACGTTTTGTGCAAATCGCACGGCCAATTTGGTAGAGCATCTGCAAATCAGTGGTCTCAGGTTCGGATCCCGACCAAAAAACACATGATTTACATGTTTATCTGATTCCATAATGAATTGTGGCAAAAAACTACTAAAGTATGACGTCAGTGACCAAGGTAACTGGGTGTAAGCATTCGCTGGTTATCTGAAATTTCCATTGCTATAAAAGCACACTGGGTTTACTGTATGGACCCAGTAGCCTTGACAACACACAAATGATGTCGTTTTCACTGTAGTACTATCGTGAAATGTGCACTGCAAAAACTGTGGTGCTAAATTAACACCAGTGGTGTTGTCTTATATAGATACCAAGTCTAGTGTTAGTTTTTATAAACCTTTCGTTTGCGTTTGAACAGCAAAAAAAAAACGTTCACCGCACTTATTTTTTTCTTCACAAAAGACTTGAAAATGTCTGTTAGTTTGCCATTCACGCCATGAATAAACGATATGGTTGAAATGCCTACGCGTTTCTATGGCAACGTGTGCATTACGCTGATAATATTGACTAATTGTATGCACAAATTGTGAACGGCGCAGCTGTTCTCTCTTTTTGTACTAAGATACATCAGTTAGACCTGACCACACAACGCTGCAGTAGGCCTATGTTGCTGTTTCTCTCAAGATTGGCAGACGTATGGCAGATAGAAAAGGTTCAATGTTATCGCGTCTACATATTGTTCGGACTTGAGCTATTTTGTGTTGACAATGGCAGTCTTATCATGAAACTGCCGTATTCACAATCTACATAATGTTATCTATATGGGCCTATATGAGTTCACACTCATCTGTATGGACCTATATGAGTTCACACTCACCGGTTCTTTTCAGAACCACACATATACAAAAGAGATTCACATGGTGCTACCGCAAACCCATACACATGTTAATTTCCACCATGCATAGTGCGTTTTGGGTGTGGCACCGCGAAAAATAACAAGTTTTTTTAAATTGATAATTTTCTAGAAACATAAAAGTTATTCGCTTTCAAATGAGACATCAACGGACAAAATCGACCAACGTTTAGTTATCGAACAATTACTGTAAAAATTTCGAATTATTTCGGTCCGAAATATTTTAAGGCATATATTAATTTGCCCAAGACTGCCCTGTGTTTGGTCTGCAGCTGTGCGCACAACACGCCTTCCGTACCGGTGGCCTGTCCAATCTTGTTTCTTCTGTCTCAGAAAGTCTTCCGAGACGGAATAAACGAGATTTGACAGTCCAGAGAATGCGTTACACACCGCGGATCACAAACCAAATACCAAGTCATACTTGGACACGAATTTGTCTGTCGCACATTGACGAGCCTGCGTCTTTAACACAAAAACCATACATGGATTTTGAAGGTTTTCTGAAGCATCGATGCATTTATGTAGCTGACATTTCTGCAGGCTAGTTTACCAGCATTCTTCTTTAGATAATGTTATGCTCTTATTCCAGAAATCCATAAAAACTTTCACCTTGCAAATGATACATTGGGACTTTAAAGGCCATTTATTAAAATAAAAAACACTTATAGATCCGGGTATAAATATGAAGTGAATGTAAAAAACCTGCATTTTTTCCACTTTGCACCTATTTATTTAATTATTAGTCTATTTCTGCTGGAACATAATTTTAAAATGTCAGGTTTTAAGAAAGAAAGAAATTTCTTTTAAAAAATATATCCAAATAAAATTGCACACTCATTTTGTTTCGCAATACTTCAAGATGGTTAAAACAGATCATTGGCCGCTAGTGACAAAAAAATTGATAATATATCGATGAAAATTGAACTAACGCTGAAAAACCAAACAAACGCAAATAAACTTGAAGAAACCATATTACATACCTTTCGCTACAAAACTTCAACAGCCCTCGCTGAGTGTGGTTTTACCAATCTTTACGTGGTCGAGAATAGTATACAGTCTCTCGCATCAGCGCCGTAAAAAAACTCCGTGTGAAGTGTGCTGTATCACAATGTAGAACCAAAAACATCCATAATCCGTTGTACCTCCGTATGCACGGGCATCACTGCAGTTTTCTACTGTACCGATATTTGTGAAAAACTATTACGTATTGGCCAATCAAAACTCAGCTAAGGTATACGTCATCGATGCACCATCAGTGAACGCCTTAATTATTACGAGAGCCATTTTTACAAAATTATGGGGCGGTGTCAGCATTTTAAGCGATACTTCAGCGGTATTTTTTCAAGGTTAAGGCATAATAATTTCCTTCATTCTCATTAAGATGGGGGGGATTAGGCCTGCGTATATTACTTGATGTTGTGTCCCCCACGTGTGACGAAACGTGTTGGTGAAGCGTACACAATTACACCTATGTAATTGGTAATAGGTCTTACATACCAACCCATCTTGACTGAACGACATCTGCGATCGTTTAGCTTAAAGACGGAGGCTCGTCTCGTCAATACACCACGAACAAATTCGTGCCACGAATTTCACCGAGCTCCATACCTTGCCCGATTATGGCAGCTGCTCTTACGATCCCAGAGGGTGAAGGCTAATTATTTATGCGAGCTCGCCACAGTGTGTTTATGCGTGTTTATTATACACTTTGGGACCGTAAGAGCGGCTGCCAGGGCAAGGGATGGAGCGCGGTGAATTTCGTGGCACGAATTTGTCTGTCGCGCATTGACGAGCCTGCGTCTTTAAAGACAGATTGCAATAGACCGTATTGAATAGCCGCCATTTCGTGGGGCAGCTTTTGTTACTTAAACCGTGCATGTATCAGTGTCCCCACGGAACAAAGAAACTGCCCCACGAAATGGCGGAAATTCGATACGGTCTAGGCCTATAGTGGAAACTTTTAATAACAGGAACAACAGCATTAAAGAATAATGTTGATAAACTGCCTCGTAGAAATTTCAGCTACACAGAAAATAAATACTGAGTCAACTGACTCATTTGGGTGAGTCATCAGTTTGTCCGTGTAGTGACACACTGTTGGACTCAAGTGAGTCACTTTACTCACTTAAAACGAGTCAAATGACTCGGCGAGGAATTATATATGGGTCTATTGACTCAATTTTACTTTCTAACTGAGTCATCATTTTGTCCGTGTAGTGACACACTTTTGGACTCAAGTGAGTCACTTTACTCATTTAAAAAGAGTCAAATGACTCGGAATTATATGTGGGTCTATTGACTCAATTTTACTTTCTAACTGAGTCATCATAAATGAGTCACATTACTCAGATAGAAATTAAGACGTGTAATAAAACACAGTGACAGACATGAAGTGAGTTATAGCGAACTTCGCCATTTGTGCCTTTTTATTCAACTACATGAGCTCCGTGGCGTTTCCATACAATTTTATGAAACCTCAGTTCAAAGGGAAAACGTCTAATTATGCAAACCATTTATGCAGTGATGTTCTATATCGTCTCAACGTCAGTATGATTATACCGAGCATCAGAGGAAAGGCAAATTTTCTTCACAAACGAATGTTATGAGTTGACATCAAAGCTTTGTCACGAATGACTGCTGAAAATTTCCTCTCTCAAATTGTTAAGCATTTCCTTTGTTGCTCTGATATATTTACACTCTTAACAAGAAAAATGTCAGCAAAAAAAACCCCAAAAGAACCAAAAAGCTCAGAACACCTTCAGAAGACTTAAGACAAACGCCTTAAAGATATACAGGCCGTGCGTTTTGGGTGTGGCACCTTGGAAAATAGAAAGTTTGTTTTGATGTTTTTCTAGAAACAAACCTTATTTGCTTTCAAATGGGAAAACAATGGACCAACGTTTACTACTGTTTTATTAACAATTACTGTTAATATTTCGAATTATTTCGGTCCTAAATAATTCCAGGCATAGATTTGTCCAAGTCTGTCCCCTTTTTGGTCTGCGGCGCACAGCACACAACTTGCCCTCCATCCCGGTGGCCTGTCTAATCTTGTGTTTTCCATCTCGGGAAAGTCTTCCGAGAGACAAAAGAAAAGAGATTTGACATGCCACTAGTCCAGAGGGCGCGTTGCCCGCCGCAGATCACCTACCAAACGCAAAGTCAGACTTGGGCAAGTCTATAGACAAGGCGCAAAAACAGCTGTACAGCATAACGACGTTTTTCACAGGGTTGTCGATGTCTAAAGTTCAAAGTCTGATGTTTTTCATTAAAATAAAGTAAATGCTTTACAAATTCGTTCAGAGAGAATATATGTATAAACAAAGTTAGATGCGTAAGAGGTGATTTGGGGTCCAACGTGTCAATTTTTGTAAACATCCAAACGTCAAACATGTTTTCTTGATACTCGATTCTTATGAACAACAAATGCATGAAAAGCATTAAAATGGTTTTGATCATTAAGAATCTCATCAAATTAGGTCTGCACATATCAGAGAGTTACACAGACTTTTGGTGGAGTGGGTGTTTTATCCTGTACCTTTTGAATGAAAGTCAGAGTGTTCACTGATTTCTTGCAGTATACGCTAATGGAGATGTCAAGAGGCACATGGCTGAAGAGAAGTCGTTTGTTCTGCATATGGTCTGGCCTTCTGCAATTTAGTCAAATCAGCTTGGTCTGTTTCTGTCCTCCATGGTCCAAGACACTCAAAGGGTAGTCCCCAGTGTATGCATGATTTACTGTGTCCACTTGGTGTTGCCAGTTCCTTTAAATGAAAACCAGGAAAACATGATGCTATTTGTTATGAAGCATGAACCTTGCGTCTGCATATGTACACTGAAAGAGACTGTCATTTAAAACCCGACAATCCACAATAATATTTTGGTGGAGCTTGTGGTGATTGGGGTACGATACAAATGATGACTGCATTATTACCTTGCTCTCGGGATGAAGTATAACCTCCAGCCTTTCCCCAAACAGAAGATGACGCACGGCAAATGATCCGTATCAGTGAAACCACTCCTATATTAAACAAAATCGAATACATGTAAATGACATTAGGTCTATGACTTTGTCATGATGTAATGGTGGTATGAGAACATGTAGAGAGGCAGTACATGTATAGTAGCTCCATGGTGGAACATATTCATACACCAATTTCAACAGTCGGCTTCAAGTACTTTTAAGTACTTGAAGCCGACTGTTGAAATTGGTATGATTTTTACATGGTATGATTTTTACATGTGAAATTAAAATTTTACATGTAAAAGTCATACCATTATAAACCAATAACAGAATTCCTGCATGTATAGGCTACATTGTATAATGAAGTCACTTACGTCTGTAGATCATACCATTTCAGCAGTTAGTTCTACTCGCAGAGTTTCGATCGGTTGAACATGTTGAAATGGTCAGGGGTACGTCTTTCTGTTGCAAGCTTGGCCCGGCCACTCATCAACCGCTCCATGGCTCTACCATGGAGGTAGGAAAAGTATTTCCATGGCTCTACTGTCCATCAGTCGATCAAACTCCATGAATATCTGCAGAATGTACAGCACAACCTTTTGTCACTGATACATACCAAACTCAGCATCACGTATAAGAAAACATAACTGCTTAATATTGTTTCCCGGTCCTGGCCGAATATCTTTAGCTTAATATTGGCACGTACGTAGGCCTACATGTACTATACTCTAAACTTCTGATGTTGAAAATCAGTAAAAGTTGTATGGTGCCGATCGCGAAATAGGCCTACAACATGCTGTAGTCATATTAAACGCTCAGTGCCCTCAAACCACCAAGCAGATTTATGAGAGGTCAAGCGAGGGGTCACGATGCAAGTCTGTTGACCTTGCAGTGACTTGACACCTCCCATAAGCACACATGCTCCCACGTACGTCCACACAGATACATGTGTGAGAATTGTATCAGGTTTGCACGGACACTCTTATTTGAAAGCAAGCAGCCCAAACAATTAAATGGAATCCTACAAATATAGGCCTATTCTTGTGACTTGCATGGTGTAAATTTGGGAGCATCAGTAAAATAATGGTGGTGAGATTATCCAAGCTTGGCTTAGTATGGAACGCTGACGTCCCTAATTCATTAACCCTAACGGTTACCGTACCAAATTCTCCAATTTGCACACAATTTTCCATAGGACCAAGGGGTTATTTTAGGGTTAATTAATAAATAGTAAATGCATTTCCGGCATTAAAAAATTGAGCCGTGGCTATGACGTGTTTTCAATTGGATCGCGCGCGCGATCAAGACCACAAAAGAATTAAGAAACTCTAATTTTCAAAATTGGAACAAATTGTCCATGGTAGGAAACGAAAAATTAATTGATGTTGATGAATTGATTTTATTACAGGAAAACATATTTGCCAATTGAAAGTAGGCGCGCGCCTAATGGGTGAACTAGCTACAAAGCGTGTCCTCGTAAAGTAAAAGCAACGTATATATACGAATGCCGGCATAGCGTAACGTAAAGTACACCAGACACGACATTACTTAAATCATGCTTAAATTGCCTACCGACGCCAAATAAAGAAACTGAGTCATATGAAGCAGATATCAGATTCGTTATATATAGGCCTAAACGTAACATTTGAGCGTGAAACTATACCTGAAATCGGAAAACAGGGCATCGAAGTCTGCAACTGGTCGAAGAAAGTCTGCTCGCTGCTCGAAGAAAACAATGGCCGCCTGACGGTTTCTGCGAGCGGCGCACAAACGGGTTTCCCAAATGCGTCCGCACGGGCGCGGGAAATTGACTCAGCACCGAGTCACAAGACAAACGAGACTCATTTTGAAGGAACATCTGAGTCAACTACGAACATTCATAGTGAGTCATTCTCATATTGACTCACTTTGTAATTTCAAACGAGTCTTGTAACATGTATATATTCCAAATCCGAGTCAAATTTATTAAGACTCACAGAAATTGTCCAAAAGTGAGTCACTTGACTCAGTATTTATTTTCTGTGTACATAGATGCGGTAATACTGTAGAAAACTTTAAAACTCTATGCGTGGTTTTTTTGTTTAATGAATTGTAAAACAAAAAACTAAAAAAACATTAAAGCACCTTCAGTTGGCAATTTCTCCCACAAAGGTGCTTATTTCACAAGGGGAAAATTATGTGGTGTTTGTTACCATTGCTATTGAACACTTTTAGTTGGGCTTTTCTTGTCAACTCGTGAAGGACCATTTTGGGTAACTGCAAACAATGTACCGGCCAGGGTTAAATTTACCAAAAAAATTACCGAAAGTGTTGACAGAAATGGTAACAAACACCACATAAAAATATGAGTTCTTTGAGAAATTAACAACTGAATGTGGGTTTTTTAAAATGTGTGTGCGCACTCATATTTTTTTGCCATACTCTTAACACAAAAACTATGCATATATTTTATAGGTTTTTCTGAAGCATTGGTGCATCTATGTAGCTGAAATTCCTATATGTAATGCCGTTGTTTATGCAATTCATAAAGTAATATTATATTTAATGAGCTAGCCTTTAATTGTTGTTTCATTGTTGTACCGTAACCAATGTATGTTTGTGTTTTTATATGTACCATCTGTTGTTTCCGTAAATTTTGTAGTGTAAATGTATGCCAAATTAACATGACAGATACACAAATTTGCTCCACTTTTTGTTATGTATGCACTACATAATACATGCACTATACCCAAGAAGTGCAAGCACCTTGGGTCCGCGCATCATTTGTGCTGTAGAAATTATAATAAAAAGGTATATTCTGTAAAACCGTGAGCATAATTGCGCGGCCCCACTTTGCTGTCTCCGCCTAGCCTGCGTGCATCACTTCATTTGTAGTTCTGAAATATTGATGGATGTTACGGTGTAGCTAATCACGCGTGGTTGAATGGGCGCGTTATGCCACGTGTCAATACACTGACGGTGTTGCGTGCAGTTATGATGAAGTTTTAGCACTTCGCTTGAAAACCACCGATGTTTTTTGTAAACTAATTTATCTAGCTCTACGAAACAATGCATTAATTACACCGACCTGTATGCTTCCACATCCAAATTGGAGATGGCAAAATTTCTATTTTCGTCACATGGATAGTATTTTGGGGAGGTATTTTATATGATTCTTATGTTAAAACGAAATTTTCTGGAAAAAATCTGAACACGTTCCTGTAAATAATTATTTGTATAAATGTGTGTGCATACAATTTCTTTTACAAGGGCGCCCTCATGTGAATGAGTTTGGACCCCTGACTACCATGATGTTATAGCTCTGTTTTCTGTCCAGTATAACCACGGAACCAGCCTAAATAGGACGGCGGGTTCGCACAATTTCTTGAATACATGGACACTTTTTTTTTCATTTTCTCGATGAGGTACTGAGCTGACTTATAGGCCTACACAGGTTGGTTTTTATCATACACATCCTCGATCACACATGGAGATAACACCGTTTGTAACCGTTTACTAATCTATTGAGCTGCGTATTTCGTGGCACGAATTTGGCGTGCGCGCATTGCTGACGAGCCTGTGCCTTTAAAGCCCCTTTTACACTTAGACGATTTTGGATACAAACCTTAACGATTTTGAATCGTAAGCATTCCTAAGGGCATTCGTAAACATTCGTAAAGACAATCGTAAACATTCTTAAACGATCGTAATGATTCGTCTTGGTTGCAAAGTCAACAATTTCGCGAACGGTCGTATCGTCGCACCGGTCGTAAGATATCGTAATAAGGTCGTAATGTGTCTTAACAAGGTCGTCAATAATCCTAATGCCATCGTAAAGGTTCTTAACCAATCTTTCAGCACTATTTCAATACGAACCTTTAAGATCTTTTAAGTTTTCTTTACGATTTGATACGAATGCAATTAAGTCACGTGATCGTCGTAATTTCCAGGAAACCGCGACAGAAAATCGCTTCCAGGACGCCAAAAATCGTACAGAATCGCAAGCAATCGTAATGGCATCGCATACGATCATAAAAGATCCCCAAAAGTCGCAAATAAATCGGAATGCATCGTAAAACGTTGCAATCTGATCGCAAACATTCGCAGAGTGTCGTATCAGTGTCGCAAGGATTCGCATTAAAATCGTTTCCACTTTTAGGATCATCGTATAATGGTTTCATCAGGGTCG
The DNA here is from genome assembly GCA_037783545.1 of Henricia sp. BOLD:AAB3569. Lineage (NCBI taxonomy): Eukaryota > Metazoa > Echinodermata > Asteroidea > Spinulosida > Echinasteridae > Henricia > Henricia sp. BOLD:AAB3569. The sequence continues at coordinate 516,779 of JBBELK010000080.1, read as the reverse complement.
TAAGTGGTTGTAACCTGTCGTAACGGAATCGCAACATGTTATTTTCGGTTTTTTCATTACGATGCAATGCGATTCTCGTGTTGACTCGTATCCAAAATCGTTTGGAAAGGGGGCTCAACGCTTCCTGCCTCCTCCAAACTCCGCCCTTCCAATTAAGCTTATTAAAAGGGATTCGGCGACCATGAGTGGCCAGTGATGCAGATCCACGAGGGCCAGCCGTTATTACCGTCTTCATGGCCAAACAAGCGAAACACATTGACGGGTCTGTCCATTATGTCTCAATTTAAAGCATGAGAATATTAAATCGATTTGATGATGCGCGGCCAGTTAATATGAAACACATTTTGTAATATTTCTCTGTAATTTGCCTTGGAAATAAATTCCCCATTAAAGCCGTTACCCCGCCCCCGCACCCACAATTATTAAGACCGTATCGGATAGCTGCCATCTTGTAGGGCAACGTTTGACATTTGAATTGGTCAACAATGTAAGCACATTGTACAACATGCATATTATCAAGAAACAACTGAGTATTTAACGCAATGCATGTGTTTTGGTATATTGCGTGTTGCTAATCACCATGAAAAATATTTAAACAAAAAATAAAAAGAGCGCAGCTTCAAATTACAAAGTATTTTTTTCCGAAAAATTTCTAATTTTTAGTTTCAAGGTACGAAGTACCGACGTTTCTCAGCAAAAATTACTAAAATAAATGAATAATTTTAGTAACCACCCCGTAGGCTTAAATTTCATTTTAAAGATATAAATTTTGTAATCATTGCAACATTTTGCTCCAAAAATCACCTTTAAAAAGAAACCATACAACACAGGGAGAAACGTTGGGTTCTTAAAGGTACACACCGCCCTACTGTTTACGTATTTTAGTGATACAGCGTCCTTGACAATAATATTTTGATGGTAGCGCGCCCAATGCATGCTACGCGTTCAAAAATGTCCGGCCGCTTGGGGCGGTCCACCGCTCTGGCCGTCATGTATGCACGGCCGGCCAGAGGGATTCGGGCTATGTCGGTAGATGTTCGATAATGCTATTATAAATTATGCTTCTTCTTGTCATTTATATCGTTTTATCGACAATAGTACTGACTTCAAAATGAATATGTGAAGGATTATTCTGCTCAAAAGCAGATAGTATACTGTTTATTGTTTGACTTGGGGAGTTGTTATTTTCGGTTTTTTTCTTGCGTTATGAAAAACAATTAAATTAGGCCTGTGTTGATTTCAACATTTTTGGAATCAATAAAGGACCGTTTGCCGACGGGCGGCCAGGCATGACAGGGGAGCAGTCACATTGTCACCGTATGTCGTCATGCATGAGTAGTAGGCACTTTGTGGATCTATTATCACATCATTTAAATATGAAAACTTGCCCTCTGTCATGGCCGCCGTTAAAAAGGGTATGTATTCCACCTGATAAACTTTAGAACTTATTTAAAATGTAGGGGCAAATACGTCGGAAAATACTTATAAAGAAACTAAACTACGATTCTTTAAACTCGTTTTATATATGCATGTACATTGTGTACACGTTCAGTTAGCCTGGCCAGCTCTGTTGGCGATCCAAGGAAGCTAAACGAACGCAACTTTTAAAAGTACCTACGTTAACATGTACCTATTTTGCCACAAGAGGGCGTTGTACATAAACACGTACAAGTTCAGTTGGAGATTTTTTTCGGTGTGGATAAAATAAGGTGATTTTATTTCGTTATTCTTATGGTCGCATTTACCGTAAAACCGCTATGAATTGTTTTTAAAAAGTGGGGTGTGATATAGGTTCAGATTGGGCAGAGTGCGACACATCGCAGTACATCAGATAGCTGATCTGTTCCTTGCTCTATGATTTAATGAAGCCCATATTGGGGAAAGTGCAGTGTATGCCAGATCGCTGATGACATGGCATGCATATGCATGGTGGGCGTGGGGCTTCCGATTCCAGGGCCAGGCAGTGATGATCACCTGATATGATCGGGGATTTCCGACCTACGTGTAAACACTAACAGACCTTGGAAAGAATTGAGAAATTGATCATGGATTCAGAACTTATGCACAAAACATAATGAGACTGGCTGAAAATGTAGTGTTTTACAGGAAAACTTTAATTTTTCTGTAAAATTGAGAAGTTGAATATTGTTGATCATATGGCTTTAGCAGTCGGACATTATCTGCAAAACATATGAGACTGGCTGAAAATCTTTGATTTTTCCCACTCTTCAATTTGTTTTTGGCATTTTTTTCATATACATTGAACACGGATTTGGGTAAATTTATATATTGGAATCGATAGCTTATTCAATTCTAAGATATACTTCCCACTGACACTTCCGTCGCAAATGTTGCATTTCTGAGATAAATAAATGATAAAATTACTGCATAAAGTAATGCACAAAATGACGCGGCAAGCGGTCTGTGCGTAGGTGACAACAGAGGGCGCGCGCGCGTGAATAATTATCTTGTGCACTAACTGAAGGCAATTTTTGAAGAAGAAAACGTGATTTTTCTACAGAAAAGCAACATTTGCGACAAAAGTGCAAGTGGGAAGTATATCTTAAAATTACATTATGTGTTGAATCCAGGAGGAAATTTCCTTAAAATCTTTGTTCAATGTATACGAAAAAAATACCTTGTTTTTTTTCCCCCCATCAAATCTGCACTTAAATACCGATGATTGATGAGTCATTTTAAAGAGAAAAATTTCTGACCAACTCACTTCTGTTACCATGGTTACTGAAGCTAAGCCCCTCACTACTGTGGCATTATAGGTCCTAAATAGGACAGATGCTTCACACAATTTCTCGAGTTGAAAGCATGAACATAGTTTTTTTGGTAAGAGTTGAGAAGTTGATCAGAAATTGTTTTCTTTAACATTACTCATCTAGCATTGGAATCTGCAGATTTGATGGAAAAACCCAAGATTTTAATTGGGAAAAATTTAAGATTTTGTGAGGAAACACTTAGAATTTTGTCAGCATGTCTCATATGTTTTGCACAAAAGGTCTGAAGCCATGATCAACTTCCCAATTGTTTCCCCAACAGAAAGACTAACCCAACATGAATAGTGCAACGAACATCAATAACAATGCTATTGTCTTGGAGCCGAACCAAAACTCCAATGGCATCATCCAAGCACTACTTACGGATCACTACCAAATCACCATGGCCTATGCCTACTGGAAAAGCCACAAAACCAACTGCCATGCCGTGTTTGATCTCTTCTTTCGCAAGAACCCCTTTCGCGGAGAATTTACCATTTTTGCCGGTCTGCAGGAGTCTCTCAAATTCTTGACAAATTTTCACTTTACGGAATCAGGTAAGAAAATTTCAAGTTGGAACAATTCTAAATTTTATTGTTTTGTGATTGGTTGATCAGTACCTTTTTATCCACAAATTTACTGTATTCTAAAAAAAATTGGATTTGTTTTCATGCACATTGAACACGGATTTGGGTGAATTTATATATTGGAATCGATAGCTTATTCAATTCAAAGATATACTTCCCACCGACGCAAAGTTGCATTTCTGAGATAAATAAATGATAAAATTACTGCATAAAGTAATGCATGAAATGACGTGGCGAGCGGTCTGTGCATAAGCGCGACAACAGAGGGCGCTGCGCGCGCGCGTGAATGGTTATCTTGTGCACTAACTGAAGGCAATTTTTGAAGAAGAAAACGTGATTTTTCTACAGAAAAGCAACATTTGCGACAAAAATGCAAGTGGGAAGTATATCTTAAAATTACATTATGTGTTGATTCCAGGAGGTAATTTCCTTAAAATCTTTGTTCAATGTATACGAAAAAAATACCGTTTCTTTTTGGGAAAGTATTTTTCAACCATTTTATGGGACATTGCTTTTGATACCAGATATAGCCTACCTGCGCTCAGTGCTACCTCCGACGACCGAGGCAGGATTCTTTGAGTACCTAGCTTCGCTGGACTGCTCACCAATCGAGCTTTATGCCATCGATGAAGGGTCCGTTGTGTTTCCCAGGGTGCCCCTGCTGAGGATAGAGGGCCCCCTCCCCCTGGTCCAACTACTGGAGACGACGCTGCTTAATCTTATTAATTATGCCAGGTAAATTTGTTTTCAAATATTCAAGACAAAATGTCGTTATTTTCAGACATAAAATAGTTGATATTTTATGTATGGGATAGTATACTATTGTACCTAATGCATGGTATTGTTGCATAGCCGAGCAAATTGTAAACTACAGCGGGAAACACCCTTGAGCCCAATTTACGCGATCGTACTTTTGTTCAAGAACTTCATCCAACATTTGTATGACGAAGTCGATGTTCAGAGGAAATGTTCTATCGTGTAAATTGGAATTTGAGCATGTGCGAACGAGCTTGAACACGTTTGACGATATATTGTTCAAGAACTTCATCCAACATTTGTATGACGAAGTCGATGTTCAGAGGAAATGTTCTATCGTGTAAATTGGAATTTGAGCATGTGCGAACGAGCTTGAACACGTTTGACGATATTCAAGCACTCCGCATGCACATTAATTTGAACATGTTCGACAATGTTCAACCTCCAAACCAATCGGATTACAGATTTGGGTATTTTGGGTCACATGGTATGAACAATCTTGCATGATGGCATGAACAATCTTGAAAAAAGTTCTATGGTATAAACTAGGACATTTAGTGACCTTGAACATTGGACTTAAAGTTGTCAGTGTGGGTTCAAACTTCAAAACCATTTGAGATGCTTTTGTCCTCGGTTAATGTCAAGGCCTGGTTATTGAACTATAAACCGTATCGAATAGCCGCCATTTCGTGGGGCACCTTTTGTTACTTAAACCGTTCAACAATGGAAGCACAATATGTGCAACCATGCATGTCCTCAAGGAACAAAGAAACTGCCCCACGAAATGGCGGCTATTCGATACGGTCTATGCAACCCTATTTTCCCTGCAAACAGCAATTTATTGGTTTGTGTTTGTGCGGTTTTCTAGTTTAGTTGCAACAAATGCTGCAAGGTTTCGATTAGCAGCCGGACCAGACAAGATTTTGTTGGAGTTTGGGCTGAGGCGAGCGCAGGGTCCCGATGGTGGGCTGTCGGCCAGCAAGTACAGCTACATAGGAGGTACGCATCAACATAATTGAAGAACAGATTACATGATTGGAAAACTTAAAAAAACCAGAAACAACAGCATTACAGAACTAATGAATAATGTTGATAAACTGCCTTGTAGAAATTTCAGCCACATAGATGCAATAAGGCCCGTTTCAAAGTCGTGCTTGTGTCGTGTCGAATAAAATTCAACTCAATTTTTTTTTTAATTCGACACGGCACAAGCGCGACGTTTGATTCCAATACAGAAAACATCACCTTTGTTTACCTACTAATGCATATTCATGCGCACGCGCAATACCTCGCTGAAAAGATTTAGCACAATAGCTCACCCACGGTCCAATGCATGCCCCCATAGTATATAATGGTCAGAAAGCCACCGTCCTCTCATAGATTTTTCAGCGCCGTGCAGTGCGGTCATCTTCGCTGTGTTTAAATAAAAGTACTACAATATGGCGGAGTCTTCCCGCTCCAAACGTACTAGATCTACAACGTCTACACCCGCGGTTCAACCATCGGTGCAACGCTCCAAGCACTCCGAGGTTCGACAGGCGACATCGGCAAACAATGCACATGTTCTTTTAGCCAGCGGAACCTCTACGGAGCCGTCCCGTATACCGTGCAACACCGGCACGGTACAGGGAGGAATACCGCACCCATTTGCCAGTCTGGACGACCACATGCGTGCGATGGAAGGAGGATATCCTTCACGGGGTGTTCCTGGTTCGCCTAATAATGGCCCGATCCATAACCCCGTTCGGTCACAGGGGCTTGGGGCACCACCACCACCACCATCAACATCGTTTTCATCGATTTTCACGACCAGCAGTGTTCAACAACCTCCAGTGTTCGTACAGAGTGATTTTGGCTTGGTCCCTCGAACTTCTTGTTCATCGAGCGCCATGTTATCAGCTCATAGCGCCATGTTATCAGCTCATAACGTCCCTACTTCGCATCGTGACTACCCTCGTCAAGAATCTTATCCCGAACATCGGTTCCAGGATCACTACCGCCACGGCCGGGATTATTTTTCTCGACATTTTTCACGATCTCGTTCACGATCTCCACATCGTTCCCGGCACAGATCTCGTTCACGATCTCGATCGCGGCGCCGTTCCGGGCATCGATCACGTTCACCCGTACGACAACGTGTGCACTCTCCCATGCGAAGACACTCCTATTTCCGACACTCCCGAAGTCGTTCACCATCGCCTGTGGAAGTTTTTGATCGTTCCAGATCTTCTTCTTCACTCTTTTCGTTGACATCTAATCCAGCACATGAGGAGGATATTTCTGTTCTGCAACGAAGTAGAATTGTGATGCCAGCGGTTAGCTACGCTTTGGATTTTCCTCGACTACCACCTGTGAAAATTTCTCGTCCATCTTTTCGCAGGGGCACGGAATCTTCAATTTCTCCCAGACAGGAATTTCCCGTGGATAGTTTTTGTGCGAACATCATGGAAGATGCTTTTGCAACAGTTCAGGTAAAGCAGTCTATTCCTTCAGTTAAACCATATGAAAAGGACATGTTTCTCAGTAATGCTACAGACGAAGGGAAGTTCTTTTCCACTCCTACATGTCTTCGGAGGTCAAAGATACACTCAGACGGGAAAACTCTCAGTTCAAGAAGAAAGTTTTTGATGATGCAACAAGACGCTTAGATCACCGTTTAGGTCTCCTCGATTCCCATTTGCGGTTCGGCGCCAAGATTTCATCTTATTCCATTCTGCTTTCGGATGTCCTCGCCCGAGCACAAGAAGACCCATCTCAGTTTGACGCTACGGTACTACCGGAGATGTTCAAGTTTATGGATGATTGCCTCGGCTTATGTCTTCGGGAGTTTTCATTGGGTTCTGCTATGACCACCCTCTTACGTCGTTCACTAATTCTGGACCATCTTCGTTGGCCGTCCATTGGCTCCAGGGAAAGAATGGAAGGTCTTCCTCTCACAGGCAACGATTTCTTCGACGGGAAATTCAATGAGGTTCGGTTGCAGGAAGCTAAGCGCCTGAAAGCGGAGGAAAAGTTGGATTTGCGACCACCGCATCGCCCTTTTTCTTCATCACGCCAGACACGCCAGGAAAAGCCCAAGACGTTTAGGCGACCAAATCAGTCTTATGGGAGGGTCCAGTTCAGAGCCTCACGTCCTGCTTCTCGTTCCTCAAATTTTATCCAGCCCACCAGAGCGACGTGTCCCTCCAAGCCCCGATGGACACGGGGTCATAGGGGCAAGTGACTACAACGGGACCAGTGGGAGGGCGTCTTTTGAGTTTTCTTCATCAATGGCAAATGATCACATCAGACAGTTGGGTTTTTACAGACGGTGTCGTCCGGCTATCGCCTGGAATTTACCAGCATTCCCCCCGCTCTCCCTGCAGGTCATTCCACTCCAGTACCCAGCAACAGAGCTCATCGGAAAATATTAGAGGACGAGATCAATTCCCTGGTAGAAAAAGGTGCCATAATTCCTCTCGAATTGGGGACTCGGGGGTTTACGTCGGTCTTCTTCCTTGCACCCAAGAAACCCAACAAGTGGCGACCCATCATCAACCTTCGCCCTCTGAATGTTTTCATCAAACCAAAACACTTCAGGATGGAAACATTGTCAACAGTACTTCAGTTTCTTCCTCGCGGTTGGTGGGCGACCTCCTTGGATCTCAAGGATGCCTATCTGCACATCCCCATTTTTGTTCCTCATCAGAAGTTCCTACAGTTCATGTACAAGGGAACAATTTTCCAGTTTCGTTGCCTTCCTTTCGGTCTGTCAACAGCTCCAAGGGTCTTTACGAGAGTAACCAAGGTTATCGCAGCTTTCCTACGGCAGAAGCACATATACATTTTCCTTTACCTGGACGATTGGCTGATTGTGGGTCCATCACCCCAGGTTGTCCTTCAATCCCTGTATCAGACAGTCCATCTGACCACGCACTTGGGATTTATCATCAACCAGGAAAAATCATCACTGACCCCTTCTCAACGACCAACGTTTCTAGGGGCTGTTCTCGACACTACTCTAGGCAGGGCCACTCCTACCGAGGAGAGATGTCGGAATCTGCAGGAATGCATCCAGCTCCTCTTTTCAGTGGAGACTGCTCCAGCTCAGGCATGGCTTCGACTCCTTGGTCTTATGGCAAGTCTTGTCGACCTGGTTCCTTGGTGTCGGATGCGAATGCGCCCTCTACAACTGCATACCCTCTTCCACTATCGTCCTCGGCTCGACCCTATGACGAAGGCAATTCCGGTCACCAGCTTTATTCGTGCTCATCTTCGCTGGTGGCTCCCCAAGGAAAACCTCCTATTGGGAACCATTTTCCCTCGACCCTCTCCTTCAGTAACCCTGACCACGGATGCTTCGGAGCAGGGATGGGGAGCTCACTTGAACGACATTTATGTCGCGGGAACATGGTCCGCACCGGAACAGCTTCTGCACATAAACCACCTCGAACTGTTGGCAGTTGCGAAGTCACTTCAGACCCTCGAGCCACATGTTCAGAACAAACATGTATTGGTGAGGTCGGACAATTCGACAGTAGTAGCCTACATAAATCGCCAGGGAGGTACCCACTCGCCATCCCTCTGTTTGGCCACTTGGAAACTTCTGACATGGTGCATCTCCAAGGATATGACAATTCAGGCATCTCACCTAGCGGGGAAACAAAATGTCATCGCCGATGCTCTGTCTCGGGGCCACGTTTTACCGACAGAATGGACTCTACATCGGGGAGTAGTACGCCACGTCTTCGGCATCCTTGGCACCCCCAATGTAGATCTGTTTGCATCACACCGGAACAACCAGCTTCCGACGTTCTGTACCCGGTACTATCATGCTCAAGCTCTCGCAACCGATGCACTCAGCATGAGCTGGTCGGGGTTTCTGGCCTACGCCTTCCCACCAATATCTATCCTCCCACAAGTTCTGTCAAAAATCGAGAAGGAAGTCTGCAGGATCATCCTGATTGCACCTTACTGGCCAAGGCAGACTTGGTTCCCAAGGCTTCTGAGTCTGCTTATCCATCCTCCAATAGTGCTTCCAAAAAGGTTGGATCTTCTGGCTCAGCCCAAATCCAAGATCCTACATCCAAACCCGGAAGCTCTTCATCTATCTGCATGGATGCTGTCAAGTCATCCTTCAGATCAGCAGGTCTTTCGGAAGACGCTTCTTCCGTGGCATCCCAAAGCAGACGGCAATCCACTAGACGTACTTACGATAGTCGATTACAGCATTTCGTCAAGTGGTGCTCCTCAGAAGCTACAGATCCCTATTCTGCATCTGTAACGAAGTTGGGGGATTTTTTGATGCACCTTTTCAGCACAGGCCTCAAAATTTCCACTATAAGGGGATACAGATCAGCCATTGCTGTCCTTCACAAAGGTTTTCCGGATGGCTCATCAGTGTCAACCAATCCTGCAATTTCACACCTCATCAAAGGCATGTTTACTCTGCGTCCTCCTGTCAAGAAATTGATACCATCTTGGGATATGGGCACTGTCCTCGTCCAACTAGCCAGAGCACCTTTTGAACCTTTAGGTTCTGCTTCACTGCACCAATTGACTGTTAAAACAGTTTTTCTATTGGCTGCAGCTACGGCTCGACGCAGAAGTGAAATCCATGCTCTTTCTATTGACTCCGGCCACATCCGCTGGGAGCCAGGAGGTGTCAGGCTAATACCTCATGTGAAGTTCCTGACAAAGAACCAATCCATGGATTTTTCACCGCCTGACATTTTTGTGCCAAGTTTGACATCTTTCTCTTCAGTGGAAGAGGATAAATGGTGGTGCCCTGTACGAGCCCTCAAGTTCTACATCGCTCATACTCAGCAGCTGAGAGGCGACGTCAAGCAGTTGTTCATCACAACAATACGCCCACATCGCCCAGCCTCTGTGACCACGATCTCTCGATGGTTGTTGGCGGCCATTGGCCTGTCCCACCATCCTGGATCTCAAGTCAAGGCCCACGAGACTCGCAGTGCGACTACGTCCTGGGCTTATCTGCTTGGAGTGCCTATACCAGAGATTATGAAGGCTGCCTGCTGGAAAAACCCCTCCACATTCACTTCATGCTACCTCAAGGATGTGGTACAAGCGGAGGGCCGTATGGGAAGGAAAGTTCTCCAAACTACGGCTCGATCAGCAGGCAGGAAAATGTCTTCAACTCCAACACCATCTCAATAATGGTTTGGACGTCTTTGGTATGTGACTATTTTTCACTTGTTTGTTAGCTAGACCTACTATATTAACGAGAGGTTTTTAGCTGTTATACCTTTTCCATAATAACATGGATAATTTGGTTTTGTAACAGTACTGCCTATTTTTCGTCGCCTAGGCTTACTGTATACTACTAGTTCTGTCTTTTTGCATGCCCCCTTCCCACCCTCTTTTGTGCATTTTTACGGTGCTACTCTGCATTAGTAGGTAAACAAAGGTGATGTTTTCTGTATTGGAATGTCCTAAATCTTGTGTGATTTATGATTCCAATAAGAAAACTCACCTTTGTTTACCATCCCACCCTGTTAGAGCTACATCGTTCACTGGGAAAATCTATGAGAGGACGGTGGCTTTCTGACCATTATATACTATGGGGGCATGCATTGGACCGTGGGTGAGCTATTGTGCTAAATCTTTTCAGCGAGGTATTGCGCGTGCGCATGAATATGCATTAGTAGGTAAACAAAGGTGAGTTTTCTTATTGGAATCATAAATCACACAAGATTTAGGACAAACCATTTGGTTCGGCAAATTGAATTCGGCACGGCAGAAGAATTTTGCTCGACGGGGTCTGCCGTGCTAACTCAATTCAGTGCGGCAGTAACACAGTGCAGTTTCAAACGTCCTGCTTCTGCCGTGTCGAATTTTATTCCAGTTCGAAGTTTTTTTTTAAAAACAGCTTTCACTTGTTAATTTCTTAACAGAAATAAATCCATGTGGCGTTTGCTACCATTGCTATCAACAGTCCAACATTGTTTTGTCTTAATAGGTTTTGACGGCACGAGTAACGTGTTAGCAGGGAAAATGTACAACATTCCACTGAGGGGGACCAATGCGCACTCGCTAGTCATGTCGTTTCGTAGCTTGGATGATCTTCAGAATAAGGTATAGTACAAAATATATCGCCAAAATATTAATTTATTTAATGTGTTCATAGAACTTCAATTTGCAGTATACAGTTAACCCAAATTAAAGGTGATTTGTTTTTTCACCCACTTCCTGTAATTTCAGAGAATTTGTTTTTACCCAGTTTTGATGAGTAGGTTGTTTAGCACTAATCCTGAAAATTGTTTTGATTTAGCTTAAAGGGATTTCAAGATATGGCTCATGATACATGACATGTACAAAACTGGCTTGTCCATGGGAGCTTCTTAACACTTTGGAGGTCTTCATTGTGTTCAATTGTGCTTATGAGAAATTAGGCTCCCGTGGACAATCCGGTTATGTACATATTATTTTTTTTCTCTTAAACTGTAAAATTGGCACCGTGTTTACACTGGTCCCGAGCTCGGGATCAAGATTGATCCCCTGATAAGAATGCGTCAGTGTTAACCGCAATGATCCTGAGTGCCTTGTTTACATTCTGTAGTTGATCTCGAGCGCTGTGCCAGAAGTTGCAGTCAAAGGTCATGCTCTGTGTATGCATGTACTGATCAATGTGTGCATGGGTTGTGCATGTACAGTGTACAAGGCCACTTGAATTTCGCGGGCTTTCCCCCCGCTACGGCTGTGGAGCGGATGCGGCATGATGCGGTAAAGATTAATTGCATATCTAACCGCAAACTGATCCCGAGCTCGGGAGAAAACCCTCCGCCAACGCGAGACCAAAATCTCGGGGTCTGATCCGGGGCCAATTTGGTCCCGAGAGCGTTTACACTCAGTTTGTGATCCGGGGCTGATCCCGAGCTCGGTGTTCGACCCCGAGCTCGGGATCAAGTGTAAACAGGGTGATACACTACTCACAATAAGTTAAGAATATTGTGGGTGTACTCAGATATTTTATTGAGGGTATGCATTCCGCTTGAATGATTTTGTATATGATTAGATAATTGTATCTGCATGACAGACACACCTTGTCACAGGAATAGGTGAAAACAGTCATTTGAAGAAAAAAAATCCAAAATTGACAACATACCAATATCCCTAACCTATTGTGAGTTGTGTATACTATTTGATGCCTGTTATTTGTTTTAAAGATGCTTCAACCACGAAACAGCGGTAGTAAGCCTGTTGATCTATCGTCTAGTTCCCTGACTTGGCTAGACAAAGTCTGTGATCTTCTGAACATCAAGGACTCCAATCAAGGAGAGTTAGCAGCCTTCATTGCTTTCGCTATTGCATTTCCTCAGGCTTTTCTCATGTTGGTCGACACTTATGATGTTCTCAAGTAAGTATATCAGAGATAAGCGTTTGGGCTGCGTTCGGGCATGTACTCGTAAACGGCAAGATTAACGACACTCGGATCAGTGAGAGTGTGCCCTCGCTACTCCCCGTCAAATGGAGACTGTGCTCTAGTCCCGACGAGTGCCATGTGATTTGTACGAAGATGGCGGAACTTGTTAGGTGTCAACTCGTTAAATTTAGCACTAAGGTTTGTTCTGTTCATCTGTATTTTCTTCAGTTTCCTGTGAGCAGCGAAACCGCGTTTTTGTGCAGTCATGGCAAGAGACAGCCATCTTGACTGATGGCTATTTGTGCATGCGGACTGCAGACTTGCCGTTCGCGTAATGTGACCCGAGTGCAGTGTGTATGCATTACTCTGGAGTAGCGAGAACTGTACGCTCGAATGCAGCCCAAAGACAGATTACAAGATTAGAAAACAATTAACCACTTCGCGACGGCTAGGCATTTTTCAATTTATTCCCCTGGAGCGGGAGACTGCACTAGCAGTTTTGGTTATGCAGTATACATGTATGTCTCTGGGGCTGGAGACTTGATGACTAGTTTTTATTTCAAGTCTTAAATCAATCCGTCCAGTCACACGTCATTTTCTTCAGAGTCAAGTCACAGGTCAAAAACCAAAAACTGACTTGAGCCCAAGCCAATAAGATGAGAGACCAGGGGTCGATTTCACAAAGACGTATGACGCGTCGTAAGTACCGAATCCATCGCAGCTCGCCGAACCCGTTGTAATTTTGCCACGGGTTCGGCGAGTTGCGATGTATTTGGTACTCAGGATGCGTCGCAAATCTTTGTGAAATCGACCCCTGCTCTGCCCTGGCCCATGGGCTAATTCTGTATAACCGCCCCCAAGACACTCACTCTTAGAACTGCATATGCAGTTCCCCCGTCGCGAAGTGGTTAATTAAGGCGTTATCATCATGTGTGATATGAGAATATGTGTGATAAAAACTAACCTGTGTTCAATAACCTGTGTTCAATGTCAGCTCAGTACCTTATCTATATTCTGAGAAAACAGGCTTTTAGTTTTATAATTGTAAAAAAAAGTAATTGCCACAGCTTTTTGTCCACTGTGATTGAAATGTCATCCTTCGACAATGACACCGGATAAAAGCCGGTTCTTTTTATTATTTGTTTTGGTTTTTTTACAGAAGTGGAATGGCCAATTTCTGTGCTGTCTCCTTAGCGCTGAATGACATTGGTTATCGGGCCATCGGAGTTCGCATCGACAGTGGGGATCTCGCGTATCAATCCATAGAAATACGACGCATCTTCAATAAAGTTGCGCAAGAGTAAGTCGACCCAAAAAAAAATTTAAAAGAAAGAAAAATTCCTAAAATATATGTTCTTAAAAAATAAATCAAAATTATAATCTGACAGAAACCAGCTTTTGTGGCAAAGTTGACTTCACCAGCTAATCCCTGAAAGAGCCACTGAGGCAGGGTGTGCCACTCTACTTTTGGAAAATAATGTACTTAATGTATAATCAGCCACTGAATTCTACTCATGGTTACAAAAACTTGGCGCAGTCAGTCCGACATCCAACTGATTTCTCCAGAATGGGTGACATATTTGGACTTGTTGTTTCTTGGTCCTAGGTTCGACCTCCCTTGGTTTAAAGATTTGACAATCGTGGCCAGTAATGATATCAACGAAGACACATTGCTTTCCTTACGACAGCAGGTATGTCTGTCCTAAACTTTAAAACCCTACAGGCTAGTAGTAGTGCATCTGCCCTGTGAGTCAGAGGTCTGGGATTCGAATCCCGACGAGGCACAAATGATTTTTCCCTAATCCCATGTTTGGTTTTAAAAAGAATGTATTATTTGAATTTTTTATTAACAACAAAAACATGACTCATAAGGTTGCACACAAGTAAATAGGGCTCCCATGAAACCAATGCTAAATACCAAATTTTCAAAAATCATTTAAAAATACTCGCAACTCTCTCAGCTTCTCAGGACAACAACCAAAATACTCATTGAAGTCTCATCTTTTCAATTCTGTTCAATTTTATCGGGGTAATCCGTCACTTTTATTCCCTAATTTCCACTTGAAACAAAACTACCCCTACAACAGAGAAACTAATCAGACCAGCATCCATTTTGGAACAAAGGCACATACGCTACTGGGCAAAATAGGGCCACTTTTAGGAGCTACAGTGTCTAAAATGTTTATAGTTGGAAGAAAAAATACCCCACATCACGACGATGGCCATATTCTACACAAGACCACACTCGTTCAGCTCGCAACTCTCTCTAATAAAGAAGAATTTGAGTGCATACAAAATATCCATGAGCTCGGCGCACGGATCTCTGCCTATTTACTTGGGTGCACCCATAAGACTTTGTGACCTGATCCCCAAATTTTTTTCCCATTTTTGTTTATATTCAGGGTCACTCCATCAATGCATTTGGAATCGGCACACATCTAGTGACTTGTCAAAGGCAACCAGCTCTAGGGTGTGTTTTCAAGGTGAGACATTGAGAAGTTTCATCTTGCAAATAATATTCATTGGCCTTTAATGAGTAATGTGCTAATTGTGACTAAAGTAGGGCACATATGAATCAAAAAGAGATATCATCTGTTAGAATGGAATCTCCTCTTTAAAATGACACCTTGATCATGTCATTATGTTTCTGGTTGACTGAACAGTGACCAGTGTTATGCAAGGGTCCAGTTATGGATTTGCGCCACTTTCTTTAAAGCATGGCATAGCCTGTTTGGACGACCAAGTATCCATTGGTAACCTAGGACGCCTCAGAAATTAACATGCCGATAAAAAATGTTGGTGGGGGAAAACCTGCATTTTCGTAAACAGAACACATTCAGTCCTACATGAGAATGCAGCGATTTTTTGTTGAGTCCAAGGTTTGGGCGAAGGAAAACTGGTCGGTCATTCTAGAACATTAATGCAATTCAGAAGTCCCTGCAGTAGGGAAAATGCATGCAGCAGTCATAGACAAAATGGTACCCCAACAGAATATTGTGAGACAACATCAACTGCTTTCTGGTAATCTTCAGAGGCGTCCTAGGTTTTGCCAATGATACTTGATCGTCCAAACAGGCTATTCCATGGTTCAGGCCACTGGACGCCATTTAAGAAAGTGGCGCAAATCCCAAACTAGACCCTTGCATGACATTGATCACTGCTTAGTCAACCGAAAACATAATGACATGATCAAGGTGTTATTTTAAAGAGGAGATTCAACCCTAACAGATGATATCTCCCGTTCATTCATATGTGCCCTACTTTAGTCACAATTAGCGATAGAATCTCGGTTTAACAATTTATCACTTGTCTTTGTGATTGATAGCTTGTTCAAATTGACGAGACACCGCGCATTAAACTGAGTCATGACATTGAGAAAGTGACAATTCCCGGTCGCAAGGAAGCGTTTCGACTCTACGGAGCCGATGGTATGTATCAACCACCACTTGATAGAAATATGGATTTTATTTTGTTAACTTTTTGAAAACAAACTTTTTTCAAGGTCTGTAACATACGTCGGGTAAGGGCAAAAACAACCTTACTTAACAGTCTGTAACATAATTAAACTAAAGCCATGTTTGTTTATGTTGCTAGCGAGTGCAATCGCAACGGCTTTTTGTCCAGAAGTAGACGTTTCTCAAGTCTCACGAGTTAAAGCGTGTGCGCACACATTTTTTAAAAGAGCGCGCCCCTGTGAAAGAATCTTGGTACCTGACTTCCGAAAGATTATGGCTTTGATGTTATTGCACTACAACAACAGCCTTGTAAAGGTCTCGCACCACACTGCACAGCCCAAGTAAACAACAGTTTTTAAACTTTGGCTCGCTAAATAGTTTATAGTGAACACTTAGAAAACGGAAGTTAATTTTGACATTCGCAGATCTTGCGATCATGGATTTGATGGTCCAACCACACGAACCAAAGCCAGAGGCACAGAAAGTGGTGTTGTGTCGTCACCCCTTCGAGGTAGGTTTCCGATTTTGTTTTTAAACTCTAATTTTGTTTTTGGCTCTACTAAAACCAAAGAGGCAAAACTCGCCTTTGATTTTCAAATAAGAGTTGAAAAACCAGATTACACACGGAAGTACCCACTCCTTTTGGTTATTGTTTTGTGGAGTGCTGTGACGGAGCGGTCTAGTGGATCATCATTATTATTATTATTATTTATTTCTGGTATTCATACCAAGGATTCCTCTAAAGTGCCCATTGCACTGTCGGTCGAAAGCGTGAGGAAACACATGAAGAATTAGAACTGGCCAGAGACACTCGGGATTCCCCTTGCTCTTTACGAAATAATGCTCTGGGATCTTTAAAGTGCGTTACCGTTACCTAACACACTGGACCAACGGCTTTACATCCCTTCCGAATGATGGAGCAAGTGTGGTTGAGTGCCTTGCTCAAGGGCACAGGTACCGCAGCCGGGGGAGGTTCGAACCTGCAAACCCGAGTTTTCACCTATGATTGCGAGTCAATGACCCAAAGTGAACCTCTCGGCCACGGTTAGTTTCAAAGGTAGTGGGTTCGAATCCCGGTCCAATCCATCCATGATTTGTACGCCCTCGAGCAAGGTACTTTGCCATGCATTGCTTCTCTCCACCCAGGAGTAAATGGGTACCTGAGAGGGTCTCGAATGTTGATGTGTTTGATTAGCCATTGAGTGCCTGATAGGTAGCCGGGGCTGTATACTCCCCAGGGAGCTGAGATGGTATACGGAGTGATTTAATGGAGCCTATGATCAGGGTGATAATGTAGGCGCCTTGATCGGGATTTCCCTGGATAAGTGCGTGGTATAAGTCTTTACTACACCTCATAAATATTCATAAGCAAATTGGAGCGCGTCATTGGCCGATTCAGCCGTACAATTGGGAAGTAAAAATGCTCTGCGCCCAAGTGACGTCAGCCCGGTGAGTATCCAACTGGCTGCCGTGCGGTATTTGTTTCTGGTAGCACCAAAAATTCCCTCTGGAAACCGCCTCGTAAAAAAATGTATTGGAATCTTCACGGAACCAGACTAATTCAACTCTATTGCCATGTTACGGACCTCTGCAGCTCATAAACAACAATGGCAACATTTCTGAGTTTGGATTACAAGAAAATAAATTGTTTGTTGTACATAGTACTGGCCTTGAATCTGTTATTTTGTCAATTTGCTCATGAAAATTTTTGAGGTGTAGTAAAACAAATACAGCATGGTTTATTTCTGGAAAGTAGTGGGAAATACTGGTCCCTTGGTGTAGGTCAGCTTGACCACCTCCCTCCGCTTCGCGTCGGGAGGTAGTCAAGCTTAACTACACCTCGGGACCAGTAATTCCCACTACTTCCCCTCAAACCATGCTGTATTTGTACCATATTATCATTTTTAATTATGCTTTTGATTATTTCTTTTCTATACAGGCACTAACGAGGGTAAATGTACGACCGTCAAAAGTCGAACAGCTCCACAAATTGTACATGAAAGATGGGAAGGTAAACATGTGGAAAAAAGCAAATAAACAACAAAAAAGGCTTGATGTTCACAGGTACCATTGTCTGTAGTGTTGCAATCCATAATGTTTTTATACTCGTCCAAAAAAAGAAATAATTTTTTTAATAAACGATTTTTGATCAGACCAGAAGTCTGTTGAATACAGTGAACTTGTGGATAACAAGGCACTGATCGACCAATCACTTTGGAATCGCTTTCAAGACTGTTCTGCTTCAGTGATTTCCTCCAGGTCCAAGAGGACCTGTTTGAACAAAGTGATTCCCACGGGAATGAAATGTGACATTTTGTGTTTATGTGAGAAACCCGCAGTTATAGCCCATGTCACACGAGGCAATTTACAGGCAATCAATTCCAAGCAATCTCTAAGAACCAAATGCATTCGCATTACAAAAACTATGGATGCTAGGATAGGGCGACAATTTGTGTGTAAAAAAGGTATATTAGGGCGACACGCTCAATAGGGCAACAATTTGGTGTCGCCCTAATATTTTTGAGTTTAAAAACCATTTTTTTAAGGTCAAAAACAATTTTTTTCAAATCGAGAACCATTTTTATTAGGTCTAGAACCGTCTCTCTTAGGTCTGTAACCATTTTTGGAAGCATCTGGTAGAGAAATTTGGTGTCAATTTGAGTGATTCTTCCCGAAATTTCGGTGGTCCCCGGGGAAAGGCTTCCCGAATTGTCGCCCTATTGCTGCATCCAGGGTTATTACAATTTTCGCATTATTTTCTTTGTAATGTCAATACATTGTCACAAAAATGTCCTTGTGCTACTCAAGCATTCCTGTAGCCTGCAGTGCTGTAAGTTGCCTCCAAGTTGCTTGTAAATATGCCTCGTGTGACTAGGGCCAAGGGCTCACAGAAAACCAATTTTTGGGGGGTTTGCAACCTGATTAAACCTGCATGGGATGAGCTGACCACTGGATCCGCGCATCTCCCAAACAGGAGCTCAGGGAAGCACTTCGGGCAGAGTGGCACACCCTGCCTCAGTGGCTCTTGCAGTCAGCCTCGTCACAATGTTGACCTTGCAATGTTCTTTCAATGATTCTCTTGGGTTCTTATTGTTTTAGGTCTGCCAGCCTCTGCCAACTCTGCCGGAGATCCGTGACAACGTAAAGCGTTGCATGCTCTCACTCCGGTCTGACGTGAAACGAGAACTCAACCCAACCCCTTACAAGGTGATCTTTTTAAAAATACAAATTTGTTTAATCATCTAAAGCCTAGCGTACATCGACCTTGCAACTTGAAGCAACTAGTGGCAACTGGTGTTTTGGCAACTGGGAGCAACTCACGGCAACTTGGAGGAACTGATCAGTTGCTCAAAAAGGTCGATGTGTGCGCACTTGCAACTAATGGCAACTGAAAAAATCCCAGTTGCCGCGAGTTGCTCATGTTCTACTTTCTGGCAACTAGTTGTACCCAGTTGCTGTCAGTTGCGTCGATGTACGCATACTTGCAACTAGTTGCTGTCAGTTGCACGCGTGCATCTGACTACATGCGCGCACATCGACAGCAACTGCAAGCAACAGTTGCTTCCAGTTGCAGGGTCAATGTACTCTAGGCTTTACCAAGTTGCCGTGTCGATATAGGCATGGCTGGATGATCCCAGTTGCCGCTAGTTGTGCAATTGATCGACAGCAACTGATCAGTTGAGTTGCTTTCAGTTGCAATGGCGATGTACGCTAGACTTAGGCGCGAGGTCAAAATAGAAACGGTCTGTATACCGGAAACGGTGAGCAAGCAAACGGTTCAGCTGGTCTGGCCAAAGGGTAGATAATTGGCAGTGTTCAACCCACCCGTGTTCGCTGAACAAACTGTTTTCTGCCCACAGACAAACGGTTCCAAGAGGGATTAACTTGAACCATTTACCGGTATACAAACCGTTTGTATTTTGACCTCGCGCCTTAAAAGTACGGCAAGCCCCTAGTGTTTGGGTGTAAGTCCTCACAGGTCCATTGCAAGTCTCTGCAAGTCCTCACAAGTCCCTGCAGGTCCTCACAAGTCCTCACAAGTCCTCACAAGTCCTCACAAGTCCCTGCAAGTCCCTCACACAATACTGAAGAATACTCAAGCACATGCAAGAACAGTGATTGTAAGATCGATTTGCCACTGAGCATGTAACATGTAAATATAATGTTGCATTCTTCGTTTTTCCCAATCAGGTATCAGTCAGTCCCAACTTGTATCATTTTCTGCACGACTTATGGCAAGAAAGCCTCCCTATTGGCCAGCTGTGTTGAAGTACCACCAGTAACAGCCAATCAGCAAAGAGGCCTTATCTACCATGAACTGTAGTTCAACCATTTTGGGTTGACTGAACACAGTCTAGTCTATGGTTTGTCGAGTCTAGTCATTTTGGAACCATAGCAAAGGACATGGTTGAACTGTTCACTGGTACCCATATATGCTACCATGAATTGTTGCAGCGATCGGCTGGTAATCACCACTCCTATCTAGAAACATGCACGCACAGAGATAAAAGTGCATGGGTGTGATACATTCTGAATGAAGTGATATTTAACTCTGATCACTGCTAAATTAAACTTGCCCGAAAATCTATGAAATTGAAACACATTTAAAATCAGGATTATATAATTGATATAAAGTTTGTATCAAATAAGCATATTATGACTAAATCGCATCTATTTTATTGTTTTTTTAGAAACCAATATTTAGCACTATGATATACTTGTATGATTGTCAATTGTCGACTGCTGCCATACTTGCGTGTATATTTTATGAGTATGAGGATGTCTAGTCATTACTTAAAGGCAGTATACATCATTGGTAATCTCAAAAATCAGAAATGTTCACAGATTTACGCTCAACTCACATAATACAAACATGATGATCGTAGAAAACTTCCCCTGAAATGGTTTTGTCTGAAGTGCTATAGTCTTTGAGAAATGAGTAAAACAAATAGTTTTTGTCTCATGAGACGAAAATTCAATTCGCCCCAAAACCATTTCGCCCAAGTGCCATTTCGCCCCAAACCACTTCGCCCGAGTGCCATTTCGCCCCAAATTACTTCGCCCAAACACCACATCGCCCAAATGCTACTTCGCCCCAAAACCACCTCGTGCACAGGCCGTGGTTCAGGGCGAAATGGTTCAGGGCGAAGTGGTTTCGGGGTGAAATGACTGCAAACCCAAAAGTTAGACGTAGTACGGAGCTGGTTTTTGCTCGGGTTGGTTTTAATCATGCATATCTTCAATCACACAGGGGGATAAAACTATTTGTAACAGTTTACCAATCATGTATACTATCTTTAAATAAATGTTTCATAAAGTGTTATATATGATTTTAAACTCATTTTACATATGAATAATGAAAGGCCATAATTTTACAAAACCACAAATGCTACCCGGGAAAGTAATGTTTATAGTTTAAAGGTATAGTCTGATTGTTTGGTAATTACCCTCGGTATCAAGATGGTAATAATAGTAATCATCCTGTGAATTTATTTCGTCTGAATTGCCCCTATTCATGAGAAAAATTACAAAATTATTTGGAGCCATTCATTCATGCACAAAAACCGTACTTTGATTTTTCAGGTTTTCTGAAGTATCACTTTAATACTGTATGTGGGTGAAATTTCTACAAGGTATTTTTCTCGACCTATGCTTTCAATTACCAGTGGAAATCATGCCGTTTTAACAGTTTGAAAAACGAGTATACCTTTAAAAGTATTATTATTTAGCTTAGGTTTATTCTATGTCGGTAATATTATCAGCTATGAAAAAATATTTCTTCGTGACAACAGCTCTACAAAAAAGTATTTTAGTTGTAACATTTTCCCCAAATATAAAAAGTACTTTTGCAATAATTAATAACAGAAATATTTGCTTTTGTAATTTGTGAAATATTGTGCTATATGTGTAGTACTTGCTACTCTGTGTAGTTGTACTGAAATTAGATGGAAATGTGTATATTTTTTCTTCTTAATATAATAAAAGAAGTATTGTTTAATGTGAGTCAGAATATTGAGTCTTTGTTAGTGTTGTAATGACTCGGACTCGAGTCGACTCAAGTCCCGATTTTCACTGACTTGACTTGAGGCTCAAACATCGAATGAATTGACTTGACTTGACTTGAGACTCGAACCTCACTTGACTTGACTTGAGACTGAAACCTCAAATGGGTCTTTCTATAAATTAGGGGTCCAAAAGTGTGACATTTAGTGTCCCCCGTTACACCTGAAATGTGTTATTTTTCATATTAAAATGGCTTTTAAACCATTTTGTATGAATTGTACTTTATGTACTCGCTCTTTGAGATGGAAAGTATTTAAAGAATGTGTCCTGAATTTACAAAAACAAGATGTAAAATGTAACAGGGGAAACCAACATTGGACCCCTAATTTTTAGAAAGACCCAAATGACTTGACTTGAGACTCAAACTTCAAATGACTTGACTGACTTGACTTGACTCGAGCCTTATTAAATGACTTGACTTGACTTGACTCGGATTTGTACATTTTTTGACTCGGGTCTGCCAAAAATGAAATTAAACTTTTATGCATTTTATGTGTCATTTTGAGGACCGAATTAACTGTATTTCGGCACTATAAGCTTTCTTTTAACATGGAGCAAACATGGAGCATTCTTGGCCATTACAACAAAAATAGGTTTCAGCGTTTCTACTCATTTTGAAATTAGCTTGAAAAAAATTCATTGTTGTGACTACTTGACTTGACTTGACTTAGTGACTTGACTTGACTTGACTAGTATGGGGACTCGAAGGCAGTTTGACTTGGCATAGTGGCTTGGGACTCAAGCAGTGGGAGACTCGTTACAAAAGTTTGTGTGTCTGTTTATGTTGGCCATCCGTATATGTTTCAGAAGACCCATTCAGAATCCAAATTCGTGCTACAAAATACGCAGCTCCACAGCAAAGACATTGAGCTGCGTATTTCGTGGCACGAATTTGGCGCGCGCGCATTGCTGACGAGCCTTGCCTCTAGTGAATGATAAAAATGATCGTGCACGCTCATTTGTTTTCACATGACACCACGAGTTGTTAATTTTCTACAGAAAAGTACTTTTTTAGACAGGAAAACATTTTGTCTATCAACACTATTCCTTAAGGCTCAGTTTTCCTGTCAACTCATGAACTAAGATTTTCGACAATGATACAATAAATACCTTTAAGTTAAAGGGGCAATCACAGATAAGTGCAGTAGTATAGGGTCGGGGTGAATGGCCGATGTGTACGAGGTCGTTAATAGTTCAATGGTAACCAAAGGTATCTTTTGAGGCAAATTCCATTGAACACGTGCTGTAGTATCGCAGGGGACCAGCGTACAATTAATAATGTGCAGTCTGCGTATTTTGCATGTGAAGGAGTGATTTTTCGTATAAATTTCTCCCTTTTTTCAACGGCTTTATCATGAATAAATGACAAACCATCACTCCCAATGGCTTCTGTACATTTTGTTGTACATCCACTCCCTGGAACAGAGGAAGAACTAAACGAAAGGTGGGTGAATTTGGCTTGCATAAGTTACGACAATCTTCGAACTTGGCCCGAGAATTTACCGCAGCACTGCACTGTGTGCATCTGCGCGGGTCGGTCACCGGTCGTTGAACGCGGTCGACCGCCGGCGGCTATGACGAAAGGCCGGTGATATACACGTGATACATAACCCACGAACACAGAAAAATAAAGTGCTGAATTTCCCTTTGTTAAGTTGATCATTCATTTTCATCCAATGAAAGAGTTAAAAAGCATCAGTGAGTGCAGATTTGACAGAAAAACACAAAATTTAGGAGTGGAAAATGTTTAAGATTTTCGTTTTTAAGATTTTTTTAGTTTAGCCTATGTCCCAACTCGAATTTAAGGAAAATTACTATTGGAATCGATAGCTTGGACGATTTTAGAATACCTTTTCCATTGGCATTTCCGTCGCAAATGTTGCATTTCCCTGAAAATTCTGTGTTTTTGTCACGCCTGCCTCCATACAAAAGTGTGTGAAACTGCTGCCGGCCGGGCGGTGTGTGAAGCGTGCGAAGAAAGAGGGCGTGCGCGTGATGATCTGTTTGGTTTTTGGCCGGCCGCTTTGCGTGCAATCATATGCAATATTCTTTCCGTGATTTTTCTCTAAAACTAAGCCTTTGCGACGGAAATGCATGTAAGTATTCCTATTCTAAAATCGTCCAAGCCAGCGTTCGATTTAGACGGGTGCACGCATGCACTGGTGCATGTACTTTTTTATCTGTGCATGTAAGGATTTGTATTTACGTGCACGCCGTGCACGTACTTTTTTCAGGCCTAATTACGTACCTGGTATATTTTCCCACGTTGAAGACCAACTTGTCACAATACGCGCACCAAATTTTCCATTAATTGTGCACGCAACGCATGATCGATCGACCGACCAGCGCTAGCACAAGAATGTACCGATAATGCCGCTTTGTGCGTAGACGTAGACGTAGTGTGGCCGTTTTCTAAACACTTCCTTCATCTATACGTTCCGGCTACATGCAGTTCACCATCCGAGCAATACAGCGCGTGAGCGCGTAGCATAAAAACGACCGGGAAAAAGACTCGGGGGGGGTACCGCAATTGAGCAATTGGATATACCCCTCTTGGCGACCGCTGAAACGTATGTTGTGCATGGATACATGTACAAACACGTACATGACTTGTACTGTGTCTAGCGATCGCAGAGGATCATGAATGCGCTGTATTCATACATGTACATGTACGTAAATTTGTGCGCGATATTGTGAATCATCCTATAGCGACTTTTAAAACCAGGTGAGGGTATCACACTCTGAAGTTTTATTTTGTCATTGATGAAATAAACGAACAGCGAGTTCTAGTAGTGACTGTACAAAAACAAATAATTTTATTGAATAAAACAAAACACCACCATTAAACAGCGAATATATAAATAATACTTTTTGTTATGATTTGCGTGCTCACTTTTTTGTGCATGTAAAAGTTGTTCTGTGCATGTAACTTTTTTAGTCTACATGCACCAGTGCATGTAATTTTTTTTTTCTAGGTCGACCCCTGGTCCAAGCTATCGATTCCAATAATTATTTTTCCTAAATTCGAGTTAAGACATAAACTTAAAAAATACCAAAATTTTTCACCCAGCCTCAATCAAGACAATCATACTATTTACATGATTTACCGTCAACTGCCGTCACCTGCATGCTGTCAGGTCCTCCCCAGGCTGTCACCGGCCTTCCGGTTCCCCGCAACAAAAAAGAAGGAAATTGTAGGCCTAGCGAAAAAGAAATATAAAACAAATGGATTTTCTTCAAACCTTCACGAGCGCTCGGTAATCATCTTGTACACGATGAGTCAGGTGATACCACTATGCATTGGGATGGTTTCTTGCAAATAGCATTGTGTTAAGCGTTTTGTATGTGTGCACACAAAATGGAGCACACCCCTCCTTCATTAACCCTAACTCCCTAGGGTGCGTGCATTGATTTTCGAGGATTGAGGAGTGTTACTATAGTTAATGGTTTGACCCATAGCAATGAGCAATATGGGTGCCACCGTGCGCCACGCAAAGCAAACTCACGAAAAGTAGAATTAGGAGCCTTATTTTGTCATTTTAAGCCGTACGTACGTGCGTGCGTTACTGCAAACCGCCCACAAAATACGGACGATGTGATGAAAAAAAACACCACAAAATTAAGACACTAAACACATACGTGCTTTACAAAATGTACATTTTAATTTGTTAATCTTGTACATGAAATAGACCTTAAAGTAACAACAGAAATCTTGCCAAAACGATGTTTTGAAGCTGGGAAAAGGGCTTACAAAATGGGCTAAATACCGAGTCCACACCATACACATGCATGATATGGGGCTAGCAAGTTACGGTAGACACTTTTGATACCTCAAAGTTTTCGTCCATTCCCTTGAGTTTCGACTTAACGAGATTTTACTGTAGTTACACAATTATTTGGTTTATATCTAGTTACACATTTATTTGGTTTATATCTAGTTACACATTTATTTGGTTTTTATCTAGTTACACAATTATTTGGTTTATATCTAGTTACACATTTATTTGGTTTATATCTAGTTACACAATTATTTGGTTTATATCTAGTTACACATTTATTTGGTTTATATCTAGTTACAAATTTATTTGGTTTATATCTAGTTACACAATTATTTGGTTTATATCTAGTTATTTGGTTTATATCTAGTTACACAATTATTTGGTTTATATCTAATTACACAATTATTTGGTTTATATCTAGTTACACAATTATTTGGCTTATATCTAGTTACACATTTATTTGGTTTATATCTAATTACACATTTATTTGGCTTCTATCTCGTTCAAATGTATAGTCCAGGCATAAAGATAAAAACTTCAAAATGTAAAGTTTATAATCTAAATAAATTAGAATGTTTTATTGTTAATTTTAACATTTTAAAGTTAGAAAGTTAAAAACAGTAAAACCTGTTATTAAGGCCACCTGTCTATAGTGGCCACCATTCTTTGGTCCCAAATGCCATTTGAATAATGCTTTTAAAAGTAACCTCTATAAAGAGGCCACCTGTTTATAGTGGCCAGTTTTTTTACAGCTTAAGCGTCTACCTTGCTAATTAGGGTGATTACAGAAGTTATAGTACAGTTTTTAAATGACAACATACCGTGTTTCAACTAACCCCATACCATGTTTCAACTTACCCCATAGGTGGGGTAAGTCGGAACAGCTGGCATGGTCATGTTCAAGGTGGATTATACGAGAAACCATCGACGAGTCCCAACATTTTATAGGCTCCATTTGTAGCCCAAATAATGTATGCTTAAAGTGGTATAGTTGTTTTTTCTTTAATAAATTCTGTTAGTATTTTATAGACGATTTTGTGAACAATGTTCCAACTAACCCCACTCTCCCCTACTTCACACTTGCACTTTTGTCGCAAATGTTGCTTTTCTGAAGAAAAATCACATTTTCTCCTTCAAAAATTGCATTCAGTCGGTGTTTAACCAGATATTAACCATTCACACACGTGCGAAGCGCCCTCTGTTGTCACGTTTACGCAAAGACCGCTCGCGGCGTAATTTTGTGCATTACTTTATGCAGTAATTTTATCATTTATTTATCTCAAAAATGCAACATTTCCAACAGAAGTATATCTTAAATTTCCTTAAAATCTTTGTTCAATGTATACAGAAAAAATACCGATGAACTATTTACGCGTGCATGAAGCGCCCTCTATTGTTGCGCTTACATACGTAGCACTCGCGCCGTGATTGTATCATTTATTTATCTCAGAAATGCAACATTTCCCACAGAAGTGCAAGTGGGAAATGTATCTTATTTGGATGATCTCTTAATTCCAGGAGGTAATTTCCTTAAAATCTTTGTTTAATGTATACGAACAAAATACTGATCAAAATCTAAAGCTGTGATCAGCTGTTCGGTTCTTTTCGTAAACTGTGAATATTTGCTAAATTTGTCGGTTCGTTAATTTTTCACAGGTTGAAGGAGCTCTCGGAAAAAGTCCGCAGTCAACCTGCTGCGAGGTATGGAATTTCACCATTAAAGGCTTTTTTAAAAGCAATTTCTAGAACAGCATTACATATCTGAAGAATTTTTTTGGGAAACTAGCCTGCAAAAATTTCATGTATAGATGCAGCAATCTTTTAAAAACTTTAAAATCTATGAATAGTTTTAAAAAAGTAAAATCTTAAATCACTACAAATAATGAATAAGGAATGTTCGCATTCCGCGGCCATCTTGAAAAAATATCCAGTAGAGGGGAACAGAATCGCTGGCAGCCAATGATTAGCGCCATTGTAAATGACGTCAGTCGGTGTGGTATCTACCATTAGTGCTTTTCATTGGCTGCCAGTAATTTAGTTCCCCTCTACTGGATATTTTTTCAAGATGGCCGCGGAATGCGAAAATCCCTTATGCGGCCTTAACATGCAGTTATTATTTTATTCTTTTATTTATAAAATGGCATCTATAAAATGGCATCTTAATGAATGCATTTTTCTTTTTAATTTGCAAATTTGTAGACATGTTAAATTACAACCTTTTTGTTTTTCAGCATTACTGGCGTGCCTGCACTGAAGCATTTAGTTGTCACTGCGGTGGTCGTTGGGCCAAATCATGCCGCTTTTCTCGTTGAGGTGAGAAAACCTTTTTGACATTAGACGGGAAGACGTCACCTTAAGTCGTTCTCAAAAAATGGCTGCCGCCATTCGTAGTCAGTGTTAGGTTCTCTACTTTAGCATCGATATATATACACTGGATGAAGTATGCAATAGCAGTTGGCTATATGAGAATTGAAGCCATGCGCCGGCCGCCATTGTACCCCACGGACAATGCTTGGCCTAGACTGCTCCCCGGTCCATGCGATCGCTTGCATTCCACCTAACACATGTAGACTAGTGAAGACAGTATGACCAGTCTAGGCAAGGCATTGTATTTGGTGGGGTACCATGGCGGACGGTGGCTTCAATTTTAGACGTCGTTGCTTCATGCAGTGATTAAATATCGATGTACTTTAGTCAATTTACACGTGTCATAAAATCTCAAGTTTCATTTAAAATCATATTTTGAAAAAAATAACAATGGAGGTCATCATTGAAGTTACAGGTATCGCAGCGTTTGCCCTTAACTTTTTTCCCAACTGGCCGACAGGGCCAGTTGGCTTAAGTCTTCACTGGCCCGTCGGCATTTCAAGTGGCCCGGTTAAAATTTCCTGGTTGTTCTTTTTACACACAGTCGACCTTTAATGTTTGCAATAACCACATTTGAGTGAATAAATTAGGAATATTTGGTAGTCATGAGGTTCTCCCCAGTACAAGTTATATTTTAACTGGACAGCCGGACCATTTGGGGAGGCTTTCCAACTGGCCCGAGATGATTTCAACTGTCATTTGGCCAACGGACCAGTGCTAATTCGTACGCTGTATCGACAATTAGGCATGACGTCATACCACAGTACAATGCAATAATCACAAGAGGTTATTGTACCCGCACTAAATGCTATTTTTTCTATTGCAGGATGGCCGAATATGTCGACTACATTTTCATATCAGTCCCGATAAAATTGAAACGACCAAAGCAGAACCAACAAAAAGGTATTCTTGTAAAATTTAGCCGTTAATGTTTTTCAAATTTTTAGTTTATCATTTAAAAACTACAAATTGTGTGAATGCTCTTTTAGAACTGTCAATTCAAATTCATTACTCTTTCAGCAGTGTGAAGGTAAAGCCTACAGCGCCCTCTACGTCAAGGAATCTCGCAGCCGCAAATCGCGGTCCGTCCAATCCCTGGTTGTTGAGCTCGGGGGAACAGCCAGCGACGTCATCCACGACGGCGTAAGTTCGGTTTAAAGATTACATGATTGGAAAACCTTTAAAAACAGGAACAACAGCATTACATAACTGAAGAATAGTGTTGATAAACTGCCTTGTAGAAATTTCAGCCACATAGATGCAGTGATACTTAAGAAAACCTGAAAAATCCATGCATGGTTTTTGTGTTGAATGAATGGTAAAAAAATAGTCTGTAAACTATTTGTTTTATAAAAAGCACATTCAGTTGGCAATTTTTCCCAAAAAGGTACCATTTTACACAGGAAAAAAAATCATGTGGGGTTTGTTACTATTGCTATCAACACTTTGTCGGGTTTTCTTGTCGACTCGTGAGGTAAAATTTTGGGTAACTGCAAATTACGTTATTGGACTTTTAATTGATATTTCAGTAAATGGCTCACCAGTAGTCGCACCACAACCAGTCGAAGCAGCGCCACCACAGCAGCCGCAGCCACGACCGCCTCTGGGTCATCGTCCTCGTCGCGTAATCGCGGCCGCTTCATACGCACCCAGTCTAGAGGTCGCGGAGGAGTCATCGTCGGGTCGCGACCGGTCGTCCCGGCCGCTGTCGTACCCGAGGAGCTGGTGTCGCAAGCTCAGATGGTGCTTCAAGGGAAGAGCAGAGGCGTGATTATCAGGGAACTACAGCGCACGGTGAGTCGGGGTACCAGATGTCTTGGATAGACAGTGCCTTTGATTGTGTGCTAGGCAATAGGTGGCCGTGACGTGGTATCATGATGACATTGTATTGTTTGTTGCATTGTTTTTGATGTGTAGAATCTCGACGTGAATTTGGCAGTCAACAATCTCCTGAGTCGCGATGATGAAGATGGGGATGACCAAGAAGGGGAAGACAGCTACATCTCAGGGGGAGGTAAGAACGGAAATCTGCAAACAAAATGTGACCGACTCTGGCAAAACCCGACGCTTCTCGGCATTTCCCCTTACGTGATATGGGCCCACAACCTTAAAAAATGGCCTCTGGGACCAATTTGAAAATTTGGCAGAATCAACATCGGGATACATTCAAGATTTGTTTTGTTGTTTGAACTGTCTCAAAATTCCTCATATTATTGACAAAAAATTTAATAATCAACTAGTTTGTCAAACTTTAAAGACCAATAGCTCCATTTCACTTTTTCTGATCTGTCATACTTTAATTGGTCATAACTTCGCCAAAAATTCTCAGAATTTCCTCAAACATGTTTTAAAAAATACCTTTTTGTATGCACACTAAGCTGATACCAAAACTTAAATTTTGAATTTTCATCACAAGTGTTGGGTTTTGCTGGAGCCGGTCACAAATGGTCCTGTGTGAATGTTGAACTGTGTGGTGCCATGGCCGGGTGGTTTGGGTCACTGACTCGTAACACTCGGGTGAAAACTTGGTGTTGCAGGTTCGATACCCGGCCGTGGTACCTGTGCCCTTGATCAAGGCACTTAACCACAATTGCTTCATCCTTTGGAAGGGATGTAAAGCCGTTGGTCTAGTGTGTTGTGTAATGCACTTAAAAGATCCCAGACTACTCTTTTTGGAGTAAGGGGATTCTTCGTTGTCTCTGGCTATCGGCTGCCAATAGCGCCACCGACAGTAGCACAGTGGTATACTCCCTCAGGTTCTTCCTACAAAACTAATTGTTGCAAAGTAATGAACACAACATTTGTTGTTGTTGCTCTGTTGCGCTCCCATGCAACACTAAGAGAAAAATTGGGTTCTTAGTGAAAACCTGAGAGAGTATACTATTGTGCCTCGTAGCTCGGCTGGTAGAGAATCTGCCCGATGAGTCGGACCTCTCTGATGGATAGTGAGCAACGTGTCATTTTTTGTTTGTTCCCAGAAGACCTGATGTCGCTGCTGGATGGAGGCATCCATTCTGATCATCCTAGCGTCATTATCGATGCCGACGCCATGTTCTCGGAGGACTTCCTAGGGCTGCATTCATCGCGAGCGA
This sequence comes from Henricia sp. BOLD:AAB3569, assembly GCA_037783545.1. NCBI lineage: Eukaryota > Metazoa > Echinodermata > Asteroidea > Spinulosida > Echinasteridae > Henricia > Henricia sp. BOLD:AAB3569. Next base: position 485,547 of record JBBELK010000080.1, on the reverse strand, counting down.
GGTCGCGGGCTGCGACATCGCGAGGTGAGTAGATGGCAGTGTTTGTTTATTCCCAGATGACCTGATGTCGCTGCTCGATAGAGGCATCCATTCTGATCGTCTTAGTGGGGCAGCTGAGCATCACTTCAGGCAGAGTGGCACACACTGCCTCAGTGGCTCTTACAGAGGCCTTGCGACATGAGATGGTCATATATGTTACTGAATGATAAAATGTTGCATCTTTGAGCCCCTATCTGTCAGTCTGAGTATAATCTGTGTTTCCTTTTTGAAATGCAAACCACCTGAGTTCCATCGGGTGCTTTCAAAAGGTATGTTTTAAAAATGTTTTAATTACTTTGGTCCAATTCTGCTTAAACTCTGTATAATCATCAGTCAAAACCCCCTATTGGAACTTGTATAGTAACCTTTAATGTTGAGTTCACTCGCCAATCTGGCCACCCCTTGAAAATCTGGACCTCAAGCCAAGCTCCGTTCATTTGTATGCCTGACTTCTGGCCCAGTCACACAATATAAATAAAAGCTTTTTGTAACTACTGACATAGAAATAGCCCTAGGGTGCAGTGGGCAGTCTCCTCTTTCGAGTCGCCATGTAAAACTGTGTGGGGAAGCACGAAGGGTTAAATCATGGTTTATTATGTCCAGATCGCGACAGAGACGCCAGTGAACGTGACCCACTCCTACGAGCCAGAGATCGTCGTTGGTTAGACAGCGCCCTCCGTGACGCGGCAAGCAGCGCCAGCAGCTACAAGACCAGCTCTGCAGACAACCAGGCTAGCGCGCAGGAAACCAAGAAAGGATCAGCAACTCAGCACAGTCAGATCCCGCTGTCTGTTAGCGAGGACTTGGAATGGTGGACTGACAAGGTATGTTGTAGATTAAGGTTGGGAATTTATGTTGTACCAGTTGACGCCAGAATTATTTTTTGCAAATTGTTTAAAAGGCAAATGTGATTGGCCAAAAGATAAGACCTGGGGCCAATTTCATAGAACTGCTTAAGCGCTAGCTTAAAATCGTGTGCTTACTGTAGCAGAAAAGTTGTGCTAACGTTAAGGCTATTTCACGGCCGCAGCGTGCTTAAGCATGTGCGCGCTTGGAAACCGCCATTGTTGCGTCACTATCTTAAGCAAAATTTTGCTCTGCGGTTAAGGCAGGTTTCAGTTGCTTACTGTTAAAGATGTCTATGAAATAGCCTGATGCTCGGTTAAAGGAAAATGGGCTCTATGAAATTGGGCCCAGGTCAAGCACCACAAATACTGACTCTTGAGAGTCATTTCTACATTCATTGTATGAATCTTCTCACCAAAAGAGCATACTTTGCAACATTCCAAAATGGCCGCCACGGAGCGCGATTTGCTACACTGACGGGCCATCCACAGCCGTCAAGTTCGAAACATGGTGTGTACAAATGATTGGTGGACAATGGACGTGTTTACACGTCAGCTGTGGCAGACGGCGGCAAAGCTGACATTTAAACTCGTCAACCATCCCTGTGACTATACATTGGCAGAACGTGTTTACACATGCTCCAGCGTCAAGTAGTTTATTTAACCCCTGGCAAAAAAAATAAATCTTGGGAAAACGACAAACTGTAAACATAACTGTCACAATATTACCCTACATCTTGGTTCTTGAGTTGTCCCAAATCACGGGTGATTCTATTATTTGTGTAGGGGGGAGAGGGGTGTCGGTTCGCTCACATTGCTGCAATGTACAGTGAGCTTCTTGCCGTAGGCGTCAATGGACAACTTCACCAGTGGAAATGGAACGACCCGGAACCTTATCGAAAACCAGAGGTAAGAAATCTTTTATTAAATTCCTTTTAAAGGCCCTGTAGATGATCTGTTTTTGAGAGATTCTGCGAATAAAACCATTATAAATCAAAAGAAAGACATCAACAAACTCATCTGAAGAAATTTCAGCTTTGTCAAATGTACCACGTTTAAAAAAACCATGAAAATCTATATGCGTTTTCCTGGTCTTGGCGGGGTGTTTCAAATATTCGTTCTCAGTTGATCGGGTACTATGTGGCTTGCGTCATGCACTCTGTGGCGCACATCATATACTGCGTGTGCGCGTGATCCATAAAAATGCATCGCGTTGGAACACGCACGCGGAGTACACAGCGCCCATGCATTTTGGACCGCGTAGATGCGAACCAAAAATAAGTAAATCGTTTGCAAACGATCTAAATAATTTCATCTTTACGGATTAGTTTCTGGTAAAATTATATCATTTTGAGCGGAAACTTTTCATTGGGTAGTTGCTATTAATTAAATCTTTACTTTCAGAACTTTTCCCCTGTAAACTCGTCGATTACTTTTTGGGGTCATTGCAAATGATACACTGGGCCTTTAAAATGTCAATTCGTGATCAAAACAGAAGTTTGTCGAATACAGTGAACTTGTGGATAACAAGGCACTGATCGACCAATCACTTTGGAATCGCTTTCAAGACTGTTCTGCTTCAGTGGTTTCCTCCAGGTCTAAGTGGACCTGTTTGAACAAAGTGATTCCCACAGCAATGAAATGTGACATTTTCTGTTTGTGAGAGAATCCTTAGGGGCTCTCAGAAAACCCATTTGTTGCGTTTCAACTTAATTAAACCTACGTGGGATGAGCTTACCTCTGGAGCAGCACATCTCACAAACAGCCCCAGAAGTCCAGGATCTCAGGAAGGCACTTCAGGCATATTGGCGCATCCTGCCTTAGTGGCTCTTAATAAGAAAAAGTTAACTTCCTTCTGCAACAAATTAAGCAAGTTGTTTTATTAGTGTAGATTCTTGCTTTTAGATTGACTTCGTAGATTTTTACTTTGAGATTACCTCGTCCGATTTATTTATTTATTTATTAATTATTTTTTGCTAGAATTTGAACATGCAGCACCCTAAGGCTGCCACTCTGGGTCTTTTGGGAGAGAAGGTCGTTCAGATGACTGCATGCTACGAGAAAGCAGTCCTGGTCACGGAATCTGGAAAGGTAGGTTACGCAGTTTTATTTTGCTGTCCGTACTTCCAGAGATGCTCGCATTTGCGATTTAGGCGTAGTTTGTACAATTGTTTCAGCGAATGACGATCAGTATTGTGACACAATTCTAGAATGCATAACCTAAAATGTGGGATTTAAATAGAGCTTGGGTGTTAAAGGCACAGGCTCGTCAGCAATGCGCGCGCGTCAAATTCGTGGCACAGAATACGCAGCTCCATACAAAAAGCATGGAGCTGCGTATTTCGTAGCACAAATTTGCGCTCGCGCATCGCTGACGAGCCTTGCCTTTAAGTTATACAATTTTGTTTTAGGTTTTGTTTTAGTTTTTTTTTAGTTCGATAGAAATGTTTGGTTTCGTTTTGTTTGAGCTGTATTCTTTTTGCCATTAATGTCATAGATTGCAACTCTTTTGGACGAGACTTTATCACCGATTGCCTCTCGAATGGAACACGCTGCTACCTACTTCAACGAATTTCACGGAGAGAAGATTAATTCTGTCTACACTTGCCCCCTCTACACCTGCGCTTGGCTGGAAAACGGATCCATTTATTGGTGGTAAGACCAAAACATTTCTTTAATTTGTTAAATAATAATGGTGGATAATTGTATAGCGCACACATCTACCCTACAGAGTACTCCTGGCACTGTTTCCAATATTATCACTGCCATCAGGGAATCACCAGAACCATTTTGCTTCAACTAGGTGGCTACCTGGCCAAGGCACACAACCCTATCAGCAGTTAGATTGTGGCATTCACCCCCAATGAGCTTTTGTGAATGCCCACAAGATTTGTGTACCTAATATTATTGAATTTGAAGGCATTTTTTTCTTTATGTATCAAGGGGAGTACTACCACTTTCAGTCAGGAAAAAGGTCTTGGAAAAGGCACGAGAGAGATCAAGAGCCAAGAAAAGAGAGGCTTCAAATCCTGGAAGTATCACTGTTGGAGCACAGGTACGCAAAGCTGGGGTATTAGGGGTCACAGTAAAATCGCATCCTTGCGAATTTCCAATGCGTCAAATGCCTCGTAGTACACGTGATGCATTTCACCGACATTCATCACTCCGCCATTGGCCAGATTAGCAACGGATGATGTTTTGGCTTGATTAACTGACCGCGGTAGGCTCATCCCAACTCGCGGCCCTGGATGTTTCGCACGCCATAACATAGAACTGCAGCCTGGGTGTCAAATAGGCTTATGTGCACCCACAAATTTCATTACGGAATGGTGGTTATAGAAATATACGTACATGTGTGTCCTACGCGTAATGCTTTTTGTGTCAACTGAAGAGTGTCCCATTTATAACACTAATTTTGCTGATTTGTCACTATTTCATTTTTTTTCTTTTCTGAACTTAAACAGGTTTGCCTTCGAAGTTGCCCAATGTACCACGGCGGTGCCCTAGCATTCAACACCAAAAGCTACCCACCCAAAGTCGGACAACTCTTAGACACTGCTTGGAATCTCTCCGACACGTGCCGCTTTCGCATTCGACATAACTCGCTCGACCGATCCGACCAGAAAATGGACAGCAAGGACGACCAGAAACCCGGCGATAGTAAGGGGGACACTAAGGGGGAAGGACGGGTGGAAAATAAGGTGGAAGTTAAGGGCGATATGGGTCCACCACCATCGCCGGGATCGACTAGTAGCGGAGAAATTATCGTCGTTTCAAGTCCAGCGGCACAAAGTGAGCTATTGTTTTTCCCTTCAAAGAAACATGACCAAATCACGTTTTTGAAGCCCCATTTTCCCCCATGGGTGGTGAGATTTTGATACAATATCATTTGTCATATTTTTCTCATTACCATTCTGAAATCCCAATGAGGCCCACATGACTTGTCTCTTATCATTTTAAAATAATACAGGAAAATATTTTTACATGTAGTCAGGTCCGAGGTTCAAATTTTATAGAGGACTAAAAAACAAAATGTTAGTGCCCCTTTTAATTTTTTATTATTATTAATTTTGTCATGGTGACGTATTGTACTCAAAGTTTATTCTGTAAAACAAGCACTGGTAAGTGCAGATGACAAATTGATTGTTGTACTATTTTCCCCTCAGGACGTGGAACAAAGCGCCCTCTATCGTCCCCAGTTAGAGAGGTCGAGAAGCCAGACATAGAGGTGTGGGCTTTGACGGATGTTGTGTTTGTGGAGGACTTACGCTCGGTTCCTATTGGTCGTGTTCTCAAGGTAATAGTGTTAACTTAAATGCATTTTCCCGGGTCTACAGAGCGTAGGAAGGGGGGGGGGGGGGGGGGGGTGTGGACTTTACATGCACTGTAAAATGTTGACATTTCATGGTAGTGACAAAAAATGTTAAGTAGTATTTCAGGGGGAGGGAGGGGGGTCTTGAAATATAATTTTCTCCATCCCCTACCCTTTTTTCTACGCTTTGTACAACCTTGAAAATGTTAACAACTTTGGACGGCACCTAAGGATCTAACTTGTTTATATTCTAAATGACACAGGTTGACGGGGCTTATGTAGCAGTCAAGTTTCCTTCATTAGAACCTGTTCCTGATGTGACTAGTGACTGTGATGTACCGTCTCTATTGCAGGACTGTCGGCTGCTTCGCAAGGACGAACTTCAGGTATGCTTTAAAAAAACAAAAACAATTCATGGTTATATTGTGCTTTTCATGCTTGCTGACATCTGAGCGCATATTACAGTTTCCACAAAGTGCATTAAGATATAGGTCTTTCCATAAAAATGGCGTTTTTGTGCATTTCTAAAAATAACTTTTCCAAGTAAAAATATTTGAAAAAATTCATGTGCAATTTCTCAATATTTAACATGAAGAATATTTAACGTAATTTAGAAATGATTTAAGGCCCCTCTACACGAGCCAAAGACCAACATGAAGTTGGAACTTGTTGGGCGGTACATGGATGTGCTCGACGGCGCGAACCAACATGTTCCAACATATCTCGACTGCAGTTGGTTGCTGCCTATAACATGACAGGCATTCTAATCTGCTATTGGCCCGTTTCTCCAACAAGCTCCAACAAAGTCGGGCGATAGAAATATGTTCCAACATGGACCAACTTGTTAGTTGATGTTGGGCGTTGTCTGGAGTGACGTCCACACCATCCAACTTTTGGTCGGCCGACATCGTCAGACACGTGTTGGACCTTGTTAGCCAACCAATGTTGGCTCATGATGACGGGCCTTTATAGTTTGGACAAAAATTGAGAAAATTCTGCCTGACTAATTCTCTTTGTTTTCCTCTCAACATTGTGTTTTATTTGCTTTTTTATTTTATTTTACATGTCACAGTCATTTTGCCTTTAGAGAAAGCTTTGCTAGGGTCAGAATGTGAGACCACTAAGGCCCGCTTCAAACGTCGCGCTTATGCCATGTCGAATTAAATTTAACTTGGCACGACGTTGGTACGGTGTAAACACGGCAGTGGCTTCAAACGTCGAACTTAATTGCAAACTCCCAGTCGAGCTTAACTACATCCAACATGGCAGATCAATATTGTGCACGTCATGGACGTTGTGCACGTGCGTTTTCCATTCTGTCCATTGTACGTCGCCATTTGATTATTTTGATGCACTTGTTTGTTGGTTATTTCTTTACTCACATACGCGCTGCGAGCAAAATTGAGAGCAAAATTGCGGACCAACTGCGAACTGGAATTAAATTCGACACGGCATAAGCGCGACAATTGAAGCGGGCCTAAGTTTACAGTGTGGTTTTGTAAAAAAAATCATTTGTTTTGATCCGATAGATCGTAAAAGGAGGAGTAGCACCTAAAGTTCCAGACTGTTTCCAGCGTTTGCCCAAAAGGCTGGCGCTTCCTGAGAACGGCAAAGTACTGGCTGTCTCGGTGGATTTTCAGGGTAAGTCTTGCATTTAAGTACAGCTATGTTTATTTATTTCCAAATAACACAATTGGATTAAATAACATACGATCAAAAGATAATTAATGGAGATCACCAAAAACTAATCTTTGAAAGATGGAGATCCCCTAGAGTTAGGGTATGGGGTATGGTAAAATACACCACTCACAATAAGTTAGGAATATTGGTACGTTGTCAATTTTGGGATTTTTTTCTTTCTTTCAAATGACTGTTTCCACCTATTCCTGTGACAAGGTGTGTCTGTCATGCAGATACAATTGTCTAATCATATACAAAATCATTCAACAACTCTGGATGCTAGGATAGGGCGACAATTTGTGTGTAAAAAAGCTATATTAGGGCGACATGCTCAATAGGGCGACATTTTGGTGTCGCCCTAATATTTTTGAGTTTAAAAATATTTTTTTTAGGTCAAAAACCATTTTTTAAAATCGAGAACCATTTTTATTAGCTCTAGAACCAATTCTCTTAGGTCTGGAACCATTTTTGGAAGCTTCGGGTAAAAAAATAAGGTGTCATTTTGAGTGATTCTTGCCGAAATTTCGGTGGTTCCCGGGGAGAGGCTTCCCGAATTGTCGCCCTATTGCGGCATCCAGAGTTCTTACAAATCTTATTATTATTATTAATATCCCTAAGTATTGAAAATTTGTTTGTTTTTTATGCTTTTTCCAGGGGTGCATGTGTTAGTGAATGTACGATCAAACCTGCTATATCAGCTTTATGAGCTGATGTCAAGTCGACCCACCCAGGAAAGTTCATTCCCAACAAAGAGTCGCTCGTTCCTTGGCAAATCGCCAGACATGATTCGCATTCACACAGGTCGAGAGGTAAGAGAGACTTGTGTTAAAGACGGATTATATGATTGGAAAACTTTTAAAAACAGAAACGGCATTACATAACTAAAGAATAATGTTGATAAACTGCTTTGTAGAAATTTCAGCCACATAGATGCAGTAATACTTCAGAAAACTTGAAAAATCCATGCATGGTTTTCGTGATGAATAAATAGTAAAAAATTGTCTGCAGAAAAAAGAAAGAAAAAAAAAAGCGCATTCAGTTGGCAATTTCTCTCACAAATGATGGATTAAAGATAGATTACATGATTAGAAAACTGTTACAAACGGCGTTATCTCCATGTGTGATTGAGGATGTGTATGATAAAAACCAACCTGTGTATAAGTCAGCTCAGTACCTCATCTACGTTCTGAGAAAACAATGAAAAACTGTGTCCATGCTTTCAAGAAATTGTGCGAAGCCCCCATCCTATTTTTGTAAAGTAAAGCAAATAGTACTGCTCTGAGCAAATTCTGTGCTATTCACATATTATCTTATGCAAATTAACCTTTTTTTCCCCTCCCTTCTTTGCCCCGCCCCTTTCTTTACCCCGCCCCTTTCTTTGCCACGCCCCTTTCTTTGCCACGCCCATTTTATTTGCCCCGCCCCTTTCTTTGCCCCGCCTCTTTCTTTGCCCCGCCCCTTTCTTTGCCCCGCCCGTTCCTTTGCCCTGCCCCTTCTTTTGCCCCTCTCCCAGGATTCAGTCACCTTGCTACAAGATGGCAACGGCACCCTCTATCCTCTAGCCAAGAATGCTTTGGGAGGAATTCGTGACCCAGTTTGGTTTGATCTGCCCCCAGCCCATTGTATCGCGCTCGGCACCCATGCGTTGAACCACACCGTCTTTGGCGGCAACATTAAGACTAAAGCTGCCGTTATGGTTTTGGCTATCAAGGTAAGCATCAAAACTTTCCTGACTTAAGGGTCGCCTAAAGTTGTCAACGCTTCCACAGTTCTACAGACACTCCCTCCCTCCCCCCGAAATACTACTTATCAACAGTTTTGTCACTACCATGAAATGTTTATGGGCGAAATGGCACATAGGCGAAATGGTTTTGGGGCGAATTGAATTTTCTTCTCGTGAGACGAAAACTAATTGTTTTACTCATTTCTCAAAGACTATAGATATTATTCGAACACGTGCGAATATGCCATTTTGTAAGTCAAATAATTGTGGAAGTGATGTGCGTGCGCGTTGCGTGTGTCTCTAGTGGGCGTAGCGCGGTTTAGTTCACCAATGGGAGCCTTCGTACAGAGCGTTACGCGTGCTATGGACACACGCGGCGCGCGCACGCATTGCTTCCGCAGTGGCGCGGCGTTGTTTGACACACAACATGACGTCATGAGAAAGCTATCAATAGCACTTCAGACAAAACCATTTTAGGGGAAGTTTTCTACGGTCATCATGTTTATATTGTGTAAGTTAGGCGTAAATCTGTGAACATTTTTTATTTTCGAGATTACCAATGATGTATACTGCCTTTAAAGGGCCTGTGACATGCTAAACAACTTTGTGCCTAAGCTTTGCTTCATAATGACGGATTACTTGTTCAGCAAGACATACTATTGTTCGTTTGGATGTAAAATCAATAAAAGGTGGCCTTTTTCAACTTTGAAGATTTCACTGCAATAAATCACAAACAGAGGGCGCTGTTTTGAGTGCATCACATAAGGAAGACAGAAGGGAAAAGTTAAGAAAAAACATAAGACTTCAAGTTGGACTTGTGGCAAATTGCTGCAGTTTCTACCCCCAGTTTTGTCATGGCTTACAGCAGGCAACATGTAAAACAAACTCAAACAGCCATGGATTACAAAAGTTTCAGGAAAATTTAGAAAAAAGTGGAATCTTTTGTGCACAGTTGAATGTGATTTTCCTGTGTTTGCCTCTTGTGACATAGTGATGAATATGCATATTCTCATTAGCATAGAAACTAAAAACCTTTGTTTTAACCCCCAAAACAAGCTCCAAATAGGATTTTTATGACTTTAACTGAGTAGAGTGGTTTTAAAGCATAGATTTCATTGATACAAATCCTAAATAAGGGGCCCTTGAAAGAATTGTCTGTCTAAGGCCCCTTTGCACTCCTTGATGAGTTGCGCAAAATGATCATGGAGGAATGCAATAACATTGGGGGTGAACCTGCATTCCTTCAGAAGCTTTCGGCTGAAGCACGCGGCACCGCATTCCGCCACCGTCTTCATCGACATTGGAGGATGCCAAGTCGAAAGTGGCAGATTCTGAATGATTATTGTTTTTTTTTTTTTTCCACAATTTGCGTTTGGTAGTCTTGTTTCAACTTGCAGTCGTTTTTCTGTTTCAGACCCAAGGCCTGATGCCTCATATATTGAGATGTGACTACGATGCGGTGTCGCACTATCTGAGCAACCTTGAGCTGGAGACTAGTAAGACTAAATGCTTTGTATTACTTTAATTTTGTGGTATCAATGTCTGTTTTTCTGTTACTAGAATTAGCTATTAGCTTTTTGTGCATGTTTCCCATGAACAGCATCTGATGTACTCACAAACTTAGTATCCAGATGACCAGACTAAATTTTTGTTGCTATGTAAAGTTGCCATGTGCACACTGTCGGTGTCAAGTACAGAATAAAAAAAAAATTTAAATAAAATAAAATAAAAAATATTAATTAATATTTATTAATATTTATTAATAATTGATAATTTTAATGTTTATAATATAAATAATATTTATTAATAATTTATTAATTACTATTTATTAATATTCATAAAATGCTGAATATATTAATTACAAGTACAGAATAATTTCTGTGTTCACCGTGGAACAGAATGGCACAAAGCAGCCGGACTGTTGGTTTGCTAGTCATCAGCGTGCACCACGTAGCAACAATAGCATAGTATGTTCACTTTCTAGGGTTTACTGGAGCGAGAACTAATCCTTACCGTGTACCTGTTTGTCATCAGATCCTATCGTCAAGGAACAGAAACTAAAAGCCGTTGTTATGGAACGTTGTGATGGCAATCGTAACATCTTTCACGCTTGCATCAGTAACTGCATTCCTATCTCCAATGCAGAAACACCACTAGCAGGTATATCTTTTTAGAGCGCGTTCAGATTTTTTTCAGAAAATGGATTTCGTTCTAACCTAACAATCATATAAAATACCTCCCCAAAATACTATCCATGGGAAGAAAACGGGAAATTTGCAGTCCCTAATTTGGATGTGGAAGCAATGAAATTCAAGTTTCTGCAAACACCCTCAATTGATAGGCATGTACTCGTAGCTTGACTCGTCCTCTTTCAAATCTTGTGTTCAGTAAGGGTGGCTACTATTGGATAAGTTGGGTTATTGACCTTGACAAGTAACATTACTTAACACAGTGAAACCTGCTATTAAGGCCACCTTGATATAGAGGCCACCTGTTTATAGTGGCCACCCGTCTTTGGTCCCAAATGCCATGTGTATAATGCTTAACCAACCTCTATAAAGAGGCCACCTGTTTATAAACTCCTTAAAAAAGGTTCGGAAAGTCAAGTTTGACTGAAGATTTCTCTCTTGTTACTAAATCATTTCCCTTGAATTTGGTATCAGTGGAAAGCCCTGTTATTCCTTTTTACAGTGATGTGTCATTTGTTATGATTAATCAATTGGGGGATGTGCAGTATAGCGGAATACAGGGGTGGGTGGAAAGTGATATGACACAAAATTCACTGCTATTGTCATGCAGTGCATTCCCCTTTTGCTTGGAGGATGGGAATGTGTCAATGCACTTTTTGACAATAGCAATGCATTTTGTGACACTTCACTTTCCACCCACCCCTGTATTCCGCTATACTGCACATCCCCCAATTCCTTAATCATAACAAATGACACATCACTGTAAGGAGGAATAACGGGGCTTTCCAATGATATAAAATTCAAGGAAAATTATTTTGCAACAAGAGAGTAATCGTCAGTCAAACTTGACTCTCCGAACTTTTTTTGAGGAGTTTAGTAGCCAGTTTTTTATGCTCCCGACGGTGGCCATTATATACAAGTTTCATCGCATTACCAAAAAGCTCTGAGGAGTAATAAGATACTGTTTGTTGCCAGTGAGTGCTATTGGGTTTAAGTTTTGTGTTCCGTGTTTTAGATGCACCAGCGACGTCAGGCAGTCTTTCAGCGGAGGCCCTTACCAGCAGAGCTCAGATCATCCGTAATGCCCTGCATACTCTGAATACCGCCATTGCGGGTGCTGCAGCATCTAGAAGGTATTGCACGTTATTACATTGGGGAGTTTTAGATTGTCAAGTTGATTATGCGAACTGCGACGTGATGACATCAACATTTGCGCATGCGTCTCTCTCGTCAACTGACACAATCGAGATCGCCAAAACCACAGTTGACGCATTCTGGATTGTGGCACATTCTGGATTGTGTCCCAGTCCACATAGTTCACAGCCTCAGAACTAGTAGATAAAATTGTGTGCTTTATTTTTTTTTTATTTAAATTTATTTTTTTTTTTAGATATCCTCATGAAATTATGAAGGTATGTTCAGCATTATATGTAGATTTATACACTTGACTGTGTTCTTGAAAATATTGACTTCACTTGAGTTTTTGCAGACATGGTCACAAATAAGTAAACAAAATAACTGTTACATTTTAGGCTGTCCCGGTTATGAGCGTATATTGGAAATTTGTACAGAGGGTTTTTAGAAAGGCATGTTGTCACACTATTTGTAACCCTTTTTGGGCTTAAGTTATCTCTTCAGAACAACTGAAACTTATCTTTTATTTTGAGACCAGACAAAGGTATTTCCTCGAAAATATGGTCTGTGTTGCCAAGATGCCCCCTTTACTGTGAAGAGACTCATATAGAGAATCTGGTACTTGTACTGTTTTTACTGAGCAGAATGTTGCGTGTAAAGCGGGCCTCCCACTGTGCGATTTTTGACACAAATTTCCTACGATTGGTTACGATTAGGTACGATTAGGTACGATTGTGTGTAGTCGACAGTCTCTGGTAATCGTACCAATTCGTAGGAAATTTGTGTCAAAAATCGCACAGTGGGAGGCCCGCTTAACACACAATTTGTTCCAAGTGTTCAATATACTTTTATTTTAAGGTACTCGCCTAAAACTTGGAATACTGTTTATTTTAAATTTCTTAATCCTGCAGCCAAAACTTGCGTGAAATGATGGGTCGTGCAGCGCGTTCAGCCAGGGTAGCAAGCAGCGCTTTGTCTGCTGAGGATTTGAGGGACACGTCTCCTCCCCCGCTCCCGGGAAGCTCTATACCGACGCTGAGTTGGCCCCCAGAGCCGTCCGGACTCTACGCCGGTAAGTAGCCAATGGGAAATCAATGATGCGCGCAGTTAAAGGCACATGCTCGTCAGCAATGCGCTCGCGCCAAATTAGTGCTACTAAATACGCAGCTCCATAGCAAAGGCGTGAAGCTGCGTATTTCGTGGCACGAATTTGCCGCCCGTGCATTGCTGATGAGCCTGTGCCTTTAATGTCGTCTCACAGTTCTGTAAGGGTACCACTGCACAATTTTGTTGAACATGGTTGGGGCCAGTCCTATACCATTTCCTCCATGGCTGATGCGTTCTCCCTGCTGCAGTGCCTGCTGAATTGCAATAATGTTCTCGGATGACTGACCAGTTTACCTTGGCCCTCGGCAAAAATCGCTGCATTCTCATGTAGGCCTGAATGGGCAGGTTTTTCCCCCACCAACATTGTATCGGCATGTTAATTTCTGAGACATCTTAGGTTTTGCCAATGGATACTTGATGGTTTAGGCCACTGGACGCCATTCATGAAAGTGGCGCAAATCCCAGACTAGACCCTTGCATAACACTAGTCACTGCTCGGTCAACCGAAAACATAATGACATGATCAGGGTGTCATTTTAAAGAGGAGATTCAATCCTAACAGATGATGTCTCCCGTTCATTCATTCGTACCATACTTCAGTTACAATTAGCAATAATATTTGTTTCTTTTTTTTTAACCACCCTGTATTTATATCCTTTAGACCAAGATGAAGACAATCTAAGTTTAGGCACCAGTGCCGCGGCTACAGCCGGCTCTACCAGCTCCCTAGCTAGTAACTCATCTTTAGCGTCGTCCGTACCGGTTCAAACAAGCTACCAGACGACGCGGTTAACGCCTGAGGAACGCAAGAGAAACGCGCACAGTATCCTACGGCTGCTTTGCACGTCCCCAGCTCTAACGGCGTGTATTGTTGACTTGCTGTCCGCAGAGTGAGTGTTGATCTCCAAAATTTTTTTTTTTTTCAATTTTTTTTTCCTTCATGAGTTGACAAGAAAAACCTTACTAAAAGAGTTAATAAGGCCAAACAAAATAAATGGTTTGTTTACGGTAACCCAACCTACCTGGAATTTTGGAGGCCAAATTGCCGACCTCAAACTTTTTATTGCCAATTTTAAAGTTGATAATTTTAAATGAGCACTATTTGCAATAATTTCCAACGAACATAACATTTTCTACACTTGTACAAGAACATGTTTAATAGTGTTAATAGTGAGTTTCAAACATTGCAAAACAACACGCAAATGCATGAACTGAAATTTAAAAAAAAATGACACAATAAAATTATTTTCCTACCTACCTACCTGGATTTTTTTTATGCCGTTACCGTAAACGCACTATTTATTTTGTTTAGCCTAACAATGGTACCAAACACCACATGAATTTATTTCTGTCCAAAATGGTATTTTGTGTGAGAAATTAACAACTGCAAAAGACTTGTACAATTTAACGCAACACAAAAGTATTACTGCCTCTATGTGTCTGAAATTTCTACAGGGCAGTTTTATCAACAATGGCTTTTAAACGTGAGTGGAAATAATGCCAGTTTTGAACATTTTACTAATTATTACCTTTAAACTTGTCTTTATTTCTTTCAATTTTTTAGAGATGCCCGTGGAGACACCCCTTTCATGGCAGCGGTGACATGCCAAGCCTACTCTGCGGCTCTCTCCATCCTCGACGCAATAGAAGAAATCACCCACAAACCAAAAAGCACTACAACACCCTCTAATCCATCTTCAAAATCCACCGCTAACACCGCAGGCCCTTCCCAGCAACAGCCGAGAAGCCAGGCCAAGCCCAAGGCTAGTCAAAGTGCTAGTTGTTCCACGGCTACAAATTCCATGGAGGAATTTAATCAGGAGGTGTTCAATCGCATGTTTTATCCGCCGGGGAGTGATCCTGATTCGTCACCGTTGTACGTGCTTTGTTGCAACGACACTTGTAGTTTCACATGGACAGGAACTGAACATATTAACCAGGTACGGTCGTAATTGTGTTATTGTTGATTAAGGATGACTTGACTGTTGAAAAAAATATATATAAATAAGGTTTTTTTAAATAATTTTTTTTAAAAACATTTAAACATTTAAAATAATTAAAAAATATTTACAAATTTTGCCAAATAACTAACTTAGAGTCTGATACTTGAAGACAGGGAATTTGTAGTCTTAAAAAAGCTTGTCCAGAATTTTTCCGGAAGATTTCGTTCTAACCTAACAATCATATAAAATCCCTCCTTAAAATACTATCAATGGAAAGAAAACAGGAAATTTGCAATCTCCAATTTGGATGTGGAAGCAAAAAGGTTGGTGTAATCACTGCACTGCTTTATGGAACCAGATAAATTAGTTAACAAAATTTGGGTGGTTTTTTTTGACGATATCCATGAAAATATACGGATTGATTGATTTCAGAATGGTAATGAGAAAAATATGACAAATGATATGGTATCAAAATCTAAACACCCACGGGAAAAATGGGGGGTTAAAAAAATGTGATCTGCACATGCTCCTTTAAAATGTAGATAAAAGATAACCTCATTTTGTTCTCTGTTTTAGGATATCTTTGAGTGTCGAACATGCGGCCTGACTGGCACCCTGTGCTGTTGCACTGAGTGCGCACGTGTTTGCCACAAGGGACATGACTGCAAGTAAGTAACGTTAACAATGTGCATTTCTTCCGAAATGAAAAGTAGTTATTTTTTTGAGGGTATGCATTCCGCTTGAATGATTTTGTATATGATTAGACAATTGTATCTGCATGACAGACACACCTTGTCACGGGAAAAGATGACAACAGTCATTTTGAAAAAATTCTAAAATTGACAACATACCAATATCTCTAACTTATTGTGAGTAGTGTAAGTTTACCAGTCGCATTTGATTTTAAAATTGACATGTTTTCATAATTTTTCTCTTTTTTGCGTAGGCTGAAGCGAACGTCTCCCACAGCGTACTGTGACTGCTGGGAAAAAAGCGAGTGCAAATCGCTGATCGCGGGACCGCTACAGAAGCGTACAGAGCTCCTGTACCGATTGGTGAACGATGCTCATCTTGTTACGGTGTCTAACAACAAGTACGTACATAAACTTCCCCATTTAGGCATCTTAAAAGGAGCGTGTCCAGATCACATTTTTAAGACCCCCTTTTTTCCCATGGGTGTTAAGATTTTGATACCATATCATTTGTCATATTTTTCTCATTACCATTATTTAATTTCGCCACAAAATGAGCTGAAAAACGATATTTTTGAATTTAGCGGGAAAAAAAGCTTTCCAATGGTATAAGGTAAAACTATTCCCCCAACGCAACACAGCTTGGAGAAGTGGTAGTGTTCAAACAAATCTTAAAACAAATTTTTTCACGAGGCACAAAGAAAGCTATCGTCAAAATTGGTCTGAAAATGATGTTTTTAATTGTCGGATGACGCTAAAAATTTGGAATCAAATAGAATAAGAGTTACTCTTTCCAAATATTGCAGAACCCTAAAATTGACCTCCCCTTCAATTTTAGACTATGAACCGTCGTTATATGAAATAGCGGAGTGCGACTTTATGCTCATTTCGTCGTGACAGGTCACGCATATGCATTTGTAATAGACTGGTTGTGGTCATTTTTTTCTCTTTGTAGGGGTGAGAACATTCTGTTATTCCTGGTGCAGTGCGTTGCTAGACAGACTGCGGAACAGAGACAGTATGGCCAGTCTAGGAATCGAATTTCTCGCAAGAATAACGACTCGGGTATGCTTTCAAAATCCAATTTATTTTATTTATTCGTGAAAATTTTATGTTCAGTAAGAGGGTACCTGCAAGGGTAATGAATGTGTTGTGCATGATAAGCCAATGAGCGCTTAACTGGAAGCTGGGGTTGTATACTCCCCAGGGAGCTAAGAAGGCTTAAGGAATGATATAATGCATAGTTCCAAGATTGCCCAATTAATCCCACCCCTTTGGATATTGTTGCTATGCCTCACACGCTATCGTCAAAATGGCTACGCACACTGCACAAACCAATGGGACTTTCAACGGAAACCACAGATTCATTGGAGAAAACTCAAAGGTATTCATGTTTCAGGGTCGACAGTTAACGTAGCACACACTAAGTAAAAGGCCAGTGATACAGAGATGTCATATATTCATAACAATTCGCTTTCTTACCTTTGAACAGCGAATCAGCGAATTATTATATGAATTTAAATAGACTCGTTTTCCGCTAATGATGTAATTTAACAGCACTGAAGGCTCATTGTTTTTTGTTTTTTTTGAGAACTTTAAAGTTTCACAGCTTGCCCGGGTCAGACTCGAACCCATGACCTTCAGCATTTTAGAGCATTTGGCTACTGAGCAGTGGTTGGTTGGTAAAATCCCCAACTTGTTTTATTTTTCTTAGATGTCGAGATGCCGGAACACAATTTGGAGCCACCACGTTTTTGCCGACAGGCCCTGGAAAGCGCCCTACAGAACTGGCTGGCCGTCCGCGCTATGCTGCTCAGCGGGTGCAGTAGTGGTCTCAAAACGTAAGTACTAAAAACAGATTACATAACTAAAGAATAATGTTGATAAACTGCCTTGTAGAAATTTCAGCCACATAGATGAAGTAATACTTCAGAAAACCTTAAAAATCCATGCATGGTTTTTGTGTTGAATGAATGGTAAACAAAAAAAGTTGCTTAAGCACAACAAATCTTGCTTAGTAAAGTAGGTTACCAGTAAAATCCTCTTGTGATAGAAATAGTCTCGAAGTTGTAGTAGGGGACATTTGCTTACCATGAAATTTCGGTTTGTAACATTTTATTAAGCAATGTTTATATGCTTAAGTTTTCGTACTTAAGCAGTTCTGTGAAATAGTCCTACCAAAAACACATTCAATTTTTCCCAAACAGGTCTTGTACCCCGGAGTGCTCCAATCAACCACATGTACCAATAGCTGAGGAAGCAGTGTATCTCAACAGTCAGTCTGGTACCATGCGTCTAGACTGCTTCACACATACGCTCATTGTCAAGTGCACCAGCTCGGTAAGTTGGTAACATTCAAAATAAGGAGCCGTTCAAAGTTTTCGACGTTTTTAACAGTTCTACAAAGCGTAGGAAGGGGAAGGGGGGTTATTGGCCGCATAGGACTTTACATGCATTGGTAGTGACAACAAAAACTTGATAAGTAGTATTTTGGGGGCTTTTCCCCCGCTACGTCTGTTTGAGCAGTTGTGGCAGGATGCGGTAAAGATTAATTGTTACCTAACCGCAAACTCGGGATCTGATCCGGGGCCAATTTGGTCCGGAGAGCGTTTACACTCAGTTTGTGATCCGGCTGATCCCGAGCTCCGTGTTCGACCCCGAGCTCCGGATCAAGTGTAAACAGGGTGTTAGTGTTGTCAGTTGACGCAAAAAACATTACGTGTGGGACACACATTTCTAAAACAACCATTCCAGAATGAAATTTGTGGGTGCACCTAAGCTTGGTAATGCCCAAGACATTTCATGAAACATGTTAAATTGCTGAGCAGCCTGTTACAGTGCATGAATTTGAAATTCCATATTTTTTTGAAATAACCCAATTGTAAAAAACAATTCACCGAAATTACCCTTTTTTTCAGGATTTGGACACCTTGCTCTCGACACTGATAAAAAAATTCACAGCGACTACAAACCCTGCGCAGAAGTCGGAGGTAGTACACGTGATCCGTCGCTTCGTTCGCTCTGTTGCGCGCGTCTTTGTCGTGCTGACAATCGAAATGGCACCAGGAAAAAAGAGGTACTCATCCAAAATACAGATGTATTAAAACTTTCTTGATTTCTAAAAAAATAATTTTAATTGTATTTTAAAAGCAAACAACTAAACATTTCAAGAAATTCAGATTCGCATTTCATAGACTTTGAAGGCTTGTAATGCTTCACGTATTCAAGATGTTTGATTTTAAACACATGTTCTTCAAGCATCATTGATGGAAGTGTAATTCCTGAAAAACTGATTGTAATACCATTCTCAATAAGCGTGATCAGAAGGAAAAGAAATTGTGGAAGCAAAAAGGTTGGTGTAATCGCTGCACTGCTTTATGGATGGCGACTTACATGAAGCGTACAGAGTTGGGCAACTCTTTGCAAGTGTTGTCCGTCCCTTTAAATGACATAATTTCTTTTTCAATGCAGCTCTGAGGCGGTTCTACGTTGTAAGCGTGTTTTTCAAGCCCTGATCAGCCAGTCGGTCGGTGAACTTTGCGAGATCGCCGAGTCACTCATTGCGCCTGTTAGGATGGGAATAACACGCCCCACGGCCCCCTTCCCTCTTTTCAGCAGTCACACCGACGCTGTTCAGGTAAAACAAAAACCAACTTTAATTTAGTCATCTGACTTTCACCGCACATAAAATTACACGGGTACTCAAAGGAGAGCCTCCGGAAGCGCTGTATCCTGGGGCTATTTCTCTGTCAGGCCATTGGTTGCAAACGGCTGTTGTTTACATTGTGTCACTGGGCCAGAAGTAGGATGATTGATAGCTTCTATTATGCAGGGTACACAGATGAATGGGGCTTGGCTTGAGGCCCAGATTTCCCTGGGTCGGAGGCACTGTACCCTGGGGCTATTTCTCTGTCAGGCCATTGGTTGCAAACGGCTGTTGTTTACATTGTGTCACTGGGCCAGAAGTAGGATGATTGATAGCTTCTATTATGCAGGGTACACAGATGAATGGGGCTTGGCTTGAGGCCCAGATTTCCCTGGGTCGGAGGCACTGTACCCTGGGGCTATTTCTCTGTCAGGCCATTGGTTGCAAACGGCTGTTGTTTACATTGTGTCACTGGGCCAGAAGTAGGATGATTGATAGCTTCTATTATGCAGGGTACACAAATGAATGGGGCTTGGCTTGAGGCCCAGATTTCCCAGGGTTGGCCTTAATGGTGAGTGAATTCAACATTAACGGTGACTGTTCAAGCTTACAGCAGGATCAATTGAAGATTACATTAGAGTAGAGCATCTGCTCAGAGAGTCGGAGGTTTCGGGTTCGAATCCTGATGAGGGGCTATATGAATTTACTCTTATCATATGTTTGGTTGTTTCTAGAGAAGTGAAGAGCTGTTCTTTTCGGAGCCGTTACTACCTCGTATCATTATAATAGCTTAGCTGGTAGAGCATCTGCCCAGATAGTGAGAGGTCTCGGGTTCGAATTCTGATGAGGAGTTAAACAAATGTTCTCTTATCATATGTTTGGTTGTTTCTGAGGAAGTGAAGAGCTATTCTTTTCGGAGCCATTACCACTTTGTATCATTATAATAGCTTAGCTGGTAGAGCACCTGCCCAGAAAGTCGGAGGTCTCGGGTACGAATCCAAATGAGGACCATATTTGAATTTTGGTTTGCAGGGAAGCGAAGAGCTGTTCTTTTCAGAGCCTCTACCACCTCGTAGTAGCCTCAATGCCGACACTCTGAGCGGCTTGGGTTCACATCCAGTTGGTGGACTGCACCGCCAGCGATCGGTGGCAAGTCGTCTAGGGGATGATGAAGAGGAACCCGATATAGGACCAGACAATATGGAGGTTTGTATATTGGTTCTATTAACTCAACAAAATATAATTTTATTATTTAAAACCCTTGCCCACTATTGGGAATCGTAAAAATTCATCTTTTAAAAATCAGAAATGTTCACAGATTTACACATAACTTACACAATATAAACATGATGATGGTAGAAAACGTCCCCTAAAATGGTTTTGTCTGAGGTGCTATAGTCTTTGAGAAACAGCTAAAACAATTATTTTTGTCTTATTAGACAAGAACTAGATTTTTTTAATCTCCCAAGTGCCGGTGAAAAATTGTTTAAGATCCTGACTTTTTCACAAGGAAATGTTATTACGTATCTCTTTATTTACAGTAAGTATGGAATACTTTAACGGCCACAAACCAATGTTGTGCGATGGCTTTAATTCTGGATAACATACAGAGCAACAAAAGATATGCAAATTGGTCACTTTCAAATGACGTTACTTTTGAACAAATTTCGAACAAATTTCGAGCAACAAAATAATCGGGAAAAGTCGTATTTGAAATGTTCATACTTTTCCCCAAACTACCTGTAAAATTTGAGTCATTGTTTTTATTTCAAAATACCAAATACCAACCAATTTATATTTTATCATTTTAAATTGGTTTATACTATGGTGTGTGAATTTTAGCTCAAAGAATATAATCTGGTTATTTTATCCAAAAGCTGTTTGTATTATCTGTGTGATAGGTTGACGCAGTTGTTAGCGAGGCCCTTGACGTTCCTCGCGACCCTCGCCATCGCGATCCTGTAGAGGGCGACAATCACCCTGAGGGAGAGCAAAGAGATGATCAGAACGATGACGATGGTAACAAACCATTATCTCAATTTTGTATATGGCGTTTATTGCATTTTGCGATGAAACTCATATTTTCCTACGCAAAATGCGCTACACACACAAACTAACAAAATCGGTCGAAACGGGTTACAGTGTGCATGTGATATACGTATACATTGCTTAAATGTGCTTCTCTGCCTTCTCAAAGTTAAGTAAAATACTTTGCCAAAAAGAACCATTTTAATGCCAAATATACTGAAATATTTTACTAAAGTAAACAAAAAATTGGTCCCTTACAAAAACTAAGCCGAACACTTATTTAATTTTTTAAAATTTTTTAAAATTTATATTTGGCTTAAGGGCACAGGCTCGTCAGCAATGCGCGCGTGCCAAATTCGTGCTCGAAACACGCAGCTCCATAGCAAAGGCACGGAGCTGTGTATTTCGTGGCACGAAATTGGCATGCGCGCATTGCTGACGAGCCTGTGCCTTTAAGTACTGAATTGAATACCGCCCCAGGTCCCTTGTTCGGTCTGTTCAGTTTGAGACCGGTGAAACCCACCTTTATTCTCTTGTTACTGTCTTTTTGTTGCCCCAGGCAATGAGAGTGACATGGACCTTGACCTCCTAGCTGAGAGCGACAGCGATAGTGACAGTAATCACAGCAATCAAGACAATACAAGCCAAGACCAGGATGCGACGAGCGGACGGCGCAGCACGGTCACTGCCGCAACGGCAGGCTCAGATGCAGGTACAAAGTGTGGATTAATTAATAATAATAATAATGGTCTTATATAGCGTCAAATGCCAAGGCCTCTAGGCGCTTCACACAGCTAAAACAGTTATTATTGACAATTACATACATTTAAATAAAGACACAAAATTAAAAACAAAATTAGAAAAAATGGAGTACCGGTTTAAAAATCAAATGATTAACACAAGACCCATCAAGACTGGTAATACTGAGTGAACAGATGTCTTAAGCCATGACTTAAAGACACTAACAGAAGGAGTCGGGCGAATACTACTAGGAAGGCTGTTCCAGAGATGTGCTGCTGCTGAAGCAAATGCTCTGTTGTCGTAAAACTTTGTTAAAAAGTGAACTGGTGCCTTCAGTTGGCAGATTAACCAATGATACACATTTCAAGAAATGAAACACAAGCTATACTCTGACTGACTTATTAGTGAGGCTGAAACATTTTATCGGTATGTAACATGTATGACCACCTCTTGTGACAAGGCTAACTGCACCGACCTCTGTAAAGCCCGCCGCACACGAGAGCTATGCGCGGTGTCCTGACACTGCAAAATGGCTGCGCACAGTGAGTTGGTGAACGATGCGACTTTGGAAGATCAATTGGTCGATTTATGGACACCGCGCATGCGTTCTTTACTAACTACAAAAAGACTGGTTGGCACTCCGCACAATTATTTTGACGTGTGTTAGAGTGGTTTTACCAGTGGGTTATACGTTGTGAACCATGAATCTAGTCTATGAGTCGTAAGCACTTGCCTTTCGTTTCAGCGCACACGGTAAGACTTTGGGCACGCGAAGCCAAAATTATCAAACACGTTAGATATTTGCCTCAAGTGGCACGAGTGACCAAATGCTTACGAAAGTTGCCCGCACACGAGAGCTATCTCCTTACGCCATCGGCCACGAATAAATTTTGGCTCAGCACATAGCTCTCGTGTGCGGCGGGCTTAAAAGCCGCTGAGGCAGGGTGTGAGTGCATCCCTGAGCTCCTGCACTTCTAGGGCTGTTTGAGAGACACGCGGATGCAGTGTTGAGCTCATACCATGCACCTTCAATCGGGTTGAAACCGTCAAAATGGGTTTTCTGAGAGCTCTTAATTGCAGGATTCTCCCAGAAACATTTCGTTTCTGTGAGAGTCACTTTGTTCTGAACAGGTCCATTTTGATCTGGATGAAATCACCGTGAGGCTTGAACTAGTGAGGCTCGAACCCACAACCCTTCGATCATGAGCACGGCAGTCTACCCACTAGACCTCACATGATTAAACTTGGACATACTTAGTGCTAATCCAACACACATTCCTTCATAAAGGTGGCGGATCAGTGGCCGTGTTTTACTCCGAAGACGAATCCTCGTCCAACTTGGACGACGCGGAAGCCGAAGATGACGAGGACAGCGAAAACGAAATCGAAGAAGAAGAAGAAATCGAAGACCCGTCGTCGTTTGGCGCTAACACGTTGGACCGACCGGGAACCAGTCATAGACATGGTGGGGCGCGCACCACGCAACCTCAACAGCACCCCATGCAGTGGGCGTTTCGTAACCAGACATCGAGAAACAACGAGCCTTCGAATGCCACTCCCGCGTCCACGGCAGGTTCTCGTAAGTTTTCGTCAGCTCTCAAGGGTTTTTGTTTAATGAAATTTTTAACAGATTCTTGAAATTTTAAACGGATTTTACTTTTTGTCTTGTTTTATCTCAGGTGGGCTAATATACATCGACGCTTCAAGTTCAAGTCAACGTCGAATGGCAATCAGCACAGCCAACACCATTGCATGTAGCAGCAGTACTGCGTCCGGCAGCGAAACTGCGCCGTCCACGACTGCGAGTCGTCTGGCGCGTGCCTACGGGATCGTAGTGCGCGAGATAACGGAGTTGTTGACGATGGCATATCGCGGTCCTGACTCCCTCCGAGAAAGCGTGGAGGTCACGGCTACAGAAGTGGTGGAATTGCATGTGAGTTCACGGACGTCGACAAACGGGCTTTTGGGGCAAAATTTGGTTTAATATTCACGTCAGTGGTGTTACGTGAGATAAACGTGTTTAATTTGTGACAACTTTGGCAAAAACTTTTATTGTACAGTCGAACCTCGTTATTAAGAAGTCTTTTGGAGGTTATTTATTAAGGTTCGGCTTAAGGTGCAAAATGTAGAGTTTGGTTTGTTTACTTTCTTTGTAGGAGGTCGTGGAAAACTGCCTGAAACCGACTTGGGACTGGCTGGTCTGTATAATGAACAGCACCGAGGCTCAACTCCGCTACGGAAAAGCACTAACAGCAGCCACCGACCCTGCCCACCCGACGCATCCCAACCATTCTCAGTACATGCGCGGACTCCGCGGCGCGGCCCGCGAAGCAGCAACTCGCGAGGAGCTTTCGTTCCAGCGATGCCTCGAAAACCGTCGCAACAACCCTGCCACCTCACACGCGGCAAGCAACAGCGAGGAGCACACTGCTCTCATGGACTTTCTAAACTACACCCTCTCTCTGATGCGTTCTCACAACAGCGAGCACGCGAGTTGGCTGCCTGTCTTAGACATATCTGCTCTCAAACACGTCGCTTACGTCTTGGATGCCATGATTCACTCCATACGTTGTACCGAGCAGGACATAACGGCTCTCGGAATCGCATCCGCTGACCAGGACCGCATTCGACGAACCTCCTGGAATTTAGTCTCGCAAGAGTACGAAATCGAAGACACCGAAATGGAAGAAGGCACCGACGCCAGTGTTGTTTTAGACACAGAGAGCTTAGAAGACGAATCCAGCATCACAGGGTCCACTTCAGGACAGCGTCATCCGTTCTTCGTACGTTCGGATTCCACAACCTTCCTCGGTTGTCAGCCTCCAGACCCTATCAACACGCCTCTCTCAGAAGCTCTTCCCCTCGCAGACAGACCTCAACTACTCCAGCCCGATGCCACTCGAGAACAGCTCTTTGGAATGCCACACCAGGTCATCTCAAATTCAACCACAGAAGGCACTCCTCTAACATCCCACAGTGCATCTGTGACAGTGGATCGCCAGTACCTGGAGGTCATCCCAACGCGAATGAGCGTGTCGCAGAGAAACCCGTACGTCAACTCCGACGTTGATGAGGTTGACGATGACATCGAACCTGAAGAGATGGACACTTTGAGGCAAGAAGATGAAACTCTCGTTGCTGGAGAGCCGCAACGGATGTCCGATGTCGCTGCAGAGAATGAATTAGCGGCAAGAGGCGACACTTCTAGTGACCCCTCTGGTAAGTGACTGTTTTTCTTTTTAAGACTTGGATTTGACACATTAGTTTTCTAGTTATAGACCTGGAGTAGACCTGCCATGCTTTGTTCTCCAAAGTACGTGCACGATCGGTGCATCTGCTCCACGGCACGATAGCGCATGTAGTCTTCCGTTGTTTAAAAAAAAAATCACTGTTCGCACTGCACGTTTTTTTAATCGTGCTATGCTTCAGCTATTATGATGCACACGCAAAAATGTCAACATGGGACCAAATTATTCTTCCTCCAAGCCTTGATTTAGTTACATTGATTTTAAAAGGGAAGATGGCTGCACCGTGATAAAGGTCTATCCTTCCTCGTTATTAGCAGAACCAACATTTAATCAAAGATGGCAAATCTTGGGATTCACTTGCTTGGCTGAAGGTTAAAAATTAGACATTTTGACAAGCTGGCAAAAGGGAAAACGTGCAATAAACTACTTTACTACTCTATTGGGGATTCCCAAACGTATGTGTACATCTAAGAGCATTTTGTCTACTTTGGCTAACAGGTGCAAGTTTAGCAAGTTTGTCGACAGTCCTGATGAATCAGAGTCAAGGGGTACCGAGTGACCAGACTCTGTCATCCCAACAAACCCCCTCTACTGACCCCAGCATGTCCGCACAGAGCCTCCCACAAGGTCCTAGTGGCTCCTCACTTGAGTCTCAAGGAGATAGGGATGTCCACTGCGGTGTTATCAGAGCAGGGTCCTCTACTATTTCCCGATTCTTCCCAGACATTCTCGATGGATCTCAACAAACGGGTCTGGCATCATCTAATCAAAACCATGAGTTGCGAGACGCGATTGCTACAATAGCACCTCAGGAAGTTTCAGTTATCCGCACAACGGGCTCGGCACAGCGCCCACCAACTTATGAGGTACCACAAGGACCTAGACTTGAGGATGTACTAGGCCCAAGCCAAGCACCACATGAAGGTGGATCTCGCGGAGAATCTCCTAGGGTTCCTTCTGGTGATAGACTTGACACTCCAACTTCGCCCATGCCAGACCAGAGTCCCATGAGAGCAGATTGTTCACCAAGAGCAGTAAAACCTAAAGATGGTGACACTGAAGGCAGTAGAATTGATACAGGGATTGGTGGCGGAAGTGGGATCAATAATGAAAGTGGAATTGGTGGCATAAGCAGGATCAGTAATGAAAGCGGGATTGGTGGCAGAAGTGGGATCAGTAATGAAAGCGGAATTGGTGGCGAAAGTGGGATCAGTAATGAAAGCGGGATTGACGGCAGAAGCGGGATCGGTAATGAAAGCGGGATTGGTGGCAGAAGCGGGATCAGTAATGAAAGCGGAATCGGTGGCAGAAGCGGGATCAGTAATGAAAGGGGAATCGGTGGCAGAATCGGGATCAGTAGTGAAAGCGGAATTGGTGGCGGAAGTGGGATCAGTAGCAGTGACAGACCTACAGTGGCAAATGAGGTGGATGTTGCAGTTGAATCTCCCGTACCTCCAGGAACCAGCAGCTCTGCCAGGGGTGACTTGCGAGGGCCGATCCCCTCTGAAACTGCAAGACCAGTTGAAAGGTACGTGTATAATGTTCTGATAAAAGAAACCAGATGTTTTAATCTAAAACTGTTTCCAAAAACTAAGCATTGTCCTAAAACCAATTAGCATTACCTTGATTCTAATTGTAGGCTCACATTACTTTATATTCCACAGAGTAAGGAGCTCTCTTAGTCCTATGGTCTCGGCTGAAAACCTCTTGGGTCGATGGCGCCTGTGTCTGGAGCTCTTTGGCCGCGTCTTTCTGGAAGATGTTGGTGCGGAACCTGGGTCAGTTCTTGGGGAACTCCGCCCTTTCGAAGTCAAAGAACTTCGGTTCCGACGCGAGATGGAAAAGCTGCGAAATAACAGGAATGGCGATTTGACGTTAGAGGTAGGTGAAAGTCGTGGAAAAGACAAATATTGTTTTGTTGTTATCGGGATTCTGTAGTGTGCACATGCAAAATTGGTAGTTAAAATGTTATTGACATTGTACCATGCTGATGATTTAAAACAATTCTAACTGAAGTTAAAGCACTTGAGGTCTCAGGTTCGAATCCCGATAAGGCCCATACAATTTTTCTCTCTTCCCAAGTTCACTTAAGGGCAAATGTATGAAGAAATATTACCTGCATTCTTGTGCTGTTTTCCTGCAGGTGGAACGCAAACGCGAACTGCTAATTCAGCAAACACTACGACAACTAAACTCGTTCTATAATCGGCGTAGTAGCGCCTCAAGCGGTCCGCCAATGGCGGTTCAGCGCGTCAAGGTCACGTTTAAGGATGAACCGGGGGAAGGGAGCGGTGTTGCACGGAGTTTCTACACTGCTATCGCTGAGGCTTTCATGTCTAATGAGAAACTTCCGAATTTAGAAGACTCCCAAGGAAGCTATAAAGGACCCCAGTATCGTGAGTATATCTTTCTTTTTTTTAACCACATATAACATTACGGTATGAGTTGAGAAGGTGATCATAATTTGTTTCCTCAAAATGACTGATCAAGCATCGGAAAGTGCAGATTTGATGAAAAAAAACCCAAAATTTAGGAGTGAGAAAAAGTTATGATTTTGTGAAGAAAACACTTGGACATTTTTCAGCCTGTCTCATATGTTTTCTACACAATGTCTGAAGCCATGATCAACTCAATTCTTTCCTAACATTTCAAAATTAAATCTCTCTGTAAGAAGATAATCAGGCATGAAGACAATTCATCTTTTCATTTGTTTAATTTACAGGTCTGATACAACGCCTGCGAAGTCAGGACAGGGAACGTGAACGTCGTCGACAATCCGACTACCGAAGTGGTCGTATGATCCAGATTTTTGATCGCGACAGGGATCGCGAGCGTAACCAGCTGTCGTACGACGCGCGACCCTTCTACCCACGGGATGGAGGTAGCGCAGAGGACAGGGGGAGTGACTATGAGCCCTTAGCCCCGGCCAAACAAGCCCTGGGGGAGAGATTGTTTCCGAGGGTGCTAGCTCTGCAACCGGTGAGTGTTATCAAGATTTATCCCGATTTGGCGATTCCGACTTTGTGTGTTTGCTTTTCAATCTACTTGTAGTGACGAGAAAGGTAGTTAGGTGTTCCATTATAACTAAAAAACAAATATGAAAAAAATGGTTTTGAAATTAATTTTTTGCCATTTCTAAAACACAAACACTTCAAAAATGGTCTTGAAAAAAGGTCTTGAAAGGTTGATTTTTTCACGTGTACCCTAATTTAGACGGGAAATTCCTCATATGCACATTATTTTTTCAGTCCTTGGCAAGTAAGATCACAGGCATGCTGTTAGAGTTGCCGCCTGCAAGACTGCTACTTCTACTATCGAGTGAAGAAACACTACGAGAGCTTGTTGACGAAGCTGTCGACATTATACTTGGACATGGAAGGTAAAAATAAATCTTAATTGAATTATACAAAATGTTGACATGTTAATACAACATTCTGCTTATCACATGGCAAAGTTTAGGTCCCAATTATTTTGTTCATTATTGTTTTTGTTCCTTATAATACAAGGATTCTGTTATAATAATTTAACGGTTTACTGTTCTAAGACCGTTATACTTGGTCTAAATTTTGCAAAAGTTACATAACACACGTCTGGCAGACCCAACAAGGTCACAAGCCTAGACAATTGGTGCAGATGAAATTTACAATGCTTCACATATATGGTGTGAAATTTTGCTGCTCCGTGGTGGCTAATTTGCAAAATATTGGTAGTTGCAAAAATGTTTTTTTTGTTAAGTTTATTTCTTTGTACTCGAGTCCCATTTCAAACTCTTGTATTTTATGAAATTGTTGTGTCCTTCAAAGTCTTCTAAATTGTGCTAAAGTATCTTCCTATTGACCCCTTGCATATACGTAATTTGGGTGTCAAATTATGACGCGTCAATGTTGACTCCATGTGCATGTGTGTTGTGTGCGCCTGTGGCGTAACACAGTTTATTTTACCAATGGGAACCTTAGTACAGCGCGTTAGGCGTGTTAGAGACACACACAACTCGCACGCACATTGCTTCAACAATGACGCAAATTATTTGACTCCCAGAATGACATAGTAAGCACTAGCCTAAGTGGTATTTTTAACAAGTATCTATAGACCGTAACGAATAGCCGCCATTTCGTGGGGCACCTTTTGTTACTTAAACCGTTCAACAATGGAAGCACAATATGTGCAACCATGCATGTCCTCAAGGAACAAAGAAACTGCCCCACGAAATGGCGGCTATTCGATACGGTCTATTGGGAAAGATAATAGCAGAAGCAAAATGCTTTTATACAGTTTTATTTTTAATGTTGATATCTGATCCAAACAAAGACAGTATATATTTCAAACTTGATTACATTTTTCTCAGGGAGGAGAATTCCGACAGCAGTCTTCTAGACCTCGACATCTTCAGTCTATCAGATCGCGCCAGCTCATCAGGCCCAGCCCACCAAGACAAGCCTGTAAAGCCCACCCCCGGGGCCGACGGGCCGCGCCCAGACGAGTCAGAGGACGGGGACGACGCGACAGATTTAGACAATGAGCCGTTGTTTTATCAGCCAGGGAAAAGGGGCTTCTACTCGCCCCGTCCTGGGAAAAATGGCACGGAAAGGCTAAACTGCTTCAGAAATGTTGGAAGGTGGGTCTCCAGGTCACATTTTTGAACACCCCCCCCCCCCCCCCCCCCCCCCCCCCCCCCCCCCCACCCCCATTTTTCCCATTGGTGTTGAGATTTTGATACCATATCATTTGTCATATTTTTCTCATTACCATTCTAAAATTTTGCGTTCTAAATCCGTATATTTTCAAGGATATCGTTAAAAAACCACCGATGTTTAGTAAACTAATTTATCCGGTTACATAAAGCAGTGCAGTGATTACACCAACCTTTTTGCTTCCACATCCAAATTAGAGATTGCAAATTCCTGTTTTCTTCCCATGGGTAGTATTTTGGGGAGGAAGTTTCTCGTTCAGACAGAGCCAAAAACATGGTGAGCGCACGTTTGGGCCCAATGAGAGCTTGATCCATATTTTCCAAGGCAAACCCAGACTGCCTGGCAGTATGTTTGTATACAAAACTGTCTGTCAGGCCACATGTGTTTCAACTTCAATCTGATTATTACATGTCTCTTGCATTTGAATTCTTACTATTCATGTATTATTCTGTAACAGGATTCTGGGGCTGTGCTTACTGCAGAATGAACTTTGCCCTTTGACCCTAAGCCGACATGTTGTCAAGGTCTTATTGGGAAGGAAGGTGAGTTTATTTGTTGTATTTTAATAGCACAGAGAGTTTGAAAGCAGATTATTAAAAAGTTCATGGTCACTTAGTTTTAAAGAGCGAATAACTCCAAACATGTTGGCTTTATTTGAATTAATGAATTTGTTGAGTTTAGTACCTTGCTGTGATTTTGGGGAACTGTGGCAAATTGGTTTGTTGACGAGCAACATTCGGGTGAAAATGCTTTGGGGGTTCAATACCCGGTCGCAGTACCTGTGCTCCTAGGCAAGGCATTTAATCACAGTTGGAAGAAATGTAAAGCCGTTGGCCCAGTGTGTTGTGTAATCAGGGATGCCAGTCTTTAGGCTATAGCCGGAATTCCAGCTTTTTCTTATTTTTGAAAAAGAAATCCGTCAAAGCCTTTTTTCCAGGCCGGAAAAGTAAACGGCCGGAAATATAAGGAGAATATATTTTCAACTCTTCAAGTCCAAAAAACGTGGAAAATTGTCTCAATTACTGATCAACGATGTCCGGATACGCCATGTATGTCATGTATGTACAGCCTATGTACACGCACGTAGCACGTTTTCCCAGTGATTTGCACACATACAGTATGTCTGTATCCCGGCCATAATCATTCACGGCTAAAATCAGACTATCGATCAGAAGTACATAGAGGGTGCTGTATCCATACAGCAGTGGTTAGATCACATACATACTGACATATCCATTGCATTGCACTCATACTGTCAATGTACATACTGTACAGTATACTGTGCTCGCGAGTCAATGTGCACAAATACATGCAGTTATGATAGTGGATTTTTTCCGGCCCTGAAGGTAAGAGCCACTGGCATCCCTGTGTAAGAGCACTTTTTTGTGAAAAAAAAGACGACTACTCACTACCCGGTTTCTCTGAAGATCAAAAGTTCAGAAAACAAAAACTGGGTACAAACATATAAAAATTCCAACAAAAAGATCACTACATCCTCAATGCCATTCTTAAGTGTTTTCTAATCCTGTAATCTATGTTTATGTTTATTAACAAACTCTTTCTACGTTTAGGTGGGCTGGCATGACCTAGCATTCCTAGATCCAGCTCTCTATGAGAGTCTGCGCCACCTACTCCTCGACGCACAGCGCGAGGGCGCCGAGAGTCTCATCCGCTCCCTAGACCTCACGTTCAGCATCGAGTTATGCAAAGAGGAAGGCGGTAACACTAGCGGACAGGTTGAACTCATCCCGCACGGTGCGGAGACGCGAGTGACTGTTAGTAACGTGTACGACTACGTGCGACGTTACGCGGAGCATAGGATGACGATGGTGGCTCAAAAAGCCCACACGGTAAGAATGGATTCACGCTGAATATTTTTCACACGTTACGCATATAATTTTTTTTTTATTTGTATATAATGGGGTATATGATAGGATTGACGATTAGAGATGAATTTAGAAACACAAGAAAATTGCAATGCCCCGACTGGGATTCGAACCCAGATCCCGGCAAGCATGGGAGTGGCAAGCATGAGATTGTTGTGATGCTTCGACGGGATGCCCAGATTACTCAGTTGGTAGAGCAGTTGGCCATGTATGCCAAGGATCTGGGTTCGAATCCCAGTCGGGGCATTGCAATTTTCTCGTGTTTCTAAATTTATCTCAAATTTTTTATTTATGTTTACTGCAGTTGAAATCACATAATTTTGGTTTGTTTTGTTTTCTAACAGTCCATAAAGCAGGGGTTGTACGACGTGTTACCGAAGGGTGCATTGGAAGGGCTGACTGCCGAAGATTTCCGATTATTGGTCAACGGTTGTGGGCAAGTTAACGTGCAGACGCTGATGGGATATACGACATTCAATGATGAAACTGGTGAGTCGCACAAGCCCCTGTAACACCAACTATATGGTGCTCAGGCAAGCTATAAGCCTTCAAATCTAACATGTCATTTTTAATGCCCATTTGACAAAATTCTACCCGTCATGTTTTATTGCCATTTTGTAAAGTGCCTGTCTAAAATCACGCATTGCCCGTCCAAAAGAGGGATGGACAGGTGGCTAGATGAAACAGTAGTGCCTCTACCTTTTAAAATACTCTTGATTACATACAAGGGTTTGGACGGTTTAGCACCACGTTACATCTCGAAATTGTTATAACTTAAACTATATTTCTTTTAAGTTTGAATTGTTTTGGCTTCCGTTTGTTTCAGGAGAAGCCCATTCGGGTGAAGGCAGCGACAAGTTGAATCAATTCAAACTTTGGTTCTGGTCGATCGTTGAGAAAATGAGCAATCAACAGCGACAAGATCTGGTGAGATAAAAAACAATTTCAACCGAGCACAATAGACTACTAAAGTGTGACGTCGGTTGCCATGGTAATTGGGTCTAAACATTCGCTGGTAATCTGAAACATCCATTGGTATAGCGCAGGGAAACAGTTCACTGGTTTGTGTGTTGCCCTTAGTGGCAACACACAAAGGGTGACGTTTTCACTTTAGTAGTCTATTGCAATGCATTCCATTTTAATTTCTTTCAAGCATAACAAAAACAAATAAACAAATACAGAACAAAATACAACTAAAAAAACCTTCAGACAGGATAACCAAAAACGCTAAACAAGTTAACTTTCAAGTGGTTTCTCCCCCACCCCCACCCCCAAAACACACACTATACATGCTGTAAAACAGTTACAAACTATGACAAAACACTGGTTATAGAAAGACAAGTGTGCGCAAAACTTGGCGGAAACCATAGACCTACAAACGTAAACCTTTTGCTCATTTACAGATTTTAGTAATTCTGTTAAAATCCACTATTTACGATCTTAAT
Organism: Henricia sp. BOLD:AAB3569; assembly: GCA_037783545.1. Classification (NCBI taxonomy): domain Eukaryota; kingdom Metazoa; phylum Echinodermata; class Asteroidea; order Spinulosida; family Echinasteridae; genus Henricia; species Henricia sp. BOLD:AAB3569. Next base: position 452,198 of record JBBELK010000080.1, on the reverse strand, counting down.
TTTCAGGTCTATTTCTGGACTTCAAGCCCCAATTTACCAGCCAGCGAGGAAGGTTTCCAACCCATGCCAACCATAACAGTCCGGCCTGCCGATGATAACCATCTACCCACGGCCAATACCTGCATTTCGCGGCTCTACATCCCACTTTACAGCTCCAAAGCTATCCTCAAAAAGAAACTTCTTATGGCTATTAAGACGAAGGCATTCGGTTTTGTCTAAATACGTTTTGCCACTTAGGGCCAGAGCCAGTTTCGTAGCATTGCTTAAAGGAACAAGCTCGTCAGCAATGCGCGCGTGCCAAATTCGTGCCACAAAATACGCAGCTCCATAGCAAAGGCATGGAGGTGCGTTTTTCGTGGCACAAATTCGGCACGCGCGCATTGCTCACGAGCCTGTGCCTTTAAGCACTAGCTGAAAACGTGTGCTTACTGTAGCAGAAAAGTTGTGCTAACGTTAAGGCTATTTCACAACCATGGCGTGCTCAAGCATGCGCGTGCTTCGAAACAGGCATTCCCCAATCACTAGTGTTTAGCAAATTTTGCCTCTGAAGCTAGCAAACATTTAGTAGTGCTTAAGGTTACGGTCTTAACGAAATAGCCGGAGCCTCCTTTAGCACAAAATCGGCTGCTAAACAGCTCTATGAAATAGCCCCCTGGTCACACAGCATACACGTAAATCGCCAAGCATCGCGCATCAAGTACGGCATGCAAAAATGTAATTTAGCACGACAAATTCGGATACAAAATGTGATACATTGATTAAAGTTGGACAAACCCGGACCAGTCACAAATTTTAGCGAATTTACCGAGGGCTGTTTATGGGGTCTAAAAGTGTGACATTTTGGTTTCCCCTAATACACCCGGCATGTGCTGTTTGCCATTCAAGCATCATTAGGCCTTCAAACCATTTTATGAATTGTTCTTTGTGTACTCGCTCTTTGAGATAGAAGGCATTTAAAAATTGTGTCCTAAATTTACAAAAAAATGATGATGTAACGGGGACACAAAAAATGGACCCCTTATTTTATGGAAATCCTATAACTGTTTTGTTTTTACCAATTACAAAATGAAAATGTGCTAGTTTCTTTATCTTCTGAGGAAATTATTTCTTTTATCTAGTTTAAATTTAGCTTCACAAGTAAGTAAGTAGTATAAATTAAATGTGTTTTCAGCCTGTAATCGGTATATTTTGCACATAAATTTGAGACAGTGCAAGAATTCTTATAAGACCCTCATAGTGTAGGGCCCTTGTAGTGCCGGTACAAAGCCTAGGCCATCGGGTCTGATATCTTGCTATTGTCTGCTGTCCAAGGGTCTGGTAAGGCCCTGTCAGTGAAAAGCCCAGCCCATCAGGCCTGATGTCTTGCTACTGTCTGCCCTAAGGCCAGTTTAAAAGGTCTGGTAAGGCCCTGCCAGTGAAAAGTCCAGGCCATCAGGCCTGATATCTTGCTACTGTCTGCCCTAAGGCCAGTCCAAAAGGTCTGCTGGTGAGGCCCTGCCAGTGAAAAGCCCAGCCTGGTCTGGGCCATCAGGCCTGATATCTTGCTACGGTCTGTCATATTAAAGGCCATTCCAAAAGTTCTGGTAAGGCCCTGCCAGTGAAAAGCTCAGTCCATCAGGCCTGATATCTTGCTACTGTCTGCCCTAAGGCCAGTCCAAAAGGTCTGGTAAGGGCCTGTCAGTGAAAAGCCCAGCCTGGCTCAGGCCAGATATCTTGCTACTGTCTGCCATAAGGACAAGCTGCTGAGGACAGTCCAAAAGTCTTATAAGGCCATTAGGCCTGATATCTTTTGGGAAAAAATGTTAGCGTCTTGCAATACAAAAAAGCTCATATACCTAGCAAGTTAGGCTTTTCAGTATTTTTAGGACTAGTTCATGAAATGTTAGAAACAAAATACATCACAGAGCACAAGGCAAAACTGTGGTATTAACTTTAACTTCGTAGACGTAATTCTTTCCTTTGTGACTACACTTAGTGATTATTTAATGTTTTATGTAACAAGCATTTTCGGACAGAACAGAATAAATAAACATAATGCACAATGTGAATTGAATTTACCGTGTGTTTTCCTCTAGTATTAAAGCCCAATAGTTGTAGTTACCCAAACGTTTACTTCACGATTTGACCAGAAAAAAAACGCCTGAAAGTGTCGATAGCAATGGTAACAAACGCCACATTATTTTTCTGTGTAAAATGGTACCTTTGAGGAAGAAATTACCAACTGAGGGCGTTTTTGTAAGGAAATCGTTGTTTGCAAACGATTTTTTTACCATTAATTCAACACAAAAAATAGTGAAACCTGCTATTAAGGCCACCTGCATATAGTGGCCACCCACCTGTGGTCCCAAATGCCATGTGTATAATGCTTAAGAGACCTCCATATAGTGGCCACTATAGACAAGTTTCACTGTAATGCATGGATTTTTTTCAATCTATGTGGCTGAAATTTCTAGTTATAATATTGATGCTGCTGTTCCTGTTTTAAAAAGTTTTCCAATCATGTAATCTGACTTTACCAATATTGGCCCCTCGATAGCTCACAGGATGAGGTATAATGTTTTATTATCTATTGAGTTCAGGGTCCAAGAGCTGAGTGTGGTCGAAAGAGATCACATTTCCATATAAGCCGGAACTTCACAGGTAAATTTCCGCAAAGCCCAGGTATCTGGAGGAAGTTCTGGCAAAAACTGCTCTTTGACCCCCTGTCCGCACGTGCTACACGCACGTAGCCATCCTATGTTTGAACTGACAACGAAAAAAAACCTTATTTACAGAGCACACATTATCATGATTATTGTCTCATTTCGGGTTGGTTGGTACGCCAAAAAATGCCGCGCGTGTGCACCACACCTCGAGTATTGTATGTGTCCAATAAGGTCATAGACACAAAAGCTAACCACTTTTTCGAGAATTCTTTAGAACTGCACGTACAAGCTCATAAGTATTTCAGTTGTCACTGAGTACACGTGTGTTGGAAGTCGTTTGCTGGGGGAAAAAAATTGTATCAGACGAATTTCTTCTTTCATGCTGGCGGTACACGAGTGGACTAAGATTCTACATGCATGCATGTCATGATTTTTTCGAACTTCGGTAACCGTTCTTCTTAGTTCTAAAATGCGGCTGAAACGTTTAGCAGTGGTGTTGTTAGTGTTGGTGGTATCGCAACTCGGACAGACAACCTCACCATGTTTTGACCCGGGTGTGGGTGGGGATTTGGTCGTCGACAAGGGGTCTACCTGCCATATTTCCCCACCGGGCCTGGCAGGGGAGTTGAGGGCCCTGGACGTACGCGGAACTCTGTTGCTCAAGTCGGTTGGGTCGGCCTTCGTGACGCTCGCTGCTAGTAGCGTGAATGTGGCGTCCACGGGCCGTATATCTGCCGATGGAGCAGGGTACGACGCAGGAGCCGGCCCCGGTACTGGAAACACTTTCGGATCTGGAGGTAAGATACTCAATTCTTTCCAAAGTTTCAATGTAATTGTTGAATTTTTGTCACTCCTAAATTCACTTCCCTTTAAAATATTAAAACTGGTCGTTGTTGGATCATATTGGGGCAGTAAACGAAATTCTTTACTTAGAGGAGTTAGACACTGTTAAAAACGTCCAGAAAATCTAAGATAGCGTTAGTAAGGTCGGCACAGCGAGAAAGGTAGTTTCTTATTGGCTGAGAAAGTTCGCCAGTAAATATCCTTGCCTCTGATTGGTCAATCAAAGTAGGGAGGAAGAAAAGATGTGGTTGATTTCTCAAAAACGAAAAGCATGCAGGTTTTTGTAGGTTTAGTATAAAAAAGGTCCCGTGGCATATTTTGAGAAAATATGAAATTTTAAGTGCATTGTTTATAATTTTGTGGTGTTATTTTAGTCTTTTATGTTTAGATTTGAGTCGGTATTTTTCATGCCCCAAGATTACGTATACAGGGTTACCATAATGAAGCTTTGCACTTTAACTCACTAAAAATGGAATACACATAATTTGACGCATCCGGTGTAAAATCTAAGTCTGTAGTCCACGAAACTATGAAAATAATGTACGATTGTTACCACGCAATTTTGTTTACCCCGACTCCATAGCAACGAACTCCAGCCGGAACTTTAATTGTGTGAAATTGTAAAACCGAAACTTAAAAAGCCTTGGGCTAACATTACGTTTTGTTCGAAAAGGCACACCTGGGGCCAATTTCATAGAGCTGCTTAAGCATGAAAAACCTAGACTGGTTCCCGTCCACATATTCCACACAGGAGAATATAAGGACAGGTATTAAAGGGTGCTTCATCTTGATCTGTGATTGGTCGTCTTCGCGCGTGCGCATTGTGTTTTTTATATTTAAAAATTGGCCAAGTCTTTGCTTTATGCAATGTACTTTATTTACATAATTGGATATGTTCGACACGCACGGCCTGGTTACAAATGTCAATGCAAAATATGCGCACTTACTAAAAAATAAATAAAAATAATAACCACGTGACGGGCAGAATTCTGCCCGTCATGGCTGCCCTTTACCGATCCCTATATTTTCGCAATAAGCGAATCAATCTATAGGGATCGGGAACCAATCTAGAAAAACCTTGCTTGATAAAATGAGGTTACCACATAAAATTTCACGTGATTGTCATGGTAATGAAACAGCCCTCTATAACACTGGTCATACACTATTTCTATCAGATGAGGATTTCACTGGTAACATTCTCTACTATAAGCAAGAGTTTGTTTGTACTTCTAGAAAGTTCAGGAATAGTGAATACGTCATCTTTTGTTGGTTGCCTAGGCAATTGGCTCTAAACTAAAAATCACTGATCCGTGTCCCTGTGCTTTAAATGGTAGGCCTACTTTTTCCGACGTTAGACAGCCGAAGTGTGACGTCATCAAATTTTCTTTTTTGCATTTCAGCATTTTCATGACCATATTTCGGTAGAACATGATGAAAAACCCTCACACATCAAATTTGACATGAATTGGTTCATGGTGGCCCGAGATATGGCCGCATGAATACCTAATTATCCCCATTGAAATCAGTGTAAATTGGCCTGGATCGTAACTTTTGGAACCAGGCCAATTTACACTGATTTCAATGGGGCTAATTATGTATTCATGCGGCCATATCTCGGGCCCCACTGAACCGATTCCCACCAAATTTGGGCTGTGGATGTTTTTCATCATGCTCCACTGATATACATGGTATCCAAAACGCTGAAATGTAAAAACAGTTTTTTGTGACGTCATCGCTTCTGTACTCTATTGCCATGGCAACGCGTCACACTTCAGTATGTCTATTTTGCACACACGGCGTCTCAGTGCAGTGGCGACTATGCATGTGAACGGAATTCATACCACTGTCTTTTGAAATTGCCTATATAATAGTTGAGAGTTCGTATTTTCCCCCTAAAATTCAATTATACAGTTCCAAAAGAATGTTGGATAGTGTTCAACTTTTGATATATAAACCCATTGTGAAATGTTTGTTTACTTCGGAAACCATAACGACGGCTTTTAAACTGAATTGATAACAAATTCGCTTTCAAAATTCCCAGGAATTCGAGTCACGGCTGCGTGGCTGTGTTGTTATTCTAACATTTCCTTTTTTGTCAAATGCTTTGTTAACTGCGCGACCCGTTGGCGGAAGTTTTCCCTTGTCCGAAAATTTTAATCGGCCGTTTGGCAAAACGTAGGCCTATAGGCCTACTTAAATGAGAAATAGAAGTTTTTCCATCTGTCCAATGCAGTAATTCCTCCTGAGACATCTGATATATTTTTTCATACGAAAACGATTAACTTTGTGTGTATGTGACCTCCTATTTTATTTGAAGCATGGAAATAAATGAAATAATAATAATAATAAAAATAATAATTAAATTAAATTTATATAAATGTGTGTGTGCACAGGCATTTTTTTTAAAGAATCTACAAGTCGGACGTCACATAAGCCATCATGCACTATAAGCCTATGGGACAACTCAGAAAAAAATATAAGTTTTTCCTAATAAATTCTTCATATTTTCCCCTCCAAATTTTGGTTTTCTCATTAGATTTGCACTCATTAGTCCATGGGCCAAGACACTTGTCGGTACCATATTGGGGTCAAAGGCTCATCATATTTTTTTGAAAGATGACCACCTTGGGCACATTTTGGTGGTATCTCACAATGAGTTTGCCTTTGGAAGTAGCCCAATATTCCATATGAATCCTGTAATATGAATTTTTAAAGTTTTAATACCAAAAATGGTGTTTTTTGCCCCAAAATGGCTGTTGCCATGGCAACCATTGAAAAAAAGATGAAACAAACCATTTAAAAAAATCAACGATTCCACTGCTTACAATATCCACTTGTTAGATTTTTTATTTAAGCCTGCAAACTCTTTTTATAAGGAAAATATTAAAAAACGTGATTTTGTCCCAAAAACCATGTTTTTTCACCAAAATGTATAAAACTACCACTTGAGAATGTCCATCATACCAAAAAATGTGCCCAAGGTGGTCATCTTTCAAAAAAATATGATGAGCCTTTGTCCCCCAATATGGTACCGACATCCATTTTTAGGGGTATTGGCCCATGGACCACTACATTGCTGTTTAATAAATAATTTTAAGGCAAAATTAGTGACGTCCGAGTACTAAATTCTTCCCCATTTTGTTTTTACAAGACTACCCCCGCATGAACGAAACCAGGCCCCTGACTATAGAACGTAACGAATAGCCGCCATCTTGTGGGGCAGTTTCTTGAGACATGCATATACACATGTAGTTGCACATACTGTTGCTTACATTGTTGAACGGTTTGAGAAACAAAAGGTGCCCCAAAAGATGGCGGCTAATCGATACGGTCTATAGACCTACCCTTGTTATATGGCTTCGTTTTCAGTGCAGTAGGCCCATAGCCAAGGAAACAGACTAAATAGGACGGTGGCTTTACACAATTTCTTGAAACCACGGGCACAGTTTTTTATTGTTTGGATGGGGTGCTGAGCTGACTTATACACAGGTTGGTTTTTATCATGCATACACATCCTCAACCACACATGGAGATAACATCATTTGTAACAGTTTTCCAATCGCGTACAATTTTCGTCAGCAATGCGCGCGCGCCAAATTAGTTCCACGAATTACGCAGCTCCGTGCCGTTGCTATGGAGCTGCGTATTTCGTGGCACGAATTTGGTGCGCGCGCATTGCTGATAAGCGTGTGCCTTTTAATAGTTGTTTTACAGTCGTTTTTTTTGTGGCCTTGCAGTCCCTGAAACAGCCGGAAGTCACATGCGAAAATTGTAAAATGAGAACACGAAAGTAGAACTCCAGACTTTAGCCTAAAAAGAAAGCCCCTGGCCCTAGTAAGCTTCCGCCTGCGGAAACCTTTGCAAACTAAAGATACGGTGCGGTAAACGTCCTTTCTTTTATTTTTTGAAATCGATCCAACCTTTACTTAAAGCAGTTATTCTGATTTGTTTTCATAAAATGGATTTCGTTCTAAACCCAACAATTAATCACATAAAATGCCTCCCCAAAATACTATCCATATTAGAAAACGGGAAATTTGCAATCTCCAATTTGGACAAGCAAACATGTTCGTGTAATAATTGCACTGCTTTTTGTATCCGGACGGTTTACCAAACATCAGTGTTTTTTTTTGACAATATCCTTTGAAAAATAGATCGAGAGCGCGACTAAAAATGCCTTGTCACCTCCTTTAAGGTCAAGTACGGGGTTGGACTTGCAGCTAGTCTATTAAGTGGACTGCACCGTACGTTGGGGGCGTTCTTCTTCTGCTGCTGCTGACGGCCGGCCACGTGCTCGCGGCGCGGAATCTGAACTTGTGAAATCAGGGCCCAGTTTAGCACAGAATTTCTTTGCTTTATTTTACAAAACTGGGTTGCCAGCCAAAATCGTATGTGATGTGTATTTACTGATATTTTGCTCAGGTTCCTAAAAATACAATTTGTAACCCATGATTTTACAGAGCAAAGAAATTCTGTGCTAAACAAATTTTTGTGCTAACAAAAACATGAAATTGGGCCCAGAACGTGAGGAGTTTTTACTAATTAAAATTGTTTGGTCACGTTTTTTCTTTTCATGTTGTGCATAAAGCTGATTCTACTTTTCTAGTACCGTACTAGTAGTAGGCTACATCCATGACATCACCTCCATGATTTAATATAAACCTTATCGACGTTCTCAAAGCATGGGATTGGATGACAAGTGAAGATGGCAATTTTCACACAAACCCATGGGGCTCTGGGGACATGACAATGTTCATCGTGGTAGCTCAACCCTGGCTCAACCAATCGTGACAGCCCTTCTATAATGGTACAAACTGGTGCCATTCAAAAAGTCGAGTTTTCTTGGTTTATTTCATTTATTGTATTAAGCTCAAATAAAATAAAAATTATATTTGTCAAAAATTGCATCTTTCCTTGATCAAAAGCGTGTGAGAAGACCACATGTTAATCGCTTCACAGAAATGAGAATGAAATCGATGAACGTTGTCATGTCCCCAGAGCCCCATAGGTTTGTGTGAAAATTCCCTGCTTCATCTGTCATTCAATCCCATGATGCCCTGAGAAAGTCGATAAGGTTTATTGTAACATCAGTCTATCACTAGGCCGAGGCTGGATCCGAATTAGTGGCTGTGGCTATGGCTGTTGCTATGCTGTTGCTATGGGCGAACAATGAAAGTCCTTAGAAACAGCATAGCAACAGCCACAGCCAAAGACACTAATTCGGATCCAGCCTTAGCTAGCTAAGACGTTAAAAATTCCTAAGCTTCGCATACTCTATCTATTATTGCCAGGTTGTGGGTTCCACAACCAGGAAGTATGCACCTATCAATTGTATACAGTTGGACTTGTTTATAGTGGCCACGCACCGTGTATAAAGAGGCCACACCTGTTTTTAGTTGTGTGTATATAGTGCCGGCCTCACAACCTTTGTAAATTGGCCACCTGTTTATAAAGGCCAGTTTTTCCCCATCCCAGGGGTGGCCACCATAGTTACACTGACACTTGTCTTTATAGTGGCCATCCTCGGGACCGTAACAAACTGGCCACTATAAATAATAATAATGAAAATTTATAATGCGCCGGTATCCATCAAAAAAGATGCTCATGGCGCAGAAAAGATGCTCATGGCGCAGGTTAATGCCTCTTTAATAGAGGTTGCTATAATAGCATTATATATGGTATTTGGGACCAAGACAGGTGGCCACTATAAACAGGTGGCCTCTTTATTAAGGTGGCCTCAATAGCAGGCTAGACTGTACTAAATTAATACTTATAATTTTTGTTTAGGTGGCTATGGAGGTCGAGGTGGAAGGCCATCCAACGGATACCTTACCTCCGCTGAATCGAATACCTACGGCGATTTCACCGGGAAAGACCCCCTCTCCTCCGGCAGTGGCGGAGGGGGGTCTGGCGGGGGCTCTGGGGGTGGAGTCATTAAGATCGTGTCTAGCGGGAGTGCTGTACTGAATGGCGTAATCTCGGCCGAGGGAGAGGATGCGAAGGGAAATGTTGGAGGTGGTGGCAGCGGTGGGATCGTTGTCATTGATGCCGTAATGGTGTCTGGAAATGGCAGGATCTCAGCCAATGGAGGTTCGTAATAGACAAATACAATGTGGTTTTTGGGGAAATAGTATACATACAAATATTGACTGCTCATGAGAGTGATGGTACAAACTGTTGTCCCGGAGTGATCTTGAGACGGTAGGCCTGCTATTTCCCTGAAGCTGCAGGCCGAGGAATTTACGCGCAAAATGGCTGTGTGAATCTACCCTTACAAGCATGACTTTTACCTTTGATAGCTGTCGTATTACAAACCCAATTGACTTGATTTCAACAGGGCGCAGCATAGGAGCTTCCAGTGCAGGTGGTGGCGGAGGACGGGTCGTCCTGACGTATGGCACAGGGTCGTTCACTGGAGAAACCTTTGCATATGGGGGCAGAACAGGTAGGAAAAAAGAAGATAATTTTCAGTTGTCTCTTTGAATATGTTGTCGTCGCATAAAACAAGTTGTTCATTTTTAGAAGTACTGTTCAACCAATTGAAAAAGAATCATATGCAGTAAAATTTGTAGACCGAAACTTTTTCAGATGTTTGAAAAACTGATTTTGGAGGATTTGGGAGTGATTTGTTTAATGTTTGCAGTTTTTTGAATAGTTGTACATTCAGTTTCAAGTTGTACATTCATGTAAATGATGAAAAAAAAAAATCAATTTTATTAAAGAAATCTTTTTGCTTTTTTATCAGGTGGTTTAACAGACCCGGCCGTTACCGTCAATTCTCTGACTTCCTCTTCACGCTACGGCTCGTACTACCCCTCAAATGGCTTGATCTCAAATTCCGGATTCTGGAAACCTTCATCAAATTCTAACTCCCAGTACCTCGAAGTCTCTTTTAACGAAGCGACGTATATTTCAGGGATAGCCACTCGCGGGTGCAACACGGGTTGCCCGCGAGACCTCAGTCCGCAATACGTCACGGCGTACTCGCTTAAAATTGACATGGATGGGTCGAATAACTTTCAGTACTACAAGGTATGTACTCAAAAAGTAGCACAGTTTTCCTAAAATATCAGTTCTTTACATAAATTTGTTGAATACAGTGAACTTGTGGATAACAAGGCACTGATCGACCAATCACTTTGGAATCGCTTTCAAGACTGTTCTGCTTCAGTGATTTCCTCCAGGTCCAAGAGGACCTGTTTGAACAAAGTGATTCCCACAGTAATGAAATGTGACATTTTCTTTTTGTGGGAGAATCATGCAGTTAAGGGTTTTCAAAAAATCAATCGTTGGATTTTGAAATAATAATAATGGTGGATTTTTGCGTAGCGCTCATGTCTATATGTACTCCTGGCGCTGTTGCTATTATTACCACTGCCATCAGGGAATCGCCAGAACCATTTTGCTTCAACTAGGTGGCTACCTGGCCAAGGCGCACAACCCTATCAGCAGTTAGATATGGCATTCCCCCTGCAGGGTACTCCTGGCGCTGTTGCTATTATTACCACTGCCATCAGGGAATCGCCAGAACCATTTTGCTTCAACTAGGTGGCTACCTGGCCAAGGCGCACAACCCTATCAGCAGTTAGATATGGCATTCCCCCTGCAGGGTACTCCTGGCGCTGTTGCCATTATTACCACTGCCATCAGGAAATCACCAGAACCATTTCGCTTCAACTAGGTGGCTACCTGGCCAAGGTGGACAACCCTATCAGCAGTTAGATATGGCATTCCCCCTGCAGGGTACTCCTGGCGCTGTTGCCATTATTACCGCTGCCATCAGGGAATCACCAGAACCATTTTGCTTCAACAAGGTGGCTGCCTGGCCAAGGCTCACGACCCTATCAGCACTTTATAGATTCTGGCATTCCACCTAACAGCTCCCCACATACCACTCCAGTTGACGACGCATTTGAGATTAAGTGTCAGAAACACATTGGCACAATTGGGGCTAGAACCCATAACCACTCGATCATAAGCTCAGCTGTATATCCACTAGGCCACATGTGCTCTAAACTGATCTGAACCAGCTCCATTCTATTTTATCTTTAAATTCTAACAGAAGTTGAAAAGCAGCTCCAACACTGTCTTCAGCGGGAACACAAACGGAAACGGAGTCGTTCGCAACAACTTTGACGTACCAGTCCTCGCAAGGAAGGTTCGCATCCACCCAACGTCGTGGTATCGTGGGATTGCATTGACAGTTGAATTGTATGGCTACACACGAGGTAATCCTCAAATGTTACAGGTTTACAGAATGAATGAAACTTTTGACTTTGGCCAGGGTCACGTTGGAAATTATCATGATAATTTCATTGTGATACGATTGTATTATTTCCGACGACGACTTGGGTGACACGACATACTTACTATAATTGGACTGTAATCGTATTGGAATCAAATTGGGTCACACACACGCACAATTTGATTACGAGATCGTGATTGACTTGAGGCCTGAACAAACATGTGAGCTGTGCGTCCCGCGTCAAGCGTTTGACGCTCTGAATGCTCCTTGTGGTTTGAGGAGCGCGTCAAAAAACGCTTGCCACGCAGAGCATTCTAAACATCATTTTCAAGCACGGGCTTATGGGATGGATTGAAATGCTATGGCAATGAGATGGGGTCACATGCGTTTTTTTGCCAATTTATTGTAATCTTATTACAATCAAACGATGAGAATTCTCGTCGTTGACTGATTATGGTATGATTACACGGCATGCACAAAATCTTGTAATTGTACTTGAGTAATACAAAAATAAGTTGGGATGTCGTAATTCGTGTGATCCCGGATTCATTTCAAAGAAAGGTGATTTAAAGGCACAGGCTCGTCAGCAATGCGCGCCAAATTCGAGTCACGAAATACGCAGCTCCATAGCAAAGGCACGGAGCTGCGTATTTCGTGGCACGAATTTGGCACGCGCATTGCTGACGAGCCTGTGCCTTTAAGTTATAAGTTTTTTGAATTTGATATTTGCTTTGTGAAAAGGTCTTTAAAAAATCATCGCTTTTCAGAAAATCAATATTTGTAATAAAACTTGACCTTTGGAAGACCAAGATTGGTTTGCTTTTCGGAGCAGTCAATCCTTCCTTATTGACTGTACTGATATATTTGCTTTTCGCAGGTTCTGCCAGTCATCTTTGTTCGACCAATGGTAAGCTGTTTTTCACTGTTAGTTTTAGAAACTAAACAACCAAGGGCGTATCTGAAACCCCGTAACCTACTGACTCGAGAACAGTGATTTTGGGGTGACAGTTACGAACGTGAAAGTGCATATGAGCGAGTGGTTGCATAATTTTTTCAAAATGGTGGAAGTTGGCAACGCTCTGGTGGTTGAAAAAAATGCCTCAAAATCTCGGTCAAGCCATTGTTTTTCTCCTGTGCTTTTAGGAGCACAAACAAAAATGCAAATTCTTAGTTTAATAACAATTTAGAAATTTCTTTTTAAAATTTAAGTTGACATCGAAATATTCACATAGCTTCGTTATGCACGACTGCATAATAATTCCCATTCTCAGATTGACTGCTTTTTCAATCAAAAAGTTGGGAAAATTGTTTTCTTTTGTTTATTGGTATACTAAAAACATAAACAAAATCATTAGTTCTTTCTGGTACTGAAACCAAGAATTCCTCTAGCTTGTAAGCCAGAAGAAACCTGTGAAGAGAAGACGATGAAGAAATGCTCAGTTTTAGAGGTGGGAGGAAAACCCCTACACAATTCTGTATTGGGGGAAAACCCACGGAATCAAGCAGGGACTGAGAACCCAATCCACATACTATTATTATTATTATTTCTTTCTGGTATTCATACCAAGGATTCCTCAATAGTGCTCATTGCACTGTCACTCGCAAGCGTGAGGAAACCCATGAAGAATTCGAATTAGAAATGACCAGAGACACCGGGGAATATCCCCTTGCTCTTTACGAAAGAATGCTCTGGGATCTTTAGAGTGCGTTACCATTACCTAACACACTGGACCAACGGTTTTTCATCCCTTCCGAAGGATGGAGCAAGTGTGGTTGAGTGCCTTGCCCAAGGGCACAGGTACCGCAGCCGGATTCGAACCCGCAACCCCAAGTTTTCACCCATGATTGCGAGTCAATGGCCCTAACCACCCGGATGGGTTTCGAACCAGGGCCACAGAATTGGAAGTCCAGTGCAATCGAGTCATTCATTTGCTCTCTTAATTGCAGTTGCTGAGGTCGGAGGCCCAGGCACCATGTATGTAATGCAGGGTACCAACAGCGCAACCGGCGGTCAGCTGAAAGTCGACAATCTTGGCAACATTCCAAATGTAAGTTGGATTTTTTTTTTTTCTTTTTAGAATTCTCCCATTGCATGTTTGCATGGTTGTCTCGAAAAGTGTCTAACTATTGGCTATCTAAGGGAGGATCCCCCCTGGGCCTTTTTGCGCGTAAATGCAAATGACCCAGTGTAAATCCACTCGAAGATAGAATAAAGAACCAAGCCAAAGAACAACACAGAAAGTGAAAATTGGCCAAGATTTAGAAAAGACAAAAAAAGAAATGTTCAATCAAAGCGCCAAAGATAGACCGAGTTTAGCCAGGATTTAAAAATTAAGTGACTTTTGACTTTTTGCTTCTTTCACAGGCCAAAACAAACGGAGACTGCAACCAGTTTTTCTTTGAAGAATCGGGTAAGCACATTGCATAAACAAGTTCTAAAATTTTCTATGTTAAAGGCACAGGCTCGTTAGCAATGCGCGCGCGCCAAATTCGTGCCACGAAATACGCAGCTCTGTGCCTTTGCTACACGGAGCTGCGTATTTCGTGGCACGAATTTGGCGGGCGCATTGCTGACGAACCTGCCTCTTTAATTAAAATAAAAGTATGTTGAATCAAAACATTTTTAATTCTGAACTAGGGTTTGAATCTCAATAAGGCCCTTGATATTTTTTCTCCGATCTAAAACTTGGTTGTTTCATTTCAATGGTGATTAGGCACCACACGTTTGTTACTTTGCCCAGTTACACTCCTATGCAACACCAAGAGAAAAAAATGGGTTTATAGGGAAAACCTGAGGGAGTATTCCACTGTGCCTTATAGCTCAGCTGGTAGAGCATCTGCTTGGTGAGTCAGAGGTCTCAGGTTCAAGTCCTGATAAGGCCCTTGCGATTTTTCTGAAGTTATGAACTTAATGAAAAGTTTAATTCTGTAGTGTATTTAATGAAATGTTTCATGTGTTTCGAATTTAGGGGCGTCGGCTTGGATTTCTACTTCTGTGTCCAACTTTTCGTTGTACTCGATCACACTCAACAATGGCGGCCATCTTGTCATTGGAAGTAACACCGATTTCAACCAGGCAACTGGTGACGAAACTACCATGATGCACCTGGTCGGCACGGCAACTTGTAGACTTAGCTCAAGTCTGAAAGTCGACAGCCATGTCGGTAGCAGTGCAACATTGACCCTTCCTGTGAATGAGGTTGAGATTACCAATTCTCTGACGGTCCGAGGAACTTTGGGAACGTACCCCGAAACCAAACTGACGTTTGGTGGACAAAATGGGGCAACTCTTGCGATGGTGCCGAATCTTTCAACCCAACAAGTCTTCAAACTACGCGAGCTGAAAGTCCAAGCAAATGCCGAAATCGAATTACAGAAATCGGGCCTGGCTGGTAATTGTGGGTATTCTTTAGAAGTGGACGGCTCCCTAACTATGGAAAGGCCAAGTGAACTAAACATTGGTTGTTCAGTTAATCTTGACGTTTCTTCGTTGATTCTTGACGACGCAAAGTTCGATACCAGTTCTATTTCTTCGGGAACGTTCAGTGGAACTTCGAGCATTCGTTCCCCCGATTTGACGGTCACGGGAGATGTGATTTCCGGACAAGTGGATATTATGGATTGCTCGAGTCTAAACGTGCACTCGACTGGACGATTGGTTTTGACGCTTGCTGATCCGGGAGAATTGCGAGTAGATCACGTTACTATGGACGGTAACCTGACTTCAACTAAAGCGCTGGCTATGTACTGCCTAGATCTGACTATCTCGCAAGGTGGTTCTGTAGTGTGGCCTGGGTCGGTCGGTTCAGTTCTGGAATGCAACACGAGTTCTATCGATGGTTATTTCAGGCCGGGGAGTAGTGTGAACACGGGCCAAGGGTTACCCACGTTTACTGTCGGCGTAAACGGGGACGTGTTTTTGAAACCTGACAGCCCTTTCAACACAGATGATTTTGAGGTCCGGGGAAAAATGACAATCGCACATCCTGTTGTGTTCCAAGGCGTTGTAAACCGGCTTGTGAACAGGTTCTTTATCGCAGAGGGTGGCCAGTTAAATCTGGATTCAACCGGTTCAAACCAGCTTGGAAATAACGCTTCTGAAATACACGCCGAGTTTGTTACAATCAACGGTACATTACAGACGGGGCCGTTGAATCTTGGAATCGGTTGGGACGATTTAGGAATTGGAAGCAGTGGTCGTTTCGTCTTTGAGCCTGATGGAAGTTTCAAAATCAACATTATCCACATTTCCGGGGTCTTCGAAAGTCTGAAACATCTGGTTTTCAGTGGACGTAGTCGGCCAGAAGTGACGCTTTTCCAGACCACTGGGGGCAGTTCAGTGACCTTTGACACCGGAAGATTCCACAATGTTTCGGGGGAGCTGAATCACACCCAAGTTTTCGTTCAGGATTTCATTGTCGGAGGGAATATGGAGGCACGCGAATTGAGCTTTCCTTCTGAGCTGAATGATTTTGTGGTCGAACAAACTGGCAGTTTACGGATGACATCTGTTGGTAAGTAACAAAGATCCACCTAAACAGAAGTGAAATTATCAATATATTATTAAATCCTTCTGGTATTGAAACAAAGGATTCCTCTAAAGTGCCCGAAGCACTGTAGCTTGTAAGCCTGAAGAAACATGTGAAGAGAAGACAATAAAGAAATGCTCAGTTTTAGAGGTGGGAGGAAAACCCCTACACACATGCATCAATCAAGCAGGGACTGAGAACCCAATCCACATACTGACCCGGACGGGATTCGAACCAGGGCCACAGAGGTGGAAGGCGAGGAAAGTACCACTGCACCAACCTGATTCCCCATATAATTTTAAATCAACTAAGAAACTTTAATTTTAAAGTTGTAAAAATAAGTCGTTTGCATTGTTCATGGATTTTTACAACTAGTTTCTCTGAAATACTAAATTTATTTCTTGATCTTGCAGGTCCTCTCATGGTTCATAAGGTAACAGTTGACGGCACCATGCGAGTTTCAAACCCCATGACAATAACGGGGACAACATACGACAGAGCGCGCTCACTCGACATCAGCGCAACAGGCGCAATCTATTTGGATGAAGACGGAAGATCATTCGGCGAATGGACCAATGTTTCATACTTTGGAATTCACGGCGTGACGATTGCTGGCATCCTCCATGCTGGCTTATTCAGCAACATTTATCCAACAAGTCTCGGCTGGGATACGCTCCATCTGAACGAGCATGGATATCTCAAATTTGAACCTGCCAGTGATTTTGCATGCGACTCGATAATTTTCGTCGACGGTCCAACGATTGAGATATTCAGCCCAGTCGTTATGCGCGGTAGTACTTTTCCAACGATACAGAAACTCACCATTAGTAATCCTGGTTCCCTGCTCTTGGACACCAACGAAGGCGACAAGACTGTTTGGCGTAACGTGACATCCGAGGTGCATGCCGAAAGCGTTCGCATCGACGGAACATTCCACGCCGGGCTGGTGACGTTCGGAATTGGCTGGCAAACTTTAGATGTTGGCGGCCAGGGATTGTTCACGCTTCAAGCGTTAGACCTCCCGGTCGATAACATAACCATTCACGGTCCCTCCGGTCGCATGGAAGTCCTGACCCCTATGAATATTCATGGTCGCGAATCTTCGCATACCTACGACCTTACAATCGAGGCCGGTTCCACGTTTGCGCTGGACACGGGCAATTACGCAGATACTGACGTGTCAAATGCTTCGTACTCGACACTCCAAGTCGACTCGATAACCATCAACGGTACTTTTCTTGCAAATAAACTTTCGTTGTCTGCTTACGAAGTGACCATCGAAGGACTTTTCACCTTTTATGCTAGTACTTCTGAAGAGGTGGACTTTCTAACGGTGTCACCAACAGGACAAGTCCAAGTAGACAACACAGTCATTTTCCTCGGTCGAACATCCAATAAAACCGACACCATACAAATCAGCGGACACATGAAACTTGACACTAATGCCGGTAACCATGCCAACCAAGCTTGGTCGTCCAATCAGAGCACAGTGTTCCACCTAGATAACTTAATCGTCGACGGGACCTTCGAGGCCGGCTACCTATCCATCGGGAGCGGCTGGCAAAGTTTTTCCGTCGGGGACAACGGAATCGTCACATTCCAACCCGACGGAACATTCCGCATCGACGACATAACAATCGCTGGTCACGTGACTTCGTTCGCTCCCTTTCCGGCCGTGGCCCCCCTAGCTGCTAACTCTCTTAGGATGTACTCTACAGCTGTCCTCGACATTGACTTCGGCGGTGATCCAATTACGTCAAGTGAAGGCGCTGCTAATTCCGTTTTGCAGGTTTCGTCGGTTCACATCACCGACGGTACTATACAAGCTGGTTCTTTGTGGATCGAGGCAGACGACATAACTGTTGGCAGCGGAGGCATTTTGACCGTTTCCGAAGGTGGCCATCTGTCCGACAACGGGCCAGGTATTAATTAGTGTTTTGCGGGTTTTACAGAAAAATGCCTGGTGTACTGACGTACCTTTTTTCACATGCATACTTGAATGGGAATAAAAGTGGGTTTGGCCGACCTAAACAGTACGTTTAAACTGCCTTGGGGCTCGGGCCATTATCAGCGTCCAGGCCCCTTGCTGGTTTAAAACCGGCCAGAGAAGAATGGTAGAAGCAAATGTGCAAACATGCTCTTATTGTAGCTGTATTTCAGAAAATTGTGTTGAATAGTCAAAATTTGCTTTCTTTTAGGGTCTGGCGTTGAATATGCAAGTGGAGCATCGGGGGCCAGTCACGGTGGGCGCGGCGGTCGTGGAGGCCACTCCTCCCAACAGAAGATTGCCAAAAACCTCCCCTATGGGAACATCTATGAGAAAGGAACCTGGGGGAGTGGAGGGGGGTCTGGAGGTGGCCCAGGGGGTCGGGGAGGGGGTCGAATTGTGATGGTCGTCAGCGGTGCTTGTGTTGTGGATGGCAGTATTCATCTAGATGCTGAAAATGCTGTGGTGAGTTAAACCCCGTTCACATTATGCCAAAATTTTAGATACATAGATGCATCAATGCTTTAAAAAAATGCACACATTTTTAAAAAAACCACCTTAAGTTGTAAATTTCTAACGGAATGCATCTTGGACCGAAATAATTTTGTCGTGTTTGTTACCATTGCTATCAACACTTTGAGTAAGCCTGTCAACTCGTGAAGTGAAATTTTGGCTCATTGCAAATGATATAATGTGAAAATGCTATCCTTTGTGTGTTGCCGGGGATACTGGGTCTACACTAAAACCAGTGAGCTGTTTCTCTGCACTTAAGCATTGGACGTTTCAGAGAACCAGTGAATGTTTACACCCAGTTAACTTACATACGTCACACTGTAGTATCCTATTGCTAACAATGAAATAAACGTTTTTTATTTGATGTTAGGGTTCTCATGCAGGTGGTGGAAGCGGCGGTGCATTGTGGGTAGAATGCGATGAATTCAGAGGGAATGGGCACATCTATAGTAACGGCGGTACTGGCAAGGGATACGGAGGGGGCGGGGCCGGTGGGAGGGTGTCGATTTATTACAACCATGGCGATTTCAAGAGTGGACACATCTTTGCTAAAGGTAAATAAATGACAATTTGTTTATGAGGTTTGTACAGGCAATATTCCATGGTTAGTAACATATTTTTTATTAGCTGGTGTACTAACATACTTCATTTCACATACTCACTCAGTATCCTCTTGACCAGACTAAATTTGTATTGCTATGTGGTGCACGTGGCTGGTGTGAAGTACAGTTTCAATACTGTGTTCACCGTAGGAGAGAATGGCATAAAGCAACTGTTGATTGCTAGGCAATGGCTTGCACCACGTAGCAACAACAGCATAGTATGTGACATTCTAAACTGCACCTCCGTTTGAAAGTGAAGAATTTTGGGCGGAAGCCATTATGCAAATATTACCCGCAAAATGCTATAGTTAACCTTGTTTTTGAATTTACAATCGCTTCGATATTGACCCCTGTTTCTCATGCCTATTTTTTAGGGGGCGGTGTGGCCAATTCCAACGCAGAACCCGGCGGACCTGGGGTAGCCTACATGGATAGTCAGACACCAATACACAAAAATCTGCGCATTGATAACCGGTGTCAAAGTGCAAAGGTTACAAGACCAAGTGGTAGCCGAGCCAACGATGAAGATTATGCAAATTACATATCAACAGGTAAGTCAGAAAAGTTCTGATTTTGTCTACAAATTACCGTGGGATAATTTCATGGCACTTCCTAAAAGTTCACATTTTTTAACCCCCATTTTTTCCATGGCTGTTGAGATTTTGATAATACATCATTTGTCATATTTTTCTCATTACCATTCTGAGATTTTGCCCCCCCCCCCCCCACGCCCCAAATCACACATTTTCGAAGATATCGTCAAAAAACCACCAATGTTTTGTAAACTAATTTATCCAGTTCCATAAAGCAGTGCAGTGATTACACCAACCTTTTTGCTTCCACATCCAAATTAGAGATTGCAGATTTCCTGTTTTCTTCCCATGGATAGTATTTTGGGGAGGTATTTTATGTTTGTCGACGCGCGTCGCCTTGAGAAAAAGCGGCATGGAGGGATTTTGAAGTGACTGAAATGCACTGAAAACCACAGAATCAACTTGAGCAGAAAGTGTTTTTGTGATGCTGTGATTTTCAGTGCGTCATTTTACTCCAAATTCCTTCAAAATGTGCGCTAAATTTACACGCGAAAAGGTTCGGTGTGAATCCACCCATATTTACAGCTTATCTGATTGTGTTCTAGGTGCGATTGCATACCTTCTACCAACAAACGACGACTTCATCTATGAATTCACTCTCGTTGAGATCTATGGTGGAGCGGAGTTGACGTTTGGTCGTAACCGCACAGTTGTCCGTTCAGGCGAGGTCATCGGAGACGACACCGGATACGTTCACGTGGCACCTTTTCACACATTGGACATAAATAAAGTATATAAAATATAAAACGTTATCAAATACTTAAATTCTAATTATTCATCGTCTTGTTTTGGAAGAGTATATTTGGCATGCATTCCTAACAAAACAATAAAAAACTCTCTCTGAAGCCATGCTTTCAAGAAATTGTGTTAAACCACCGTCCTATTTACGTGAAAGTGCCTTTGTAAAAAATGCATTTATTTGAATTCATCAGCTTAAATTATTTTGTTTTTAACTTGATTAAACTTGTGTGTGATGAGCTCATATCTGGAGCCCCGTGTCTCAAAAGCAGCTCTAGAAGTGCAGGAGTTCAGGGAGCCTCTTTAGGCAGAGTGGCACACCCTGCCTCAGTGGCTCTTACGAAGGCTGGTGCAGTCAGCCATGCCACAAGATGTGTTCATTCATGTTTAATACTGACCGATAAACAAATCTCAGTATAATTTGTTTTCTTCATATCCAATTCCAACACAGGTATCCCCATACAAAAGACTTAACGTGACGTGGGCCCCGTATATCTACGAAAATGCAACCTTGATCCTCCCTCCGGCAACCATAGAGTTCCGTCAATCCTTCAACTGGACTGAATTCTACCCAACTACTGCATGTCCTAGCAGTATGGCAGTGAGCCCTCGTGTGAGCATTTGGGGGACTTTGGATGGCTCTAGAGCGCATCTACTGGTCGGTACAGGTATGTTTGGACTTGACAAATTGTGCTATAAAATTAGAAAGAGGTTTTTCATAATGTGAACAGCCACGTACTTACCTTTTCTTATAAATACTTATTCAAATACATCTCAACTAATTATATCAGCTGAAATTTATCAGCTTACTGGTAGTTTTTAACTTGTTTTTCATTGAGTGTGTGACTCGGTGCCATTGTTAGCGGACCTGTAAAAATACCGGCGGGGCCCGGGCCCTTAAACTGCAAGGGAAACGGCCGGCCTTGCATGACCCATTTAGACAGGGTATCGTGTGTCTGGGGGATCCTCCATAGCCTGCCTCCCATGGGATTCTCCTGGAAAAACTGCCCAGAATCAGTCTACCATAATACTTCTATACAATGGTTCTTCAATCCTTTTGAAATGTCTCTCATTCTTTTCCTACGTGATAATTGTTAATGTTTCTTCTGACTCCAAGTTTTTACTTTCTCCACGATTCACATGATTATTGTTGATTACTACCTATTCTTTATATATTTACATATTCCCGCCATGAATATGGCCACTGATGCCGGCACGGCGCTAAACCCAAAACTCACTCACTTACTCACTCATTGAGTGTGTAAAATGTCACTTGAATTAAATAAGTGTCACCAAATTCTGGATGCAAGAAAAATGTTTTCTTACGATTTTAATAACCTTCACGCAAATTTCTGCTTAAAGGTGGAATGCTAACCATGGAACTACCAAGCCCGAGGCAGCTACAGTTTGTTGGACTGACAGTGCAAGATGGAGGACTGTTTGAGCTGAAAAATTACTACAGGCAAGAAGACGATTACTGGTATATCGAAGTACGTAGTTTGGCTCATATTTTACATGTTTTATGTTTTAAACCTCCTTATTTGTAGACACACTGGTGTATCCAAAAAGTGTACACTTAAAAAATGTGGATAAAATTAATATTGTATTAATTTTAGAAAATTGGCTGATATATTTCGGTAGACAAAGCTATTGTAAATATCGTCGTCATGTTGGGTATTTTAAACCTGAGGCGACGGGTGCTAGTTTTGTAAACAAAGTTAAAATGAAATTAAGCGAAAAAATGTCGGATGCAAAAAAGGGACCAAAGTGAGAGAGGTAAATTTAAATTTTAAATGTCTTTTCTTTGCTGTCAGTTTTTTTGGACAATTTCTGTAAGTTGTCAGTCCCCCACAAGAAAACAAAACAACCAAATATAGGATGGGAGAAAAATTATATGGTGTTATTAGGATTTGAACCCGAGACATCTGATACTTGGGCAGATGAGCTGTGAGCTCCCAGATGAGCTATGAGGCACAGTTGTACACTCCCTCAGGTTTTCCCCCAAGACCTGTGACACACCAGGCAGATGCTCTACCAGCTGAGCTATGAGGCACAGTGGTATACTCCCTCAGGTTTCCCCAAGACCTCTGTCACACCGGGCAGATGCTCTACCAGCTGAGCTATGAGGCACAGTGGCATACTCCCTCAGGTTTTCCCGAAGACCTCTGACACACCGGGCAGATGGTCTACCAGCGGAGCAATGAGGCACAGTGGTATACTCCCTCAGGTTTCCCCCAAGACCTCTGACACACCAGGCAGATGCTCTACCAGCTGAGCTATGAGGCACAGTGGTATACTCCCTCAGGTTTCCCCCAAAAACCTCTGACACACCAGGCAGATGCTCTATCAGCTGAGCTATGAGGCACAGTGGTATACTCCCTCAGGTTTTCGCCAAGACCTCTGACACACCGGGCAGATGCTTTACCAGTTGAGCTATAAGGCACAGTGGTATACTCGCTAAGGTTTCCCCAAGACCTGTGACACAGGGCAGATGCTCTACCAGCTGAGTTATGAGGCACAGTGGTATACTCTCTCAGGTTTCCCCCAAGACCTCTGACACACCAGGCAGGTGCTGTACCAGCTGAGCTATGAGGCACAGTGGTATACTCCCTCAGGCTTCCCCCCCAAGACCTCTGACACTTTGGGCAGATGCTCTACCAGCCGAGCTGAGGCACAGTGGTATACTCCCTCAGGTTTCCCCCAAGACCTCTGACACACCAGGCAGATGCTCTACCAGCTGATCTAAGAGGCACAGTGGTATACTCCCTCGGGTTTCCCCTAGGACCTCTGACACTCCGAGCAGATGCTCTACCAGCTGAGCTATGAGGCACAATGGTTATGCTCCCTTAGTTTTTCCCAACAAAGAGACGTCTTTATGTATTTATAAATAGGTCTATTGAGTGAAATTACTTGTGTATTTCATTTTGTGATTCGAACCCAACTTTAGGTGACCCCAGGAGATGGCGAAGGTCAAAGGTCAGGCAAGGTCACCGTCGAAGGAGGCGGGACTATCCAGTCCTCGGTGTTACGCATCAAAGCTCACTCATTGGTCGTCGACAATGGTGGCATAATCACAGCTGACGCATTTGGGTTGGAGGAGGGGTCCGGGACCAGTCCAACCGGGACCAGATCGGGGGCTGGGTATGGAGGGAATGGTGGCAAAGGTATCACTTCAGGTGAGAACATGCAATATGTTTAAAAATTGAAACATATACAGCTGATTTCTGGAATAATAGCATTACATATCTAATGAAGAATGTTGGTAAACTAGCCTGCAGAAATTTCAGCTACATAGCTGCAGCAATGCTTCAGAAAACCTTTAAAATTCCTCAAAAGTGCCCCAAGCACTGTAGCTCGTAAGCCTGAAGAAACCTGTGAAGAGAAGACGATGAAGAAATGCTCAGTTTTAGAAGTGGGAGGAAAACCCCAACACAATTCTGTATAGGGGAAAACCCACGGAATCAAGCAGAGACTGAGAACCCAATCCACATACTAACCCGGACGGGATTCGAACCAGGGCCAACCATGTGCTAATGGCAGGTGTACAAGGAAGGGGTCACTAGTTAACGGATTTCTCTGTCGCTGTTTGTTTTTCTTTGTTTAGATTCCTCTGTTGGAGCAGTGTATGGGTCCTTGCATAAGCCCATAGATTATGGAAGCGGAAATGGAGGAAACAAAGGTATTTAAGGTGTGCCTCGTAGCAAGCAAGATTGCATTTTGCTTGTGTCGGGATACTAAATAATAATTACGGTTTGTTTTGACCTTTCCCGACGTAACTCGATTTAATAGCTCTGTATACTCAGAGCTTCCCCGAAACACTATGAGAAAAACTTCATAGCGTGCTCGGGTGGGACTCGAACCCTTGACCTCCTGCATACTAGTCAGGTGTCTTGACCACTGGCTAATGTGTTAAGATAACCAGTGGTAGCAGGGGGAGGGGGGTTGGGCGCGCGCGGGTGGTCCTGTCTGAAATCAATGAGAATTTATGTTAAGTTAGAATCGGAATCGTGACTCCATCTTTTGGAGGAGACAAATTTCATTATCTTGACAATTTCAGGAAGTACCTGGCGATTCTTAATGTTCATGGATGCAGAAATTACAAAATTCTTGGATGCTGGTAGAGCATCTGCCCGGCGAGTCAGAGGTCTCGGGTTCGAATCCTGATAAGGCCCTTACGATTTTTCTCTCATCCCAAGTTTGGTTGTTTCATTTCAGTGGTGTTTAGGCACCATACCAGATGTGTTCATTTCTGTCGAGCCTGTTGGAGGTCTCTGATTCGAATCCTGTATTTGCCCTATTTATTTATGACAATTAGGAGGCGGTATTCTTCGTCTGATTGTGGACGCAACATTGGAGATAGATGGTGTAATTCGTGCCAATGGTGCACCCGGGACAACAAATAAAGGGGGTGCAAGTGGTGGGTCCATATGGATTACAACAAGGGACATGGAGGGGCGTGGATTTGTGCAGGTAAACACACTATTGTATTTATTTTAATTTATTGTTTCAGCCTATATCCGCAGTTAATATTTAGTCATATTGCGATCGACATTCTCTGGACCTATTAACCACTTGATGCAGGAGGACGTGTAAACACGTTCTGGCAATGTATTGTCGGAGTTAAAACGCCAGCTTTGCCGCTGTCTTCCACGGTTGATATGTAAATACGTTCGTTGTCCACCATTCATTTGTACACACTGTGTTTTGAACTTGACGGCTGTGGACGGCCTGTCAGTGTAGCAAATCTCGCTTCGTGGCGGCTGCCTCGGAGTGTTGCAAAGTACGATATTTTGGTGAGAAAATTTATACAAATATAGAAATGACTCGAGAGTCGGTATTTGTGGTGCTTGACCTGGTCTTAACTTTTGGCCAATAACATTTGCCAAAAATAATCCTGGTGACAATTAATTAAATTTGCACTTTTTGTCTATCTTGCAGGTGAGAGGGGGCACTGGCGGCAGCAACGGGGGCGGTGGAGGGGGTGGTAGACTGGCCATCTACTACCGAAACTTGGACTGGTGGTTTGGCGAACTACAGGCTTACGGAGGATCGGGGACCTACGGGCCCGGTGGGGCTGGCACAGTTTATTTCGAGGTAAGTTTGTTTAGGGCCGTCCAAAGTTGTCGTCATTTTTACGGTTTTACAGAGCGTGGGGAGTGGGGTCAAGGGTCGTGTAGGACTTTACATGCACTGTAAAATGTTGACATTTCATGGTAGTGACAAAAAATGTTTAGTATTTTGGGTGAGGGGAGGGGACTTGAAAAATACTACGCTCTGTAGAACCGTGAAAATGTTGACAACTTTGGACAGCCCCGTAAGTTTGGCACAGTGGTGCTTTCCTGTCCTTCCACCTCTGTGGCCCTGGTTAGAATCCCGTCCGGGTCAATATGTGTGTGGATCAGAATTAAGGTCTCACAATGTTTTTTTTTAAATTTATTTAATTTTTATTGTAGAACCGTCCACCGGCGATTCTGAATCGCACTTTGATCATCGACAACAACAACCAGCCTCCTCCAGTTGAAACCATAGAAACAGACTCGTACATTGAGCCTAGCCTCGATTCAAGTCGCTCTTGGCTTCTTGATGACGACGAAGATGGAGTGTTGGATTTTGAGCACGTGAAAATCCTGCGGCAGGCGCACTTAGCGACCGAGACCAACTTAACACGGTAAATTACTTATTTCTGCATATATGTCAGAGTGAAATTGAGTTTCAGTTTTAAAAAAGACAAATGACATCTCATCTCAAGTAGTCCGAGCTTAGATGGATCATCTATGGATTAAAATTGATTCAAAGTTGGAAATTATAATCGCAATTCTATCTTTTTGAAGAATCGTTTCGCATTTTTTCGGGTGATTTTGAATGTTGATTGATGCAGAAATTTGATACAAATGTGGATAAACTTCCATTAGTTTGGGAAATCTGGGTGCAGTGAAAAGCAACTTGGCTCCACCGGGATTCGAACCGCGGACCTTCTGCTCAACGTGCAGACGCCCAGAAATTATAAACTTTTTTAACTTTGGCCGTGTTTTGTCGCAGGTTTTCAAGAAACTTTTCCAAAAATGGAATCCGTTCTGAATTAAATTGTAATTCCTTAAAGTGGAGTGAGAATTGTTCTAAAACATTTCATTGTCTTCTCCTCACAGGTTCCCTAAGGCCTATGAGCTACAGTGCCATTGGTATTTTAAAGGAATTAATAATTAGGGACCCTCCAAAATTGTCAAAATTTTACGGTACTACAAAGTGTAGCAAGGGGGCTGGAGGGGGAGTCGAGGGCGGAGTAGGACTTTACATGCAATGTAAAATGTTGACATTTCATGGTACTGCCAGGTATTTGAGGGGAGGGAGGGTGGTCTAGAAAAATACTACTCTCTGTGAAAATGTTGACAACTTTTGACGGCCCCTTAATGATGAGATTTTCCTATGTAATTTCAGGCTCCAAGTTGACACGTTTAATGGGGACCATACGTCTTTCATGCATATCGGTGATGGTCAAGTCTTTGTCGGTCACTTCGCTGACGACTCGGAATTCAATGTCAACATCCATGTGTACGAAGGCGGCCTGCTGATTCTGCCACCAAAGTTCACTTGTTACGATATCACCATCGTGGTTAGGTAAGATTAAAGGCACAGGCTCGTCAGCAATGCGCGCGCGCAAAATTCGTGCCATGAAATACACAGCTCCTTGCCTTTGCTATGGAGCTGCGTATTTCGTGGCACGAATTTAGCGCGTGCGCTTTGCTGACGAGCCTGTGCCTTTAATTCTCCCCGCCCCCCAACAGTCGATTTGACCAAATGTGGACTTAGCTTGAGCCAAATTGGCAAATGGTCAAGTTTACTGACATTTGTACCTATATCTTTCCAAATTTCCCAGGGCTGTCACTCTCTACTGACCTATAACCCATGTGCATTCTCACTAAAAAAGAATAGGCGCCCTATTGCGGACAGACACAAAATATCCACACCCCCTATTGTTGGCGTGCATGCCAGCTTTGGAAGGCAAAATTTGAACGCGCTTTAAAAAACGGCACGGGTAACTCATTAAAGAATAGCAATTCCCAAAGTGGTCCCCGGAAGTCTCATTTGTTGCAATATTTACACGATATATAGCTCTTCATTTAGAAAAGAAAACAAGAGAGGGCCTATTGCGGGATGGTGCATTCTGAAGGGGTGCCTATTTGCTCCTTCACGGGTCCAAGCGGGCCTGCTTTTGAAGGCAAAAAACACCCCCTATCCCACACAATTTGGAATGCACATGGGTTCATATCGGTATACAGGGGTGACCCCCACCCGCCTCCCAAGACTAACATTTCAACATTTTCAAAATTTACAAACTTCAAGACTGTTGCTAACAAATCATGATTTGACTTGTTTTAAAAGGGGAACCATCAGTGTCCACGACCTCACCGTCGGCAAAGGATGTCGTCTTCTCCTCTCTCAAACCGGAACCTCGCGTCTTCTCAACGACACACTAGACACCGCCATCGACCGCTCCCAAGGAAACCTAGCCGGCCACTACCGCTTTGACTCCCTCACTGTGGCCGCAAATGGCGAGGTCACGACGGTAGACGACGGGAATGATGTGCTCGATAATTTCACGCTGAGTGTCAAGCGATTAAAGGTCGAGGGTGGAGGTCACATGCACAGTGTGGGGATGGTGATTAATGCTGACGTGCTTATTGTTGATGATTTGGGTCGATTAGTGGCTGATGTTCATGATATACCCTGTGAAGAGGGAGCCGGGAAAAAAGCTTCGGGCGTCTATGGTGGGTCAGGTGAGTTGGTCAACGACGTAACAAAAAGTTGGAGTTTTACAAATGTAACAAATGTAACATGTGACAAATGTAACATGTGACAAATGTATCAAGTGACAAATGTAACATGCATAGGGTAAGCATATGACGAAAGTGCGGCAAGTGTACCGCGATTTTGAGGCAAATTAGCGACAACTTTCGGGAATTGTGCGGCAAGCTTGGGGCAATCGTGCGGCAAACTTGTGACAAGCGTGCAGCAAATGCGGCAAACGTGACTCGCGTACTGAACTTTTTGAGTTAAACTTGAAGTCCATTGCAAACATCTCATTTTCAAGTGAACATAATGAAAATATTACATGCACGCAAATCTATGGGGGAGTCTCGGAGTACCAGACGATATCGGGCCATAGTAAAGCAAAATGTATCAGGCCATGTGTAAACAAACCATGCTGTCATGTTTCAGGTCCATTGAACAAGTGTACAATTTTAAGCAAGAAGTAAATGATTACTTCAAAATTTGATTTTTCAACCTAGGAGCCGGACATGGCGGCAGAGGTGGCCGAAGCACCCACCAGCGGCAAACTGGTGCCCCGTACGGCCACGTCTTTGAACCATTGCATCTTGGTTGTAAGGGCGGAGGACCCGCGGGCGGCCGTGGTGGTGCAACGATGATCCTTAACGTCGCGCAAACACTAAAGATTGATGGCGAAGTGAGCGCTAACGGGGAATCGTCAACGCAGAATGGAAACGGTGGCGGAAGCGGTGGTACAATTTGGATAAACACCAAATTAATGCAGGTATTGAAATACAAATAATGAATGTTTACGAGTGCGAAAAATAGTATACAATTATTGACTGCAATGAGGGGCATGGTTAAGATTATAGGCCCAAGGTTATCTCAAAGCCATGACCAAGCCCCGAGGCAGAAGCCGAGGGGCATAGTCATGGCTTCGAGATCACCTAGGGCCTATAATCTTAACCATGACCTGAATTAACAGCAGTCAATATTTGTTTTATATACCGAATGTGTAGATTTTTGTCATCTGATTGAATAAAAGTAGACCTGAAAATTTGTTGTCCATTAATAAAATTTTGATTTCGGAAGCTGGTTTACAGCGGGAAGGTTGGTATTTTTAGCAAAATGTTTGTAGCATATTTAACCTGACACTGTTAGTCACTTGTGTTATTTCCTTACATGTACAAGATACTGCCATTACCGTACTGATGTAGAGTGAAATGTTTACATACAGTTGTAGTCTGAAGTTTACATACAACTGTGTTAAAACTGGTGTGCTTCAACTTGCGTTGTCACCATTTTTGTAACAATCTTTTCCAAAGTCGTGATTTTGTGGAATTCCTCACGTGCTTGCAGTACTTAAAACGTAGCTTGCACACCTTGCAATGGTTCGGGTAGTCCTGTTTACCATTTTGGGTGATGATAGTAGTGGTGTACATGTATGTAAACTTCTGACTTCAACTGTACATAAAGCACGTAGCTGCACAGTTAGCTCACAGCTACGCTACACACGCGACATGCACGTCCGAAACCCGCTAAACTAACTATGCCCAGGGCATGGCAAAGACTATGCCCGGGGCGTAGTTGGAATTCTACATGCACGGCGTCTAGCTAATTCAGTGCCCCCACTTTTAACCAATCAAGTGACAGGAAACTATGCATGAGGTGTATAATGTATAATACATTCTTCATTCTCTCTAGGGTTACGGCACAGTCTCGGTCAACGGTGGAGCAGGCCATGTGCATAGTTCATACCAAGGTGGTGGCGGCTCTGCCGGACGTCTTGCTTTCTACTTTGCGCTCAATCGGACGTTTTCAGGGTCGTTTGAGGCCCACGGAGGTCTCGCGGGAGGTCAGAGCGCAGGGGTTGGCGGACCTGGGACGATGTTCTTTTATCACACAGGTAAAATCTTTGAAAATACTAAATGCGGCATTTAAAAAAGTTTATCCAGATCACATTTTTGAGCGACCCCATTTTCCCCATGGGAGTTCAGATTTTTATATAATATCATCCGTCATATTTTTGTATTACCATTCTGAATTTTCGTGTCCCCAATCCACATTTCCAGGGATATCTTAAAAAGACGATCATTGTTTTGTAAACTAATTTATCCATTCCATAGAGCAGTGCAGTGATCACACCAACCTTTGTGCTTCCACATCCAAATTGGAGATTGCAAATTTCCTGTTTTTGTCCTATGGCGTGTGAAAATATAAATTGTCACTTTTGAAAATTTTCTTTACTAGGTTACCAACATCGGACGCTGATAATCAACAATTTAGGCAAAGGACCCAAGGCGGATGAAAACGTCATCAGTGACTACCGTGACTTGTCTGAAGATGAAAGTCGGGCGTGGCTCTTGCCCTCCTCGGGCGAACATGAACTTGCAGGTAACTCGGTGATAATTGATGCTCAGAAAAGGCATCGACTAATCCAAAAAGAAACCGCTACTGAAACGATCACAAAGAAGTGTGAAAAACATTCGATGAGTCTTATCTGCCGATTTCGATCCGTCTTTTAATCAAGAGATGTTGTAGTCATGACATCACACATTTTTACATGTCGCGAGCCATGAATGACAAAGGATAAACATGCACAAAAAAGCGATTGTTGCAATTCATTTCATTTCATAGTTTGACTAAAAGCCCATTGACTTGTGAGAACTTGTAGGACCTTGTGACATCGACTACAATACTGGGAATAACCTATGTCTGTTTTGCTCTTTCAGGCGACCAACAGTATTACTTTGAAGAATTCCAGCTGTACGGTTCAGCACATCTCGCAATCCTCACCGACCCTCCAGACTCGAACGCGACTATCTACTTTGAAAACATGATCGGCGACCGAACGGGCACGCTCCACGTCGGAAACAACCAATCAGTGGACCTCTACCGACCAAGAATCGATCTACCATTTAACGTCCACGTCTACAAAGGCGGACATCTTGGATTAGCCCCGGAGACGATCGTGCACGGCGTCACCATTTTCCTAAATGGTGCCCTCAGTCATGTGGATAGTTTAACGCTGCATCACGAGGGACGCTTTTGGTTGAACAAAGATGGCCACACGGGTGATCTTCCATCTGGGCATTACGAGTTCATAAAAATGCACGTACAAGATGATGGTTATGTGCACATGGTTTCAGATCCTGTTTTGGATTTGGGAATGAATTTCACCGTCCAAATGCTCTTAGTTGATGGAGGTGGCCTTGTTGAATGCACGCATCTGTACGTCCATGCTGTTAACATAACGATAGATGCCGGCGGTAGGTTTAGCGCTGATGGTCGAGGATATTCCGTTCTGAGCGGCAACAGGCTGGATCTTGATGGAAGCTTTAGAGAAGGCGTGCATGGAGTCATCAATTTCGGTCAAGGACATACGGGGGCTTTCGGTTCATCTGGTGCGGGTCATGGCGGTAGCGGAGGACATGGACAAGGTATTTATAAGAGTATTGCACGGTTTATACTTATTAAAAGAAGCATGTCCAGATCACATTTTACATTTCTGAAATTTTGCACTCATTTCAAGGATATCGTCAAAAAACCAATGTTAGTAAACTAATTTATTCAGTTACATATAGCAGTGCATTGATTACACCAACCCTTTTTGCTTCCACATCCAAATTGGAGAGTGCAAATTTCCTGTTTTCTTCCTCTGGATAGTATTTTGAGGAAGTATATTTTACATGATTGTTTTTTAAAAGTCTAAAGAGGTTCCTTTAATACAAAGTCTAAAAAAGTTATGTTTTTCTTGTGTGTATCCATTTATTCTTCATGTAGGGGTTCCAAGAACTGGCCAGCCCTACAGTGATCTCTATGAGCCAGAAGAATTCGGCAGTGTAGGAGGTGGACCAAAGGGTGGTTCAGGCGGGGGCCGCATCTGGTTCAACGTCACGGATACCATCCTAATCGATGGACTTGTGTCGGCTAATGGGAATAAAGGCGAAGCTGATTCATCGAACAATGCTGGTGGAAGTGGCGGCAGCATTTGGATGCACTGCGTCAAGATTAAAGGATATGGGACTATATTGACCAATGGCGGATCAGGGGCTTCAAAGTCCGGTGGTGGTGCGGGCGGAAGAGTTGCTTTGTACTTCAGACAGAACGGCACTGCGAATGGATTCAAGTATGAATCGCACGGAGGTGCTCCGGGAATCAGTTGCGATGAATGCGAGGGTGGAGGACCAGGCACGATATTTCTCTACCATCTCGAGTACGATCACAGAACTCTTTTTCTTGAAAATGCCGGATTCCTGCCAAGAGTCAAGGCGATAGATTGGAGCAACCTCGAAGAGGATGGCTGCCGTGCTTGGATCCTTCCGTTTTCGGGAAGCCACGATTTTGCAGGAGGAAAGAACTTATTTCATTTTGAGGAGTTGCAGATTTACGATGGGGCCCACATGGCCGTGAACGTTTTCAACGATTCAAGAAGCACCATCAACTTACTTGATTTCCTTGATGGCATGACTGTGACAACTTCTAGACCCAGGCTTGTCACAATATTCTTCCGGCACATGATTGGCGATCGATCAGGAACAATTCACGTCGGTGACCAACAAGAGATGGATCTTGAACGAGAAGAGATTGATTTGCCATTCAGTGTCCATGTTTACTATGATGGACATCTGGGTCTTGCTCCTAAAACAGTCATTCATGGAGTTGAGATCCACATGGCTGGACTTCTGTCGCATATTCAGAACCTTACTCTCCACCATGGTGGGTACATGTGGCTCCAACATGGCGGTCGAACGACAGGAAACCCATTCAGTCACTACAGCTTCCAGTTTGTCCGTATTCAGGACGATGCCAAGATCGAAGCCACAACTGACCCTATCACTGAACCAGGAATTACTTTCCAGACACGAGCGTTCTTCGTAGAAGGTGGTGGCTTACTTCACGGGACTCGTCTTACAATTCTCTCTCAGAACATCACTATTGACGCTGGCGGAAGGCTGGCAGCAGATGGCTTAGGGTACGACTCCACACATCTCAACTCCACGCATTTTCATTTGTCTCTTCATGGGGATGTTAATACTGGAATTCCTGATGTTACTACGGGTGTTGGGTCTGGCGCTGGCCATGGTGGCAGCGGTGGGATCAGTATTTATGCTCCATCTAGGACCTCAGGCTTTGCGTATGGAGACTTGTACGAACCATACCTTTTTGGTAGCGCAGGTGGACGAGGTGTTGGCAATAGCCCTGGTGGACGTGGTGGTGGTCTGATTTGGATGAATGTGACAGATACAATTGAGATTGACGGTGAAGTTACAGGGCACGGGGGAGCGGCTGACAACAATGGTGGCGGAGGTGGGAGTGGGGGAAGCATCTGGGTTTATTGCCACACCATCAAAGGATACGGACGTTTTGCCGTGGATGGCGGCGATGGTTCAACACATCCAACGTCCCCTGGGAGTGGGGGAGCGGGAGGCAGGTTGGCTATGTACTTTTGGAGGAACGAAACTGCATCAGGTTTCAATTATCACGCTAGAGGAGGGCGGGCGGGTCACGCAACTCTTGCTGAAAATGGAGGTGCCGGAACAGCATTCCTGTATCACATGCTCTATGATCATCGCACCCTTATTATAGACAATGGGAGACGAGAACCTTTGGATCTGTTGAACGTGATTACTACTTACTCTGATCTTAAAACCGATAGCTCCCGTACGTGGATTCTGCCCCAGTCTGGAGTACATGATTTTGCAAACGGCAAACTAGACTACCATTTTGAGGAGCTGCAGATATACGGGTCGGCTCATGTTGCCGTGCTCACAGAACCAGTAGACAGCAATGCCACTTTGTTCTTTCTGTATTTGATTGGGGATCGGTCGGGAACGTTTCATATTGGCAGAAATCAGGTGCTTGATCTTCACAGGCCGGAAATTGATCTACCCTTCAGTGCACGAGTCTATGCAGGCGGATACTTAGGCTTAGCTCCGTTTACCATCGTTCATGGTGTGAGTATTTGGCTCCACGGAATCTTGGCACATATTGAGAACATAACCCTTCATCATGGAGGCTTACTGTCAATGGAACATGGAGGACGGACCCGGTACGAGGACCCCAGTCATTACGAGTTTGAAGTCGTCCGAATTCAAGACGATGCCCGCATATTAGGAATAACCGAACCGGTTGGAAATCCGGGCATCTTTTTCAAATGCATCTCTCTGTTTGTTGAAGGTGGTGGTCTGTTTCACGGAACTCGCTTGTCAATGAACGCCACAAATGTCACAATTGACGATGGTGGGCATTTGAGTTCGGACGGCGAGGGTTACAGTGTAGCTGACATCCACGATATTTCAAATGGAGTGAATATAGGGCTTGGAGTTACCCACTCTCAGGGCTCTTCTGGTGGAGGACACGGAGGCACAAGTGGTCGGGGGGCGGGAACTTCTAAAACTGGTCAACCTTATGGAAGCCTGTATGAGCCCTTTGAATTTGGAAGTACGGGAGGAGGTCCGCATGGTGGTAGAGGTGGTGGAATTATCCTGCTTAATATCAGTGAAACGTTTCAGAACGATGGGCTTCTCAGTTCTGAAGGGAGTTCAGGAGACGACGCAACAAGTGGAAGCGGTAGTGGCGGCAGTATACTGATTGAGTGCTTCTTGATTAAAGGAACAGGCATCATATCAGTTAACGGTGGGAATCAAACCAACGTGGCAGGTGGAGCTGGCTCGGGCGGTCGTGTTGCTCTGTATTTCTACACTAACCAGACTTTCCTCGGTCAGTTCGAATCTCACGGCGGCAAAGCCTCGGGAGCTGCCGAGTCCGGCGGCCCGGGGACTGTTTTCTTCTACCACATGCAGCATCAGCATCGTACACTGCTCATCGAGAACGCTAATTTAGACAGTCAACATGTCCGAAAAATCCAAACTCACGCAGACACCTCGGAGGACAGCTTCAAAGCGTGGCTTCTTCCCCAGTCCGGAGAGCACCACCTCGCCGGCGGAGTTCACAACTATCACTTCGAAGAGCTCCAAATCTACGGCAATGCTCAGTTAGCCATTCAAACTCGCCCATACGACTTTGGCGCATCCCTCCACTTTCGTCACATGATCGGCGACCGTTCTGGAGTTGTTCACATTGGCCCCAACCAAGTCATGGATTTAAGACGGCCCTTTATCGATCTCCCATTCAGCGCATATATCTATCAGCGCGGCTACCTCGGGCTAGCCCCCGACACCATCCTAAGCAACGTTTTTGTCAACGTGGAAGGACATTTAGATCACGTTCACAACCTAACTCTCTACAATGGAGCATCGCTTCAGGCTCACCTCACAGGATCAACAAATGACCTTCCTCGTTTAGAGTACCGCTATAACGGAACTGTAGTCGTCAAAGCTAACAGTGTCCTCAACTTCTCGGCTCCGTTTGCGCACCCAGAGCAGTACGTTCTCAACGCCGGAAGCCTTGTAGTTGAAGGTGGTGGTCTCGTCTATGCCAAGAACCTTCGGATTGAGTGCGATGGTGACATGACGATTGATGACGGAGGTAACGTCGATGTTAGCGACGGGGGATTCCTGGCTGGACTTGGCCAAGGTCAGTAAAGTGTCCTAAGGCTGGAATCATACTTAGCTTTTTCCAAGCGTTACGCATGTAAATTTGGCACGCGTCGCCACGAGAAAATAGTGTGCAGTGAAAATCACAGAATCACAAAAACCCTTCCAGCCCAAGTTCATTTTTATGGTTTTTAGTGCGTTGTTTCACTCCAAATTATGTCTGTGCCAAGTTTTCCTGAAGCAACGCGAAAAAGCTATTTACTTTGATTATGTTGATTATGTTGATTATGTTATTCATCATTCCTACATGTATTTAGGCTGGTTTCTAGGTTATACATATACTACCGGTACATGGACAATGGAGCCATAATACCCACTGTAAAAATGTGTGTGCACATACATTTATATAAATTCATCTTCAATTATCAATTTCTTATAAAAAAATATCATCTTTGGAATCATTGCATTTGATAGTTGGAACCACTTCTCTTCCATTTGAGTAACGTTTTTATGGTCAGATGGTTGATTACAATTTGGAGACATTGCAGATCCTGTATAAAATGGGCTTTAAAAGACAAAGCCTCTACACATGTTGTTATAATGCTTTAGAATTTGTCCCCATGGCATGAGTGTAAATTTTAAACCTTAAAATATTAAACCTTTCCTTGAAATATTAAACTTACCACAGCACAAGGTGTACTGCATCGTTTAGGCAACAGCGGTGCGTCCCACGGTGGCCTCGGGGGTCGAGGTGCTTGTGACGGATTCTTGAGTTGCCGCCTGAAACGCAATCTCCCCTATGGCAACATGCTTGTCCCCACTGCCTTTGGAAGCGGAGGTGCTGGTACACACGGCGGCATAGGTAGGGCTAATTCTTGTATAATTTAATTTGACAAAAGTTGAGTTTATTTTTTCTTGCTATATGTGTACTTTTGATGTAACAAGTGCAGGTACGTGTCAACAACAAAAAACATGTTCTACTTTTGATCCTAAACAACTTTTTAATTTTCCAATGGATTTAAACAAAAATTTCAGATCATGTAAACAAGGCCTGACAAATTTGATTGAGCGAGTTTCATCAGTTTTGGACGAGGGTGAGATTTAAAAGTACCTGCATTACTTGTGCTATATTGACTTCGCAATTGGTGGACAATATAAACTCCTCAAAAATAGTTCGTAAAGTCAAGTTTGACTGACTATTTCTCTCTTGTTACTGAATCATTTCCCTTAAAATTTGGATCATTGGAAAGCCCTGCTATTCCTCTTTACGATGATGTGTCATTTGTTATGATTAAGCAATTGGGGGATGAGCAGCACAGCTGAATACGGGGGCGGGTGTAAAGGGAAATGTCAAAAAGTGCATTGACACATTCCCATCCTCCAAGCAAAAGGGGAAATGCACTGCATGACAATAGCAGTGAATTTTGTGACATTTCACTTTCCACCCACCCCTGTATTCCGCTATACTGCACATCCCCCAATTGATTAATCATAACAAATGACACATCACTGTAAAGAAGAATAACGGGGCTTGATATACTAACAAGAGAGAAATCGTCAGTCAAACTTGACTTTCCGAAATTCTTTTGAGGAGTTTATGTGGAACTTTTTAGAACTTTTCACAAGGTACTTTTTGTAAAACAGAAAAATGTAATGCATTTGCTACTGTCTTAGGCTGTTCATTTTGCAAGAGGTGATTAGGCACTAAACCAGATATTGTGTTCGTTACTGTGCCCCGTTGCGCTCCCATGTAACACCGAGAGAAAAATTGGGTACATAGTGGAAAACCTGAGGGAGTACACCACTGTGCCTCGTAGCTCAGCTGGTAGAGCGTCTGCCCAGTGAGTCGGAAGTCTCAAGTTTGAATCCCGATAAGACCCTTACGATTTCTCTCTCATCCCAAGTTTGGTTGTTTCATTTCAATGGTGATTAGGCACAATACCACATATTGCATTCGTTACTTTGCCCTGTTTTGCTCACATATGCAACACCGAGAGAAAAATTGGGTTCATAGGGAAAAGAGAGAGTATACCACTGTGGCACTGGGTCTCTGGTTTGATTCCCGATAAGGCCCTTTCAATTTTTCTCTCATACCAGATATTTCGTTCGTTATTTTACTTTATTTTATTTTTCAGGCGGTGGTATTCTAGACATTGCCGTTGATGGGATCCTACGAGTTGATGGTCACATTAAGGCCAATAGTCTGGACATTGGTGTGACGCAGAGTCTGTCTGGAGCATCAGGGGGTAGTGGTGGCAGCATTCACATCCAGACAGGGGCGTTGACAGGTCAGTTGAGATTTGAAGATGGGTTGGGAGTTTAGATTAATATACCTCATGAATATTCAATAGTCTGGACATTGGTGTGACGCACTGTCTGTCTGGAGCATCAGTGGGTAGCGGTGGCAGCATTCACATCCAGGCAGGGGCGCTGACAGGTCAGTTGAGATTTGAAGATGGGTTGGGAGTTTAGATTAATATACCTCATGAATATTCAATAGTCTGGACATTGGTGTGACGCAGAGTCTGTCTGGAGCATCGGGAGGTAGCGGTGGCAGCATTCACATCCAGGCAGGGGCGTTGACAGGTCAGTTGAGATTTGAAGATGGGTTGGGAGTTTAGATTACTTTATACCTCATGAATATTCAATAGTGTGGACATTGGTGTGACGCAGAGTCTGTCTGGAGCATCGGGAGGTAGCGGTAGCAGCATTCACATCCAGGCAGGGGCGCTGACAGGTCAGTTGAGATTTGAAGATGGGTTGGGAGTTTAGATTAATATACCTCATGAATATTCAATAGTCTGGACATTAATTGGTGTGACGCAGAGTCTGTCTGGAGCATCGGGGGGTAGCGGTGGCAGCATTCACATCCAGGCAGGGGCGCTGACAGGTCAGTTGAGATTTGAAGATGGGTTGGGAGTTTAGATTACTTTATACCTCATGAATATTCAATAGTCTGGACATTGGTGTGACGCAGAGTCTGTCTGGAGCATCAGGGGGTAGCGGTGGCAGCATTCACATCCAGGCAGGGGCGTTGACAGGTCAGTTGAGATTTGAAGATGGGTTGGGAGTTTAGATAACTATATTCCTCATGAATATTCAATAGTGTGGACATTGGTGTGACGCAGAGTCTGTCTGGAGCATCAGGGGGTAGCGGTGGCAGCATTCACATCCAGGCAGGGGCGTTGACAGGTCAGTTGAGATTTGAAGATGGGTTGGGAGTTTAGATTACTTTATACCTCATGAATATTCAATAGTGTGGACATTGGTGTGATGCAGAGTCTGTCTGGAGCATTGGGGGGTAGCGGTGGCAGCATTCACATCCAGGCAGGGGCGTTGACAGGTCAGTTGAGGTTTGAAGATGGGTTGGGAGTTTAGATAACTATATACCTCATGAATATTCAATAGTGTGGACATTGGTGTGATGCAGAGTCTGTCTGGAGCATTGGGGGGTAGCGGTGGCAGCATTCACATCCAGGCAGGGGCGTTGACAGGTCAGTTGAGGTTTGAAGATGGGTTGGGAGTTTAGATAACTATATACCTCATGAATATTCAATAGTGTGGACATTGGTGTGACGCAGAGTCTGTCTGGAGCATCAGGGGGTAGCGGTGGCAGCATCCACATCCAGGCAGGGGCGCTGACAGGTCAGTTGAGATTTGAAGATGGGTTGGGAGTTTAGATTAATATACTTCATGAATATTCAATAGTCTGGACATTGGTGTGACGCAGAGTCTGTCTGGAGCATCGGGGGGTAGCGGTGGCAGCATTCACATCCAGGCAGGGGCGTTGACAGGTCAGTTGAGATTTGAAGATGGGTTGGGAGTTTAGATTAATATACTTCATGAATATTCAATAGTCTGGACATTGGTGTGACGCAGAGTCTGTCTGGAGCATCGGGGGTAGCGGTGGCAGCATTCACATTCAGGCAGGGGCGTTGACAGGTCAGTTGAGATTTGAAGATGGGTTGGTAGTTTAGATAACTATACCTCATGAATATTAAATATTCTGGACATTGGTGTGATGAACTGTCTGTCTGGAGCATTCTGTTTTGCATAGATTTGGTTTGGTAATGTGTTTTATACGCGTACCCTTGGAAATCAGTGATGAGCACAGTTTGTACCAGGGCTGCGTTCCAAATACGCAAACATCGTTTGCCAACAACTGGTACCCAGCTTTCCATAGACGAGTGCACAAAGCACTGTAACCAGTGGCGAACGTTGGCAACGTTCGCGTATGTCGAACGCAGCCCAGTCTATACAGTCTATACGATGTCCAGTTGTATATGGTGCTCGCTTTGCGATATTAGAAATGAAGGTTCGGATCCATAAAGAATATTTATGAGGTATAAACTATAAGTATGTAGAGCATGCTTCGTCATGCAAGGGCACGACAGCTTTGACAGTGTTAATTTGTTTTTGTCCTCGGCAGGTGGGCACACAGGAGCTATTCAAGCTATGGGTGGCTCCGGCGACACAACCGGAGGCAGTGGCTCCGGTGGACGTATCGCAATCTACCACACCTCAAACGTGACTCACGATTTCTTCCAAGGAGCTTACAACGTCCAAGGTGGTCCTATCAGCGCCTCGGCCGAAGCTGGCGCATCAGGGACCTTCTATCTAAAAAACCTCGAAACAGGATTCAGCGTGCTCCGAATCAATAACGCCAATCGACGTCCCATAGACAATGAAATCGAGAACATAGGTCGTCGGCTCGATATTAGTAGTTCCCCTTCTACATACAGTAAAACGGCTTCTTACACAGCTAGTTCTGGGATCTCGGTAACATCGACTGGAAATGTCTACAACTTCAACCCGAACTGGTTCTATAATTTACCGAATGACGGAACATCATACTTGCTGCACTACCTGTTTGATCAGTCCTTGAATAACGACATTCATCAGTATTTTTTGAGTTCGTCGGGGTCGCTAACCATCACAGTCGATCTTCACGCAGAGTATTTTATCAATACCGTCAGAGTGTACCCGGTCTGCAAGTTCCCAACTCGATTCAAGGTACCTGCTTGAAAAAAACAAAGTTTTAATAATGTTTAAAGTTTAGATGTTTTTGAGCTGAATTGATTTACAGATACTTTAGATTTTGTACAGTGGGTTTTTGTAACAGGCAGCTCAGCATTAACTATCAGTTTTAAAAACATCCCATATACAGGTACAATCGTCCTTGAACAGCGTTGTAAGCGACATCACAAGTAACTACGTCCTTCCCAGTTCCACGTGTGTCTACGGTTCATTCGTGGACCTTCCCGTCAAGTGGAACGCCACTATGTTGATGTTTTCACTCGCGACAACGCTGACGGGAAATCACGCTTACGCCGCCCACTCGGAGATTGAGATTTTTGTGGGAAGTGAAAGTACCAATGACAGGTATAATAAAAATGTATTATTATCACA
Organism: Henricia sp. BOLD:AAB3569; assembly: GCA_037783545.1. Lineage (NCBI taxonomy): Eukaryota > Metazoa > Echinodermata > Asteroidea > Spinulosida > Echinasteridae > Henricia > Henricia sp. BOLD:AAB3569. The sequence goes on along the minus strand of JBBELK010000080.1, from coordinate 410,828 downwards.
TTTATATAGTGCAGATTTCATGTGAATATGTTCACCTATGCTGCACATAATGCATTTATAGAACTTCATTTTGCAGCCCGTAGGCTAAGTTGCATGATTCTTATAAGTGTCTTCCACCTAAACATCGAGATACATAGGTGGGTGGTGCCATTGGCAGCCGACGGCCAGAGACACCCGAGAATCCCCTTACTCTTCACGAAAGAGTGCTCTGGGATCTTTTAAGTGTGTTGCACAACACACTGGACCAACGGCTTTACATCCCTTTCGAAAGACGGAGCAATTGTGGTTAAGTGCCTTGCTTAAGGGCACAGGTGCCACAATTGGATGTCCAACCTGCAACACCAAAATTTCACCCAAGTGTTACGAGTCAGCGACCCAAACCACTCGGCCACGGTACCCCTTTTGTATGTCTTCTCAAACTTGTTGATTCCTTTTGTCGTTCATTATGGTGTCTTATATAAATCGTTCCTGAGATATTGCATTCCATGTCCACCAAAATTTATTTTCTAATAACTTCCCTACTTTTAAAATCTGTAGGTACAAATACCGAGAAACCGACAGTGCACGGACTTGGATCGAGTCAGAAACGGAAACCAACTCGTATCATTTTGACGAGCTCTATATCACAGGCGGGGCACAACTTGCTATTATGCCAGTTGGAGAACTGACAAATAATGTGGACGTGTTTGTTGGCGAATTGTTCGGAGACGCATCTGGTAAGAATTGGGCCTAGATCTTAAAATTGTTGTTGCCTTGTCAACCTTAGTGATATTTGGGTAGCCGTTGGGGGAATGCCACAATCTAAGTGCTGATAGGGTTGTACGCCTTGGACAGGTAGCCACCTAGGAGCAAGTTCGGGTGGGCGACTAGACTTAACCATAGTCGATATGGGCAGTGCGGGCGACTATAGTTATCTAGACTAACCTACCCCCGGGGCTTGGTTCCTCTAGTCAGACTAGCTAGTCAAACGACGCAGCGTTCGAGTGACATCTAGTTCGAATATGGTTAGTCTAGTTAACTATAGTCGCCCACCCGAACTTGCTCTATGTCACTCGAACGCTGCGTGGTTTGACTAGCTAGTCTGACTAGAGGAACCAAGCTCCGGGGGTAGGTTAGTCTAGTTAACTATAGTCGCCCACCCGAACTTGCTCTAGATGGCAGCAGTAATAATGGCAACAGTGCCAGGAGTACCTTGCAAGATAGACACATGTACTATTAATAAATCTGCCATTATTATATAGACCATATCGGCTAGCGGCCATCTTGTAGGGCAACTTTTGTTGTTTAAATTAATTGTTGTCAACAATGTAAGCATGGACATGAACTTCTTGACACTAGTGAGGCTCGAACTCGCAACCTCTTGATCATGTGCACAGCTGTGCACCTACTAGATTGCACATACTCGTTGGTTAGGCTTGGGGGACTCCAACATTTTCGAAGTCGACTCCGATTCCAAAAAAGAATCGTAATTCCATTCGGAATCGATTCCATTTTTCACGACAAAAATGTCAAATACGCTCAAATACGCTGAGCGTGTTTAAGTGCGTGTGCATTGACGAAACTACATATTTTGCAGACCCAGTTATTGCCACCGAGTGGCACTAAACGTCCATGAAAATGATGCCGCAGTCTGTGCCACACGCACGTTCTTAATAAAGTCGAAATTATCAGAGGCTGAACACAGAAATCAAGTGGTTTGACTAGGTAATTTTTGGAATTGGCAAGCTATCACTGGGAATCGAATCTAGATAAAAAAGGTAAAAAACCTGAATCGCGATTCCGATTTCCAAAGTGGAATCGCCAAAGCTTACTTACTGGCATTACAAATTGGTGCTCTTTTTTCAGGTTTTCTCCACGTTGGTTATGCCCAAGACATCACTATAAACGTCACCCATCCAGACACCCCCTTCAACAGTCGGATCTATGAGATGGGTCAGCTTAACATGCCCTCTAGAGCCTTCTTCAAAGGCGTGGAGTTGAAAACATCCGGAAAGGTAAAATGAAAAAGTCATTTGATGACTACCTGATTTTGATTCGGGCGACCAGAAAATTTGTAAATTCTTGATGTGTTCTAGTCTGAAGATAAAAAAAATTCTCAGGAGGCTATTTTTCAGACAAAATGGCAGTGCCCATACTACGAGTTTTCGATTTATTATTTGTGGGGTACCGTGGCCGAGCTGTTTATAGGTCACTGACTCGCAATACTCGGGTGAAAACATGGGGTTGCGGGTTCGATACCCGGCTGTGGTACCTGTGCCCTTGAGCAAGGCACTTAAACACACTTGCTTCATCCTTCTGAAGGGATGTAAAGCCGTTGGTCCAGTGTGTTGTGTAAAGCACTTAAAAGATGCCAGAGCATTCTTTCGTGAAGAGTGTCTCTGGCCGTCGGCTGCCAATGGCGCCACCCACCTATGTATCTCGATGTTTAGGTGAAAGATACTTTTAAGCTTCGTGCAATTCGGGCCGCGAATTGAAGTTCATTAAACCCATTAAAATAGATAAATTGATTAATTTTAAAAAAAATTCTTTGTGGAGTTCTTTGCGGTTCCACTTTTCAGTGGGTCATATTTCTTGTTGTTCAAATAACTCCAAACGTTTTCTGCAAATTATGTGAAAGGGTTAATTCACTTATTTTCCAGTGTCGGTTTCAATTTACTTTTTCAATTCCTTTCCACCTTAAATCTTCCCAGGTAACAGGCATCGAAGACCTTTTTGTCTTTGACGGCGGCTACGTTTCTGTGGACACCAACGGTAGCATTGGTGAAAACACCAGCTCCGGTGAGCTACAACTATCGTCAGTTCACGTACAAGATCGCGGAACGTTTGAACTATTCTCATATGATAAACACATCGGTATGAGTATCAGCGTCACTAACATGACTGTAAGTGAATTTTGGTGTTTTTTTTTATTTCTTAACCCTCTGACATACCATGGGGTGCTTTCAGAAGGCACATATTTTTAAATTTTTAATCACTAAAACATCTTTGAGCCAATTCTGCTGAAACTCCATATGATCCTTAAGGGAACCCCCTGTTGAAGCTTATACAGTCGCCTTTAATGTTCAGTTCACTCACCAGTCGGGCCGATCCGCGGAAATCTGGACCTCTAGCCAAGCCCCTTATTCAATTGTGCACATTCACTACCTTTGCTGGTACTCATTTGCTCCTGGCTGGAGAGACAATTTGCAATTTGCTTGAACTACTCTGCAGTGCAATAAGGAAAAAATATTGCAATTAATTTTTGTTTTCCATTTATCCAGGTTTATGGAGGCGGCCTGTTCAAATCCAACGACCGTTTCAACCTGACTGCGGCTCATCTCGTGGCAGTGTACTCTGGTGGCGAAATCAATCTGGATAACGGCGGTTATTTGACCAAGGAGGTTAGAGGTCAAGGTTACGAAGCATCGGAGGGACCAGGCCAAGGCTACGGTAATGTACCACATCAGAAAATCATTATTGACCACTTGATGCCGGAGGACGTATAAACGCATTTTGGCAATGTATAGTCACAGGGGCGGTTGACGAGTTATTAAAACGTCAGCTTTGCTGCTGTCTTCCACGGTTGATGTGTAAACACAAGTAGAAATGACCCTCGAGGGTCGGTATTTGTGGTGCTTGACTAGGTCTTAACGTTTGGCCAATCACAGTTGCCTTTTTAAAGAATTGGCATCAACCAGAGAAATTGCGTCCTGATCAAAATCACTTGAATACGAACTGGCAGTACCATGAAGCGTCAGCATTTTACAGTGCATGTAAAGTCCTACGCGGCCCTCGACCCCCCTCCCCCTTCTACACTCTGTAGAACCTCAAATATTGACAACTGTGGACGGCCCCCAAGTTATTTGTCGTCTCGTCAAAATAGAATTTGCCAATTTTATCAGACGGTATTTTGTGCATCCTGCAGGTAGTGTAACAGGCAGTAGCGGTGGCGGACACGGTGGTAGTGGGGGACGCGGTGCGGATCAACCCCTCGTGGGCTTAGCCTATGGGTCCATCTACAATCCCATAGACTATGGCAGTACCGGTGGCTATGGACAACAGTATGGTAAGTATCAATGTACATTGGATTTTAAAGCTGTATAAAGGATTTGCAGTGATTGACTGAAAAAAATGGAAGATAGAAGTAGTTCCAACTGTCCAATGCAATGATTTCGCACAAATATATGGGGGGAGTCTCGGGGTACCAGACGACATAGGCCCATAGGAAAGCACACATGTAAACAAACTGTGACGTCATTATGTTTCAGGTCCATTGAACTTTATGTACAGTAAACTTATCAGAATGCGTTAAAGATATCATAAAATGTTTCCAAAAATTCTGCTTTTTCTTCTAAATTATAAAAAACACTGGTTACCTATCTTTATGATTATGATTTCCAAAATATACCACAAACTACATACATACACAATTTCTAAACGTTTTAGTTTTTGATTTTCATATTTAAAAAATGCACTTTAAGCACTTGCACACTGCTTAATGTATAATTTTTCACAATTTCAGCTTTATGCAGCACGATATGTGGCAGAGGGTATCCCCCTACCATTGTTCCCCTATTGTGTCTCAAACATCCAAGGAATTTCCAAGGAATTCCTTTCAGTTTTTAGGGGGGGGTTGGTGCGTTAACAAAAGGGAAGAGTGTGTTGAGGTATAGGGGCGTTAGGGGGGAGTCCCTCTGCCACATATCGTGCTGGGTATATTATGCCATTCTTTTCTACGGTGAACACAGTATTGATTATGTACATCACATCTTGTAAGGTTCATGAACATATTACATAAAACTGCTGTCAATTCATTTTTTAACATGCAGGTGAACTTTATTTCGGAGACGAAAGGCTGAAAAATGTCGTCCTTAGGCGGGGTATTGGAGGACGTGGTGGAGGCACACTTAAGGTCACGACACGTCACATGATCGTGGATGGTATCATTAGCGTCAACGGAGAAACACCAGATGGCGTACACAGTGTCAATGCGGGTGAGAAAAATAAAATTTAAATTTTATGCCAATTTTACGGAAACTGTCAAGCGTCGCATACCGTGGTATTGTGGCTCTGTTGTCCGTGCAGCATCACCATGGTTCCAGCTTAAATAGGATGACAGCTTTGCACAATTTCTTGAAAGCATGGATACAGTTTTTCATTGTTTTCTCGGAATGTGGATGAGGTATTGAGCTGACTTACACACAGGTTGGTTTTTTATCATACACATCCTCAATCACACATGGAGATAACGCCGTTTGTATCAGTTTTCCAATACTGTAATCTAATGTAGATGAGGTACTGAGCTGACTTATACACAGGTTGGTTTTTATCATACACATCCTCAATCACACATGGAGATAACGCCGTTTGTATCAGTTTTCCAATACTGTAATCTAATGTAGATGGGGTACTGAGCTGACTTATACACAGGTTGGTTTTTATCATACACATCCTCAATCACACATGGAGATAACGCCGTTTGTAACAGTTTTCCAATCCTGTAATCTAACGTAGATGAGGTACTGAGCTGACTTATACACAGGTTGGTTTTTATCATACACATCCTCATTCACACATGGAGATAACGCTGTTTTAATGATTTCCTAATCGTGTAATTTAATTGCAAGTCGTGAGTTAATTTATTTTCTAAAGTAGGCTAAACACACCTACTAATTCTGTCAATATAGACTACTAAAGTGTGACCTCAGTTTCGAGGGTAACTGGGTCTGAACATTCGCTGGTAATCTGAAACATCCATTGGTAAAGCGCAGAGAAACGGTTCACTGGTTTTAGTGTAGACACAGTAAGCTTGGCAACACACAAAGGGTGACATTTTCACTTTATTAAATTTTTAAATTTTTAATTTTTGTTTAGGTGGTGGCTCTGGTGGCAGTATATGGATTGATTGCGAGGAATTGGACGGCTACGGTCACATGTCGGCCAACGGTGGGAGTGGCCGAAATAACGGAGGGGGAGGTGCAGGAGGGAGAATTGCTGTCTATCACCAGACCCTCAGGAATTTCAATGGCACGATAAGTGCTGGGGGAGGTAAATGCGGCCATCTTATTTTCACCATGGAAATCAGTGAGGAATATCTGCAATACCGTGTTTTGAGACCACCAGTTAGCTTCATTTAGCTCAATTGGTAGGGTGTCTGCACATTAAGCAAAAGGTCCATGGTTCGAATCCCGGTAGAACCAAGTTGTTTTTCACTGCATCCAGATTTCCTAAACTCATGGAGATTCGTATCGAAATATATTAACCAAATACACCCTAGATAAACATTATATGTGACCCATTCTGGCAAAAAAAAATAATCGGTTGTCAAACAGTCTGGGCTGATCATTAATATTTTTCTTTAAATTGACTTTATCAAGCATCACTAAGTGCAGATTTGGAAAAAAAAAAAAATTTAGAAGGGGGAAATAAATAATATAGTCCACATTGGGATTCGAACCTTAGACATCGTACACATAAGACAGATGCTCTGAGTTGTGAAATAAAATAACTTAAACTGTTTTTCATAGGGTACAGTGCATTCGAAGTTGGCGGCGCCGGCACAATTTACATCGAGCAGTACACAAACAACGCTACGAACGACAACGAAACCAACCTCTTTGAAGCTCGTACGACTCTGCACAAGACTCTAAAGATTGACAATAACGGTCGTCCCTATCCCCACGCTGCGACATACGACCACGGGGACCTCAGGAACTTATTGGATGGTCGTTACGACGACATTTCGCAGGCGGGAGGTATTACGTGGCTTTGGCATTCGTCCCACTCCTACAGCTTTGATGAGGTGAGATCATAATATACACAAAGTCTATTAAGTCGGCGAAAAGCCAAGCCGGGCCAACGGGCGTGATATTTTTGCCTGGTATTTTTGCCAAAAATCTATCATTCGTTAAAGGCAGAGGCTCGTCAGCAATATGCGCGCGCTAAAATACGCAGCTCCATAGCAAAGGCGTATTTCGTGGCACGAAATTGGCGCGTGCGCAGTGCTGATGAGCCTCTGTTTCTCTCTTGTTACTAAATCATTTCCCTTGAATTTAGTATCGTTGGAAAGCCCTGTTATTCCTCTTTACAGTGATGTCATTTGTTATGATTAATCAATTGGTGTGTAGTATAGGGGAATACAGGGGTGGGTGGAAAGTGAAATGTCACAAAATTCACTGCTATTGTCATGCAGTGCATTCCCCTTTTGCTTGGAGGATGGGAATGTGTCAATACACTTTTTGACAATAGCAATGCATTTTGTGACATTTCACTTTACACCCGCCCCGTATTCAGCTGTGCTGCACATCCCCCAATTGCTTAATCATAACAAATGACACATCATCGTAAAGAGGAATAACAGGGCTTTCCAATGATATAAAATTCAAGGAAAATTATTTTGCAACAAAGAGAAATCCTCAATCAAACTTGACTTTCCGAACTTTTTTTGAGGAGTTTAAATTGTACATTTTGTTCTATTAATAGATTCACGTCCATGGTAATGCCCATGTCGCAATTCTAAGCGACACTGAAGTGGACAAAATCGAAGTGCGCGGAGGTAAACTGATCGGAGATCGCTCGGCTGTCTTTCACATCGGCAGAAACCAGACGTTTGATTTTGCCTGGGTTGATGTCTACTTTGCAGCAAATGTCATGCTTTATAGGTATGTAAAATATCCTTAAACCCCCAAAGTAGCATACTATGCTGTTGTCGCTATGTGGTGCACGCCATTGCTTCGCAACCAACAATCTGCTTGCTTTATGACATTCTCTCTTACGGTGCACACAGTATTGATTCTGTACTCCACACCTGCCGGGTGCAGCACATAGCAACAAAAATTTGGTCTGTTGAAGTGGATACTAAATGTGCATGTGAAAGGAAATACGTTGGGGACACCATACATTATTCATGTTGTAGTTGAATCCATCACAAGTCCAGAGCCGATAAAATCACAAGTTCAGTAACAAGAAGCAAAGGATGAACACGCACAAAAGAATGCCTTTGTTGGAGTTCATTTGAATAGCTTGTGACTTGAATTAAGACCCAGAGAAGGCTTGTGATGGACTCGACTACAACCCTGATGTAAACCACGTAATAGTCATTTATGATTGGATAACGTAAACGTGTTTCAGATACGGTCAGCTCGAGCTCCCGCCACGCCTCAGCATGCGCGACGTGTGGATGGAAATCAACGGCACTCTCACCGACGTGGGCGACTTCACCGTGGACAGTAGGGGCGCCCTTTACATGTGGTCGTACGGCAATTCCCGCGAGCAGCCACAGGGTCGCTACGAGTGCGTGAACGTGACGGTTCGATCGGACGGAAAGCTTGAGATGCTGACCGTGGAAGGCGAGAATGAATTCACGCTGGAGGTGCAACGCTTTGTCGTGAATGCTGGCGGTTACGTCAGAACGAACCAGCTTCACGTTATCGCTGAAGATTTGACAATCGATGTTGCAGGTAATTTAGAAAAACCCCTTCTTCTTATGCACAGGTATTGCTATTATTGTTGGCATCACAGTTGACATTTTTTAATGATATAGGTTTTGACGCTCGAATTCATCAGAAATGCATACGCATTTATTTGTGGAAGTATGTATTTATGCCATTTTGACAAGGACACCATTTCTCTGGTTCTTATTCATTTTCACGTTTGCAATTTCATTTATAGACTTCAAATTTGTTCGCTAACACATCCAGATTGGAATTTGTGTCATTCAAATACAAACCTCATTCAATTTGGCACAAGCTTCGGGGCTTGGGCGAAATTGAATGATTTTCGCTAGTATTTCCAAATTGAATGCACATAGTTTTAAATTTGATCACAGAATTTTTCCGATTGCGTGCTCGAAAAACCGAATTGAATGCTCTCTTTAAGTAACTGAATGATGATCCCAAATTGCATTCAAATTTGCACTAAACTGAATGCATCTCAAATGAAATTTAGTTTTTATATTTTTAAGTGTAAATATATGTGGTAGATGTTTTTAACCAAAGTCTTATTCTACATGATTTCCACGCCATTTAGGTGATTTCCACGGCGATTTCAGTGGCCATGCTCTCGGCGCCGGCCCGGGTAGCGGACAGAGCATCGTACAAGGACAGCGTGGTGGTTCAGGCGGTGGCCACGGCGGCCGTGGAGGCCGGTCAAGCCGAGGAATCTACTCGGCCGTGGCTTACGGGTCCACGTTCGTTCCCAGAGCCATGGGCAGTGGAGGAGGAAATGGGAACCAGGACGATGGGGGAGGGCGGGGTGGAGGTAAGATAGTCACAAATTTCTGCAAAGGTTTGGAGTTTTGTTGAGGCAGATGCATCAAAATGTCATACTTTGGACAAGAACAAAAATGGCTTAGATTACAAACAAAATACATAATTCTAAGTGATGAACGCAATATCTAGTATGGTGACTAATCACCATTGAAATGAAACAACCAACTTGGGATGAGAGAAAAATTGGGTTCATACCACTGTGCCTCATAGCTAAGCTGGTAGAGCATCTGCCTGGTGTCGGAGGTCTTGGGGGAAAACCTGAGGGGGTATTCCACTGTGCCTCATAGCTAAGCTGGTAGAGCATCTGCCTGGTGTCGGAGGTCTTGGGGGAAAACCTGAGGGAGTATACCACTGTGCCTCATAGCTCAGCTGGTAGAGCATCTGCCTGGTGTGTCAGATGTCTGGTGGGGGGGGGGGAGAAACCTGAGGGAGTATTCCACTGTGCCTGATAACTTAGCTGGTAGAACATCTGCCCGGTGTGTCAGAGGTCTTGGGGGAACCCGAGGGAGTATACCACTGTGCCTCATAACTCGGCTGGTAGAGCATCTGCCCGGTGTGTCAGAGGTCTTGGGGAAAACTTGAGGGAGTATACCACTGTGCTTTATAGCTCAGCTGGTGCAGCATATCTGCCTGGCTTGTCAGAGGTCTCGGGTTTGAAATCCAATTAGGCCCAAGTTTGAATATTCTGAGTAAATTACTTTCTTTTCTTTCTTTATAGGCACTCTGCTTTTAGAGATCAGCGATGACCTTCGAGTTGAAGGTCGTCTCCATGCCAATGGTGAGAATAGCCATGGGAACTCAGGAGGTGGCGCTGGGGGCAGTATACTAGCGTATGTCGGCCATCTTGATGGAGCTGGGTCAATAGAAACCAACGGCGGGCACGGTGAGATTTGAACTTTTTTCTCTTCTGAGTAGTCTCATGCCTAGACCTGCTGGAGATGCTCGCCCATCAGTTATGGGGCCAATTTCATAAAGCTTTATCAAAAATTTGTTTGCTTTATAAAAATGGGTTAATAGTCAAAAGTGTATGTCAATTTGTGTTTTTAGCAAGAATGGCAGAACACCAGTCAATTATAGCAAAACACAGCAAATGTAGCCTTTCTTCGTGAAACTAATGGTGAAACGTCCGAATTATGTTTACTATATATTACTTCTTTATAAAGATGTGCCACATAAAAAAATATGAACATCTAACTGTCTAAAGTAGCCTATATGGTTTGCTTCATGTGGAGACCATGTCTGTTATAGTGCTGGGGTGGTTTTCATGCTTTAGCTCAGGGAGGCACTTCAGGCAGAGTGGCGCATCCTGCCTCATTGGCTCTTACGGAGGCTGGTGCCACAAAAGGTGATCATACATGCTACTGACCAATAAAATGTTACATTTCTATTTTGGTATCATTTTAGGATCCACATACGGCGGTGGTGGAGCGGGCGGACGCATAGCCATCTACTACACTCACTACAACTACATTGGCGTATTCCGTACACGGGGCGGCGACGGGCCCGACCAAGTCGGCGCATCAGGTACAGCTTACCTACAAGGAGGCGTGGACCCAAACCAACCACAACGCAAACTCATTGTTGATAACGACCGCGCATCCACCGGTCACTCGCGCATCGATGAACACGTCGCGCTTCCATTGTATAGTGTGGATACCGGTGGCCTGTCGGACTACTACACGTACGGAGGCGTTCATATCACCACGGACGGTACCCCGGTTCGTCACAATAACAATTGGTACTACCAACTCAGTCGTATATTCTACGGGACCGGTATGGACGGGAATTTTTACCGCACAGCACACAGGACGCCGAAGATCACGGTGTCTTTTCCATTTGAAGTTTATGCGTATGCGATGCGGGTTTACCCACAATGCACCAGGTGAGGATTTAATTAAAATATATACTTTTCATTGGTTACTTTTACACTGGAACTAAAATGGCTCCTCGGACGCCATTTATGGTCCACACCTGATTTGAATTATACTGCAGAGATGCCAACTTCTACGATTTATGTGTAGTTTGTACAATTGTTTCAGCCAATGACGATCAGTATTATGACACAAATTAGGACAGATGTAGTGCTTTTGTGAAGAAAAAAAAACTAGCGGCTGAGACAAACATTACTTCGTGTTCTTGTACTTTTTTTTACTAAAAGCTAAATTATACTCATATTACACGACAGTTACGCAACCAATTTCAAGATCTCGAGCCGGTTTGGTGGTTTAAAGGTTTATCATACCAATGGCTTTGTGGACGTAACCGGTTGCCGGACTCAGCAAGAACCTAATCAGTATTCACTGGTACTCATCGATTCTAATGTTGATAAGGTATGTGCACTCGGTGATATTAAGCTGAACTAATTAATTGCTTTCCAGTGACCCCTCCGTCCACCATTTTGGTTGTCAGTTTTCATGACCCACGTGGCTCGAGTGATAACCGGCCAAAAATGCAATAAAAGCGCATTGGTTGCACTTACCTCTGTTACGTAACCTTGCTTAATGTTGTTGCGCCATGGCTGTTGTATCGATAAAGATAAAAATGTATTTCTTCAGGCTAAAAATTGTGATAAAGCATAGCACTTTCGTTTTTAAAAGCTGCAGTGCATGCTCAAGAATTTGAATGTATCGCAACGCGCGCGTGCGGCATCTTCGAATGAAAGTACGCTGGTGAGTATATTTTACGCGTGCCCATGTGCGTCTAGTAGCGCGCGCGTGACCGTTGACCACTAAACATTCCTGGATGTTCTACGTCACGGAAAGCAATCAATAGTGGAAATTAAATGTCTTGATGTATGGTGTCTAGCATGTGTAAAACAAAAATCTCATAATCGGGGAAAGATTGGTCGTTGAAAAGAAATGAGTATAACAGAGCTCTATACTCTTTATTCAATGTAACAATAATTTTAATATGAGGGTCTTTCCACAGTAAAGGGGGCATTTTGGCAACACAGACCATATTTTCGAGGAATACCTTTGTCTGGTCTCAAAATAAAATAAATAAGTTTCAGTTGTTCTGAAGAGATAACTTAGGCCCAAAAAGGGTAACAAATAGTGTGACAACATGCCTTTCTAAAAACCCTGTGTACAAATTTCCAATATGCACTCGTAACCGGGACGGACGCTTGTTACATTTTAGGCTGTCCTGGTTACAAGCGTATATTGGAATTTTGTATACAGGGTTTTTAGAAAGGCATGTTGTCACACTATTTGTAACCCTTTTTTGGGAATAAGTTATCTCTTCAGAACAACTGAAACTTATTTCTTTTATTTTGAGACCAGACAAAGGTATTTTCTAGAAAATATGGTCTTTGTTGCGAAAATTCCCCCTTTACTGTGGAAAGACTCGGGAGTAATTTCTCTCAAAATGGAATTAAGACTATTTATACTGTATATACCGCTGTATTTTTTGCCCCAACTTGATTCAACAGAATTCAACAAAATCATACTTATGCAATGTGTTCAAATCAACAGATCTTTATTGAGCTAGAAGCACACGGTAGCTATGCTGCCTTGAACAAAGTTGAAGTCTTGGTGCAGCGAAACCCAACATTTTTCGGTGCCGAGATTCAACCGCGGTTTGCGATCGTCCCGGGAACTTTGATTGTCGGACCAGATGAAAGCAGGAAAACTTACGAATTTGATGAAGTAAGCTTTGTTTCTTTGAGATTTTCTTAAAAGTTGTTGTGACTTTAACACTTGAACAGAATTCTTAACTTAAACTTTGCGGAATTTATCGTAGAGTAACAAATTAGGGAAACTGTTACAAATGGTGTTATCTTATTTGTGATTGAGGATGTGTATGATAAAAACCAACCTGTGTATAAGTCAGCTCAGTACCTCCTCTACGTTCTGAGAAAACAATGAAAAATTGTGTCCATGCTTTCAAGAAATTTTGCAAAGCCGCCATTCTATTTAGACTGGTTCCATGGTTATATTACACAGACAACAGGACCTTGATGCCACAGTAGTCTGCAGGGGCCCATTTGCTTTCACACGAGGGCATCCTTGTAAAAGAAATTGTATGCACATGGGTCTGTCCACAGTACTGGGGTACATTTCTGTAACATTCAAGATCTTAGGTCCCAGTTCACTTCAAATGTCTTAATTTTATCTTTAAATTATCAAGCTAAACTGAGGAAATAACTTTTTCACCAAGGAGTACGAAAAATAGTCCTACAACATACATTTGTGAAAACCCCGTGCACAAATTTTCTTATTACGCCTGAAAAAAAATGTCACAAAATGGTCTGTCCACGTTACATACGTAATAGGAAAATTTGTACACAAGCTTTTCAAAAATGTATGTTGTGGCAGCAATTTCTTACCTTTTGGGGCAAAGGTTATCTCCCGAGAACAAAACAAGGACATTTCTTTAATTCTGAGATAAACTAAAGACATCTGAAAGGAATTAATGACTTATTTTTCAAATGTACCCCATTACTGTGGACAGACCCACATACATTTATATAAATTCATCTCAGTGGTCATCAACTCTTTAAGAAATGGTTTTTGATATCCACAGGTCATTATCAGAGGTCAGGGGTCACTCTCGATGATCAGTAAATATGCCGAGTCTTCGCAAATGGTTGTTCACGCCATGGGGGGCGACCGTAGCGGCCTGTTGACGTTATTCTGGGGTCACGTGTTAGACGCCACCATGCCTCGTGCCCTGATTCCATTTTCAATGCTGGCGCTTGCTGGGACCACAGTGACCTTGCCTGACATATTGGACTGCAAAAATGTGGAGATTGGAATTGATGGTAAGCAGATCTAAAAACAGACTCTTCACTAAGCGATTCTCGACTTAATTATGTCGGAAGTTAAACCTGCCTAAGGGGCCGTCCAAAGTTGTCAACATTTTCACAGTTCTACAGAGAGTAGTATTTTTCAAAACCCACTCCCTCTCCAAGAAATACTACTTATCAACATGTTGTCACTGCCATGAAACGTCAACATTTTACAGTGCGTGTAACGTCCTACGTGGCCTTTGACCCCACTCCCTCCCTCCCTACGCTTTGTAGAACCGTGAAAATCTTTGGACGGTCCCTAATGTTCCAGGCATTTACACAAGAGTCTACAAATTATGGCTTAATGTAGAAGTTGTCAATTCAAAAGAGTTTATGTACACTACTCACAAAAATGACTCAAATTGTTCGACCTGAATTTGTTTTGTGTTTTCTGAAGTAAATAATATTTTAAGGCATTTCTGATGACCGATAACTATACTCTTCAGATATGCCTTATTGGCGATGTGCCCCCTAATGTCACGCAAACTAAAACAAGTCCAGCAGCCGTTTTCACGAAAAATTTCGCAGCTTGCGCAACTTTTGAAAATGGCGTAAGCCCTATAGGCCTGTGTGTAATTATCACCGGAATGTTGCGCAGCTTATGCAATAAAAAGTTGCGCAAGCGAGCTTACGCAGTGCGCAAGGGTTCGTGAAATCTGCTGCTGGTTCTATGCATGCATCATGTTCGTCATAAATTCAGTTTCAGTATAAGGTCACACTTCATATCGTCTTCATATGTGATCTTTGGCATAGTTACTAAACCAAATTTATGTACGACGAAGTGCGCAGTGCACATAATGACTGATTTTCAACCGAGGGCAGTTTAGATTTAAATAAAAGAGCACATTGTCTATATTAATTACTGTAGAAAACACACAAAAAACTCAAGTCCGAGAAAAATTGGAAATTTTGGGAAAACAAAATCATATTTCATTTGAACTTGGGATGAGAGAAAAATATTTCATTTTAGTCTTTTTTTTTTTAGACCAGTATAGTTCATTTGCTGAACAATTACATAGGGGTTGATTTTTCCCTTTAAAAAAAATTTAAAAAATACACCTCCCCCCTCCTCCCTCCCCTTCCCACCCCCTCCCCCAAAAAGATACAACTGAACAACTTGTATTTGGTTTTTACAGGGAGTCTTCATAGTATGAACCGTTTCACCATCAGTTCCGGTTGCAAGGTTTCCCTGGAGTACAAAGGCGGCGGAAGGAACTACATCAACCATCTAGACATCAAGACATTTGGCTCAATGTACATCAATAATAATCAGCAAGGAACGGTCACGATCGAGGGCACGACTCTTAATGTTCGTAGCGGAGCGCTGGTGGGTATAGACACCTTGCACTGTTGACCATGTTGTGTTCTCTTATTAAAATGTGACAGTAGATCCAGAAAGTGCTTACTTATGCATGATGCACAGTTGCTGTGGTAATTGGGTTTAAACATTCACTGGTAATCTGGAATGCCCATTGTTAAACTACAGGGAAACGGTTCACTGGTTTTAGTGTAGACCCAGTAACCTTGGCAACACACAAAGTGTGACGTGTTCACTTTTAGTCTGTTCTTTGTAAACAAAGTTTGTAAGCTCATTGTCAAGTTTGTACTGTTAAAGGCTTATCGATAATATTCTTTTTGACAGCTGGAATCGAGCGATTTAAGTCTTCATTTTGTCAACATAAGCGTAGAGCCATCGGCCACGTTATCCATTGCCTTTGAAACGGAACTACTGCACGAGCAGGCAATAGGTAAAGTCGGGATTTATTTACTTTTTTAGAAGCTAAACATTTAAATTTCAGTATTTTGCTAATAATTTATAAATATCGAAGGAAGAATGTTGGTAAACTAGCCGGAAGAAATTTTTGCTACTTAGATGCATCAGTGCTTCAGAAAACCTTGAAAATCTATATATGGATTTTGTGTACAAGTGAATAGAAATCCACCTTCAGTTGTCAATTTCCAGCATGAAATACCATTTTGGACGGAAATAAATTCATGTGGTGTTTGTTACCATTGCTATCAACACTTTGAGTAAGGTTTTTCTTGTCAACTCATGAAAAACAAAATTGGGTCATTGCAAATGATACAATGTCCTTGAGCTGTTACTTGTACATTTGTATATAAACAAAAAGAAGTGTGGTTTGAAAACTTGGTAAAATTTACCGAATATCTACAATTTATTATTTTCAGGAAGCGGTCCCGGTCTAGTAGGATCACCAGGTTGCTCTGGAGCAGGTCACGCCAGTAACGGCGGCCAAGGAGAGAACCAGCCTCGCGTCGGTGCAGCCTACGGCTCGTTCATGACCCCTGACCTCTTTGGGTCAGATGGAGGTCACTCGACGTACCCCCACGTTGGCGGCTCGGGCGCTGGAAGGGTCTACATGAATGTTACTGGGATACTGACCGTTGACGGAATGCTTTCTGCCACAGGTAAAACGAATCATGTTTTTTTACCAGCTTTATCTTGGATATTTGTGACCTGAGCCATATTGGCTAATACAAAAAGAAAGATTGCATTGTTACTTAGACCGGGGTCACACAGCAAAATCTTTGTAATTACCATACTTACAATAAGTTGTGGGATGTACGCAGATAATTTATTGAGGGTATGCATTCTGCTTGAATCAGGGATGCCAGTCTTCCGGCTATAGCCGGAATTCCAGCTTTTTCTTATTTTGGAAAAAAAATCCGGCAAAGCCTTCTTTACAGGCCGGAAACGTAAACGGCCGGAAATATAAGGAGAATATATTTTCAACTCTTCAAGTCCAAACAAAATGGAAAATTGTCTCACTTACTGATCAACGATGTCCGGATATGGCATGTATGTACATGTACGTAGCACGTTTTTCCAATGATTTGCACACATGCAGTATGTCTGTATCACGGCCATAATCATTCACGGCTAAAGTATTGCGAAACCAGACTATCGATCAGAAGTACATAGAGGGCGCTGTATCCATACAGCAGTGGTTAGATCACATACATACTGACATATCCATTGCATTGCACTCATACTGTCAATGTACATACTGTACAGTATACTGTGCTCGCGAGTCCATGTGCACACATACATGCAGTTATGATAGTGGATTTTTTCCCGGCCCTGAAGGTAAGACCCACTGGCATCCCTGTTGAATGATTTTGTATATGATTAGACAATTGTATCTGTATGACAGACACACCTTGTCACAGGAATAGGTGAAAACAGTCATTTTGAAAACAAAATTGACAACATACCAATATCCCTAACTTATTGTGAGTAGTGTGAGGTTAAATATGGTCAACTGTGTTTGTCTCTTCTTTGTAGGCGGAGCCTATCGGTCCCCCGGAGCTGGAGGAGGAAGCGGGGGCAGCATTTTGATTGAAACAGAGACCTTAGATGGCGACGGAATTATCGATGCTTCGGGCGGGGCGGGGTATTCGGGCACGCTCAGTCCCCACGGTGGGGGAGGAGCAGGAGGCAGGGTTGCTATATACTACACCAACAATCACTTCATTGGTAAGGAGGGCGGAGTCATTGGGCGAGGCAGGGGCGGAGTCAAAAATTCAATTCTATTGCATGATTCAATTTAATTTATTATTAAGATATTTATTCAATTTATTATCCAGATAATATATTAAAAAACCTGAAATCAAAATGTAAAAGTTGAAAAATGCCTTGTGTCCCCATCGTTAACCCAAAATGGTAATGTAACCGTGAAAAATGGCACAACTGGGGATCACTCAATAAAACTCAATAAAAATCAATAAAAATGACACCCGGGATCTAAGGACCAAGTCGCGAACTGTTTTTAAAGAAAGGTTTAATGAATAACGACACCAAAATGAAACAGACCAAATAATCAACTGAAATTAAACAAACTAAAATCTTGAACTTGAAACCTGCTAAAAACCAACTACAAACGCCAACACTAGAAACATACTATAAAGCCAACACTTTAAAACCAAACTATAAAACCAACTATAAAACCAACTCAGTGTAAAGTAGAAAGTACTGGAGGAACTATCAGGGAAACCTGTCAACAAAACATAATAAAAAGGCAAAATTAAGAAAAGGGAATAAAATACACAATAAGCAAAGACCTAGGGGCTATGTACATGTATCCAGGGCAGCTAATGAATATGCATAGGGCAATAAACTATTATCTGGGCCTGGCAGAATAAACAACTTAATCCTTTTTACAAGGCCAGCAGGCCATGCATGTGGTCCAGAACAAAGACTATTAAAAAGCACATGGTCTTCTCAACTTAAAACTAAAGTTTAAAAAAAGGCAAAAGTGTACTCAAACGTCAAAACTTACACAATGTATAATGAAAACTAAGAAAATAACATCTAATCATAATCGGACCCTAAATTCAACCAATTTTAAAGTATAAAACTGAACTTCAAAACGTATAGGAAAATGCAAACTTTTCATCAGTTCTTTAACAGTATTTATAGTATACTAAAAAGTGTTTTAAAGAAACAAAAGTAATGAAAATGGTTTAAAATAATGAAAGAACTCACCAGCAGGGGTACAGAAACAAGTATTCTCTGGCAGGGAAGAAATGCTTAGATAAAACACACAGATCGAGGAGAGAACAGGTCTTATCTCTGTGCTGCCAGTCTGTACACTGACCAACAGTCACAGGACAGTGACCTTCTCAAAACCACAAATACTAATTTACATAAAAGGGGACACACTACATAAAGGACAAGTTACACACAAAAAGATGGGACACAGACAAGAGAAAACAGAGGGTCCATAGACAAAGTACACAAGGGGGAGAAACTCCTATTAGAAAAAGGGAAAAATTATACATATTAAAGGACTATATTTTCCTCCATCACAGTAACAAGTAGTGTTTCTTATACTCCTCAGAACATGTTAAGTAATGTTTCTTGTCAAGGTCAATAACCAAAGTTATCCAATAGTAGCCACCCTTACTGAACATAAGATTTGAAAGAGGATGAGTCAAGCTATGAGTACAAATTGCCTATCAATTGAGGGTGTGTTTGCAGAAACTTGAATTTCACTAAGTTGAACATGGATGAAAAACAGGGCGGTTTGGGGCACTTTGAGGAGAAAGCTGCAAGGCGGTTTGGGCGGTTAGAGAACTAATGCATAGTTCTGACCTGTCAATCAAGCCGAACCCGCCGACCAAGCACAACAGAGCTAGCAGACAGCGCCCACATAGGTCAAAGTGATGCAATCATCACAACAATCACGCGATTTTCTGCCCATACAGTTTGTATGTTGTATGCGCCAGTGACCGAGTGAATTTTGGTTTCAATGTCGGGCGATTCGCTGTTCAAAGGTAGGAAAGCGCATTTTTATGAATATATGTCATCCCTGCATTACTAGCCTTTCGCTCAGTGTGTGCTACGGTAACTGTCGACCCTAAAACATAAATACCTTGAGTTTTCTCCAATGAATCTGTGCTTTCCATGCCGAGTCTCGTTGCTTTGTACGTTGTGTCGCCATTTTTTGCGATGGCTTGTGAGCACATAGCAACAATATCTAAGGGGCGGGGTTAACTGGGCAATCTCGGAACTATGCATTTGTTAAACAATTTTATTGAATAAAAATAGCAAAACTATGATACCAAGACATTATTTTTAAATATTCTACACATTTTAGAAATTGCTCAGAAATTAGATAACTTTAGACCATTATAGAAAATTCAGCCAAAATCTGACTTTGGCTCACATTTTTAGGGTCTTTTTTTATGAAAGAAATTTATGATTTCTCTCGCCTCATATTTGTAATTAAACCCGTTTTTGCATTTTTATTATAACTAAGCTTTTTTTTCTAATTCTAAAGGTGATTTTGAGGCCACTGGTGGTGCAAGTGACTTTGAACCCGGCGGCCCAGGAACAGTCTACCTCCACAAACTACAACCTCACAATGGTACAACCCTACTGGACGCAACAAGCGACGAAGCGCGAATTACCCACGACTCGAACGTGACTGAACCGCTCACCAACCGAACACTGTACATCAACAACCGCGGCCGTCGCCCCCGAGACTGGAATCGCAACATCACCGACGGTTACGCCGACTACGCAAGCGTGTCGACCATCATGTGGTTGACGCCCTCTGAGCGTGCTCAAATTGATGTCGCGAGAAACGAACCCACGCATAACTTTACCGAGGACATAATTATTGACGAATTGCATATTTACGGTGCAGCGCAAATCGCGTATTTAAACCCCGAATATCACAACCATTCTTTGGATGTGCGAATTGGTTCGATATCGGGTGATCGGTCTGGAAAAATGCTTCTCGGTTTCAATCAGACTTTGTACGTCGCAAATGCGAATTTTCCAATGGACGTGGATATTTATCGCGGTGGTTCTGCGACACTGCATGGCGAGTTGAAAGTTGCTGGCGTTAGAATAAATGTTGAAGGTGTTTTGGGGAATGCGGAAAATATCACCATCTCAGATGGAGGTTAGTTGAAATTTAATTTTGTTTTATGTACAAATACTTTTTTTTAAAGTTGAAAACGTGAGCACTTCTTTAAAAAGTAGTGTCTCAAAAGCCTTGTTAAATGAGGCCTGCCATTCTAAAAATATATGAATTTCAACAGAAAACAAGCCAAATATACTCTCCCAAAAAAGAATTGCAATTTTCATAAAATGCCAATTCTTGATCAGAACAGAAATTTGTTGAATACAGTAATCGTTTGGATAACAAGGCACTCATTAACCAATCATTTTTTAATCGCTTTCAAGACTGTTCTGCTTCAGTTATTTCGTCCAGGTCCAGGTCTAAGAGGACCTGTTTGAATAAAGTTATTCCCGCAACAGTAAGATGTGACATTTCCTGTTTCTGAGAGAATCCTGTGCTTGACTGCTCCCAGAAAACACTTCGTTGGGTTTAAACCTGACAGAACCTGCGTAGGATGAGCTAACCTCTGGAAATTCAGGAGCTCAGGGAGGCACTATAGGCAGAGTGGCGCACCCTTCCTCAGTGGCTCTTACAGCATACCTGCCAACTAGTACGATTTTATAGTATTTGTTACGAAGTGTTAAAAGTGTTGAAAATCGTAACAATCGTAACGGTCGACTTGACCTGACTCTCCGCGCGCGCCGCATGTGTTGTGTACATGAAAACAGTGCAGTAACAGGTCAACTTGACCGTTGTACCAACTCGACCGTTGCAAGTTTTACTACAGTACGATTTTTTTACTCGGCAATGTTGGCAGGTATGCTACAGAGGCTGGTGCAGTCAGCCTTGCTACAAGAGGTGTTCATACACATTACTGACTGATAAAATGTCACGTCTCTTAGCCTTCTCGATCATTCGATCATAGTATAATTTGCATTCTTATTTTTGAACCGTAAATCTCTAGATATGATGCAAAAAATACAGAAATCTTTTGGTGAAAAAATTATTTGATTTTTCCAAACTGCTTGGTAGGTACATTGCTGATGCACGAAATGATCGACATTGACGGAGATCCAACGGAAACGTTAAACTTCCACACCATCGACATCCGCAACCACGGAACGATGATAACCAAAAACGGGCGAAACAGACGCACGCTGGATGGCAAATTCATTCAGGTTTACGGCGGTGGCGCGTTGATATCCACTAATTTACACATTGATGTTGACGTGTTGATTGTGGATTCCAAGGGTCTTATACACGTGGATGGGGAAGGATTCATGGGAAATGGTGAGAAAATCATTGAAATTAGTTATTATTTATTTATTATTTCTGGAATTGAAACCAAGGATTCCTCAAACGTGCCCACGGCACTGTAGCTCGTAAGCCTGAAGAAACCTGTAAAGAGAAGACGATGAAGAAATGCTCAGTTTTAGAGGTGGGGGGGGGAAACCCCTACACAATTTTGTATAGGGGAAAACTCACGGAATCAAGCAGGGACTGAGAACCCAATCCACATACTGACCCGGACGGGATTCGAACCAGGGCCACAGAGGTGACGGTTTTAAATTTCTATCATTCAAAAATTTCAATTTCTGAGTACCATTGATTCATGGGGTTATTGAAGCCAAAGAAAAAAATTGGGTTAAACAAGTTTCAGATTCCCGGAATGACCTCTATAACTTATACCTATTGGTTTCAAAATATATATATTTTTATTTTTTACTTTTTGCAAACTCCAATTAAAGAAGATGTCCAGATTACATTATTTCACCCCCCCCCCCCATTTTTACCATGTGTATTAAGATTTTGATACCATATCATTTGTCATACTTTTCTCATTACCATTCTGAAATTTCGCCTTCTCAATCCGTGTAAGGATATCGTAAAAAAAACCACAATGTTTTGTAAACTAATTTATCCGGTTCCATAAAGCAGTGCAGTACACCAACCTTTTTGCTTCCACATCCAAATTAGAGATTGCAAATTTCCTGTTTGCTTCCCATGGATAGTATTTTGGGGAGGTATTTTATATGATTGTTAGGTTTTATATGATTGTTAGAAAAATCTGAATTTTCTTTCTCTTTTGTTACTGAAGAGGGTCCAGGCGCAGGCTTTACTTATTCCGGAATCGGTACCGGGGCAACCCATGGCGGTGAAGGCGGATGCCAAGCAAACGCCCAACTCTCCCCACCGGCCTATGGCTCATTCACCACCCCTGCGGAATTCGGCAGCGGTGGGGGAAAATCGGGTGGTGCTGGCGGCGGGATCCTGTCCATGAATGTCAGTCGTTCTCTCAGAGTAGAGGGCGCCGTTCGAGCCAATGGCGCAACCAGTTCGACGGCTAAGAGCGGGGGTGGTAGCGGAGGCAGCGTCCATGTTTTTGTGAAGTATATCGAGGGATCTGGTGTATTTCAAGTAAGTGTGATATTGGTTCTGTTTTTGCCTTGAAATAAATTTTTTGTGTGGTGCCTAACAAACTAAACTAACCACATCTTTTGAAGTAATTTTTATTTATTGAATGGGTTTAATGAACTCCAATTCGCAACTTGTAGGCTGAATTGCATGAAGCTTATACAAGTGTCTTCCACCTAAACATCGAGATACGTAGGTGGGTGGTGCCATTGGCAGCCGACGACCAGAGACACCGGGGAATCCCCTTTCTCTTTACAAAAGAATGCTCTGGGATCTTTTAAGTGCATAACGCAACACACTGGACCAACAGCTTCACATCCTATCCGAAGGATGGAGCAATTGTGGTTAAGTACCTTGCTCAAGGGCACAGGTACCACCAGGTATCGAACCCGCAACACAAAATGTTCACGCCTGTTTTGAATCAACGATCCCAACCACTCGGCCACGGTACCTCACGAAGAATATTATAGTTTGCATTTTTAGCTGAATTTAGTTTTCACAGAGATCAGTGTTTGTGTAAATGTCCAATTTTGTGAAAATGGTCTAGTCTAGTAAATGTTGGTTTCTTTTAGGGTGGATTCACACAGACTTTTTGCGTGTAAATTTGACACGCGCTGCTTTGGGAAAAAGCCGTGGTGAGAAAATGTTGAGTGAAACAACGGACTGAAAATCATTGCACTTCGAATTCCCTCTAAACCGCTTTTTCTAAAAGTGACGTGCGACAAATTTATGCACAAACATGCTCACGATATCCCATATTCCCATATCTGTAGGCCAATGGCGGTAACGGGAACAACGGAGGTGGTGGCGGAGGTGGCAGAATGGCTCTCTACTTCGAGGAGAGTAGATTTGACGGTGACTTCGAGGCCAGGGGAGGGGCCGGTGTCATGGAGCATGGCGCATCGGGGACTGTCTATCAGAAAAGAACGCTCATCGGAGAAGAACGAAAGTCACTGAGGGTTTACAATCGATTCAATAATGCTTACTCGCAGGTTAGAGTCGAATCTTTCTCAACAATCAACAACCCATTTTGGTCTAAAGATTTAAAATTAAGATTAAAGGAGTGTCCAGATCACATTTTTGACTTCCTCATTTTTCCCCAAGTGTGTTGAGAATCTGATACCATATCATTTGTCATATTTTTCTCATTACCAATCTGAAATTATGCTCTCAACAGTCCCGTCGGACCTGGGTGACCCTGCCACCAATTAGCGACCCTGATCACGACCTTGATCTGCTAGACATCGGACAGTACGCCCACGTCGAGTTGGAAGCAGTTGATGAAGAAGGCTATGCGACAAAAGACAATTCGTCGAGGTTGCTTCGCGTTGCACAAACTGCAGGCGATTCGACTGCTACAGTCCATGTAGGAGAATCGGACGAGTTGTACATTGCGTGGAATGCTTCGCGATATTTGTCGTTCAACTTGGTTCTGTATGAGGTATGTTTTTCATTTCTAAAAAGCCCCAATACATCATTTTTCAGTTAACAAAAATTTTACTTTATCTAAGTATTACTGCATCTACATGTATGTGGCTGAAATTTCTACAAGGCAGTTTATAAATCAACATTATTCTTTAGTTATGTAATGCTGCTGTTCCTGTTTTTAAAACTTTTCTAATCATGTAATCTGTCTTTAACTATTTAAAATATGTTTCCTCTAACATTCCAAATTAACTCCCCCATTGCAGAATGGAACAGTCTCCTTACCGCAAGACACATTCCTCCAATCAGTGAATTTCGTTCTGTACGCCGGCGACCTGATTGGCCTAACTGATCTAGAAATTGGTCTCAACTCGCGCGTTACCTACCACCCCTCTGCAAGAATCAACTCTCCCACGCCGAGCCAAGCTAATTTGCATAGTCTCACTGTGTTGAGTGGTGGAGTCTTGGAGTACACGGGCAGTGCTGAAATGAACCAGGAACTTTCCATTCATCTGGAGGGGGATTTTGCCATGAAAGCAGGGGCTCTAGTGAATGCTGATCAAATTGACATTTCAGGTATGTCTGTCAATGGACCACTCTCACAGATGCCATCTTTGTGGGAAAAATGCTACTGCGGTATTAAACACCATCAAGAACATGTACGCACACCCTGGAAAATGTTCTAAATATGGGCGCATGTTGCTTGAATTTTGTTCGAAATATGGCGCAGCTGATGCGCGTCACAAACATTTATGCTCAAGATCCCGATGCACGTGACAGCTTGTAGGAAGTGACGTCATTTGAGAGTGATCAATTGGTGCAAAATTTGCCTGTAAAAGTATAAATTTTTAACATTTATACAAACAAATGAGATCATTCCTGGTCCTCCTGTATCGTGGGACACAACACGCTACACCTGCATGCAAACAAAACGGGCCCAAAATCGGTTTAAATTTGCTAATTTTTTGGACCTTGAATCTTTCAACCTCGACAGCCAACAGCATCATCATTGACCACGAAGCAACCCTTGACGTCAGCAGAAGGGGCCACTCCGCTGGAAAAGGCATCAGCCCCGGCATCCCACACGCTAATGGAGGATCTGGTGCCTCGCACGGTGGCAGAGGCGGGATGGGGGCTTACGTGGCTTCTGCAAGGAGGGCTTACGGGGATGTCCTTAAGCCTCGGGAGTTTGGAAGTGGGGGCAGCAGCGGCGGTGGAAGTGGGGTAAGGGTGGACTCACACTGATCATTTTTCACGCGTCGACCTGTGTAAATTTGACACGCATTGCCCCTTGAGCAAGGCACTTAACCACAATTTCTCCATTCTTGGGAAGGGATGTAAAGCCGCTGGTCCAGTATGTTGTGTGACGCACTTAAAAAAAAAAAAGCCAGAGCACCCTTTTGTGAAGAGTAAGGGTGTCTCTGGCTGTTGGCTGCCAATGTACCTATGTATCTTGATGTTTAGAAGATACTTGTGCACTTTATGCAATTCAGCCTATGGGCTACAAATTGAAATTTCTTATTTAAACCCATTAAATAAAATATGACACAGAGATGCAATGTGCTTAGGGAAGTTAGTTGGGGGCCATATAGACCATAAAGTATGTATGCACGGAGGGGGAGAGGGGAGGGGGGAGGGGTGGTCGGAGCCAATGCGTACACCCAACGTTAAAGTATATGGGTGACGTCACAAAATGTGTACAGGGTGGAGGTCTAAAAAGTCGGCATTTCGTGCGTACGTACTTTATGGACAGCCCCTTGATCTCTTTCCTTGCAGAATTCTTGCTCTGGTGGTGGGGTAGTGCGTCTTCAAGCCCTAAATCACACCTTGATCGATGGAAACATCCTAGCCCGTGGTTCTGACGCCAATATCCTGCAAACCGGTGGTGCTAGCGGTGGTAGTATATGGATCACAAGCAGTAGTGTCAGTGGTAAGATTCAAAGCGTGTTAGTATATACCCATTGCACCGGCGGCCATGACAGGGGGCAGGTTTTCATATTTAAGTGCCTACTCGTGCATAATGCATGATGACAATGTGACTGCCCCTGTCATGACTGCACGTGCAAAGAGTCTATTTGTTTGATTTTGCAAATTAATTGAATGCAGCCTTTTCACACGTAAATGTGACTTGCATCGCTTTGAAAAAAAGGAATGCGGAGGGAATTAGGAGTGAAACGACGTTTTGGAAACCACATAATCCCCAAAATGCTTTCCACGTGAGTTGATTCTGTTGTTTCCACACCGCTTTTTCTCAAAGTGACGCATGTTACATTCACGCTTGGAGACGCAACTTAGTCACGTGACTCTGCGACAAATCTTGGCAACGCAACTTGCAGCAATTAATCATGATTTGATGCTTGTGACTTGACAACTTTTTAAATTGACTTCTTCTTTCCTTTTAGGAAGAGGCAAACTTGTAACCAGCGGAGGCCATGCAACCTGCATTCCACACTGCAGCCAATGCGACTCTGAGAAACGGTGTCACCAATGTACGGACTACATGTACCTACAAGCTTATAACTGCGTCCCGGACTGCCACGACAGCGATAATCGGAGATACCCTAGCCCATTCACGCCGTGGTCACTGCAGCTTACGGGGCGGTACTGCGCTCGGGAAACAACCACTCGCACCAGGGTAAAATTTGGCCATGTTTTTGTGCATTCACTGTTCTATTAATAACTTTTTTTTAAGTTTAATAATTTTGTTATATTCATTCATGTTTTCATTTGGCAATATCTCACTAATTATAAGATTCTTGTTTTATCTATGTAAAATGAACACCTCATGTTTAAAGATAGTATACATGATTGGTAAACTGTTACAAATAGTTCGATCCCCCTGTGTGATTGAAGATATGCATGATTAAAACCAACCTGAGCAAAAACCAGCTCCGTACTTCGTCTACCTTTTGAGAAAACAGTCAAAAAAGAGTTTGCATGCATTTCGCCCTGAATCATTTCGCCCTGAACCACGGCCTGTGCACGAAGTGGTTTTGGGGCGAAGTGGCATTTGGGCGATGTAGTGTTTGGACGAAGTAATTTAGGGTGAAATGACACTCGGGCGAAGTGGTTTGGGGCGAATTAAATTTTCGTCTCATGAGACGAAAACTAATTGTTGTACTCATTTCTCAAAGACTATAGCACTACAGACAAAACCATTTCAGGGGAAGTTTTCTACGGTCATCATGTTTATATTGTGTAAGTTAGGCGTAAATCTGTGAACATTTCTGATTTTCGAGATTACCAATGATGTATACTGCCTTTAACACTGTCAAGACTTTTTATTGGTTTGTTTGCAAGTACTTTTACTGTAGTATGCCTTTCTTTCTGAAATGAATATCGACAGTTTTTAAGATATGGTATAAATGTCACCAAACACGACCCAACTTTATAGACAAATGTTATACGTCTCTTTTTCCCGTCATTCAGGAAATTGGCGGTGGTGGCGCTGGCGGTCGTATTGCGATACACACAGCCACATCAAACCACTTTGCTGGTCGCATGGAAGCCTACGGTGGCCGAAGTCACAATGAACCGGGCGGACCGGGTACCATCTACCTCTCAAACGTCGCGCCTAACGAAACCCAACGATCGTTAGTCATCAGCAACGACAACCGCAGTCCGACGCGACCGTATCTACCCACGGACCAATCGCAAGACAGCGCACGTGCCTTCATAGTCACCGAACCCCATCATGAAATCAACGAGTACACTTTTGAGAGGTGGGGTGTTTCAAAAATATAAAACATGTCAACCAGAGTTTTAAAATTTCAAGTGACTTGAAATAACCATATCTCTACAGGTTTTGAACCAGTGTACACCATACCTTTTGAGAAGTAGCAATGTTATAAAGTACTTTTCAGCAGGGTCATTTAATTGTTTCAGTTAATAGATATCAAAGTGACAAATCAGCAAAATTTGTGTTATGCATCGGACACTCGTCAGGTAATGCAAAAAGCAGTACGCGTGGGACATATAAACTTCTCAAAAAAAGTTCGGAAAACCAAGTTTGATTGACGATTTCTCTCTTGTTGCAAAATAATTTTCCTTGAATTTTATATCATTGGAAAGCCCCGTTATTCCTCTTTACGATGATGTGTCATTTGTTATGATTAATCAATTGGGGGATGTGCAGCACAGCTGAATACGGGGTCGGGTGTAAAGTGAAGTGTCAAAAAGTGCATTGACACATTCCCATCCTCCAAGCAAAAGGGGAATGCACTGCATGACAATAGCAGTGAATTTTGTGACATTTCACTTTCCACCCACCCCTGTATTCCGCTATACTGCACATCCCCCAATTGATTAATCATAACGAATGACACATCACTGTAAAGAGGAATAACGGGGCTTTCCAATGATACCAAATTCAAGGGAAATGATTTAGTAACAAGAGAGAAATCGTCAGTCAAACTTGACTTTCCGAACGTTTTTTGAGGAGTTTTTTTCTAAAACGACCATTCCAGAATGAAATTTGTTGGTGTACACAAGCTAGGTAATGCCCAACACACAAGACATTTCATGAAACATGAGAAATAACTGATAGTTATTGGTCAGCAGCCTGTTACAGGAATGAATTTGAAATTTCATGTAATTTTTAAACACCCTAGGTTGACTCTTACAAGAAAAGCTCATCTGTCCTTTGAGAGTTTAGTCAACAACGGCCGTTTTGATGTGATCGTGGATCATGTGGACGGGGATCGAACTGGGATGATCCATCCTAATCCTGATTATCCAATCACAATCCGGGATTCTGCGTCGCCATTCCCAGCCGGATTCCGAGTGTATGAAAATACATACGTGAGCTTCCCTGAAGGTATGAAAACTGTGCATCTAGCTGTAATGATACAAATAGGTTCTGGTAACTTCAAATTCCGTCAGTGTAGATGGTGAACGTTTTTGACCATTCAACTTTATTGGGCTGTAAAGTTGGCCACAAATCAATTTGAGTTTTCTTTTTTTACAGTTTCAGAAAGAACAATTTCCAAGCTTTAAAATTATACTTGTTTGAAGTTCATACGATATTTTAAAGTGAAATAACAGTTCACTAAATCTGCCACAAAATGAAAGGGATCAGAAAGATTTTTTGATTTTCTTCATTCATCGTCTGCCACTACATTTTCAGTGTGTACATTCGTTTTGTCACCAGTTACACGATTGGAAGGTTTGCCAGTCAATCCAGTCTTCATAGAGGGCGCCATTGATGGAGTTCAGTATCTCACTGTGGGCCAAGGAATGCATGTTACCATCGGAGACCATGTAAGTTGAATAAAATTCACGTACAAAGTGGTTTTGAAATACCTCTTTTGGAAAAAACAATTGTTTTGTTTCAAATCTCTGTGTAGTCCTGCTGTTTTTTTTTTGATTCTGTGCTCCTCCTCGCCCTCTCCCACCCCCTCCCCCACCCCTTCCCACCCCTCCCTCCCCCTTCCCTCCCCTCCCTCTTCCCTCCCCTCCCTCCTCCCCTTCCCACCCCTCCCTCCTCCCCAAATCAAAAACCCTTCCTATAGGCCTAAACGATGACATTTTCTTTCCTCTTTCAGGGTCGATACTTTGGACAACCTGATAAATCCTTCCAATTAGACACCTTGCATGTTCTCCCCAGCGGTCGTCTGTCGTCTTTTTACCCCGACGGTCTGTCATACAACCCACGATTTGACACATTAGATCCATCGCTTAAACTAACGCTGAGTGGCATACTGAAAATTCATCCTGGAGGAATGATACAGGTATATTAATTTATTTTGCCAATTATGCCACATGCTGTTAATTAGGGTTTGTTTTTGCCCTTACCGGATGTAATTATTGAACACTGTATACTCGGTGCTTTCCAGAGACACTATGAAAAACTTCATAGCGCGCTCGGGTGCCACATGCTACTTGATTATAAATGTCTTGCTGAATTTATACGGTTCAAAAAAAGGAAATGCAATTTTCTTAAAATATCAATTCTTGATCAGGACAGAAGTTACAGTGAACTTGTGGATAACAAGGCACTGATCGACCAATCACTTTGGAATCGCTTTCAAGACTGTTCTGCTTTAGTTATTTCCTCCAGGTCCAAGAGGACCTGTTTGAACAAAGTTATTCCCGCAGTAATGAAATGTGACATTTTCTGTTTCTGGGAGAATCCTGGGGTTAAGGGCTCTCAGAAAACTCATTTTGTTGGATTTCATCCTGATTGAACTTGTGTGGGATGAACTGTCTTCTTGGTCCGCACATTTCTCAACTCAGGGAGGCACTTCAGGCAGGGTGGCACACCCTGCCTCAGCGGCTCTTACGGGAGGTGGTCATACTTGTTACCAACCGATAAAATATCTTTATTGTTCAGAGTATAAAGTGCCTTCTATTGAATTCATGAATTTATGAATTATTCATGGTTATGAATTATTCATGAGTACGAATTATTCATGAGTACGCACATGAATAATTGATGAATAATTGTTTACTCTTCAGTACGAGTCTTTGTGTTGGATTAAAATTGTGTTTCAGACCAATTATCTGGAGGTAAACGCCGGGCAAGAAGTTGAAATCGACACGGCCGGCTTGATTGACACGTCGGGACGAAGCCCAAATATTGAACATGGAGGAATTGATGGTGTCAACGGTATGCTCCACAATTTGATTAAAAGTGCAACTTTTGTTACTTAATACTTAATCACCCTTAATCTGAGCAAAAATTCGTGCATCATTGCACCAAGTTACTGTTTTCGACAATACATGGGGATTGGGTGTAATAATCAAGTTCAACTGTCTGCTTGAACAATGACAAGATGATTGATTTTCTGCGGTAAAAGCCCCTGCAATGAATAGCATTTGTTTTGTATACATGTACTAACATATAGGCCATGCAGACAGTTTGTTTTGTCCACAAACATATGGGGGCCTGCCAGGAAGTCTGGGTTTGCCGGAGAAAATCTGTATCAAACCTTCACTGGGGCTTGAAGGTGTACTCAACATATTTCTTTGGGCTCTCTCTAAAAGGGGAACTGGAATTTTAAAAATTTGTCTGTTCAAGCAAAAAAATGTATTTTTCACCTTTAAAAATTTTTAAGATTTCTTTTTTTCGCAGGAGCGTCCGGTGGTGGCCATGGCGGAAGCGGTGGACAAGGGAATGGTCAAACCATCGTAGGTCCGCCCCGTGGCTCCGCGCTTTCCCCTGCGACATTTGGCAGTGCTGGCGGCACCGGTAACAAATCACCCTCCAGCTCAAACTCGGCCGGTATGGGCGGCGGTGTGATATTGATCAGTGCCCCTGTGGTCGAGGTTGATGGTCAGTTGAAGTCCGAAGGCACAGCGGCTGGTCAGTGGTTTAGTGGAGGTGGTAGCGGGGGAACGGTGGTTGTACAAACACAACAGCTCCGTGGACAAGGTATAATGACAATTTTTATTTTTTTTTCAAACTGATTTTTGTAATGACTGTGACTCTGGACTTGAGTCGACTCGAGTCCCGATTCTCACCGACTTGACATAATAATAATAATAATAATAATGATTAGATTTGTATAGCGCACATATCCACCCTGCAGGGTGCTCAAGGCGCTGTTACCATTATTACCGCTGCCATCAGGGAATCACCAGAACCATTTCGCTTCAACTAGGTGGCTGCTGGTCAGGCGCACAACCCTATCAGCAGTTAGATTGTGGCATTCCCCTTAACAGCTTCCCATATATCGCTTGGGTTGACGAGGCAACTGGGATTAAGTGCCTTGCCCAGGGACACAGACACGTTGGTCGAAGTGGGGCTCGAACCCCCAACCTCTGATTGGGAGTCCCGCGTCATACCCACTAGACCACACATGACTTGACTTAAGACTCGAACCTCAAATGACTTGACTTGGACTGGAGTCATTGACACAAATAACTTGACTTGACTCGTACTTGTCATTTTATGACTCGAGTCTGCATAAATGAACTTTTGTGAAATTCTTTTGTCATTTTGAGGACTGAATACTAGATATTGTGTTTGTTACTTTGCCATGTTGCACTCCCATGCAATACCGAGAGAAATATTGGGTTCATAGGGAAACCTAGGAGAGTATACCACTGTGCCTTATAGTTCAGTTGGTAGAGCGTCTGTCCAGTGAGTCAGAGGTCTCGGGTTTGAATCCTAATAAGGCCCTTACAATTTTTCTCTTAAACCAAGTACTGTGGTCATTCACACATTTTTAAAAATTTACCATAGGCCAAATATCAGTGAAAGGGGGCTCAGTTCCGACTGTCTCCACCGGGAAAGAAGGGGGAGGGGGCGGGGGTGGTCGAATCACCCTACGTTATCACAACACGACCTACTCCGGCCAGCTTGAAGCCCAGGGCGGATATAGCGTCTACGAGTCCGGCGGGGCAGGGACCATCGTCCGTCAAGACCTTGATGCCAACGAAAACCGACTCTATGTAGATAATAAGTTCATTGGAGCGCCTCGAGTTGTGGAGGTTAGTCAGCCAAAAGGAGCTTGTCCAGATTTCACTCTAACCTAACAATCATATAAAATACCTCCCCAAAGTATTATCCATGGGAAGAAAACAGGAAATTTGCAATCTCTAATTTGGATGTGGATGCAAAAAGGTTGGTGTAATCACTGCACTACTTTATGGAACCGGATAAATTAGTTTACAAAACATTAGTGGTTTTGGGATGATATCCTTGAAAATATACAGATTGAGAGTGTGAAATTTCAGAATGGTAATGAGAAAAATATGACATATGATATGGTATCAAAATCTCAACACCCCTCGGGAATAATGGGTGGGTCAAAATTGTAATCTAGACACACTTATTTAAATTTGGTTGGATTTTAAACCTGATTAAACCTGCGTGGGATGTTGAGCTGGCCTCCGGACCCATGCATTTCACAAACGACACTAGAAGTGCAGAAGCTCAGGAAGGCACTTCAGGCAGAGTGGCACACCCTGCCTCAGTGGCTCTTACAGAGACTGGTTCAGTCAGTCTAGCCAGAAGAGGTGTTCATGCACGCCACTGACAGATAAAATAAGCTACCAAGCCTCCTTGATCTTTCAGTATAATTTACTTTTTGTTGTCTTCAAGGTTGACTATCCCGGACTGACATCAATTCACAAAGGTCGCGACAGCTGCCGTACGTGGCTACTACCTCCCGAGGACAACTCCGATTATGAATTCCAAGAAGTTGATATCAGAGGCCAGGCACATCTTGCTCTATTCAAAACCTATAAAAGCGACTCTCAGAAAGTGGTTCTGGAAAGCAACAGTGGGGATGGTTCGGGATATTTCCACGTCGGACCTTTACAGGTTTGTATGACCAACTTTCCATAAAAACCGGAGCCAAAATGTGACATTTTGATGCATTTGTGAAGATGGTTTTTCCAAGTTACCACAATTTTTTTAAAAGGATTCCTTAAAAGTGCTTGAGGCACTGTAGCTCGTAAGCCTGAGGAAACCTGTGGAGAGAAGACGACAAAGAAATGCTCAGTTTTAGAGGTGAGAGGAAACCCCCTACACAATTCTGTATAGGGGGAACCCACGGAATCAAGCAGGGACTGAGAACCCAATCCACATACTGACCCGGACGGGATTCGAACCAGGGCCACAGAGGTGAAAGGTGATGAAAGTACCAATACGTCAACCTGGGTTAGGCATTTTTATTTGGCGGCTTGAATTTTGAAAAATATTTAAATTTTGAAGCCAAAATGGTCGACTCATAAACAAAAGCCTTCAGACTTGTTAAAGGATTTTTATTGATTACTTGAATAACACCCCTATTAGGTTCTGAAAATTGACTTGCCCGCAAGCATCCCAAGGCTAGCATGGAACATACGACTCTATGAGAGGGGTGAACTAGACATGCCTGCTAATCTGGAGGTGCACGATTTGACACTAATCTTGGAAGGAACCATCACTGGAGTGAGGAATATTTCAGTTGGCAAAGGCGGGGAGGTGCATTTAACGTAAGTATCCAAAATAAAGAAAAATCTCAATATAAAACAATTTATTATGTAATTTATTGTAGAAAACACACAAAAATCAAGGCCAAAAAGTTGGAATTTTTGGAAAAATTCCGTTTGAATATTATTTTTTTTGTGACCAATTTACATAAAATCTTTTGACAAAACTGTCTTTATTTATTTTTTTTTTTTTTTTGCACTTTTATTTCAGTCATGTGACCAATGCGACATACCACACTTCCGAGACAATCTCCTTTGATCATTTTGTCGTTCACGGCGGCGGTAAGGTGTACATCAAAGGCGGTACACAGGGACTTCGCTTGCTGGGCAACAAGCTACACTTGGAAAGCGGCGCTTACGTGAAGGCCGATCGTCTTATTGTCAACGTGACTGATATGATCGTTGAAGAGTTAGCTACGCTCGATCTCAGCTCGGCATTTGTAAGTAATTTTCTTAAAAGGGGCGTGTTCAGAAAAATGGTGGTTTTTCGACTATATCATTGAAAAAATACGGATTGAGAGTGCAAAATTTCTGAATAATTATGAGAAAAGTATGACAAATTATATGGTATTAAATTTTTAACACCCATGGCTCAAAAATGTGATATGGTCACGCTCCTTTAAATTCCACTATTGTTATGTAAACTGCTTGCGCTCTCCTGCAACACCGAGAGAAGAATTGGGTCCATAGGGAAAACCTGAGGGAGTATACCAACTGTACCTTATAGCTCAGCGGGTGGAGCGTCTGCCCTGTGAGTCAGAGGTCTCGGGTTCGAATCCCGATAAGGCCCTTACAATTTTTCTCTCAACCCCGGTTTGGTTATGTAAACTGTATTTGAAACCTTTTAAGGTTCAAGCGCTTTATTTAATTTGTCTAAACAGTACGGTAACGAACACAGCAACACTGGTAGGGGCATCGGCAACTCCGGGGCAGGTCACGGAGGTCAAGGAGGCCGAGGTCAAGGGTCATCAGGCGGTGGTCTGTTCTACGGGAACGTTCTGGAGCCGCAACATTTCGGCAGCAGCGCAAGCGATAACAAAGTCAATGGAGGCGGTATACTGACTGTTCACGTGGCAAAGGAACTTAGAGTCGACGGTAGGAATTTGTTTTGTTTTTTTCTTTTAACCTCAAATCTTTTGAATAAGAATAGGTGATTTCTTTTAGGGATAATGACCCGGGAACCGCCGGGGTGAATTAATTCAATAGAAATGTGCAAAAATTTGATACAAATGTGGATAAACTTCCATTAGTTTGGGAAATCTGGATGCAGTAAAAAACAACTTGGCTCCACCAGGATTTAAACCTTGGACCTTCTGCTTAACGTGCAGACGCCCTACCAATTAAGCTATGAAGCTAACTGGGGGATCCTCTATAACCGACCTCCTAGGGGCTTCCTTGGAAAACTGTCCAGAATCCATGTAATACTTATATATATATATAATGTTAGTTCAATTATATTAAAACATATCATTTGTTATCCATATAACTGATCCTAATTATTTAATTATTAACAATTACTTAATTATCTTTAATTAATACCAAGTATTTTATATATTAACTTAATCCCGCCATGAATATGGCCTCTGATGCCGGCATGGCGTTAAACTCCAAACTCACTCACTCACTCACTCACCCAAACATGGTAGTGCAGTTGTTCCTCACTGATTGGGATTGGCTATCAAGTGAGCTTAGCAAGCCCTACAGAGGGATAAACCCTTCAATGAGATAACCACCCCTCTCAGAGATCACCACCCCTCTCAGAGATCCCCACCCCTCTCAGAGATCACTTAAGATACGACCCAAACCCCAGGATTTAGCTGTATCTGTGCCCTTGAGCAAGGCATTCAACTACAAATGCTCCGTCCTTTGGAAGGGATGTAAAGCCATTGGTTCAGTATGTTGTGTAATGCACTTAAAAGATCCCAGAGCACTCTTTTCGTGAAGAGTAAGGGGATAATTCCCGGTGTCTCTGGCCATCGGCTGCCAATGGCGCCACCCACCTATGTATCTCGCTCCTCTTTGGCATTCATCAACAACTACTCAACAAACTCCAGCGGAGACAAAACACTGCAGCTCGCCTCATAACGCACACCAGACGTTTTTCACATATAACCCCCATTCTTCAACAACTCCACTGGCTTCCCGTTAAATTCAGAATCATGTATAAACTTATGCTCCTCACATATCGTTCACTGCATAACATCTCTCCCCCATATTTGTCCACACTATTAGCTCCATACCAGCCCAGCCGTTCAGGTCTTCGGTCTGCTAACCAAAATCTACTGGCTGTACCGAGATCGTATAGGTCCTGGGGAGACAGATCTTTCCGTATAGCTGCACCACGTCTGTGGAACAGTAGATATCCGGTCTAGTACATCACTCATTTCATTCAAAACTGCACTCAAATCATACTTTTATAATCTTGCCTACGACACCACACTGTAATTTTCTTTTCTTTCTCCAGCGCCATGAACGCCTACTTTTTGGGTGGATGTGTGCGCTATATAAATATTCTTTATTATTATTATTATCTATGTTCATTATTTGTATATCATGATTACAAAACAGGAACAATTCAAGTGAATGGTCAGGCTGGTATGTCATCTGGCGGTGGGGCCAGTGGAGGGAGTATCCTGCTGAACACACATCACTTCACTGGTGTTGGTGCCATTGAAGCCAATGGAGGCCCTGGTAAGCATTAATAGAGCTTGTTCAGATTTTTCCAGAAAATGGATTTTGTTCTAACCTAACAATCATATAAAATACCTCCCCAAAATACTATCCATGGGAAGAAAAAAGGAAATTTGTAATCTCCAATTTGGATGTGGAAGCAAAAAGGTTGATCACTGCACTGCTTTATGATGTAACCTGGGGCCAATTTCATAAAGCTTGTTTTATGAAATAAAATTTGTTTGCTTTACAAAAATGGGTTAATAGCCAAAATTGTATGTCAACTTGTGTTCTTAGCAATAATAGCGGAACACCAGTCAATTGTAATACACATCACATAAGATTTTGACTGGAAACCCATTTTTACAAAGCAAATAAATTTTGCATTAAGCACATTTTTCTGCTAAACAGCTTTATGAAATTGGCCCAAAATATGACCAAAAAATATGACAAATAATATATCAAAGTCTCATCACCCATGGGGAAAGTTTGGGTCAAAAAAATGATCTGGTTCAAGCACCTTCAATAGACTGTATCAAATAGCTGCCATATTGTAGAGCAAATTCTTTGTTCCTTGAGGACATGCATGGTTGCACATGTTGTGCTTACATTGTTGACCAATTTAAGTATCAAAGGTTGCCCTACAAAATGGCTGCTATTCGATATGGTCTATAGGCATAACCCTAATTTGTTGATATTGTTTTTTCGTAGGCCATGGTTCGGTTGGAGGTGGTGGCAGTGGGGGACGTATAGCATTGTACTTCACTGAAGATAGTTTTTCAGGACGTTTCACCGCTTTTGGTGGAAGTTCAGCCTATGAGGCTGGGGCAGCAGGCACTATATATCGAGAGTCAAAGGTCATGACCCCTAGATACAGGAGCCTACGCGTGGATAATAATGGGCAGATAGCTCGAGAGGTAGGTTTCTGAATGAATGAATGAGCAATAACATTCTTTTTCGTCCATTGAACTTTGAGAGAAAGTTTTTGATCCTTAGGCCGGGGAGAACTTGGGGTGTGGGAAAATGTTATTGTGTACTTCTTTTCGTTTTGTGGCAGGACTCTGTCAGCAACTATCACAATCTTCGCAATGACGCGGCTGTGACATGGATCAACGCAATCACCGTCGGAGTTGAGTACATCTTCGACGAACTGATCCTGCGTGGAAATGCGCATCTTGCCTTCGAGTCTCGCGCCGAGACCAACACCGAGCGTTACTTCGTCATTCAAAAACTCATCGGTGAAGAAAGTCGCGAACATCAACGATACGCCATGCTTCACACGGGACCGAATCAAATCGTGACAATACGACAAGCAATGTATTATTTACCCCTCAACCTGCGCGTCTACGAACATGGATCCTTAAACTTGCCAAATCGCGTCATGCTCTACCGCTCCACAAATGTCATCGACGGCTCCCTAGGGGGCGCCAGTGATCTGTCACTCGCACACTCCACGCTGAAATTTGGCGGGAACTCGAGATCGGTCGTGCAAATGATTCGCACTACTTTCAGCTTCGACACTCTACGTGTTCAACCGGAGAGTATCTTGGAATTCAAGGGTTGGAATGGCCAGTACGAATTGAAAGTAACAACGTTGGAGATTGCACCGAGTGCACAGGTACTGGGACGAAGGTTGAGAGTCCGTGCCCAGACCGTGTCATTGGCTGAAACTGCGGTACTTAGCGTGGACTACGGTGGATATGACAACAATGGAAGAGGTATTCTGTTGGTTCTTTTTTTCAAAAGATACCCTTTATATGTAAATTAACCACAAAAGAAATGCAAGAATTTTCTCCACGTTTTCATTAACCGACGGAGATGCACCGCCTAAAATTTACACGGAGGCTCCAAGGGAAAGACTCCGGAAGGCACTTTGTATAATGCGTAATTAACACTGTTTGGCAAACACAATCCTTTCTATAATGGCCTAAATAGTTGAATGGAGGTCCCCTCAAGACACAGCTGTTTACTGGGCCTGCAGTAGGATGATTGATAACTGCTTTTATACACAAGGCAGCAAAAGGGCCTAGGCTTGAGGCTAAGATTCCCCAGGGTGGACTGGACCGGAAAGCGATATCTGGAAAGTTGTTAGGGGGAATGCCACAATCTAACTGCTGATGGGGTTGTGCACCTTGGCAGAGTAGCTACCTAGTTGAAGTGAAATGGTTTTGGTGATTTCTTGATGGCAGTGATAATAATGGCAACAGTGCCGGGAGTACCCTGCAGGATAGACATGTGCACTATGCAAGAATCTACGATTATTATTATTTTAAAAAATGTTTTATTTAAATCCAACCAAGGCATCTACTTTGCTGGAGCAGGAGGCAGCCACGGAGCGAAGGGAGGTCTTGGCCAGGGTAGCCCTGATTCGGGTCCGCATTACGACTCCATCTTAGCTCCCGAGGACTTTGGTGAAGCGGGCGGCTGCGGAACGCATCGATGTGATAACGATGGGGCTCCGGCGGGTGGGGGCGCTCTTCACATCCACACAACCACCTTGGAGAATCTGGGAACGATTAGCGCAAGGTAGAAAGCGTGCTTCCAGAAAACATCTACTATAATAAATCCTAGGCTTATTTCATATTGCCCCTCATTTTATATTGCCCTTTCATATTGCCCCTCATTCCATATTGCCCCTCCATATTGCCCCTCATTTCATATTGCCCTTTCATATTGCCCCTTGTGCCAGACTGGGTTAATTTAAGGAAAAGGAAAGGAAGGGGCATGCGCGATATCCGAGTAGTGTGCTGCTACAAGTTGCTCCAAGATGCTACGAGTTGTCCGAGTTACATGAATCATCCCGAGTTGTCCCATGTGTTGTCCTGATTTCCCAAATTCGCTTGAAGCTTGTTGAAAACTTGTGCCTGAGATTTTTCCGTCTGGTATCCTTAATTCCATGTATTTACCTACTCTTGTTTCAGGGGTCAGGACGCAGCCAGCGTGCCTTCATACCAGCGATCAGGGGGTGGTGCTGGGGGGAGTATCTGGATTGAAGCTGACACCGTCGTATCAGAGGGTAATAGACTTCTAAAGTGAAAACGTCACCCTTTGTGTATTGCCATGGTTTTTGGGTCTACACTAAAACCAGTGAACTGTTTCCCTGCGCTTCAACAATGGACGTTTCAGATTACTAGCGAATGTTTATACCCAATTACCATCACACTTTAGTAGTCGATTGACATAATAAAGATCTGTTATGTTCAGAGGGAGTAGCAGGATTCCAAATTGAAATAATAGTTTTAGCCAAATGCACATTTTGACGGCAAAATTGCTAAGATTAATAGTGAAGTTTGTCGCCTTGTATTTATTTATTCAACCACATCTAACGGCGAGTTAAATTGCCACTTACAGGATACATGTAGGTATATAATAAATCTATAAAAAAATAAATGAATATACACATAAATTCAGAATTAGAAACATTGTATAAATAAATAGATCATTAAAAGCTAGGAATTAAACGAACAAAAAAGAAAAAGGAAACTTTTTATTTAAATACCCACACAGCTATTCCCTATCACAGCTTGAACACACTTGCTCCGTCCTTCGGAAGGGATGTAAAGCCGTTGGTCCAGCGTGTTGTGTAACAACGCACTTAAAAGATCCCAGAGCATTCTTTCGTGAAGAGTTAGGGGATTCCCCGGTGTCTCTGGCCGTCGGCTGCCAATGGCGGCACCCACCTATGTATCTCGATGTTTAGTTGGAAGACACTTGTATTAAAATTTCATGCAATTCAGCCTACAGGCTGTGAATTGAAGTTCATTAAACCAATGAAATAAGATTAAAACAAAAATGGAATTTTTCGGACAGATCTGCGCAAGGTTAAAGAGTAGGTAATAAAGTAGAATCTTTATGTAAAACATTCAAACACAAAACAAATGCAATTGGAAAATATGTTATGTATCTCATTTTAGCAATGTATGTGTAACAAACTTTAGAAATTAAATGACAAGAGTGTAGTGGTGTACCAGTTCGGAGTTGGGAAACCAAAAAGTATGTTTTATCAAACTTTCAGGCATCATTGACGCCAGCGGCGGTCAAGGCGATAATAAAATTGGAGGCGGTGGCGCTGGTGGCATCATCTCTATATCCTACAACGATGCGCAGGTTACCAACTCGCCCATTGCATGTGGTGCTGCAGGGTACCAGCCTGGCGGCTCTGGGTTTGTTTACTTAGTACGACTCAAACCAGGCCAGCTCTACAATAAGGTATATTCAGATTTTTGCAGAAAATGGATTTCGTTTTAACCTAACAATCATGTAAAGTACGTCCCCAAAATACTATCCATGGGAAGAAAACAGGACATTTGCAATCTCCAATTTGTATGTGGAAGCCAAAAGGTTGGTGTAATCACTGCACTGCTTTATGGAACCGGATAAATTAGTTTACAAAAATTTCAGAATGGTAAAAGACCATCCAAAGTTGTCAACATTTTCACGGAACTACAAAGCATAGGGAGGGGGGTCGTGGGTCACGTACGACTTTACATGTACTGTAAAATGTTGACATTTCATGGTACTGACACAAAATGTTGATGCGTAGTATTTTGGTGGTGGTGGTGAGGGGGAGGGGAGGGGGTGTGCTGGTGCAGAGAGTATATTCTTGACATTTGTACTTAATATTAGTTATCCCACGAGCGCGAGTGGAATACGGCATTATGTAGTGCGTCTGCGTCTCATATCCCATCACGAGGCCGAAGGCCGAGTGGGATATGGGACGCAGACGCACTACATTATGCCGTATTTCCACGAGCGCGAGTGGGATAACAAATTTATCTTCAAGCAAACTTGACACACTAATAACACGCGCACTCTGCGTGAGATTAAAGTCCTACTCCGCGCATATGCGTAGGGACACAGTTATCTTGGAATACCATGGCGCATTTTAATACGCAGAGTGCAATATGAGAATCGAAAGAGTATTATGAAACATTATCACACTGTTGGTTGCCATGGATCCACCAATCAAAACCAAGGATTCAAGTTTGCTTGAAGATAATTTGTATTATTTTTTAATATTTGAATGAGTTTTATCCTTTTCCCAGATCTTAATGGACAATTGTGGACTAGACTCGCCACAAGAAGGAGTTGCCAACTTTGGCTCAGACATTAACATCTTCAGTATCCATGAATTGGAGATAAGAGGCTCCGCCAGGCTTCGTCTCTCCGGGAGACGAGCTGAAGACCCTCCACTGTGTTTCCCTGTAGCAGTCCTAAAAGGCGATCGAACCGGCAAGTTTACCGTCAGCCGGCAAATCCAAACTCATTTCTCCACCTGCGGATGCCCGATCTGTTACGTTCAAGAACCCATCTCTGAAATAGATCTCAAGTTCAGCATAGCTGTCGATGACGGCGGGTATTTAAAGATTCCGAGCGACGTGACTCTACGTGATGGCGTTTTGTTGGACTTGTGTGGCAGCTTGGGGGTGGCTGAAGACAGTGTATTGAGCATTCGGGATGGGGGAACTTTTTCTGCAAGTTATCCAGCGAGAACGGGGATCTCAGACGCAAATACAGGCTCTATCAAAATGGAAGCCATCAGGATTTTCAAAGGTGGTGTCATGAGGAAGTCTGCAAACTGTCCAAATCCGGACAACACGCCATTGGCTCTTGATCTAGGAACTTTGCAAACGTCTTGGATGTCGACATTTATCCAGGATGGGTTCACAATCGCCAGCAGTACCTTTTTAAAACAGGACAGACCACGTGGACCTTTGCCAACCGAGTTATGCCCAGAAGGTGTTCTCACATTCCATAATGTGACAAACGAGGACGATCTTTGCACAGGAGGCTTGATGTTATCCTTTGATAGTGTGTCAAACATTTCAGTGTGTGACTACAACACCCTTCACATGACAGAGGAACAGAGTTGTAAGCTCGTCCCCGGCGAGCACATATACCAGTCTTTGATTTTGGAAGGTGGAGCTGAAATTGTCATCGTTGGACAAAAAGACGGAAGCAGTTTGACTCAGCTGAGTGTCTCAGAACTCACGGTCAATTACGGTGGCGTTATCAGTGGAAACGCGGCTGGGTTTGCAAATGGAGGTCCTGGGCAAGGCACGAGTAGTAGTGGTGGAAGTCATGGGGGTCTTGGAGGCGGCGCAAATGCAGGACAAATGTATGGAAGCGTTAGGATGCCAATGGCTTATGGCAGCAGTGGTTCGGGCAGTAGCGGTGGCGGACAGCTTCATATCATGACACCAGGGAATTTTCATCTTGATGGATTCGTTGATGTTTCTGGTGGGAATGGAGTTGGGGGTGCAAGTGGGGGAAGTTTATATGTCCAAGCTGGGTCTATGTCGGGGTATGGTGAACTAAAAGCAGATGGCGGTACTGGGACATCATTTGGTGGCGGAGGTGGCCGAATAGGTCTTGATATTGAAGGCCAGTTTAGATTCCACGGCCTGATGCATGCTTTTGGTGGCAGCGGTGGGACAAAAGGCTCCTCGGGAACTGTGTTCATTCAGCACAATTCCGATGGTGCGCTAATAACGTCTCTAATCATCTCTGGAGAATCGCCCAAACCAACATTAACTCCTTCTCTCGGCTTGTCAGAACTGGACGAACTCCAAATTACCAAATCTGGAAAGTTTGGGCTGTCTTCTCAGCTTAATATTACCAAAGTTGTTGGTGATGGTTCTGGAAAGATAATTTTGATGAGTGGAGCTGATCTTGACGTCCAAACATTCAGTAACCCCCGTCTCGGCACTCAATGCATGTTGGAAGTCTTGGAAGGAGCCAGATTCAACATAGATTCGGATTTGTACTTGACTGGAGCTAGCCAACCGTTGCTGTATTTGGAGGGGAACCTGTCAACAACTTCTCTAAAAGTCGAAGAGAATGGCGGTGTGGTGATAACTCACAATGGCAAACTGATAACCTCTCAGTTAGTTGTGAAAAAGTTAGCTGAAGTACGCATTGCTGAAGGTGGCATTGGTAAAAATCCGGACTTCGGAATTGTTAATCTGGATGTTTTATCTGTTGGGCCGGAAGGCAAATTACAGCTTGAATCATCAGTGCAACTCAATGTCG
This sequence comes from Henricia sp. BOLD:AAB3569, assembly GCA_037783545.1. Taxonomy (NCBI): domain Eukaryota; kingdom Metazoa; phylum Echinodermata; class Asteroidea; order Spinulosida; family Echinasteridae; genus Henricia; species Henricia sp. BOLD:AAB3569. The sequence goes on along the minus strand of JBBELK010000080.1, from coordinate 366,954 downwards.
GAGTGTTAAGGCTACAGTATGGATCTTTGCTCACGAGTGAAGGATCACTACATGTGAAGGCAAACAAAACGGATATTGAAAGCAATGCAGTTGTGTCGGTTGATCATGCAGGGTTGGTTGACGGACCCGGAAGTCCGGGAAATCTAAACGGAGGGGCCAGTCACGGTGGGGAAGGGGCTTCTACACAGATCATTTCAGGAGAGGCTCTAACATATGATTCTGCTTTCCGACCAGAATTGCCAGGCAGTGGTGTTAATACTTCAAGTTTGTCTCTTAAAGGGGGTGGGATTGTAACATTCGTGGTTATAGAATCTCTAAAACTAGCAGGCACCATTTCGGCAAACGGGGAAGGTAGCGCAAAGTCGGGTGGTGCCTCAGGCGGAAGTATTGTCATCGATGCGACAGAGTTTAGCGGACACGGTATTTTATCAGCTAATGGCGGTAATGGTGCCGCTTCATGCTGTGGCGGTGGCGGAGGTGGAAGGATCGCGATCAATTCACTTTCGAGTGACTTTGCTGGGGTCATGACAACGTATGGAGGCACTGGTTTGAAGCACGGTGCAGCTGGGACCATCTTCATCCAGAAAAACACACAAGGCATCCAAACAAAAACTTTAACGATTGACAATAACGGCCTTTCGTCTGAGAAATACTCGGTGTTCTTATCAGGATCAAATCTGGGGGATGTTTCTCTTGACAAACTGATCTTGAGAAACTCTGGAAGGCTTAAAATTGCCGAGCAAGGTCCTGTGACGCTCTCTGTAAACGGTCTAGAGGGTGATTTTACTGGTAAAATTTTAGTGATGGGGAACCAAACTCTATCCATTGCCACAAAACAAGCTGTAACAAGCTACTACGCTTTGAGAAGTGCTGTCACGGTGGAAGAAAATGGTGAACTCATAATTCCTTCCAATCTCTACTTGCGCCAAGTCTCGCAAAGCAGAACTCTGGAACTTTCGGGCTTAATCACCGGAGTCAAAAATCTCCTCATTGGATCTCACGCAGAAATCTTGATTTGGTCGACTGCAAGCACAGCTTTCCTGTCCGGCAAGAACTACATCTTTATCGATCCACCCGGAACCTTTACTCTTGATTCGTTACTGCTTCTCGGTCACGGACGCCTCACGTTTGAAACGTCACTTGAAGAACCAATATCCCTTAATGTCCTGAACGAGGTACATGTTAGGTACAGCGGAACTATGGAAGGACGATGGCTTCAACTCGAAGCAAGTCAGGTGCACGTCGAGTATTCAGGGACGATAACGAGCGATGGCATGGGGTACCAGGCTACTCTTGGTCCGGGTTCGGGTTTTAGCGATTCGTCGGGAGGTTCTGGGGCAAGTCATGGGGGTGTCGGTGGAAGGGGTTCGGGAGGGGCTCAACCTATTCGAGCCTCGTACGGCAGCTTGTACGAAACGAGGGATTTTGGAAGCGGTGGGGGAAACAGTGCCACCGGCACTGGTGGCGAGGGCGGAGGTGTCATCATAATTAACGTGGAGAAATTCAGACTTGACGGTTCGGTAACTTCAAAAGGTGCGAAGGGGACTTGCGGCGGAGGCAGTGGGGGCGCTGTGCATATAACTGTCGGCGACGATTTCACCGGTGCGGGACAAATCAGCGTAAATGGAGCAAACGCAGGACATGTTCAGTGCGGCGGAGGTGGCGGGGGTAGGATAACAGTCATCAATCATGTTAAATCGCGCTTCACAGGAACATTTGTTCTCCACGGAGGTACAGCAACCAGCACAGCCCAACCCGGGGGTTCCGGAACCGCTTTCATAAATCAAAAAACGGGCACCACCGACTTCACCCAACTCATCATGAATAACGATCACGCAGACATTACGTCACCCCAACTTACATTGCTTAACGAAACTGAAATTGGCGAGTACGTTTTCGACGAGCTCCACATACTCAAAAATGTCATATTGGAAGTGGAAGGCCTTGAAAAACTGATGATCGTGGCAACTCTTGTTAGCGACACCACCAGTATCATCAGAGTTCATGACACCATGACCATGAGCATTTCTGATGGACAAGATTACACCAGCTTGATGTGTAGCTTCCAGCTTCAGCCTGAAGGAGAGTTGAAACTTCCTGCTAGGGTTACATTCTTTGGACCTAACAATGTTCTTTCAGGTAAGAGAATCTAGAATTAGGGTTTGTTTTTGCCCTCACTGACGTATATTAGCACTGTATACTCGGTGCTTTCCTGAGACACTAGCTCGGTGGTCGAGTGGTTAGGATGTCGGCCTTGTTTGCAGGAGGTCGTGGGTTCGAATCTCGCCCGAGCACGCTATGAAGTTTTTCACAGTGTCTCAGGAAAGCACTGAGTATACAGTGCTAATATACGTCGGGTGAGGGCAAAAACAAACCCTAATTAACATTCATTATCCCCGACGCAAGCTAAACCAATTACTGAGAATTTAAAATGAGGAAAAAATTGTAAGGGCCTTATCAAGATTCGAACCAGACCTCTGACCCCCCGGGCAGACGCTCTACCAGCTGAGCTATAAGGCACAGTGGTATACTCCCTTAGGTTTTCCCTATGAGGGAGTGAACCACTGTGCCTTAAAGCTAAGCTGGTAGAGCGTGTCTACCCAGAGAGTCGGAGGTCTCGGGTTTGAATCTCGATAAGGCTCTTATGATTTTCCTCTCATCCCAAGTTTGGTTGTTTCATTTCATTGGTGATCAGGCACCAGTTACTTAGCCCAGTTGCACTCCCATGCAACACCGAGAGAAAAATTGGGTTCATAGGGAAAACCTGGAGTGTTATTTTTTGTTCTGCGCTATTAAATGAACAAAGTAATTTGAAAGATTTGTTTCACCCGTTTTTTTCTTCTTCAGGAACACTAACAAACATCTTTGAGATGGTCATAGCACCGCATCAACAAGTGACCCTCTCCGCCGAGGGTCGAACCGCTCTTTTCATTGACGGTGCCTACACATACAAATCCGAGCGTGGCGCATACAAATTAGCCCTGCTTTCCATCAACAACAATGCCGGCCTGACACTTGGCAGGGCGTTCAACGAGTCCACGGTTCGACCCCTGTCAATCGGATCGCTAGATGTTGAATTTGGCGGAGTCGTGAAGGCTGGGACACTGCTCTTACAGGGAAATGAGGTCGTTTTGCATCCGGGCAGTACCATTCAGCTCTCCGGGGGTGGTTACTCGGCAGATGAGGGACCAGGTGCCGGAGAAAAGGTAGGTTTTGATTTATTACATTTATACAGCGCACATTTCATATGTATATGGGTCATTCTATAAATTTGGGGTCCAATTTTTCTGTCCCCTGTTACGTCTGACATCTTGTAAAATGTTGTAGTTTGTGAATTCAGGACATATTCTTTAAATGCCTTCTATTTCAAGGAGTGATTACATAAAGTACAATTCATAAAAATATGTTTTGAAGGCATTTTTAATAATACTTGTATGGCAAATGGCAGTATGTCAGGTGTAATAGGGACAGGAAAATGTCACACGTTGGACCCCAAATTTATAGAATGACCCATATGTTCACCTGCGCTGCACATTGCATTAATTCCTTTTTTGGTATTGAAACCAAGGATTTCTCAAAAGTGCCCGAGGCACCGTAGCTCGTAAGCCTGAAGAGAAGACGATAAAGAAATGCTCAGTTTTAGATGTAGGAGGAAAACCCCTACACAATTCTGTATTGGGGGAAACCTACAGAATCAAGCAGGGACTGAGAACCTAATCCACATACAGACACGGACGGGATTCGAACCAGGGCCACAGAGGTGGATGCCGAGGTACCCACCCCTGAGGGGTTACTGAGTAAATTTTACAAAAATTTAATTCAGGAAATTTTTTCACCCGTCGTAACTTTGATTTCAGATTGGCAGTGTGGGCACTGGAGCCGGACATGGTGGCATCGGGGGATCAGCGGTCGACCAATCAGGCGGCTTCCCCTACCATGCAACCTCATTCCCACGGAACCCTGGAAGTGGTGGTGGAACTGGGTCCACCGGGGAAGGAGGTCAAGGCGGTGGATATTTGAAACTTGAACTTAGCGGAACACTACTTCTGGAAGGTTAGTTGTTATTCGTGGTTTGAACAGGTATTTTTGTTTTACTTTAGGTCACAACTGGAATTTAAGTAAATTAATTATTGGAATCGATAGCTTGGATGGTTCTGAAATACCCTTACCTACTGATATTTCCGTTTCAAGTGTTAAGTGTTAACAGATCTCGAAAGGGGAAGGGAGAAGAGTAAAAGAGGGAACCTAAAGAATAACATGCAGTAAAATGCACCCAGCATTAAAGGTACAACTTACAATTGACATGAAAACACAATAATTGACAAGAAGTTGTAATTATCTTTTTCTCAATATTTACAAAAATTATTACATAATTTTTAAAATACAAGGAGTATCAATTGACATTTTGAAAGAGAAATTTTGGTTTTGCAACACAACATGGATAATTGTTTGTACATGATCGTTTACAATTTGTCAAAACTGCTTGTAACTTTGATATTGATCATGAAAATACTGAATCCTCAAAGCTATACAATTTTTAACATCAAGTAATTGGGTTAATCTTAAAGGTAGAACATATTATTGGTATCTCCAAATGTTCACAGATTTACACATAACTTACACATTATATTTAATATGATGACGGTAGAAAACGTCCCCTGAAATGGTTTTGTCTGAAGCGCTATAGTCTATGAGAAATGAATAAAACAATTCATTTTCGTCTCACAAGACAAAAATTAACTTCGCCCAAAAGCCACTTTGCCCAAAAACCACCTCGTGCACAGGCCATGGTTCAGGGTGAAGTGGTTTTTGGGCAAGTGACTGTAAAGTTTTTTTTACTGTTATCTCAAAAGTTAGACAAAGTACGGAGCTGACTTTTGCTCAGGTTGGTTTTAATCATGCATATCTTCAATCACACAGGGGGTAAAACTATACCAATCATGTAGACTACTTCTAAAAGTCTGTGTGAATGCATAATTCTACAATTTTCCAAATTCATTCTACTTCATTTTGTATTGTTGCATTTTATCTCTTCATGTATGAGAATTTCACATGCACACTTAGTGTCCACTTGACCACACTAAATGTTTGTTGCTGTGAGGTGCACGCGACAGGTGTGAAGTACATGTAACCGAGTTGGTATTTGATAAATATAGGAAACAGACAGTGCCCAAATTGCGCACTATTAAACTCGGCACGACTTTCATAAAAGGAACTTTATTTTACTAAAATTTAGTTCTAGTGCAGTGTTTTTAAATGTCATGGTTTTCATATAAATACATTCAAAAATTTCTTAAAAGACTAAAATAACAGGCAAGCAAACCCATGGTAGATTAAGTTGCCATCTTGAAAGATGCAAGGCAGCACTACGGCTCATGCACCTGCCAACCGGCAGCCTGTGGTGCACCACTAGTGGTCAGAACAGAAGTACTAACCAAAGGTGGCCACTACTCCCATATTGACCCCTTTCGAACACGTGCGAATATGCCATTTTGGGAGTCAAATAATGCTGAGTCATTGTGGAAGCAATGTGCGTGCGCGTTGTGTGTCTCTCTGGTGGGCGCAACGCGGTTTAGTTCACCAATGGGAGCCTCAGCATAGCGCGTTACGCGCGCTATGGACACACACAACGCGCACGCACATTACTTCCACAACGACGCGGCATTGTTTTACTCCCAAAATGACGTCATTGGCACAAGCTCAATATAAGCAGACTGCCAGGGCAAGGAATTCCAAGCATGCCAAAGCACAAAACATTCCAGGCACGGATCCAGGGGGGGGGGGGGGGGGGGGGGGGGGGGGGTTGCGGTGTTGCGGTGCGGGGGTGCGGTGCGGTGCGGTGTCAGAACCCCTCCCTGCTCCGACACAAACAAATATAATGTAATGCAAAACCCCTCCCTGGTGGCAAAACCCCCTCCTTGAGAAATTCCTGGATCCGCCCCTGCATTCCAGTAATACCATCTGCAGCTTGGGCACCACCTTGATCACACTTGTTCCTTACAAAATACACAAATACCAAGGAACAACTGTAAACAGGCAAGCACTCCCAACCTACAGATGGCAAAATATTTAAACAATGCAGCAAGTATATGACAGGACAATACTGGCCTGGTCACATACAGAATCAATACTGTGTTCATCGTAGGAGAGAATGGCATAAAGCTAGTAGACTTTGGGTTGCTAGGCAATGGCTTGCACCACATAACATAACAGAGTAGTATGTGACTTTTTAAACTGCACCTCCATTTGAAAGTGAAGAAGTCGGGGCACCAGGCATTATGCAAATGTTACATGAAGAAGACTAATAGAAATGAATTCATTCTTCTATGTTTGGAGCAAAGAAACGGCAGCATTTGCAAGTAAACATTTGAGTGTGGAGTTTCCAGAGCTCCTTCTTAAAGGCTTTGTCCCGCTTTATTAAGATAAAAATACTAAAGAGGCTGTATGAGTACAGCAGAACATGGCCCAAGAAACCCAAATAGAACATCGCAATGCTTGGTTTTTTAATCACAATCTGATACGCATAGAGGAAAATAGCAGGTAATGCACTCAACTCGAACGATTCGGCAAGCATGCAAAATGTTGTCGCAGATTTGTGTACTGGGAATTTGTTCTTATGTTGGTCTGGTCCCTGTGGAAATGATGCCCTAATTTTTTTGACGTGTCGCCGAGCAATTACAAACATGTGACCATAGAGGAAAAACATTAAAATATAAGGCAAGGTGACGAATATGTTCAAGAAAATAAGGAACATCCAATTTGATTGCAACGGATACTCACAGCTGCAATATTGCGGAAAGTAAACGGCGGCAGATCTTGCTTGTAACGGCCCCAATGCAGCACCACCCAAAACAGAAATAAACCAGACCATTACGACTGCAATCTTTGCTTTCCGTTGGTTGACTATTTCGAGATAGCGCAAAGGCCGGGACACGGCAACATAACGGTCAAGCGTAACTGCAACCAAAGACCACACGCATGCAGAAAACGTAGCATGGCCTAGTATGCCCTGCAGAGAACACAACTGGCTGCCGAACGGCCATCTGCCGAAACCGGCTGCAAACACTCCAGGCATAGTGCGGAAAATCCCCGTAGCCAGGTTTGCAACGATCAAGGAAAACATGCAAATTTTTGTGGCTTCGCCAGCGTTTAAGGTTCGTTTTATAATGATCAAGGACACTATTGTGCTGTCCGCAAGAATTACAGAAATGGCGGTCAGAATTGCGCTAAAGCAGGCTTTTACGGCCGGTTGCTGTGCCAACTCGATATACATGTCGTCAACTGATTCATTGTTTGAACCATTCATAGTGGGAAAAAGAAACTTAAAATTTACATGCAAAATACCATTTATAAATTTATAATTGAAACTACAGCTAAACTTCAATAACAAGCCAGGTTCTTGGCACTTCAACAATGAAAATGTCACCTTTTATGTATTGCACAGGTTTAATACTGGATCAGCGCTTTAACAATGGATGTTCTCGTCATTAAAATTTTACAAAATTAAGTTTTTTATCAGGTGCTGTTACGAGTCTTCCCGTTTTTCCTGATGTTGCTTAACCGCTCCTGGGTGGTTTTTTACTGGAAACTTGCACATGTTTGAGAAAATTTCACACATTCTTCCTGGCTCGGACATTTTGAACTCCCAAACTGCAAAATTGAAGTGAACCTAAGTTGAAAAAGAAACCATGAAAGTTAAAATTTTAGTTGTGAAATGTCCTGGTGAAAATGACTTGTGACTTGACTTGGGAAATAAAATTGATTTGCGACTTGAAATAAACACCACAAAACAATTGAGCTTGATCCACACTAGGGGTGGGACGTTTAACCGGTTAACCGGTTAACCGAAAGAAATTGAAAAAACGGTTTTGCCAAACGTTGAAACGAAACCCAATTTGATAGAATCTACAACAGTTTTCAGAGGGTTATTTGGAACAACTTCATGAAATTGAAAACAATTTATATGGGGTCCAAAAATTTTGATTAGATAAAGGTTCAGTAATTATTTTGGGGGCCTCGGGGCTGTCCGTAAAGTACGTACGCATGAAATGCTGACTTTTCAGATACCACCCCCCTCACCCCCCGTACGCAAAATTTGTGATGTCACCCATATATACTTTAACGTTGGGTGTATGTATTGGATCTAACACCCACCCCCCTCCATGCGTACGTACTTTATGAACAGCCTCCTCGGGGTATAGACTACCGAAGTGAATACGTCACCCCATTGTTAATTGCCTAGGCAATGGCTCTACACTAAAAATCATTAAACCATTTCCTCATGATGTTTGGAGCCAATTACCATGGCAACCCACGTCACACTTCGGCACTCCATTGTGTACATCGCACATACATTTATAAACACCAGCAACAATCTTTAGTGTCGGCCAAACGGTTTTTGAATTAGGGGTTAAAAGTAGGTTTGGCCAATCTTAAACACACGTTTAAAGCCAGCTAGGAGTCCTGGGCACTGATAATGCCCGAGCCGCCAGGCGAGGGCATGATAAATGCCCGAGCCGCCAGGCGAGGGCATTATCAGTGCCCAGGACTCCTAGCTGGTTTTAAACGTGTTGTTTAAGATTGGCCAAACCTACTTTTAATCCCATTCATAAATACCTTTTCGTGTAAATCGAAAAAATCACCAAAATTAGCTCGTCGTTTTGCCATGTTTTGCATTCACTTTCCTATGCCTACAGTCTAGTGTCAACACGGCGTTCGTACAACTGCGAGCTGTGCGTGATGTTGTTTTTGTTCGATCGCGCGTAACGCAGGCGTGTTGCTCGCGCACGCACACGACTGGATATAAGTGCACAATTTGCTTTCAGTCTTTCAATTTGCTTTCAGTTTCTTTGTGCATGTGCGTGTTCCATATTACGCGCTGACTAGGGCACAAACGCGGGACAGCCAACCGGGCATTATCACTATTCTTTATCGCTAATTTAAGACTGCCCACGTGACGTGCTCTCAGCCAATAGGGATGCGTAAACTGTCCAAGGTATTTATGAATTAACCGTAAATTCACATCCCTAATTCACACACATAAAAACTTAGTATAGAATCAACCTATTTGGCACAGATTGTATTTAGTGTTGTGGTTTTCTTACCTTTGCATGATGAAGAGCAGTTCTTGTTGAACTGAAGTGAAGAAAACAGCCCAGATCAGTTCATTGGAAACGCTAAAATCTTGGATGATAATCCTCAATTTCTTTGAAGAAATCTGTATCTTGAAATCTTCCCTTTTCACAAATAGATAGGCTTTTAATTCTTGCAATTTGAAGGCATCAGGTTTCCAAAATCACAGGTTATAGTTTCCACAGTCAGTTTTTAAATGGTCGACAAAACGTAGAGTCATTACATCAAATTGAGTCTTTCCACAGTAAAGGGGGCAATTTGGCAACACATACCATATTTTCCAGAAAATACCGTTGTCTCTGGTCTCAAAATAAAAGAAAAGATAACTTAGGCTCAAAAAGGGTTACAAATAGTGTGACAACATGCCTTTCTAAAAACCCTGTGTACAAATTTCCAATATACGCTCGTGACCGAGACGGCCTAAAATGTAACACAAGTGTCCGTCCCGGTTACGAGCGTATATTGGAAATTTGTACACAGGTTTTTTTAGAAAGGCATGTTGTCACACTATTTGTAACCCTGTTTGGGCCTAAGTTATCTCTTCAGAACAACTGAAACTTATTTCTTTTATTTTGAGACCAGACAAAGGTATTTTCTCGAAAATATTGTCTGTGTTGCCAAAATGCCCCCTTTACTGTGGAAAGACCCAATTGTAAGCTGTAGTTCAGTCGCAAGAGAAAAGGCTAGTTCTGACTCGCCAGAGCAAATTTATAGCAGCAACGTGTTTGTTCTTCGATGCCTGACATGTACTTAATAAAAAAAACCTTTCATGCAATGAGTTAATTACAAAACTTTATCTATCCTTGCTTTGGATATTAGGCTTTTACCGATTATTGTACTTCACCGTGATTAGACGCCAGAATAAATTGGTCAAATGCCAAGTTCTACTGAGAATGATTGATGCTAATGCTTTGACTCTAATGCATTTTTTAATGAAAGGTCTTGTTTGCTGTGGCTTTTCCTCCGGTCTGTTCCTCAATTTATAATGGGTTGTACCTAATGGATACACACAGGTTCATCACTGTGCTTTACTTTATGTAATCCTTGGCCATAATATTAACAAACATAATTGCAAGTGACAAGCCCTGTTTAATAATCTGGATCGTAAAAAATAAATTTATTTGCCCTTCAGATTTGTGTCGGCTTGTTGTGGACAAGCTGACTCGTATAAAATGCATTATATTTATTTATTTTTTAATTTGGTGTCGGAATAGGGGGTGTTGTGGGGGGGGGGGGGGGGGGGGGGGTGGTTAGGGGGAGGTGTGCAACCATAGCCTGAATTGCATGAAGTGTTTTTCACCTAAACATCAAGAAATTTATAGGTGGGTGGTGCCATTGGCTGCTGACAACCAGAGACACCTTTTAAGGCAAAAGAGTGCTCTAAGATCTTTTAAGTGTTACACAACACACTAGACTGACCTTCCAAAGGATGGAGCAATTGTGGTTAAGTGTCTTGCTTACGGGCACAGGTGCTATGAGTCAACGACCTAAAGCACTCGGCCATGGTAACCTAAATTAGCCTCAAATTGGTGTCCAAAGGAAATAATTCAGTTCACTGTCTGATTATCCTTAATATGACTCAATAAACACTAAAAAGTGATATTTTAATGGGAAGTGAATTTAGGAGAGAAACATCAACAGTTTCCTTCAAAATACTTCAACTTTCTCTGCCATGTTTCATAGACGTTGTACACGGCATCTCAGTGGCGACCAGTGAACAGAACTCGTGCCCAAAGGAATAGTACCGGTAATTACCATTTCTGTTTTGTAATTTCTCTGCAGGGTCCGTTTTGGTCAACGGACAGAGCGGTACGGGCAACAGCGGAAGTGGCAGCGGCGGGAGCGTATACATTGCAGCCGGAGGCGTGTCTGGACATGGACTATTAGAGGCGAGCGGTGCGACTAGCCAGGGAATTGGTGGCGGAGGATCGGGCGGACGGATTGCTATTTACCTGCAAAACAAGTCAGTTGGACGTTAACTTAGCCAAAGTCCTTTGTCAAGCATTTCTACATGAAAAAAGCTTGTTCAGGGTGTATTGATTGCTTTCCGGTGACGTCATGCCTTCCATCCACCATTTTGGTTGTCATTTTTTATGACCCACGTGGCCCGATTGATTACCGGCAAAAAGAGCAAGAAAAGCGCATTGGTTGCACTTACCTCTGTTGCTTAACCTTGCTTTATGTTGTTGTGCTATGGCTGTTGTATCGATAAAGATAAAAATGTATTTCTTCAGGCTAGAAATCGCGATCAAGTAGAAGCACTTTAGTTCTTACAAGCGGAGTGCATGCTTAATAAATTGAACGTATCGCAGCGCGCGCGTGCGGCATCATCGAATGAAAATACGCTGGTGAGTATTTTTTACGCGTGTTCATGTGCAACTTTTGGCGCGTGCATGACCGTTGACCTCCAAACATTCCTGGATGTTCTACGTCACAGAAAGCAATCAATACTCCCCAGGAAGCTGAGAAGTTTTAACAAATGATATAATTTAGCCCAATGACCAGGGATGATGATCAATGTTATCAGCGCCCAGAGCACCTTGTGTTGTGGATGTGTGCCATAAAAGACTCCATCATTAATCATTCAGTTTGTTTTCCAGAAAATGGATTTCATTCGAACCTATAACAATCACGTAAAATACCTCCCCAAAATACTATCCATGGGAAGAAAACAGAAAACGCGCAACCTCCAATTTGGATGTGCAAAAAGAGTTAGTGTAATCACTGCCCCGCTTTATGTAACCGGATAAATTAGTTTACAAAACATTGGTGGGTTTTTTCGACGGTATCCTTAGAAATATGTGTATTGTGAGTGTGAAATTTCAGAGATAAAAGAACCGCTACGCCAACCCAATTTTGGCCCAGTGTTCTAGCTGATCCTTTGTGCAGAAAATGTTTTAGTAAGTTCAAGAGTTTTTAGACAACAAAACAGTTTGGCAGGATTTTAATGGCCGCTCTCGCAAATTTTTGTTTGTTTGTTTGTTTGTTTTGTTTTGTTTTGTGGGGTGTTATGGCCGAGCGGTCTAATGCGTCGAACTTAAGTTCCTATGCTAGTACTAGAATGTAGGTTCGATTCCTGGCCGTGACGGGTTGTGGCACCTGTGCCCTTGAGCAAGGCACTCAACCACACTTGCTCCCATTCCTGTAATTGGTGGTCCCTCCCCTGTTGGATGTGGTATATAAATCAATAAATTTTTTGTTTTCTGTGTCAAGGTTTGATTTTGATGCTATCAAACTTTAAAACAAGTTTTTCTTCTCAACTCGTGAAGTAAAAGTTTGGGTAACTGCAAATGATGTATTGGGGCTTTAAAGGAGCATGTTCGGATGTTTCCAGAAATTTGGTTCTAACCTTATAATTAATCTCATAAAATACCTCCCCAAAATACTGTGGAAGCAAAACAGTCTTTTTGAGAGGTGGGAGGAAAACCCCATACATGAATGTGTGTGGGAAACCCATAGAATAGAGCAGGGACTGAGAACCCAATCTAAATACTGACCCTAACGGGATTTGAACCAGGGCCACAGAGGTGGAAGGCAAAGAAAAAACCACTACGTCAACCCAATTTTGCCCCAGTGTTGTAGCCGTTTCTTTTTGCAGAAAATGTTTTAGTAAGTGTTTGGACGACAAAACGAGTAATTTGGCAGGATTTTACTGGTCACTTTCGCCAATTTCATTTTTTGTTATGGGGTCTAGGTTCGACTTTGATGGAACTCTGAGAGCTGCGGGAGGTCACAATACCGACTCCGATACAAATCAAATCATTGGCGCAGCAGGCACCCTTTTCATTCAGGATCAACTCAGTCGTTTCCCAACCAGCCGAGTTATCATAGATGGAGGCCGTGATTCACTCGTTCCAGGACAGGCCAGAACTGTCTTGATCAAGGATGAAACGAATAGCGACTTCAAATATGACACACTGTCTCTGAGAGGTAATAACTGCTCAGCTGTCTAATAATGGTGGATTCTTGCATAGCGCACATGTCAACCCTGCAGGCTACTCCTGGCACTGTTGCAATTATTACCGCTGCCATCAGGGACCATTTTGTTTCATCTAGGTGGCTGCCCGGAGAAGGCGCACAATCCTATCAGCAATTCGATTGCGGCATTCCTGTTAACAGATCCCTAAATATTCCTTGGGTTGACGAGGCAATTAAGATGAAGTGTCTTGCCTAGGAACACAAACACATTGGTACTAGTGAGGCTCGAACCCACCACCTTGATCTTGATCATGAGCACGGCTGTGTTCCCACTAGACCAAGAGAAACTCCAAAGGAATTGATCTATAATGTGCATTTCATCCACGGTACCAAAAGAGATACTCTTTTCTTTAATTCATATTAAAAAGTAAGTGCTTTCCCCGCGATTCTCACTTTTTTTTATAATCACACAAATTTTTGTATTTTTTACCAATGTTTCTTTCTAGGTTACTCAAACTTGGAATTTAATGGCACAGTTTCAACCCTGTCGGTGCAGTCTTTCGAAGGCGACAAAACAGGAATACTTTATGTCCAGCACAACCAAGTCCTATTTGCCGAAATCACCGATGGACGTATCTCTCGCATGACCACTCACATCAACATCAACTCTGGCCAAAATGCCACGTTAGCCTTCCCATCAGACCTCACAATTGATCAAACGAGTTTAATCGTACGTGGACAGTTAGATGCCCAAAGAGTCACTGTCGAAGAGAACAGTATCTTTACTCTCGAAGACACGAGCTACACAGTTAGACGGACAAAGAATGGTTTCAGTGCACTCAGCGACCCTGGGTCCTACTTATTCAGTTCACTGATGTTGAAACGGAACTCTGCATTTCATGTAGATGGTGGCCTCGTCCTTACAGGTGGTTCGTTTGAGGTCAAAAGCGGAGTGAGCCTTCGGTTTGAGTTCTTCGACATTTCATCAACGAAAGTTATTGTTGAGAGAGATGCAGCATTAGATGCTAGCGGCATGTCAAATAAAGTACATCCAAGCGCAGGTATGTTGAAGAAAGTGTTCAGGCCAGACTTGGAATATTGTGGTCGAGTGGTCAAGATAATTTTGCTTACAGTTTCTTGTTAGAAAAACCAAAAGCCACTTATTTGAACCTAGCTGCGGGACAAGTGCTTGTTGGCAATCTGCTTAACCATATATGCTCCATCCTTTGGTTGGGATGCCAAGCTGTAGGTCCAGTGTGTTTTGCAATTAAGTTCAATGATCCCCAAAGCATTTATTGGCAAGGTAAGGGAACTTTCCCTTTGTTTCAGGTTGTATGTTCAAAATGTTTGCCTGCATGTGCCAAAAACGACAAACTTGTGTGTGTGTGGTACTTTATAAAAAATGCATATGAAGATTTATATCTTATAACATTTAAACAAGCTTAATTAAGGGTTCTTTGATTTCTAAGCTCACAAATGAACCATAGCTTTACTTCTGAATATCGTATGATTTTTAAAACAAGCATCATTTTAAAGCTTAGATGTTATTTTTCTGAAATTGTAAAAAAAAAACTTGGGTCAACTTTACAACCCTGCCAGTTTCTTTTGGATGGTCACAATTAAAAACATTTTTCTTCATATGCACAGGTCAACTTGCAGCTTGTGGAGGAGGTGCCTACGGCGGCCCCGGTGGTATAGGTCAAGGCATAGACTCCTCTCGAGCCTTTCCTTCATTTGGCTCCATCTACGAACCCACCAAATCAGGAACCAGTGGTGGTAACGGTGGAAAAGGCGGCACGCACCTCCGCTTGCAATCGCAGGAAATACGTATCGATGGTAGCCTCTTGGCTAACGGGGAACCAAGTTCCGGAAGTGGTGGCAGTGGTGGCAGCATTTGGATTTCAGCGGGCGATGAATTCAGGGGAACAGGGTTGATTTCAGCAAGTGGTGGAGCTGGAGGATCGTCTGTTTGTGGTAGCGGAAGCGGAGGTCGAATTGCTGTCTACTCGGACTCAACTGACCGCTTCATTGGTCATTATAATGCTGCGGGAGGCACAGGTCAGTCCAGCGGTCCCGGAGGTCCAGGATCCATCTATTTCCGAGAAAAGCGAGAAGGACAGACATTTGAGAAATTGATCGTTGACAACAGAAATGGACAAACGACACTCTATTTTACACTGAAAGAGGATTGGAATGAAGGTGCTGTCGATGAAATTGATTTGAGCGACAATGTTATGTTCCAACTGAATCCTGATGGTTCTAGGATGTTGTTTGACATGCAGAAGGTCGTAGGCGATGGCTCAACTTTGGTGCATATTCACAAGAATCAGACGGTACTTTTTGAGAGGATTTTAGAAGCAAATGATACAAGTGGGAAGACCTATGTTAATATCCGGGTTGACCAAGGAGGAGAAGCTATTATGTCATCAAGAACTCAACTTGTTGGGAAGGGGACAGCGCACGTTGCTCTAGATCTATCAGGAAGATTAACCGGTGTCCAGGACCTCGCGCTGGGTGATGATCGTGTTTTCAGAGTTTCTAAAACAGCCAGTGCTGTAGTTCTTGTTGATGATGAAAGTGGAGAAATGGGGAAGTTTACTTTTGCTTCGGTGGAGCTTTCAAGCGGTAGTCGGTGGGAATTTGAGGACAACATGGGCGCTCATCTGACAGTTGGAACCATGGATGTGAAATTTGGAGCTGGGATCTGGGCGGATTTCTTCCAGATCACTGCATTTGATCTTGATGTGGAAGTAGGAGCTGTTCTCTCATGTAGTGGGCCAGATCGACAAGGTTCTTCAGATCTTGATCAGTTGATTGGTAGTGGGAAAATGGAAGAAGGGATTGATTCTGGTGCCGGTCACGGAAGTTTTGGAGGAGTTGGCAAATCGGTTTCAAATAAAGGTGGAAAACCTTACGGGTCACTCTACTACCCTACGGAAAAAGGAAGCAGGGGTAGTCTTACTGGAGGACGTGGTGGTGGCACGATTTCTATCATGTGTGCCGAATTGATTGTAGATGGGGAAATATCTGCGAGTGCTGGTGATGGGAAGAATGGTCATAGAAGTGGGGGAAGTGGCGGGAGCATCTTAATTCAGCTGCAGAACTTTGAAGGGTATGGCTTACTCTCCACAGATGGTGGAGATGGATTTGGAAATGGGGGCGGCGGATCTGGAGGACGGATTGCTGTTTACACGAACCTGACCAGTCTGTACAGTGGCAGGTACTCGGCTCTCGGTGGCAGGGCCTCTCAAGAATCCACGATTCCGGCTGGAGGTGGTAGTGGAACGGTCTTTCTGCAGGAATTAAAGAATGGAGTCCCATTCAAGAGGCTTTTTATCGACAACCAAAACAGGCAGATAACTCAGTACGTCACTTTAAACGAAACGGGTACAGAATCCTACGAGTTTGACGAGGTACATCTACCAAGGAAATCCTCTCTTCATATTGATAAAGAAACTCTTGATGCGCTCTTGGTGATACACAAAGTCTACGGTGACAGGACTGGCTTGCTACATGCTCACGCGAGACAACACTTTATCATCGAGGTGGTGGAAAGCACTCCAACGGTGACAAAAGCACCGGTAAATTTTATCATGGACGCTGGGTCAGAGATTGTCTTTCCAGCTACACTCTACGTCATCGGCTTTGGCATTCCAACAGAGAATTCAGATGTCGCGTCTCTTGAATACGACGGACGACTGACAAACGTCGCTAATCTGATCATCAACCAGGCAGCTACGGTTCAAATCATGCAGAATGCGCACACAGCCATCATGGAAAACGGCACATACGTGGCTATAGGCAAACCTGGAATCTTCCAGTTTGGAAGCCTGCTTCTGCTAACAGAATCCACCCTCAATTTTGCTCCCGACATGGGCATGAAGTTCTCTACAAGTGAGCTTCATGGCCGGTATGCATCAACAATTTCTGCTGAGCATGTCGAGCTACAGTCGTCGAGCTTTAATCTCGAAGAAGGCGCTTCGCTAACTTGTTCAGCTTCTGATCGTCCTGACGATGAAGTCTCGGACGTTAAAGGAAAAGGACATCCGGCTTCTGGAAACAGTGGCGGTGGTGGCGGCGGCCATGCGAACAGGGGAGGAATAGGTTACGACAGCTCCGCGAATCCTGTTGCTCCTGGTGGAGTGTCCTACGGCAGTTTATACAATCCTAGAGAACGGGGAAGCGACGGAGGTCCTGGTACAACACAGATTGGGGGACGAGGCGCAGGGTACATCACGATCAAAGTGGCTGGTCGGATTCAGCTGGATGGCGGCATCAAGGCACTGGGATCTTCCTCATCGGCTGGGAGCCTTGGCGGAGGGGGAAGCGGGGGATCTGTGAAGATTGAATGTTGGGAGCTTGACGGTCATGGTGTGGTCACAGCACACGGGGGTGACGGAGATGGGCCCCAGTCAGGGGGTGGTTCCGGAGGACGTGTTGCTATCTTCACCCAAGGCCTGAACCACTTCCAAGGAAACTACTTAGCATATGGTGGATCGGGAGGGACTTCAGGCACAAGACCTCATGGCGAGCCAGGTTCGGTTTACCTCCAGGAGCTCAAAGGTGGAAAACCCTACAACAAACTGCTTATAGACAATTCAGAGAGGTCGTGGAATCACTATTTTACACTTGACGAACTGGGAACGTCTAATTACACATTTGATGAAATCGTCATAACGAGAATGGGATCACTTCAGATGGTATCCGATGGGGAAGAGCGTAGCTTGACGGTGAAAACATTAAGTGGAGATCTGAGTGGGCTTCTTCATATGCACGCAAATCACACCTATAGTATTGACGTAGAAGAAAACAGCAAAACGACAATCAAAGCGGAAGTTAATCTTCGTATCGACCCTGAATCTATTTGTGCCATGGCAACAACGGTCGACATCATCGGCCGTGGCCAACCAGCTTTGCTTTGGAACGGCCAACTTCTGGGAGTGCGACATTTACGAATTGCCTACGAACGAATGGTCATGATCGGTGCCGAAGCTCACACGGCATTAATCGTTGATGGGGCGTACGAGTACATTGACGATCCTGGAACATTTCGGTTTGCGAGTCTAGAGTTTGGTTCTCAGTCGACAGTGGCCTTCCCTCCACCGTTGGGAATTACGTTCAACGTAGGATTCTTAGTAAGTCCGAGTTCATTGGCATGTTACGTTGCTTTACATGCATTAACATAATTTCATAAAGAGCTTTTGATATTTGTGTAGTTGCATGATATGTACGTTGGTGTGCAAAATTATTTGAACACTTTAATCTGAACAAATTGGTTTACTTTTTTTATCTGCCAGTCCTGCAATTTGTTGTTCTTAGTTTTCATCACAATCAACTAAAGCATCTAAAATATGCTTCAACAACGGAAAGCATGGCTTCAAATGTGTGACTTTGCTTCTTTTTATCTATACTGATTTTCAGTGAATTTTCTTTTTTTACAGGACATGAAATGGAGTTCCAGCTTCAGTGCAGAGTTCTTTGAAATCTTTGCCACTGACTACTTCTTGGAGCCAAGTGCAGAACTGATGTGCTCAGGCCGGGGCCTCGAAGACGGTGGCCCCGGAACAGGCGCAAAAGGCGCCGGAGCTGGCCATGCTACCAGAGGCGGAAATGGTAACAATCATGATTTTTGGGGAGACACGTGAAAAAAGCGCCATTTGTAAAAGTTTCTCATTCCTGTAATTTATTTTTGAAGACAGATGACATGATTGAAAAACTGCTAAAAAATAGGATTATCTCCATGTGTGATTGGGGATGTGTAATAAAAACAAACCTGTGTATAAGTCAGCTCAGTACCTCATTTTTTTTCCAGAGAAAACTATGAAAACTGTCCCCGCTTTTAAGAAACTGTTCAAAGCCACCATCCCCATTTAGGTGGTTCCCTGGCTCCACTGCGCAGAAAACGGAGTTATAATACCACAGTAGTCGGGGGCCTAGTTTCATTCACACGAGGGAGCCCTTGCAAAAAAAGTGCTTACACACATAAATTCATCTTAATTACTGTTTTCTTATAAAAAATAATCACAGGCAGAATCATTGCATTGGACATTTGGAAGCATTTCTATCTTCAATTTAAGTAAGGTTTTTCCAGTCAAAATGTTTGTACACTGCAAATCTTGTATACGGGCTTTAAATGGTTATCTTTTACAGCACCTGACGGAACTGAAGGAGGCACTGTGTATGGCTCAATTTACGAACCCACCATAGGAGGCAGTCGGGGTGGCGCGGCATCTAACGATTACCCTGGTCCTCGCGGCGGAGGCAGAATACGCATCGTTGTTGGCGCCATCTTGAATTTGGACGGGAAGATTTTGGCGGACGGGCTTGATGGCACAAATGGCGCTGGGGGAGGAAGTGGCGGTGCTGTATGGGTAACCACAGGTAAGGAGGGATTTTCGCGAGCTTGGGTGGAAAGCTTTTTATTGTTATTATTATTATTTCTTCTTTCTGGTATTCATACCAAGGATTCCTCAATAGTGCTCATTGCACTGTCACTCGCAAGTGTGAGGAAACCCATGAAGAATTAGAATTAGAAATGACCAGAGACACCGGGGAATATCCCCTTGCTCTTTACGAAAGAATGCTCTGGGATCTTTAGAGTGCGTTACCATTATCTAAGACCCTGGACCAACGTCTTTTCATCCCTTCCGAAGGATGGAGCAAGTGTGGTTGAGTGCCTTGCCCAAGGGCACAGGTACCGCAGCCGAATGAATATATGATTGGAATATTCTAATAGTAAATTATTCGAATATTAAATATTTTAGGGCTCGTCTAAACAAACTAATATTTGTTGGCCAACAAGGACCAACATAACTGGCAAGTTGGGCCAAGTAGCTCTCGCTCAACTTTGTTAGAGCTTGTTGGATGAAACGGACAAATAGCAGAGGAGAGTGCCTGTCATGTGAAGGCAGCAGCCAACCGCCGTCGAGATATTTTGGATCATGTTGGGTCGTGTGGTCGAGCGCATCCATGCAATGCCCAACAAGTATCAACTTCGTGTTGGTCCTTGTTGGCCAACAAATGTTGTCTCGTGTATTATTGGGCCTTTAGACTGACTTGGTCCGAATTTGTATCAAATACTACACAGTGGATTGCATATGCAGTAAATTAGAAAATCAACTTTATCATTCTAGAAAAGAATTCTACATACATGTGACCCACACGGTCAAGTAAGGACTGCAACCCAATCTACATACACGTCCAGAAATCGAACCCGTGACGCCAGAGGTGTTTATTTTTTACTAACTTTTAAATGCAGGTCACTTCAGAGGCCACGGTGAGATTTCCTCCTCTGGTGGGCGTGGCCATGTCACATCAGGGGGCGGGGCAGGAGGTCGTATAGCAGTTCACATCACCGAACTAGATGAATATCGCGGTGCGCTAAAGGCTCTTGGCACTGGTGGAACAAATCAGGGGGATTACGGCGGGACGGGAACAGTCTACGTAGAACAACCAGCCAACGGGACTTGGTACACCAGACTGTATCTGAACAACCAAAATGCAGTGCCGCCAAAAGAGTTCATTTTTGCAGAGAGAAACCCAAGAACTGTGAGAAATGAAGGGACTGAACACAACTTCGCTGACTATGGATTGGATGAACTTATGCTGTTGGGAAAGGTAAGACATTTGGAAATAAGTTATGATTACACATACAATGTCACTTCGTTTTTATGTTTAAAAATACTTAAGGACTTTGAAATGATAAAAGAACTAGGTGAATAATGTCCGAGTACTTTCATCATTTCAAAGGCCCCGAGTAATTTAAGCCAAACTCGGGTGATTAGGCCAAAAAGTAAAGTATTCTGGTTCTGGTCAGACCGAAGTTCCGGAATTGATGCGGCGACGGCGACGTTTTTTTTCCCCTCTTTTTCCCCCACCCCCCTACATCGCACACAGATTCGTACACAATAAGGCCTATAGTAAACTTGCAGAACCGTCACAACACTGAATGTTTTGAGAGTTTTCACTCCACAAACAATGGACACAGAAATAAGTGGCATATTTAAGTTTTTAGCTCAGCTCAGACATGCTCTAATTCACAATCGCAAAAAGGATCGACACGCATGCTTGAAATCGACGCGCGCGCGCGCGGACCAGAACCAGAACATCTTTTTTTTACCTTCAAACCAAGTTTAACTGATGTAAAATTCTGAATGCACAGAGTTTCCCATTTACTGTATGATCATAACTTGTATTGTTCAATATTTCCTTCGTGTACTTATCGAAAAAAAGTACTCGACTACAACACTGGCATAACTTAGAACTTATGCAAATTTTTGTCGGATATTTTATCACACAGCTTGTCTTTAAGATAGCGTCAGATGGCAGCAATCCCAATCCTTCCATCTCGGTCCAAACAATCCTCGGTGACCGCTCAAGTTTAATCCACGTTCAGTCCAACCAGACATTCTATGTCGAATACTCGCAAGACAAAAACCGACGCTCTCTCCCGCCGGCAAATTTCCACATCGAGGAAAACGGTGAAGTGTTCCTGCCGGCCGATTTTAGAGTAATCGGCAATCACGATCCGCCATTTTATCTGGATGGACGCATGAGCGGAGTCTACAATTTCACCGTGGCCGAGGGGAAAAATTTAGTCGTTGGTCCTCACGCCACTAATGCACAGGTCAACAATGGGACATATGTCAATGAGCCTACGCCAGGTAATGAATTGTGTCATAATGTGATGCGACTATGCGAAATAGGTCTTTTTTTTCGACCAGTTCTAAAAATGCAGTTCAATGGAAATTTCGGGCAGTTCCCAAAAATTCCAGGTTGTACCCGGTACTGCCCAGAATGTCTGTCATATTTTTGCATTTAAATGGTCCTGGATCCGTAACTGATTTCTGGTTATGGTCACGAAAACTTGCAAATCTGACTCATTTTGCATGGTCGGGTCACAACTAACATCTATTCTAAGTTATTTTGTTACAAATTGTGTTCATTTATTAGTAATTATTAATAAACGAACAGAACAATATCGTAACTAAGGGACACCCTTCTGAACCCAGTCGTGGTACCTTACCCTTGAGCAAGGCTCTTGACCACAATTGCTCAATTCTTTTAAGGGAATGTAAAGCCCTTGTTCCAGTGTGTTGTGTAACGCACTTAAAATATTCCAGAGGACTCTTTCCTGAAGAGTAAGGAGATTATTGGGTGTCTCTGGCTGTCGGCTGCTAATGGCACCACCCACCTATGTATCTCAATGTTAGCTTGTAAGCTTCATGCAATTCAGCCTAAGGGCTGTGAATTGAAGTTCTATAAACTAATTGTTATATTGTGCAGTATGCAGCGAATGTAATGTAAGGCATAAAAAAAAAATATGTTATGTTGGCGTAACGGGCCCCAAAAAATAGGGTAGGTAGGTCGGGATTGTTTTTTTTTTTTGTTTTTTTTTTTTTTCTCCCAGCAACGAAAATGACATGAAAAAGTGGAAACCAAAATCAGACAAAAAGCTGTTGACTCAAATTTATCCGTTTTAAGCGATCAAAAATGACCGCAGATCCACATTTTTCCTTGATGGAAACATATAGATATTAATCATTAAATTTCTTCCCTTGAAAAAAATAAAAATATCCAGGGTCGGCCGTATTTTTAGGGTCGGTCGGGTTACGCCAACATAACATATTTTTTTTTTATGCCTAATGGTGGACACTTGTGTTGCCCACATGTCTACCCCATTATTGCTGCCATCGGGAAATCACCAGAACCATTTTGCTTCAACTACCTGGCCAAGGCGCACAATCCTATCAGCAGTTAGATTATGGCATTCCCCCCAACAGCTCCCCAAATATCGCTTGGGTTGACAAGGCAATTGTGGTTGAATTTCTTGCCCATGGACACAAACTGTTGGCACAAGTGGGGCTCGAACCTATAACCATTCGATCACGAGCACGGCTATGTACCCACTAGACCACACGTGCTGTCATGTGAACATATTCACTTGGAATGTGCGCTATATAAATGTAATTATGAAATGTTTACCATCCCAGGCGTTATTCGACTTGGAGTTCTAAAACTCGAAGCGCAATCGCACCTGACGTATCCCAACCACATGCAACTTGAAGTCAACGACATCCTACTACGCTATCGGTCCAAAATCTCCGCCCAATCCGTCAACATCAGAGCTACGAACGTCCACATTGAAGGCGAGGCTGTGATTGACACGACAGGGCGTGGTCCAGGGGTGGAGTTTGGCGAAGGAGGCGGGGCAAGGATGGAAGGGTCGTCTGTTGGGATAGGAGGAGGTCACGGTGGATTTGGTGGAGGCACTGATCTGATGAACTACACTTCAGGTAAAGCTTGTACGTTAGGAACTTGCACCAAATGAAGTTCAAGTAGAGGTAACCCTTAAAGTATAGCAATATGTGGCACTTAAGTATTATCAAAGATACCATAGAGATTTAGCAAGTGTACGAATACGGTTACGAATATGGATGTAAAAACCATTTACATCGAAGCACACACTGAACTAGGTTTTGCACTACGTGCCTGTAATGCAGAGCTGCCAACCCTCCCGGATTTTGCAACAGATTCTTCGGAAAATTACTAATTTTGTGAGTCCTGACATGGATAAAAACTCTCCTGGATTGTCAATTAACAACCTATTTTTAGATGCACATGCTTGGAGTCACAGGATGAACCTGATTTCCCAGATGTCTTCCCCAAAATCCAGGAGGGTTGGCAGCTCTGTGTATGTTTTTGCTTTAATATTTCAATTTCAATTTATTGTCTACAAAGGAAATTCTTGATATTTACATTGTTTCAACATAGATAGATACATTACATTCGGTCTGTTTTCAGTTTATTCTTCATGCTTTCATTCAAGGCTAACCCATTAAATTCAATCTATATTCATGAAAAATAAAAAATAAACAAAGTACACGGCTTTAAGGAAATGATATGGAAAGGAACAAATACATTTCTCAATGTAGGAAATTAAAGATGAAATTAAACTTTTACTTTATTTAAAACTACTGACATATTGATATATAAAGCTGAATAATTAGTGAAATTGGATAAAAATGGAAAGTTAAACAAAATTTGAACCTTTTTTTATTGTTGCATAAAGGTATCCCCTACGGCTCATACACCAATTCATTCCACGCGGGCAGTGGCGGTGGCGGACTAACCGGTGGGCAAGGAGGCAGTGTCATTACCATTTACGTCGGTCACTCGCTACACTTGGATGGAGTCCTGCTGAATAATGGAGGCAACGCAAACGGTGGTCACGGGGGTGGGGGCAGTGGCGGTAGCGTGTACATCACTACAGTTTTGTTTTCGGGTCACGGAGGGATTTTCGTAAACGGCGGTGGCGGTTTCGGTCAAGGTTTTGGTGGAGCTGGCGGAAGGATTGCCGTGCATGTGTCTTGGCTTAGAGAATATGCTGGGGATCTGATGGCATACGGTGGTCTTGGAGGGAACTTGCGGACTGAAACTGATCCGGGTCATGCGGCCGGAGGGACAGTGTACTACACCGACACCAATCAAGGGCTGCGTTTCCGCAAAGCAAGTTTTGACGAACACGGCGCCACACTGTGGAAAGATGGCTTTACCAAACTCTTCTTGGACAATCAAAACAGAAACCACATCCTCCCAACGCTAATCGAAAACGACAATGGAACAGTCTTTGAATTCGACGAGATTGAGATCCACAATCACGTCGTGCTGTGGATCCACGGAGTCGACTCGGAACTGATAGCGCACAAGTTCGTCGGTGACCGCACGGGCCAGATGCATTTAAGGTTCCAACAGAAAATGTACTGTGAAGTTGTGGAATCGCAGAGCGGTTTCACTATTGCGCCTGTCAGTTATCGGACAGATCTGAACACCGAGATTTTATTCCCAAGCACGCTTATTCTTTTGGGAACCAGGACCCAATTTGAGGGCCTTGTAACGGGCGTTCACAGCTTGTCTGTTACCGAGGGCTCAGTTGCCACGTTCACATCCACTTCCCGAACTGCTCTTCTATCTAACGGAACTTACGATCTCATAACAGCCCCTGGTAACATCAGTTTCAGCCAGATCACAGTCCAAAGGCTGTCAGTTGTTGAGTTCCGGGAGGTTCAGGATGACTTAACGATTACCGCTAGTCGACTGACGATAAAGTTCAATGGTCTCGTCAATATGAATCGAGGGTACATTGATACTGGAAATGCAACAATTGAAAGCGAAGGAGTCTTGAATCTCGATTATACTGGGTATCTCAGTGAAACTGGTAAGTTCACTTTTGCAATCATAGGGTCCTGATCAGAACTTCTAAACCAAGACCTCTGCAGACAACTTTTGTGTTTGTATTTTTAAAGTGCCAAATAAACCGTACCAAATAAACCGTACCACACTACACTACATGTACATGTACGTATACTCACAATAATAAATAATATTAGGGATATTGGTATGTTGTCAATTTGATTTTTTTTTTTTAAATGACCTTTTTTACCTATTTTTGTGACAAGGTGTCTCTCATGCAGATACAATTGTCTAACCATATACAAAATCATACAAGCAAAATGCATACCCTCAATAAAATATCTGCATATATTCCCAACTTATTGGGAGTAGTGTTTAGAAAGTATTTTTTTCTCCTATATGTCGTTAGGTCCTGGAAAGGGCTGGACATCTGAAGACGGGATTGGCTACGGAGCTGGTCATGGGGGGTACGGGGGTGCCCTTGAACCCCTAACCGGAGGCGAGCCTTATGGGTCCCTGTATGCCCCCTGGGAGAGGGGTAGCGGAGGAGGCAACGGGGGTGGTATTGGGGGTAGTGGTGGGGGCGAACTTCACTGGCAAAATGGAGCCTTGATCACCATAGACGGGTTTATTAATCTGAGAGGTCAAGATGGAATCGGTGGTAATTCAGCCGGTGGCAGCGGTGGGAGTATTTTGATTGAGACAACGGATTTCGGAGGGCATGGTGAAATCAACGTGAATGGGGGCAATGCGGCTAAGCCCACGGGCAACCAACACGGTCAAGGGTTCGGGGGTTCAGGTGGCCGGATTGGGATTCATGCTAGGTACCACTACAAGTTTGCGGGGTCATTTAGATCTTACGGAGGACACAGCGCCACAGGAAACTATGGGGCTGCCGGGACTGTTTATAAGGAAGAAACTACTCGCGGACCGCAGTATGCAGAGCTGAAGTATGACCCAGACACACACGAGACCTCGATTGTTGGAGAGCATCGTTACTTGTTTGTGGACAACAATGACCAACACGTTCCGTGGATCTTTACAATGCTTATGGAGGGCGAAAGTGATTTCTACGAATTGGATGAAGCGCACATAACACGCCATGCAAATATCCGTATTCACCATCCTCGCAACGCCACTAATGTGACCGTCATCGTGCATAAATTCCTGGGCGATCGCACAGGGCTGTTTCATTTGAGAAAGAACCAGATCATTTACGTTGAGGTGGTTGAATCGAAGACGAATGAAAGTGTCGCTCCCTGTAGCTACAGAATTGATGCCGGTGCAGAGATTGTGTTCCCAGCTTCAGTGGACATCTTGGGGACAAGAACATCCTTCGCTGGACGAATAACAGGGGTACATCACCTTGGGATAGCTGATGCAGGCGATGTTATGTTCTCTTCAACGGGACAAACTGCTGTAGTGGAAAATCACAATTACGTTTTCATAACCAATCCAGGGAACTTTAGTTTCGCGACGTTAACCGTGAAGCGAGGATCCCGAGCAGAGTTCCAACAGATCACGCATCAGATGAGCGTCATTGTGAGCGAGTTTCGAGTGAAGTACCAGGGCGAGCTATTCATGAACAATGCAGAAATTGAATCGGCCGATGCGTGGATCGAAAGCCAGGGGATATTTCATCTTGACGCAAGAGGATTTTCCGCAGAGGAAGGGCCTGGCGGTGGATTCACCACAAGCGACGGAATTGGATTAGGAGCAGGGCATGGTGGGCAGGGCGGTGGTCCTCCCCCCTATGGAGGGGTGCCTTATGACTCGGTGTACACCCCACGGGAAAAGGGAAGCGGAGGAGGCAATGGGGCAGGGGTTGGGGGTCGTGGTGGTGGTCTCCTGTGGTGGAAAATTGGCAACACTCTGGCTCTTAATGGGGAACTGGCTCTCCGCGGAGGCAACGCAATGGGAACAAACGCCGGAGGAGGAAGCGGGGGTTCGGCATTGATTGAAACCACGAATATGACCGGCCACGGTGTGATTGCCGTAACCGGAGGTGAAGGTGTCGGTAAGGGAGGCGGTGGCGCCGGTGGCAGAGTTGGCATTCATTGTCGGTGGAGGTATCAATTCGGTGGTCGGTTCTTAGACTACGGTGGTGGCGGCGGAGATGGGTTTGGGAACTCACACGGCGGTGCAGCAGGCACAACCTACAAAGAAGAAAATCTAAGACAGTTGGAATACAGACACAAGAAGTACGATAAGATTCACAATACTACATTTTTGGATGTCGACCACAAATTTGTACATGCTGATAACAATGGCCGGCCTGTTCCACCCGCGACCATGGTATCCGAAGGCAGAACAGTGCTGTACGAGTTTGATGAAATGGAACTTAGTGGAGCAGCGAGGCTTGTGCTGTATCACCCAGATAATGCAACTAGAGTCAACTTGACCGTCCACAGGTTTATTGGTGACAAGACCGGCCAGCTTCATTTGCGGACCAACCAAACTGCTTTCATCGAAGTCGTAGAGTCACTGTCTAATAAAACTGAGGCTCCATGCAGTTTCATCATTGACGATGGTTCGGAGGTAGTTTTTCCCGCCGAGGTGCATTTTCACGGCACCAACAGTACTCTTGCAGGATTCATGGTCGGTGTTCACCACTTGTACGTCGAGGATGGTGCGTGGATCGAATTCTTCTCAACGGCAAAAACCGGTCGGTTTGAAAACCGAGCATATGTTGACATCACCCCACCGGGTAACTTCTCGTTTGGAACTGCGACGATCAAGAAAGGAGGATTATGCGGCTTCAGTCGCATCACGAATACAATGAGCCTAGAATCGAGTGAGCTTCGTGTCAAATACAAAGGCGAGCTGTACGTTAATCATGCAGAGATACATTCTACGTATGCTTGGATAGAGAGCGAAGGCGTGTTCCATTTGGATGGTCATGGGTTTTTGGGAGAGCAAGGCCCTGGGGCAGGACAAACCATTTTAGGTGTTGGTTACGGAGCAGCACACGGTGGCGAAGGTGGTGGTGTGAACATTTCTCTCGTAAGTCAGCCGTATGGTTCCGTAGTGACGGGATTGGAGCTTGGTAGTGGGGGAGGGAATGGCGGAGGGGAAGGGGGCAGAGGTGGCGGGTTGCTTCATTGGATTGTGAGTCACCACTTGGAGCTGAACGGCCTGTTGTCGGCTAAAGGTGCCCCAGGAGTTGGTGGTAACGCGGGAGGTGGTAGCGGTGGAAGCGTGTTCTTAGAAACGACCAATGTGACAGGGCACGGAGAGATCAATGTCCGTGGTGGAGACGGTTTTGGTGGCGGAGGGGGCGGTGCGGGAGGAAGAGCAGCAATTCATTGTCGTTGGCGTTACACTTACGGGGGAAAATACGTCGATCGAGGTGGCAGTGGGGCCACGGTCCATTCCTTAGATCGTGGGGCTGCAGCAGGCACAGCGTACATTGAAGAAAACCTACGTCCTCTGGAGTATCGCATCCGCAAGTACCTGAAAACAACAAACACTACCCTCTTAGATGTCGATCACAAGTACATCCACATTGACAACGAAGGCCTTTATGTCCCTGTTGCAACAATCCTGATTGAAGGAGACTCGCAATCCTACGAGTTTAATGAAATGGAGTTGACGGGTGCCGCAAGACTATTGATCTATCATCCCCCGCAGCATCAGCATGTGAACGTCACAGTCCATCGTTTTATTGGCGACAAAACCGGGAAATTGCATCTCAGAGGTGATCAAGCGGTTTATGTGGAGGTCATCGAGTCTCGATCCAACAGAACTGAAGCTCCTTGCAGCTTTTTGATCGACTATGGGTCTGAAATCGTCCTACCATCAGAGGTCCACTTACACGGAACTCGAACTGAACTTCATGGGCTTGTGACAGGCATACACAACCTCTACATCGAAGATGAAGCTGACGTTATCTGTACATCGACATCTCAAACGGCTATTGTCGAGAATCGCGAATACATCCACATATCTGAAGAAGGAAACTTTTCAGTTCCTGAGCTTTTCATCAAAAAAGGAGGCGTGATCACTTTTCAGAGAGTCCTTGATGACATCATTCTGAATGTCGATTTCCTTGAAATCAAGTACCAAGGCAAGTTGCTGATGAATCATGGATTGATCGAGTCAGATCATGCCGACTTGGAAAGTGAAGGTGACTTGTTACTCAATGGTAAAGGTCACCCAAGTGGCCTAGGTCCTGGATCGGGTCAAACATCCTCGAAGGGATTTGGAATCGGTGGAAGTCACGGAGGTCAAGGAGGGTTCTTTGCAGGTGACTCAAGTGGCGATACTTACGGGTCGGTGTATACCCCTCTTGATCTTGGGAGCGGCGGAGGACCGAGTTCTGATGGTCCGGGGGGAGCTGGTGGTGGATTGCTGCATTGGATCATCGGCAAACTGATTCATCTTAATGGGCTCGTATCGGCAAGCAGCCAAGACAGTCCTACCTCAAATGCAGGCGGTGGCAGCGGCGGTAGTATACTTATCGAGGCAACCAATATCACAGGTCATGGGGAGATTCGTGCCAACGGCGGAAAAGGCTCCTATAGAGGTGCCGGCGGAGCTGGTGGTAGAATAGGAATCCATATCAGACACCAGAATAACTACGGTGGACTTTTCGTATCAAGAGGTGGCCAGTGTGGAAACACACATTCAGACCCAACTCTTGGAAATGGTGCTGCAGGGACGGTTTACAAGTATGAATCTCGTCGCGGACCACAGTACAGAGAGCTTAAATACTCCACTAAAAACATCACAGAGTTCAAACCTGAGCATTCTAAACTGAAGATCGACAATGGAGCTATCGAGGTGGACCATCCTGCCGTAGTTATGGAAGAAGGAACAATCTTCTACGAGTTTGACGAACTTCAAATCGAGGGTCACTCATATTTGCACTTCTACCACCCAGTAGAGGCACACAACGTCACCGTTGTTGTTCATGAATTGACCGGGAACAAACAGGGCCTTATTCGAGTCCAAAACCACCAGCGTCTGTTTGTCCACATAGTAGAATCAACTCACACGTATCTAGACGCCCCTTGCGGGTTTCATGTAGACTGGGGTGGCGAGTTAGTACTTCCTACGACACTCGTTGTGCTAACAGAAGCAATTATCATCGAAGGTCGCATCACAGGAGTAGAGGAGCTGATCATTGAAAGCGGCGGTGAAATCCAGTTTATTGGAAAAGCCCACACAGCCATCCTACCAGAAAAATCTCAGTGGTTTGTTGACGAACCCTACTCGGACCACACCCCCGGGCTGCTTACGACCGCAGTCATAACAGTCAACAATCAAGGAGTATTGAAGTTGACTATGGACCCCACGTTACCCTTGATGGATGTTGGAAAACTCACGGTGAAGAATGGTGGAACTTTGGACTTGCAGACTCAGAAAGTTGAGATTGATGCTGGGGAGGTGGTGGTGGAGTATGCAGGGATTGTGACAAGCGATGGGCGAGGATGGGGTGCGGAACAAGGACCGGGTGCAGGGGCGACTGGCAGCAATGGGGCGTCTGGTGCAGGACATGGATCCAAAGGTATGTAAAAATATAAAGTAAGACCAGTTGCTGACATGATCATGCCTATGGGTCAATTATATGGCACTGCTCAAGTGTTACCTGGAAAGGTGTGCTTAGTGCAGCTAAAACATTCTGCTAAAATTACTGCTATTTCACGGCCTCGACATGAATACATGCACATGCTTAGAAACGGGTATTGTTGCATCACTCAGCAAATTTTGCCTCTGAACTTGATGAACGTGCTGCAGTGCTTATAAGGTTACAGTCTATATAAAATAGCCGGAGCCTCCATTAGCATAAAGTCAGCTGCTAAGCTGCGCCATAAAATTTTAAAGAATCTTTGGTTTCAGCACTAGAACAAAATTTATAATAATAATAATCAATAATAAACCTTTTGCATATTTGTAATGTTGTCATGAATGTAATCTGTGGCTTTTGTCGCTGATGACCAAAGCTGAAGCTGATCATTCATTCAACCTAGTGATTACATAAAAAAATGTACTTCATTTTGATCGTGGAAACATGACACTAAACGACTCAAAAATACAGTTCAATTCATGTTGACCATCTGCATATCCACAGGTGGTACAGGTGGCGGTGTCAGTGGTGGGACTCCATACGATTCACTGTACACAGCAGATGAAGTGGGCAGTGGTGGCGGTGGACCTCGGGGTGGAAAAGGGGGAGGGAGGATCTTGATTCGTGCGGGGAAGGTCAGTTTTAATTTTAATAGGAGCTTGTTCAAATTTTTCAAGAAAATCAACAATCATATAAAATACCTCTCCAAAATACTATCCATCATTCCATGGGGGGGAAAAAAACAGGAAATTTGCAATCTCCAATTGGGATATGGAAGCAAAAATATTGGTCACTGTACTGCTTTATGGAACCAGATAAATTAGGTTAAGTGGTTAGGTTAAGGGCACAGGTACCACAACTGGGTGTCGAATCTGCAACACTTCCTATTCGACCAAGACCACCATGCCATGGTCTTAAAATTCCAGGAAAGTTGGCCACTATAATATTATCTAAGGCCTTTTTCCAAATCTCGGCTTCGTCTCCGTCTCTGGCTCCGTTACCAAACTTTGGCTCGGCTCCAGGCTTCATTTTGAGGCTTCGTTTTGGCCCAAATGAGGCTCTAAAACGAAGTCAACTAAAGAGGTGACTTCGGAAAATCACGTGACAGCACCAAAAACCTTGAACTTTTGCAGGTTTGCAAAACTTTGCCGCCGACAAAACTTGTCTGCTAGCGCCCCAAAAAAGCAGGTGAAAAAGAGTGGTAGGCCTACTAGGCTGACTAGTGTTCCAAACGGTTTTTGGTTTGGCTTCGCTAAAGTGAAGCCGGAGACAGTTGAAGCTGGAGCCTGAAGACGGAGTCGAGATTTGGAAAAGGGCCTAAGATTATAGCCTGCCCAATACTGGTGGTGCATCTTTAATACCAAGTATTTTTGTTTTAACATTTTAGGCTATAACTTGTAATGGTCTGATTTCGGCCAGCGGTCTGTTGGGAGTCAGTCTGTCGTACAGCGGAGGTGGTAGTGGAGGCAGTATTATACTTGAAGCAGCCAATTTAATCGGCCATGGACAAATCCAGTGTGACGGTGGATCAGCATATACAGCAAGTAATCATGGTAGGTTGGCCTATTTGCAGGCAGTACATGTACTATATATATTCACAAAATCAGAGGCGTCGGGACCAGCCTTGTTGAATAACTACAAAGGATATGTTTATTCAAGTATGTTGCAGCAAACCTATAAGAATATTAAGTAATTTATGTTGCTGTGATTACTATAGTGACTCAAGTTTATAACCGTTTTGTACGTTGTGGGAAATCACAATGAAAGAAAATATTTAAAAAGAGGAATTATATTTGGCAAATTATTGGACCGGCCCAACTGGCCCTGCAAAATAGAATGAATGATTCATTTCCTATTTTTTTAATCCAGTGAAAAGTCACTTGAAAACCTGAATTGTCACACCAGTTAAAGGAGCCTATCCACATTTTTCCTGAAAATGGATTTCATTCTAACCTAACAATCATATAAAATACCTCCCCAAAATACTATCCCTGGGGAGAAAATGGGAAATTTGCAATCTCCAATGTGGAAGCAAAAAGGTTGGTGTAATCACTGCACTGCTTTTAGTAACCGGATAAACTAGTTTTACAAAACATTGGTGTTTTTTTTACGATATCCTTGAAAATATACAGATTGAGAGCGTGAATTTAAGAATGGTAATAAAAAAAATGACAAATATGAATAAATTGGGGTCAAATATGTGATCTGGACATGCTCCTTTAAATCAGCGTGATATTGTATTTAATTTCTATTCAGCAAATGGTGGTGGCAGCGGTGGTCGTATCGCAATCCTCCTAACCAACCAATTCAGATTCAGATTCAGGGGCATAATACAAGCCCTCGGTGGCCAGGGTACATCACACGGCGGTCCCGGCACCATCTATAAACGGATTACCCTCGGCGACAGCTCGGAGCATTTCCTCGAGGTGAACAATTCGAACTATCCATCTGGGATTGACTGTGATTCTCCCGTGGTCCTTGATGAAGCGGGACGCACAGAGTATTTCTTCAATCGGGTGACCCTGAAGAGAAAAGCATGCCTCACAATGATTCAGGTAGGTGCTGTAGTCGTATACTTTTGCCTCGGTAGCAAGTAGACCGAGCATAAAAAAAACCAGATTCATATATTTTTATTTTTATTTTATATGCATCTATGTTAAAACGTTTATGACTGATGACAACTTTTCCTTAATGTTAATTTCAACTATTGGTAATCAAAAATTAAGCACGACATGCTTGAGTGCCTCTATTTGTGAATTGCTAAATTTGACGTTTTTGCTGAAAATAGAAAAAAACATATCTTGATAAGTATCTTTTGACTTTGAGTATTATTATCAAGTTTCACACTTATACGAAGCGATATGATTCTGATGATTCCATGACGGCAGCCTTAATAATGGCAACAGCGCTTTGATACTTTGGTCATAAATCAATATACGAAACCACCTAAAGAGGGCAAGTTTTATTCCTCAAGGGTGTACATTTTGTTCTTCTGTTATTGAAAATTTTAAAAACTGCATTAATAAAGCGCATTTTTTTGCTGTGATCTTGACCTAATTTTTTACCCTTCTTTATTTTTTAGACAAATACAGCCTACTCTCTGACCATTGGTCATGTATCTGGCGACAAGTCGGGTGTTCTTTATATCGGCAGCAACCACTTTGTCCATATCGAGCCTCAGCAAAAGCGGTCCCAAGCTCCTGTCAACTTGATCATCGAACCGGGTGGCACGTGCATTCTGCCTCCCAAGTTTGTAGTCGTTGCAAGAGTGGAGACAAAGGGGGCCCTTTATGGTTTGGAAAGGCTCAAGGTTATCGGTCAACTATTGTTGCACAGGACGGGTTATTCGGCTTGCAGGAACTGCACTTTGGGAAGCGGAGAAAGGGGTCATTACTGGATGGGTGCTTTGAATGTGCGTAAACACGGTGTCTTGACTGTTGTCTCGAGTGGGGTGCGAGATTTGAACGGAGCGGCAACAAGGCTAGTCCTCTCCGAGAGGTTGGATGTTGATCACGGAGGCCATGTTCGAGTTGAAGATGGACTTGTTGTGTTTGCACGAGATGTCAAAGTTGAAAAGGCTGGTATAGTTGAAGGGAGCGGGTCTGGATATGGAGCTAGTAGTGGTCCGGGGGCTGGGTCGACTTGTGGTGGCGGATCTGGTGCAGGGCACGGTGGCGCTGGCGGGAGAACGCGTTGCAGCTTAGAGGTACGAGGCGGTACTTACGGATCGCAGTGCCTTCCGAAGTTAGTCGGCAGTGGCGGCGGAAATTGCGGTCATGCGTATAAAGGTGGAAGCGGCGGGGGCGCTTTACAAATCATCTCCAGTCAGCTTTTAGTCATCGAAGGAAAAATTCAGGCTCACGGTTTGAAATACGAAACTGCTGGCGGCGGTGGTGGCAGCGGTGGATCGCTTTGGATTGATGGCAACTTCGTGGAAGGTTGGGGAGACATTTCGGCAAACGGAGGAGCAGCAACATATCACTCGTACAGAAGTGGATCGCACACTTATTATCATTACGGTGGGGGCGGAGCTGGCGGTCGTATTAGAAGCTTCTCTCCAAACATGCCTCATGCTGTGGTCACAGGCAGACGGCAGGTCAATGGTGGTCCTGCAGGGTCATACCCAGGTCAAGCGGGAACACTGTGCATCTCGGGAGACGAGTGCAGCGGACATGGGACATGGTTGAACACTTCCGTCTGTTTGTGTGATGATGGTTATTTTGGCAGTAACTGCCAAGTACCATGCAATGCTGATGTTACTTGTAATGCTCGGGGAGAATGCGCATTGTACGGTGGCTGCGATTGTTTCCCTGGTTATGTTGGTTACCGGTGCGAGCACCAGTGTGACGGAAACACGACTTGTAATGGAAATGGAGAATGCACGCCTCACGGAGACTGTGTCTGTGACTCATGTTACCATGGGCCAGGTTGCTCTTTGGCATGTAGTGGGAACGGTGCTTGTACCAACGGCATATGTCAGTGTGACTCGTGTTACATTGGTGAATACTGTCACTCCTTGTGCAACCATCACGGCGCATGCAGCGCTAACGGAACGTGTGATTGTGACGAAAGCTGGCGTGGCGATTTCTGCACTATTGCTGGGTGTCCTGGAGTTGAGGAGGATTGTTCGGGCCGTGGAGTATGCAACGCAGCTATACATCAATGCTACTGTGATCCGGGATGGAAGAGTCCTGACTGTTCTGAACCTGATTGTCCTGGAGAACCAAACTGCTTCAATAGAGGTTTCTGTAACGCGAGCGTTCTGCCTCCGCAGTGCCAGAATTGCACCAAAGGCTGGATGGGTGCCGATTGCAACGAAACGTGTCTTCATGGAAACCAAATACCAATAGATAGTGGCATTTGCGTCTGTGACCCGTGTTGGACAGCTAAAGGATGCGACATCCAGTGCTCCGGACACGGTTGGTGCGGTTCGGACAACACCACTTGTGAATGTGACCCTCTGGAAGGATGGCGAGGCGAAGTCTGCCAAATCCCCGGATGTCCTGGATTTGGGATTGATTGCTCGGGCCACGGAGATTGCAACAGTGCAGTCCATGAGTGTTCATGCTACCCGGCTTGGACTGAAGTAGCGTGTCACGTCCCGGACTGTCCCGGTGAACCTGATTGCTTCGATCGTGGGTTCTGTAACGCGTCGTTGGACACGCCGGTCTGCCAGAACTGCTCTCGTGGGTGGATGGGACCTGCTTGTGATGATCCCTGTGTGAACGGAATCCAAACGCCAATGAATAGTGGTTACTGCAACTGTTCGGCCGGGTGGACTGGTGTAGGATGTGACTCGGAGTGCTCTGAACATGGAGTCATTGTTGACAACTCTTGCGTATGTGACTATGCGACTGGGTGGAAGGGCAAACTATGTGACATACCAGGATGTCCAGGAAAATTCAATTTGGATTGTTCGGGACATGGTGCCTGCGACAGTTCATTGCATAATTGCGTCTGTAACGAAGGCTGGACGGATTTGGGCTGCGAGATTCCGGATTGTCCCGGTAACCCGGATTGCGCTAATCGAGGACACTGCAATGAAACGTTTGATCTGCCGCATTGCACCAACTGTAGCAGAGGGTGGATGGGGCCGGCGTGCGAAGACCCTTGCGTCAACGGCGAGCAGACGCCAATGGATAGCGGCTTTTGCAAATGCGATCCCGGCTGGGCGGGAGCTGGGTGCGATGCGGAGTGCTCCCTTCATGGAACGATCCTTCAAGGGGGTTGTGTTTGTGAACCAGCTTGGCGGGGGGACCTCTGCGACATCCCTAGCTGTCCAGGACTGTTTGACCTTCCGTGTAGTGGTAGAGGGGAATGCAACAGTGCCACTCACGAGTGCACATGTAATAACGGTTGGACAGGGGACGGTTGCGAATTGCCCGACTGCCCCGGCAGCCCCAATTGTTACGAACGCGGCCACTGTAACGAAGCGTTTGACCCACCGCAGTGCACCAACTGTACTAAGGGATGGATGGGGGTTGACTGCAACGAACCCTGCGTATTTGGCATCCAACAACCTATGGACAGTGGTATCTGTGTTTGCGAACCGTGCTACTCAGGAAAAGGCTGCAATAGCGAGTGCACGGGCCACGGCAGCTGCGAAGACGACAAATGTCTATGCGATCCCGGCTGGCACGAGGATTTGTGCCAGCGGCCTGGATGCCCTGGTTTTGAAATAGACTGCACAGGGCACGGGGACTGCAATAGTGCTCTCCATATGTGTTTCTGCTATCCGGGGTGGGCCGGAGACGGTTGCGAACAAGCAGACTGCCCTGGGGATCCGGATTGCTCTGGACGTGGATTTTGCAATACGACTAACCGAGAAACGCCTGTTTGCACGGATTGCATCAAAGGCTGGATGGGAGCTGAATGTAACGACCCTTGCACCCATGGCACCCAAGTTCCAAAAGATAGTGGATTCTGCGAATGCGAACCGTGTTGGACCGGTGCCGGATGCAACAGCGAATGCTCGGGCAATGGGGTCTGTGACGAGACCGGCCAACGATGTCTATGCTTCAACAACGCCAATCAAGCATTCTTTGGTCAGAAGTGTGAGACACGCGGCTGTCCGGGCCTGGACGCGGCTTGTAATCAACATGGCACATGTAACGCTGTGACGCAAGAATGCACTTGCTACCCTGGATGGACGGGCAGTGACTGCAGTGTTCCTGATTGCCCTGGAATTCCAAGTTGCTCAGGTAATATACGGTTTTAAAAAAAAAAACGCTTGAAATATCATGGGCCAATTTCATAAAGCTGTTTAGCAGAAAAATTTGCTTAAACCAAAATATGTTTGCTTTATAAAAATGGGTTAATAGTCAAAATTGTATGTCAACTTGAGTTTTTAGCAAGAATAGCAGAACATCATTTTGACTGAAAACCCATATTTATATAGCAAACAAATTTTGGATTAAGCAATTTTTTCTGCTGAACAGCTTCATGAAATTGGGCCCAGAACAGATGCTTATTATTAAAGCCCCAATACATCATTTGAAGTTACCAAATATTTTATTTTGAGTTGACAAGAAAAACCTGACTAAAAGTGTTGCTAGCAATGGTAACAAACACAAGATTTCTTTCCTGTGTAAAATGGTACCTTTTTGTTTTGTCTGCAGACAATTCACTCAACACAAAAATCATGCATGCATTTTTCATGTTTTCTGAAGTATTACTGCATCTATGTGGCTGAAATTTCTACAAGGCACTTTATCAACATTATTCTTTAGTTATGTAATGCTGTTGTTCCTGTTTTTAAAGGTTTTCCAATCATGTAGACTGTCTTTAAATACAGTGTAAAAACGTGTAGATGACTATAAACACCTGAAATGGGGTTCAATTCTTCTAGCCCACAGTAAGCCATATTTTTCAAGGGCTCTACACAATGGTAATAATAATAATAATAATAATGAATATTTATATAGCGCAACGTTTCCACCCTCAAGGGCGCTCGAGGCGCTGAAATACAAATTACACACTATTAAAGAAAACTACATTTGATCAAATGCCTTGTGCATGAGGTGGGTTTTGAGACATGATTTGAAAGAGGATAGTGTATCACTTGATCTGATCTGAAAGGGCAATTCATTCCAAAATCGGGGTGCTGCCACTGAGAAGGATCGACTTCCCCACGTGCGATGTGATCTTGGTTGATGGAGCAAGAGTCGACTACTAGAGCGTAAAGTGCGTGATGGTTTGTGATCCGAGATGTATAATGGAGCCATGCCATTCAATGCCTTAAAAACAATGAGCATCATCTTGCAGATGATCCGATAATGTACCGGAAGCCAATGGAGTTTGTTTAGGACAGGTGAAATGTGGGAGAATTTTCTAGTTCGTGTAACCAGACGTAATCTCGTATCTTGAGAGATTTTTTAGGTTTAACAAATTTTGAGTGACCATAATTTATTTTTGGTTTTTCTTCTGTGGTAGGCCATGGCCTTTGCCTAAACGAAACACCAAGGCGCTGTCAGTGCTACCACGACTGGGCCGGCGAAGTGTGCAACACGCCCTGCGAATTTGGCTACAACAACGGCGACCAGCGCGGCTGTGTTTGTGACCCATGCTACACGGGTACCGGATGTGGCAAAGTGTGCTCCGGAAATGGCGTTTGCACCAACGACACATGCGAATGCTTCTTTGAGTCCGGTTTCCGTGGCGATGGATGTCATATCCCAGGATGCCCTGGGGTTGGCACGGATTGTAGCAACCATGGAACGTGTAACACGGCGACGTTTGAATGCTTGTGTGATCCTGGATGGAAAGGTATTTGAATTATATTGCTTGTACATGGTAAATTTAGAAGAGGAAAATAAAAAATAAAAAATGCTCTTTTTGTTTAAGAATTTTCTGTCTCCAGAATTGAAATAGATAATTTCTGTTCGACTATGTAGTCATATTCATATGGTTACTTAGCAGGTTTGGTGAATGAATCATTGATTTATGGCATTGCATAACAAATGTGAAAATTGGTCATTATCTACATTCTTTGCTTTTTGGAAATGTCCAAAGAAATAGTGCATTTATTTTGTTTGTCATTTTCTGCACATTGGCCTTTCAAGTAGGAATGGAGGAATTTTCAAGTTCTTTGCATAATTATGTAAGCTTACATTGGTGTCTTGTATCCTATACCCTTTAAGGTGTGGGATGCCATCAACCAGACTGCCCGGGAGAACCAGACTGTAATGGTCACGGTGAATGCCCAATCCCACCCGATGGCGAAGACCCCGTATGCGTCAACTGCGACATTACGTTCATGGGAGACGGTTGCGAACTACGCTGCATCTACGGTTCTCCATCGCGCATCAATGCAACCTGGGAATGCACCTGTGACCCGTGCTACGCCGGGCTCTCATGCGACAGACTTTGCAACGGAAAGAGTATGGTGTGCGAGGATGGCGTATGCGACTGTGGTTTTGACGGTTGGCGTGGCGATACATGCACCTTACCCGGTTGCCCGGGTTTTGGTGAAGACTGCACG
The DNA here is from genome assembly GCA_037783545.1 of Henricia sp. BOLD:AAB3569. NCBI lineage: Eukaryota > Metazoa > Echinodermata > Asteroidea > Spinulosida > Echinasteridae > Henricia > Henricia sp. BOLD:AAB3569. The sequence goes on along the minus strand of JBBELK010000080.1, from coordinate 327,163 downwards.
GGGCATGGGGAATGTAACCGAGCCAGTGGGACATGTTATTGTCTGAATGGCTGGGCCGGGATTGGATGTCAGGATCCGGATTGTCCCGGCACGCCGGATTGCAATGGGAGAGGGGTTTGCGTGCCGGAGGAACCGGTACCTGCCTGTCGTAACTGTGGTCCCAACTGGATGGGACCAGCCTGTGGTGTGCCATGTATCTTTGGAAAAGAGGTAAAATTAATTCCAAAAATTGTCTTTATATTTTAACCACTTGACGCCGGAGGACGTGTAAACACGTTCTGGCAATGTATAGTCACATGGGTGGTTGACGAGTTAAAATGTCAGCTTTGCCGCTGTCGACATAAAACGCGTCTTCTCTCCACCATTCATCTGATTACATGTATTTAACTACAAGAAATGGCCACCCAGTTTAGGATTAGTCAATAGGCAGTCACTCCTGGTTCAGGGCCAACCTTGCTGCCCCAAAAATTACATAACTTTTGATTTGCTTGACTGATTTCGATGCAATTAAAGACGTGTCCGCATTGGACTTGTTTTTTGGGAGGTTTTACAGAGACGATGGTAAAATGAAAAATGGCTAAATTTTAGTTTACTGCTGTCCACATTTGGACTTTTTCGACACGGGAAAGAATGACCTTCATGGCCTGGACGTAAACATTTACCGACTCGATGTGTCCGCATTGGACTTATCGTCTCGGGAAAAGTTACCTGGTCAATTTTCCTGGCCAGGAAAAGTAACCGCTGGACTCGGGAAAAGTTACTGAGAGGAAAACGTCCTAGGCTGTCTGCACTGGATTAAAAATGGGAAAAGCTGCCATCGTCTCGGTAAGTTTCCCCAAAAAAGTCCAATGCGGACAGGCCTAAAGACTATTTTTCATGTAAGAAGATTCTCTATCAGGATCCAGGGAAACAGATTCTGAGGTTGGCTGGTTTGACATTTTTGAAACACCCTGTATATTTCAGAGGTCTCGGGTTCGAATCCCGATAAGGCCCTTACAATATTTGTCTTTTATCCCAAGTTTGGCTCTTTCTATTTGTTAGACACCACCTTACTCCGGTATCTGCAAGTGTGACCCATGCTACCACGGCCCACATTGTGACTTGATGTGTTCAGGCACCGGCCAATGTAACCCTGATGGCTATTGTTACTGTGGATTCAAGGGAGGTCGGGGAAAGTTCTGTAATTCGGTGGGGTGTCCGGGACTGTACAACACTGACTGCTCTGGCCGTGGGACGTGTTTGTTCGGTGAGTCATAACAAAAATAAAATGTGATCCGAACGTGTGAAATGAGTCTGATGTTGTGCAGGGTTGAATTTCCGTGACCAGGGGCCATTTTCATGGTACTGTTTTGCAAAAAAAATTTGCTTAGAACAGAATTTCTTTCCTTTGTAAAATGGATCTCCAGCCAAAATGTCAAATTGTTTTTTTGAAACGGTAGCAAAATATTAGTAAATACACGTCACATGCGATTTTGAAAAGAACAGATTACTTGTTTTTAAAAATGTACCTCATTATTGTGGAAAGACCCATTCAGACAAATTAAATTATTGATTATGTATTAGATAAGTGCGTCTGCAGAGAGGGATGGGTCGGCGTAGGCTGTGAAATCCCCAACTGCCCCGGCGAGCCAAACTGCAACGGCCGTGGCAACTGTACTGGTCTGTCGTCCACGCTTGTCCCAGAATGTCGTAACTGCATCACAGGCTGGATGGGCGACGCCTGCGAAATACCTTGCGGACCCGAGCACGGTCGCCAATACCCCATGGACAGTGGAATCTGCCAGTGCACCAGCGGTTGTTGGCACGGTGTCAGCTGCGACATGATGTGTAACAATCGCGGCATTTGCACCAACGAGAAATGCCAGTGCGAAAACACTGCCGGGTTCAACCCCGGCAATTGGGGTGACTTCTGCGAAATTGCCAACTGTCCTGGAGTTGGTCAACCATGCTCTGACCACGGACTCTGCACCGTCTATCTTAAGTGTTTATGCGACGACGGTTGGATCGGCGAAGGGTGTCACATTCCCGACTGTCCCGGTGAACCGGACTGTAACGGTAACGGCGTATGTGACGGATCCGGTCCCACCCCTATCTGTAACTGTCACGCTTCTTGGATTGGTGACGGATGCCAATTCCCATGTGTTCATGGATCTGAACAACAAGACGGAACCTGTATGTGTGACTCGTGTTACTCAGGACCAGGCTGTGACAGAGAATGTGGTGGTCATGGATCATGTAAAAATGGCAACTGCATATGTGACTCTGCGTGGTGGGGTAAGTTGAGTCACTCTACTATTTGGGGTGTTTCAAAATAACATGAAATATATCTGTAAACCAGAATTTCAAAATTTTAAGTGACTACAGATTTTAAACCTGTGTACATTATTCCTTTTGAGAATTGACAATGTTATAAGTATTTTTTTATCAATAATTTTTTTTATAAATTTAGATATCAAAGTGACAAATCAGCAAAATTGGTGTTGTGCACGGGACATTCTGTGGTTGACGTGAAATATGCATTACATATGGGGTACATATATTTTCAAAACGACAATTCCAGTGTGGGTGTATCTAAGCTTGGCAATTTTATTTATTTATTTATTTATTCACCACATCCAACAGCGGAAGAACCGCCAATTACAGGAATGGGATCAATTAACATAGATATTCGAATAACTATCAACTACTAAGTTGAATTAGAAACGGCCAGAGACACCGGGGAATCTCTCCCCTTGCTCTTCACGAAAGAATGCTCTGGGATCTTTAAAGTGCGTTACATGTAACACACTGGACCAACGGCTTTACATCCCTTCCGAACGACGGAACAATTGTGATTAAGTGCCTTGCTCAAGAGCACAAGTGCCACAACCCGTCACGGCCCGGAATCGAACCCACATTCTAGTACTGGCACAGGAACTTGAGTTTGACGTGCTAGACCGCTCGGCCATAACACCCCACAATACGCAATGCCCAACACACAAGACATTTCACAAAAACATTCCAAAATTACATTCAATTATTGCAGTCTGTTAAAGGGCATGATGCAAACCTGAAATTTCATTTTATTTTGAAACACCTAACTTTGGCAGCCATGCAGAGCAAACAATGCAATATACTTCACCATGATTATACATGCTACTTCCCTTAAATTTCTTAAAGAACATGAACAACTTTATGAAATTGGCTCCAGAATACTATCCATGGGAAGAAAATAGGAAATTTCCAATTTCCAATTCGGATGTGGAAGCAAAAAGGTTGGTGTAATCACTGCACTGCTTTATGGAACCGGATAATTAGTTTACAAAACATAGGTGGTTTTTTGACGATATCCTTGAAAATGTACAGATTTTGAGCGTGAAATTTAAGAATGATGAGAAAAATATGACAAATGATATATATCAAAATCTCAACACCCATGATAAGAAATTTTTAAGATGCAAGCATGATTTTAAATTTGCAAATTTCATTTTTGTTCTTCTGCTAATAGGCCCAGAGTGCACGTACAAAGGCTGCCCGGGCGTCGGCACAAACTGCACTAGTCACGGCTATTGTAATGTGTTCGACCAGGAATGCTACTGTAAGAGTGGATGGAAGGAGTCAGGGTGCCAGGTGCCAGACTGTCCCGGAACACCAGACTGCAGTAACAGAGGTCAGTGAAAGAGTGACCAGTTTAATCGCAATGACTGAAGTTGGTTTAAAAAGTGTGCGGACACTTTTTTTTACCATGCAAGGATTTTAAAGGTTTTCTGAAGCATTGATGCATCTATGTAGCTGAAATATCTGCAGGCTAGTTTACCAACATTCTCCTTTAGATATGTTATGCCCTTATTCCTGGGGCGGTATTCAATTCAATACTTAAATTAAGTAAAAACTTTACTTAGTATTTGGCTTGGCTAAAAAAATGACCTATTTTGTATTCAAAGCCTTCTAAGAATTTTACTTTAGTTAGTAAAATACTTAGATAAATTGTGACATTACAAAATGAACGCAGAGCGCAGAACTCCCTAAACAGCCAATCGAATACAGCGTGGGACGCGCTATGAACCGCGCCTTCTCATAAGCGTTTTTCTCGCGCAAAACGCACAACACGCGCACCAAAACAAAACCGGTCTAAACCGGTTACAGTATGCGTGTGATGTATGTAAAAAATTGCTTAAGTGTGCTTTCCTGCCTTCTCAAATTCAAGTAAAATACTTTCCCAAAAAGAACCATTTGAATACCAAATGTTCTAAGTATTTTTCTAAAGTAAAACACTTAGCCACCTTCGAATTGAATACCGATTTTGGCTAAGTATTTTACTTTAGCCAAAAACTAAGTAAAATTCTTAAATATTTGGCTTAAGTACTGAATTGAATACCGCCCCTGGAATCTGTAAAAAGTTTCATCTTGCAAATTACACATTGGGCCTTTAAAGGAGTGTGACCAGATCACTTTTTTTTACCCATAACTCCCCGGGACTTACCTTATGGGTCATGAGATTTTTATATCATAACATCCGTTATATTTTTCTGATTACGAAACTGAAACTCCCGCGCTTCTAGGCCGCATATTTCCGAGGATATCGTCGAAAATCCACCGATTATTTGTAAACTAATTTTCCAGTATTGACGTTTATCCGCTGAAAGCATACTCGATAGTTTTGTTCAATTTTTTACTGGAAATTGCGAATGTTTTCGGGTTTTTGGGACATGGGAGGTGTGTATGGGAGTTACTTGATAATATTGTTAAGTTACATCGAAAACTATTTTCCAGAAACTCTGGTCACGCTCCTTTAAGGTCCAACTTCAGACTTATTTTGCTTGATTGCGTAACTGTTAATTATCCATTTCAGGAACATGTGACGGTGATCATTACGACCCTCCGCGATGCGCAGACTGCCACAAAGGGTGGTTAGGCGAGAAATGCGAGATACCATGCACGCACGGTAAACAGGTACCAGCTAACAGCGGCTTCTGTCAGTGCTATGACTGCTACACGGGAACCAGTTGTGACGTAGAGTGCTCGAACCAAGGCTCTTGCAATGGCACTCATTGCGTCTGTCAGGACGGTTACAAAGGTATGTTGCTGAGGATTCTGGGAAGGTATTGAGTGTGCCTGATGAGCATGGGTAATCATTTTGGGGGCCTTAAGTACCGCATAGGCCTTATGAGCTGACCACAGGAGCCGTGCGTCTCCCCAACGGCCTTAGAAGTGCAGACGTCCAGAGGGGCACTTCAGGCAGAGTGGCACACACTGCCTCAGTGGCTCTTACGGAGGCGGGGATCGATTTCACAAAAGTTAAGATGAGTTCAATGCATCCTAATTCCCAGAGCAACGTCCCATGATAAGAAGTGTGACCCCTCCTAAGACGCGTCTTAGCAATTTGTGAAATCAGCCCCTGGTCATGTATTTAACAGATATCACCAGTTAGTACAAATTACCAACTAACCACGGATCGATTTCACAAAGGTTAAGACGAGTTCAGTGCGTCCTAATTCCCATGCCAACGTCCTAAGATAAGAAGAGTGACCCCTCCTAAGACGCATCTTAGCGCTTTGTGAAATCGGCCCCTGGTACAGTAAGCCCTGCCATTATTTTATTTTTTTAATTTTATTTATATACCACATCAAACAGCGGAGGGACCGCCAATTACAGAAAGTGTGGTTGAGTGCCTTGCTCAAGGGCACAGGTGCCACAACGGCCAGGAATCGAACCTACATTCTAGTTCTAGCACAGGAACTTAAGTTAGACGCACTAGACCGCTCGGCCATAACATACACATAACTGACCAGTAAAATATATTACAATATTGAGTATAATTTGTGTTTTTTTAAACTGTATACATTCATAAATGATTAAGAGTGTTTACAATGTAACATTTGATGTCTCCAGGGGAGTTTTGCGAATACCTAGATTGTCCTGGTGAACCCGACTGCAGTGACTACGGGACATGCATCCGACGCGACGGTCGGTCGGTCTGTCTGTGCAATCCTGGGTTCACGGCGAGTGATTGCGGCGAAATCTTCTGTGCAGGGGAACCGGAATGCAGTAACCAAGGTATGGTTATTCTTGGAGAGATGCATTGACTTGCACGTAGGTAGAGGTTGTGAATTTGTTTTAGCGTGTTTCTACTAATGCATATATCAATTGTTTTCCCCACCCTCGCGCTGCCCCACCCCATAGGTGGGGGTTTGGTCACGTTTTTCGTGCCCCAGGGTGGGGATTTTGACTCATTGAAATACAAATTTCAAGGCGTGCATGTTTTGCACCCGAGGGTGGGGATTTTTGTTTTGCCCCAGGGGTGAGGATTTTGTCACGCTAAAAGTGACAATCCCCACCTCTTAGGTGAGGCAGCCTCCCAGTAAAAACGGTATCCTCCCAGTAGAGAAACTGCATTAAATGGATATCAAAAAAGTCATACCGAAAAATGTCAATCGTCATCTGTTTTTCGGACAAATTGGCCGCACCCATAAACCGTTCTTTGTGAAAGTTGTTTCCACTTTTTTTGTTTTTTGTATAACAGTAATGTACGGGTTGCATTTGTTCAGCACAATGTATTTTGTTTCTTCATTTTTAATTTTTCTTTTTAAGTCGTAAGGGCGAGTTCGCCTTTTTGCTCGTAAATGCAACGCTCGTCACTTTGGAAAAAAGCGGTGTGGGAATTGGATTTAAATGACCTACAAAAAAATCACAGAATTCCCAAACACTTTCTGCACAAGTCTATTCTGTGGTTTTCAGTGTGTCATTTTAGTCGGTTTTTTTCTCAAAGTGACTTGCGTAACGGCTCAGTGTGAATAGTCTGAATCCACCCTCGCTTTCAATTTGATCCTCACTAAACAGGAAACTGCACACTGACCGGCGCCTTCCCACAGTGCGTCTGTTTTCACGGATTTAACGGCGAAGCCTGCGATCGTTGCCTACCACGTTATGCGGGTTACCGTTGCAAGGAATGTGCAGAAGGCTACATTGGGTGGAACACCAACTGCGCAGTTCTCTGTCTCCACGGTTATGCCACGGAGCCAGGCGGGAGTGAGTGCGAGTGTTACGCTGACGTGGAACATGGGCATTGGACCGGAGCTAGCTGTGACGAGTGTATTGAGGGCTGGGCTTTGCCGGACTGTCGCTCGTGTCTTGGAGGTAAAACAGCAGTGGTGTGTCGGAAGGCACCTATCATAAATATTTTGCTTTACCGCTTAGTCTTTTAACAGTGGATATCTCCTAAATTCGACAGTTAAAAATATGTTTTTGGTTTTGGTCCCCAAAACAAGACCCAATGTCCTGTGTATAGGTTTGCATGTGGGCCCATGTGCATGCCGTGTTCATTGGGAAAACTGCCTGGAACCAAGACTGTTAACCAAAAATTGCCTTCAAACCATTTTTTATGAATTAAACTTTTTGAAATCACTCTTTGAGATAGAAAGCTTTTAAAGAATGTGTCCTGAAGTTACAAACTACAAGATGTTGGATGTAACGGGGGGGACACAAAAATAACGACCCCTAATTTATGGAAAAACCTGTATATCAATTACTGTAAAAACTCGAAGAAAATTTAGGGCCGAAAATATTTGGAAATTTTGAAAGAATTTTTAGCCTATTTTTGTGAGTACTATAGACCGTATAAAACAGCTGCCATCTTGTAGGGCAGTTTATTTGTTCCTTGATGACATGCATAGTTGCACATTTTGTGCTTGCATTGCTGACCAATTTAAATGACAGAAGTTGCCCTACAAGATGGCAGCTATTCGATACGGTCTACACTTGGAGCAGTTAGCATTTGCCAATTATTTAAAAGATTCAGGCTGCTCGAAATCCCAAGCGCTCAATCAGCTTGATTTCAGATTTTATCTTGATTATGATCTTGTCTTTTTTGTAGGATTTGTCGGTCTGGGTCACTGCTTCAGCTGCGTAACCAGCCACGGTGGCTATCGCGACCCCTACGACGGCGAAGGCGGCCGTGAGCCCCTCCGATCGATCTTAGAATGCGTGTCTCACGAAGTAAACGGCACGGGCTACGTTGCTTGGTTTGGATACGAGAACCAGAACCCACACAATGTCTATCTCGCGATTGGTCCCGATAATCGCTTCCAGGTGTCTTCGCTCATTCAGGGGAGTGTGGCTGGAGAAAACATGGGGCAACCGACTCGCTTTAAACCAGGCAACCACACAAATGTCTTCAGTGTCCGGTAAGGAGAGAATAACATTATCATAGCATTAAGGAATGCTATGAGAGAGCCCACTGACCAGGGGTAATATTGTGAACACCATGATATAGACCGTATCGAATAGCTGCCATCTTGTAGGGCAGTTTCTTTGTTCAGTGTGGCAGACGTGGTCGCACGTTTTGTGCTTACATTGTTGATCAATTGAAATGTCAAAAGTTGCCCTACAAGATGGCAGCTATAGACCTTTATCACGGTGCGTCCATCTTTGTCTTGTTTCCCACTGCATAGTACGTGTACGTGTCGGGCATGATCAGTGCGTGTGCGTGTCTGCGCGATAGGGTGTGCAGTCTTCCGTTGTTGTTTTGATGGAATCACTGTCCGCGCTGCGCGTTTTCTTGATCGCACCGCGCGCATGTCATCGTGATGCACACAATGAACATTTTCAACACGGGGCCAAAATATTTTATTTCGGCAAGCCTCGCTTTGGTTACGTTCATTTTAATAGGGGAAAAGGGAAGATGGCCGCACCGTGATAAAGGTCTATTCTATACGTGATTGTGTGCTCTATAAATATCCACAATTTTCCGGCTTCATTTTGCAGACTTTCCAGTGCAGAGGACAGAGCAACATGGTATCTGGCATATTCGGTCTCCAACCGAAGATACCAAGTCATGGCCTCGGCAAGTTTCCAAATTCCCTGCTCAGGCAACGAGATTTCGGAGAAAGAGGTATGAATGTGCATATATTGTCTTACAAAAGATACTATTTTCAATGTGCACTTGTGACTCATTTTGGCAAAATCAGCGGGTGATCCAGGATCTTTAAAATACACTGAAAATTAAGATGTGTGGGTGGCGCCATTGGCAGTTGATAGCCGGAGACACTGGGTAATCCCCTTACTCTTCACGAAATAGTGCTCTGGAGTCTTATGTGCATTACTCAACACACTGGACCAACAGCTTTACATCCCTTCCGAAGGATGGTGCAATTGTGGTTAAGAGCCTTGCTCAAGGGCACAGGTACCACGTCCAAGTACTGAATTTGCAACATCAAGTTTTCACCCCAATGTTGTGAGCCAATGACCTGAAGCACTCGTCCCACAGTACCCCATCCCAGTACCCCATTAAGTTAGGGTGACATTACATTTCTTTCAATGGTGTGATCTCTTCGACAATTGTCAAATTTTGTGTATTACAGAGAATTCCAGCCAATGAAACCGACCCTGGCTATTGTGCATGTCACCATGGCTACTGGGGACCGAGCTGCGAGTACACATGCATTGGAGGGGCCAACAACCCCTGTTACGGGAATGGTATCTGTGACCCTTTCACTGGCAACTGCACATGCAATGCTGGACTGCACCAGAGCGAGGACTGCAGAACTTGCGCAGAGGGGTGGATCGGTGAAGACTGCTCCGTGGGGCTGAACCAAGTTCCAAATCACAAAGAAGGATATTACTTCGGTAGTGCATACGGACAAGGACATTTTACTACATTTGACGGTGCGTCTTACAAATACTACGGAACAGGGGAGCACCAATTGTTCAAAACACCTCACGTGGATGCGCAAATCAGAAAGGTGCCTTGCAACCAATACTCTCACGCCACCTGCGTAAACAGTTTTGCTTTGAAAATTCAAAACGAGGTCGTAACAGTTCATGGAGGTTTTACGGACAATGAAAACGATGGTTATCTGTGGCTAAACGGGAAGGAATATAAACTGGGGTTTGCCGTTGAGATCACGTCAAATTGTTGGCTGACAAGAGAAGCTTACGATCACTATCATTTGTACCTCGATGATGAGTGGTCCATTAACATCTACATCCGGGGGCGATACTTAGATGTCCAAGTTTTAGCCGAGCAGTCCGTGTGTCAGTCTATGCAAGGGTTGCTTGGTGCGTGCAATGGAAATCAACTGGATGATTTTGTGGCTCGAGATGGGAACACACTTGATAATGCGACCGCTATCCTCAACCAGAAGAACATCCATGACATCTTTGGAACTTCTTGGAAAGTAACTGGGAACACAACTCTTTTTGTGTATGGCTTCGGCAAATACAAAGAAATCCAAAACATTGAAAACTCTGCATCAGCGTACTGTCTTCAGTTCTCCGACTCCGTGGCTGTATCAACTCAGCTTTATACGTTCTCAGATTCAGATGTAACAATTGAATTTGATATCAGATTTAGCGCAGGCGTCGCAGACTGTGGCACAATACTCTCCTATGTCATAACTGAGACTTTCGCACTTGCCTATTGCGACACTTTCTTCAAGGTTCAGTACGGATCGCAGGAGTACACGACCGCTTTCGGTGGATCGACAGACAAGTGGTATCACGTTGCTCTTGTCTGGCAGAAGTCAACAACTTTACTGCAGATCTACTTGTTTGACACCCAAGACGACTTTGAAACTCAAATTTTCAATTTTGGAAGCTCAACAGTGTTCTCCCCAGGTGGTAAACTTGTACTGGGGCAGTGGTATCCAGCATCACAGTTTGGAGCAAGACAACCGCAAGTTGGCTTCTTCGGTCAGTTTGAAGAAATTAAGATTTGGAAGTCGTATTTCCAGCTGTCAAAACTGAAACAAAGACTTCGAGTCACGGCTGATGTCAGTGATGCGCAACTTGCAAGCTATTGGAGACTGAACGAGGGTCAGGGATTTGAGTTTTACGACGCTGTTTCTTCAGGACATTTCACAATGCCCAAGAAACCCTGGAATGCCCCACAGTGGGTTTTTTCATCATTGGTGTTGAAGAAAGAAAGAGATGCACTAACTACCTATGCAGTACCCAGTTCCGAGACACCAAAATGGAAACAATCGGAAACTATCTGTGACAAATTCATCCTAGCCGATTCATTCACCAAATGCCAACAGATGGGGCTGTCCGAGTTCTACCTGTTAGCGTGCATCCAAGACACCGCGACGAGCCAAGATTTCGATTCTGCTTTTGAAATTGTTCTGAATTTCGCAGATCAGTGCACTTTTACATCCGATGTAGTCTCATTTCCAGCACAGCCATTTTGCAACGACTTCCCCACAAAGCATTTCCCACAATGGATTGGTCCTGACTGTAAGAGCGAATGCATATCAGGATACGCAGTCACTGAGGTCCACTCAACTAACGTTAGCTGTGAATGTTATAGAGGCTACTGGGGCATAAATTGTAACTTTCAATGTGACGGTGGAGCGGGAACCCCCTGTGGGGATAGTGGTGTGTGTCTGAAAGTTGATGGAAGTTGTCAGTGTCCCATATACTCCACAACTGAGTCGGATTGTACCATTTGCCAGGAGGGGTGGTCTGGATCTGACTGCACAACTGCTGACCTGAGCGAACAGTCCGTTGGCGGTAAATCTGCTGTTGCGTCTGTTTTCAGCTACGGACATTACATCATGTATGATGGCACTGCCTACAATATGGAAGCCCCGGGAGAGTTTACTTTCTCAACCTCCTCAGAAACGTCGATATTCGTGCGACAGGTTCCGTGCGGAGACGGCGTGGTATGCATCACGGGAGTATGGTTACAACTGTACCCTACAAATCGACGTAGAAAAAGACAAACAACAAATGACCTTAACTTGACCTTCAGGACTGCGTACGAAGCTGGCACGGACCATATCGTATTGATAAACGGAGAGCGTTTAAATTATGAGGAACCTCTTCAGTTCAGTACCGGCCACATTATGACAAAGACATCACCGACTACGTACGTCATCTCAAAACAGTCCTCCAGCAAAGTGTCGATTACTGTCCAGGATCACTACATCAACATACAGGTTTCTGTTGATCAGGATCTTTGTAAAAACAGCGAAGGTAGTCTTACAGGAAGCTGCGACAGCGACACCGAAAACAACTTCCAGATTGGACCAGATACATTTGTTCCTCTCGCAAACATCTCCTATGATATCATCAACGGGCCGTTTGCAGAGTATTGCACCATACCCCTGACTGAGCTGACACAGTTTCTGTATGAATACGGCGAGTATCGGGAACCAAGAGAAATAAAACCTTCCGGAAATTCATTGTTCTTCAACGGCACAGCTTGCATCAGTGAACCTCTTGTTGACATCTTTGAGACTGACTCGGACATCACTATTGAATTTCTCTTCAGAGGTGAAGACCCAAGTTCTCACGGAGGAACACTTCTGTCCTACCTTGGAACACACTCGTTTGCAATCACAAATGACGTAACACTCAAAGTTCATTATGCCAACTTGACCTTTGACACCAGAATTGTAACGGAGACTCAGAAGTGGGGATTCCTATCCTTGATGTACTTTCATGCTACTGGACACTGCTTACTGTACTATCTCGGTAACGATGGAACTCTGCAGGGTTCATCTTTCGAGCTCATCGGGGGGATTTTCAAACCAGGTGGTACCATGGCTCTAGGTCGTTGGCAACCGGGTCGCGACCCTGCGCTAGAGCAGCCACCCCTCACTGAATTCATTGGTCATATCGACGAACTGCGCATCTGGACTCGAACCTTTGATGTCCTAACCGTGTGGCAGAATGCCGAGCTCAACGTTCAACCAGATTCCCCTAATCTGGCTGGTTTGTGGAAAATGTCGGCAGGTTACGGAAACGTCGTTGAAGAACCTGTTCACCAAAATCATCTCTACGTTCTCGAAGTTGAAGGACCAGTTTGGTCCCTGGGAGGTGTTTCCCTAAATGCCCCACCAAAGTCTAGCGGTTATAACTATGCTGAGAAAGTCTACAACAAGTTCACATCTGATGAAGAGAGACTAACAGCTGAAAGTCAATGCAAGGAACTTTTCTTAGAAGGACAGCTCGCTTCAGAATGCCAAGAACTCGGACCAGCATTTGGAACTTACTACTATCAAGTATGCCTCATGGATTATCTCGTTGATAAAGGGTTATCATCACTAGAACCTACAGTTGAAGCTTTCTCCTCGTACTGCGAAGCATCTCTAAACCTCACTTCTTCCCCACTTACAAGGCTATGCCAGAACATCACCAACTCACAGATGTTTTTCGAACTTAGCTGCAGCAAGAAAATGTGTGCATTTGGCACAATCGGTTCACCAAGTGGCGCCTGCATCTGTGACTCGGCACATTGGGGTGACTCCTGTTCTTTGCCTTGTCCGGGAGGGCTGGTCAATCCTTGCAACCGACGTGGATCATGCGATCAGAAAACCGGGCATTGTATCTGCGAAACCACCTGGTCTGATACCAGCAATTGCACCGAGTGCCGACCGGGGTGGACCGGTCCCGATTGTTCCATGAGCGACACTGATAAAGAACCAAACGCCTCTATGCCCCTTTGTAATATTTTCGGACAGGGGCATTTTGTGAATTTTGACGGCACTCAATTTGACTTCAAGGAGTATGGAGAATTCTATGTAACCCAGGACAAGATGACAGACTTTGCGATTCAAGTAAGAATCCTACCTTGTTACGATCGTTCGTCGTGTGTTGCAGCACTTGGAATACAGTTCCAGCAAGAGACGGTGGTTCTAAGGGCAGGTTATGTTACTGATAGCAGAGTACTTCTATGGCACAATGAACAACCAGTTACACAAAATGGCACAACCTTCACGATGCAGAACTTTATTCTTGAACATTTCTCCTCTCAAGAGTACGTAATTTCAAGTGGGTCAAATATCCAGTTGAGGCTTCGTCTCGTGGACCGATCGTTTAACATTCTGATGAGCATTCCACCAAATTTCTGCAGCCAATCGGAGGGCATCTGTGGATCATGTGATGCAGATCCAGGCAATGACATCACTGACATTGATCTCATCAAAAGAAATGGCTATTGGAGAGTACCGCTCAACGAGAGTTTGTTTCTGCCTCTGTATGAAGAGAAAGGCTACTTTGAAGAACCAGTCCCAAGTGGTGCTGAGTTTTGTCTGCACCTCGATGACAGCTATCTATCATCTGACGTCGTGGAAAATGCATTCACGGGAACTACCGATATCACTGTAGAGTTTTTCATTAAAGCTAGCACTGACGATGGCATTATAATATCCTACAGCACCATAACATCCTTCACAGTTTTTGTTCATCTGGGAACCTTCCAAGTCTCCATAGGAGGAGAAATCTTCGACACAGTTTTGAGACCCGAGATCAACATTTGGAATCAAGTTTCAGTCGTTTGGAAACGAAGTCTCTTTAGAATAGAGGTCTATCTCTTGCTTTCAGATGGAAGTATTCTTCAAGCAGCACGCAATTTTGAAAATCGCATTGACGTCTTCCGTCCTGGTGGAAGGCTTGTGGTTGGTGGATGGCAGCCGGGTACGGGCGACACCGTTAGTCCGCCAATATCAAGACCCTTCACTTGCAGCTTTGACGAGTTGAGAATCTGGCACAAGGCACTGACGGTATTTGATGTGCAGCTGTATCGTGGAATGAACATCCTGCCAGAACAGCGCCACATCATTAGCTTGTGGAAATTCAATGAGGGACAGGGTGAGATTATCTACGATCTGATTCATCAAGCGCACTTCCATTTCTCAACTCAGTCTTGGATAACCTATCTTCCAACTTGGCGGTTCTCATACATCGACGTCGAGTTGCTACCTCCCCGATATACCTACGTCTTTATTGACATTGAGATTGAAACACAAGTGAGACGTTTGTGTGTAGAAGTCGTTCAGGCTTCATCGCTTTTAAACCAGTGTGGTGCCTTGGACGCGTCCAACTTTGAGTTCTACTTGGTGTCCTGCATTAGGGACAACGGCCTAGCAAGGAGCGAATACGCAGCACTGGCATCATCATTAGCTGTTGCAGATTTCTGTTCAGTAAGAATCAGCATTCCCTTGGACTTGTGGCCAGTGCGGGAACTCTGCAACCACTTCCAAGAGATTCCATTCCCAGTCTGGTTTGGGGAATCCTGTTCCAATCGCTGCTTCTTCTCAAATAACATCAGAGCCAACACCTCAAGACCTGTTGATAGTTGTCCATGTTTGCCAGGTTTCTGGGGGAACAGCTGCAACTTCATCTGTTCCGGAGGATTGCTGTCACCCTGTAATCATCACGGAATCTGCTCCCAAACGTCTGGTACCTGCATCTGTGAGATCAACTGGAACGGCGACCCTGAATGCAACACCTGTTTATCAGGTTGGCACGGTGAAGACTGCTCCTTACCAGTCCTTGAGACATCACCTACAACGACCATCCACAGATGTACTGTCTTCAGTAGTGGTTTCTATACCCTCTTCGACGGATCCAGTGTTGAATTTTCTGACATCGGGGACTACACATTTTACAAGAGCAATGATCTAACTCTGCAGGTACGACAGTCTCCCTGCCTGAACAAAAAATCATGCATCACTGCACTTGCGCTCCAAGTTCAAGAAGAAGTACTAGTCATCCATGCACCATCAGCTGTCACAGGGGAGCCCTTGGTGTTACTGAACAATGAAACTATCACGCTAGGTGCTAATCTGACATTCGGAATAGCAGAGCAGTATCTCTTAGCTCGTGTTGAATTTGGACGATTTGACATCAGTTCAAACAGTCTTCACCTTGTACTGCGCATGTCGGATGTCTCAATTAATATTGAGTTTGAAACTTCACAACTGATGTGCACTGAGGTGTCGGGTCTATGTGGGCCTTGCTTTCCAACAGAAGCTCCATGTACAATGAATGATCACGATCCAATGTGTACCCTGAGACATCTTGGTCTTGCCGTATATTCAGCACGATTTACTCTCACCCACTCCCTGACGCGCCAGTTCTGCGCTTCGTACCAAATTTCTGCATCAACCAGTCTCCTGTATGCAGCTTTCTACAGACGTACCTTTTCAGGTTACCCAATCGTATCTTACCCAACACCAGCCGGATTCGCACTCTTCTTCAATAACTCTGGAGTCATATCCAACCCTATCCCTAAAACTGTCATAGCCTTTGATCACATCACAGTGCAGTTCTACGTACAGTGCACTGGTACCGCAGCAGGAACCGTTGTATCTATCACAAAACACAAAACATTTGCTGTGACCGTCATCAATGGATTTTTCCATTTGCATTACAGTGATGTCGTTATCAACACAAATATACACGTAACAGTTAACATCTGGCTTCAGATCTCGTTGGTGTACGATCAGACCACGGGCAGACTAGATTTTTACTGCGTTGACACAGCGAGGGTCGTCCAATACCGCTACTATGCCATCGGAACAGGTATTTTCTCTTCAGGATGCACCATGGGCGTAGGTACATGGCAGCTACCAATCAACGGAGTCGGCGTACCACCGGCCGGGGTCTTTGTGGGTTTCATAGAGACTATTGGATTCTGGAATCGACCATTTTCAGCCACAGATGTCATCAACAGTTGGGGATCTCTGGGAGTGCAGTTTGACTCGACAGTGGTTGCACTGTGGCCTTTGAACTTTGGAATCGGGTCAGTCGCGTATGATGTCATCTCCAACGTTAACCTCGTCTTCCCTGTTAATCCCCGCATTACTCCATCATGGCGGACTTCTAGTGCTCCCATTTTGCAAATTTCACTCCAAGTACGATTTACAACCACTGTATCATTCCCATCACCAGAGCTCGAAGAGAAAGCTCATAAGCTTTGCACGAGTCTCCTCCTCTCTGGGCCTTTGAAAGATCAATGCGGAGCACTTACAACCAGCGCACAGTATCATTACATCGCGTGTCTGCAAGAAATCGCTTCAACAACTTTACCTTCCAAATCCAAGGATGCCGTTCTCTCTTTTGCAACAGAATGCCAAGAGGTTTTGGAGCTCTCCGACTGGCCTGGACGACTTCTGTGTAACGATTTCTCTGGTGAGCCTTTCCCTGTTTGGTCCGGGCCAAACTGCACCCAGCGATGCATCTTCGGAACATACACAACTTCTTGCATCTGCTTCTACGGCTACTGGGGACAGGAATGTGATCAGATCTGTCCTGGCGGAGGACCAATCAACCCCTGCAATAGTAACGGTGTTTGTGACGTAGAAACAGGTGCATGTCTGTGCTTCAGTAACTGGAAGGGTGACCAAGAGTGTGGGTCTTGTTCGAGTGGGTGGACAGGTGCCGATTGTACTCTCCTGGTGTCGCAGCTGCCACCCGGACGCATTGATGCATCATGCTCTGTTAGATCACAGAGTGTGACCAACTTTGCTGGAGTGACTTTCGAAGTTGCAGATGTTGGGGTCTATCTTCTCATGGAACTTGGAGATGTAAAAATCCAGGTGAGATCATCAAATTACAAGTGTATTCTTAGCGTATTGCCTTAATTTCATTCTATATAATTTATTTGAAGTCTCTTTCAAACCACCTGCATATCAACAGAACCTAGCCTGTTGGCCTTAACAGTTAATAAAAACAAACAAACAAACAAACAAACCAAAGCAGAAAAAATATATCTGAGTAGCCACACATTTTTGCCTTTAGAGAAAATTAATAACTTTTTTAGAATGACAATGTACTCAATAGCAAATTAAAGTTGGTATTGAAGTTGTAGTATTAAAGATAAACAGCTCCTAAACTGACCAAAACTAACCAATGCAGTGTTGAGTTTATGCTAAACAGTTATTTCTGTTCCAAAAATTTGGAATGGGACAGTCATTTGGTTAAAAGCCTTATCTTTTTTTCAGCTTGTTTCATAACTAGTTGGCACGTTTTAATAGCGAAGGTAACTTTATTCTCTCTTCTCATAGATGAGTCAAGTTGTTTGTGCCTCTGAATCTGTATGTCTAGACGGACTTGGCCTGAGTTTTGCCAACCAAAATATAAGCATCAGACACTTTGGGGCAAACTACCACTCTGTTGTTCATGTCAACGGCCAGTCAACAGTTCCCGATGAACCAATCGTGCTAAAAGACGAAACAGAAAACACCGTCACTCTAGCAAGACTCTCGACGGAGACATACGAAATCCGAGCAGAAGGCCTCAGCATGTTTATTCACATTAACATCATGAAGACCCACATCATTGTCGATATTGAGATGCCGAGTGTGGTGTGCTGTAATGGAGTAGTGCTCGGCCTATGCGGACCTTGTCAGGATTGTGCAGGTGTGATTCCCACAATTCCAGAAGACACACCAGGTTTAGTTCTCATTAGCCCAACTGACGACGAAGACGATCTCTCAGGAAAGATTAATCAAGTCAGGGTTATAAAAGAAACCGTCTTTAGTGGTGATGAAACGTCCTACTATCCAAACTCCTACGCAGGTTACTGCCTGGCTTTTAGAGAATCGGCCATTATTATAGAACATCTACGTTTGTCAGTCAAGCGCTACACTTGTCTGGAGTTTCTTGTTAAGACCTGCGCCAGCGGATGCGGAGGGACCATTCTCTCATACACTTCTTCCAAGACGTTCTTCATATCTTCCGTGCATGGATACATATCCATTCATTACGGCGACGTCAATATCACGACAGATTTGTATCTTGGTGTCGAAGTCTGGAACCTCGTCTCGTTAGTTTGGGACAGCCTTTCCTTAACAGTGGATGTGTACGTCTTTGATGTGGAGGGCCTGCCTACCAGGAGAACCTACTCCTTGGGTGTGGATATCTTCCCACAAGATGGAAGTCTGTGCCTTGGAGCGTGGCAACCAGGGTTTGACGGAACCGGTGTTGAGCCTGGTGGTGCTTTTGTTGGAGTCATTGATGATCTGCGAGTGTGGGACAGGTATGGAAAAAGTACACAAATATTGTCTGCTCTTGATTCGGTGATGGTTCAAACTAATGCCCCGAGGTGATCTTGAAACGGTAGGCATGTTATTTCCTCAAGGCTGCAGGCCGAGGGGAAATATCAGGCATGTCTCAAAATCATTGAGGGGCAGTAGTGTTGCACCATTACTCAAATCAAGAGCAGTCAATATTTGTTATATATATACCTCATGCATTGATTTCTTGTCTAATGATTGGTATTTCAGGACAAAATTTAATTTTGCTGAGAGTAGAAATGCACTCACCATAAATGCACATTAATTGCCCCAGAAATACAAACAAAATGATGCTCATTGTGTTTGTGTTTACGTGTGTCAAATTCACCAAACAGGGTGTCCCAGAAAAAAACCACTTTGTGCACGTCCAGGCCATGGTTCAGGGCTAAGTGGTTTTGGGGCGAAATGACTGCAAACCCTTTTTTTGACTGTTTTCTCAAAAGTTGGACGAAGTACGGAGCTGGTTTTTGCTCGGGTTGGTTTTAATCATGCATATCTTCAATCACACAGGGGGATCAAACTATTTGTAACAGTTTACCAATCATGTATACTATCTTTAAGCTTGATTCTAATTGAAACCGGTTTGCTCAAACCGAACATTTTACTCAACGAAAGACTTTAAAGATGAGCATTGTTACAAATGGCAATCACTAATCACATCACATTATTAATTGTAATGACTTCAACTTTAACTCAGGGTGGATTCACACTAGCCATTTTTCACACATCATGCACTTCAACTAATTGGGATACACTTAGCCCCCGGTACTGGAGGCACCTACGAAGAGTCTTGGGATTATTTTTAGTAACAAAATGTTACGGTAGCAAAGCACCTACCCCATCGAATTCACGGACCAACACTATAACGCATATGCCGTTTTATTAGAGTACTCCAAACAATCCCATGAACCCCTGAGAAACATTATTGATGTAATCTTTCATTCTGTGTATTATTGCCTTTTCTACAGTTTCTTTGACAGCAGTGCAATCCAGTCGCACTGGAATACATTCATTGACTCGTCTGCTGCAGGATTAACGGCACTCTGGAAGTTTGATGAAGGCGCTGGTAAGGTTTTAAAATTTCGTCGCAAAGCTGACATACATGTAGTGACGAATATGCAGTGCTAAAGCCATTGCATATTCGTCACTATGTCAGCATTGCGACGATTTGCTCATTACCTCTTAGCATAGATGACAAGTTAACGAAGTCGCTTTGTTGTTCATATGATCATCTTTTCTTTAGAATGATTTATTGGTGTAGTTCAATTTTAGACATGGCCTCTTCTTGCCCTCGCCTTTTTCTTTGTTTTTGTCTTTTAATCCTTAAAATATGGAATTTTTTCAAGGTCTGCAATGAAATTAATTTACAGCCAGGTTTGTGTACAGGTGAGCTGCTGCCAGTGGCTTTCTGGCCGAAAATGGATGTTTCTCGAGGCGCTGTGAGTGGCGTGCGCCGTATACTGAAAGAGTTATTTGCAACATGACGTTATAATAACAGTGATAGTTGCAAAACACCATTTAAGTGTTCTTCACTTCTTCAGACTACACACATAGTGCCATATACAGTCGTACTTCCCAAATTTTAGGCTTGCAAATATGTTTGTTAATCTATTGTACTTTTATTTGAACTTGTTTTGCAGGTACATTGGCATATGATTCAGTCTCAGGCCGTGCGATTATCCTAACAAACGCATCCTATCCAGCTCCAGTGTGGCAGCCCTCTGACGCACCAATACCTGCACCCATTAGTAGTAAAGGAGCATCTGGGACAGGCAGTGGTGGTGGTGCTGAAGGTGGAGGCATTGGAGGTGGTTTGGGAGGCAGATTACCACCCGCTGTTCCAGATTGGTTAGACGACTTCTGCAAAAGGATTACCCTTGCAGGACCTTTGTACAAGTGAGAAAACCTTTTGTTCGTTTTCATTTAGGGGCCGTCAAAAGTTGTCAACATTTTCACGATTCTACAAAACGTAGGAAGGGGGCGGGGGAAGGGGGTTCGAAGACCGCATAGGACTTTACACGCACTGTAAAATGTTGACATTTAATGGAAGTGACAAAGAAATGTTAATAAGTAGTATTTCTGGGGGAGGGAAGGGGGCAGGCGCGGATCCAAAGGGGGGGTTTTGGGGGTCAAAACCCCCCCCTGCTCCGACACCAAAAAATATAATGTAATGCATTTTTTGCGTGTCCGCCTGTCCGAAACAAGCAGACATAAAAATCTGATGGGCAAAACCCCTCCCTGGTGGCAAAACCCCCTCCTAGAAAAATTCCTGGATCCGCCCCTGGGGGGTCTTGAAAAATACTACTCTCTAGAACTGTGAAAATATTGACAACTTTGGACGGCCCCTTAAAATGAGTCTCCATTTCACTTTGTAAACCTGGGCACTATTTACATCCTAAAGTGATCATTAGAGTATTATAAATGTGTTTTTTTCCAAGAAACTGACATAACCACTAAAAATATTTTGTTCACTGACCAATTATGTAAAGTAAAATTTGATACCAACTAACGTGAATTTCCTCTTTGCCATTTCTTTTCTGGAAATACTAAGTGTTATTGCATGAGCCACGAGTCTTTCTGGAAGAAAAAAAAAAACCTGGAAAAAAAATCCGTTTTCTGTCAGTTGAGGGATTAATAATCGGGTGTTCTTTTGACACTGTCGAGTGACAGGCTTTTACACATTATGGTAAATTAAAGAAATTACAACAAAGTGAACTTGAGGCAGTGAAGGCTGAAAGATAATCAAAGATAAATTTCATTTGCATTTTAGATGAAAGTAACTTGGTTTGGTTTATTGGTTTTATGGGACCATTAGTGTCCCTGTCGTAAAAAAGTTATCCTAGCCAACAATTTCATAAATGTGATTAAGATTTTTGACAATTTTTTTCTCTGATATTATTTTCTCAGTTCTTGTCCTATTGGCGATGCTGCTCAACAACACTACTACCAAGCTTGCCTAGAAGCCGTTGCAACCACAAGAACCGTGGAACCGGCCCTTGAGCCAGTCATCGAGTATTCCGACTTCTGTCAAGTTGCTCTTGGGTTACCAACTTGGCCAGCACAACCACTTTGCAACGATTTTGGCCAAGCGGCATTTCCTCTGTGGATTGGCGACAGCTGCGATATCCTTTGTGCTTTTGGTTCTCGCCACCCTGATGATAGAAACATCTGTGTGTGTGCCATCGGGTATTGGGGCATCAACTGTGACGAAGTTTGTCCCGGTGGTTCAAACAAACCTTGTAGCACCCACGGAGTCTGCGATACCTTGAGTGGAGTCTGTGCGTGTTTGTCAAACTGGAATGGCGCCCCAGACTGCAGCATTTGCACACCCGGTTTGTTCGGAGCAGACTGTTCCGTTTCAGCCGTTCAAGCGAGTCTGCAGATACGTGTCCACGTGCGAATTTCGGTCGTCGTTGGCATCTCGCAAATAACCACTTTTGGTGGCTACACGTTTCTGCATTATTCTGTCGGACAGTTCTACTTGCTACAAGTTGCTCATAGCTCGCTCATCATCCAAGCGAAGTACGTCCGATGCTATGGCGGATACTCCTGCATCAAATACCTGGGATTGCGTTTTGGGGATCCGAATGTCGGTTTTGCGCGAGTTACAATCGGTGGTGCCCAAGTCTCGGGCGGGACTTTCATTATTTATGTCAATGGAGTACAATTTACCATTGATGGTACAGTAGAATTTGGCCACTCGGGGTACGTATTTACTCGTCTGTCATACTTGGAGCTCCTCGTAACAGGACCAAGTGACTTTCACCTTATTGTGAGGGCTGATGGGAAGTACATCTCCATAGAAACAAGCCTACCGGGAAGTCTGTGCTCTCTTGCAACAGGAATACTCGCAGGTGGTTGTTGCAACTCAACTTACGCAGATGAACCCATGTTGACGCTTCCAGTTTCCCAACCCCGATTTGGACTTTGCGAGAGGAATGACAACATACAAATGCCAACTCCCCTGCCGCCAGCAGAATTTAACTTTCCCAAGAATACTACAACCAACTTTACTTGCAAAAACCAAAGCACCTCGATTTCAGATCAGACCATCGAAGATTTCATGAATAGCTGGAAAGTGCAGGATTGTGATACAGTTATAACTTACCCAAACGTGAGCTCTGCTATGCAGCTTTACGCTGGCTATTCGCTACACTTCCACCTGACTGCAATTTTCACTCGGCATGTCATTCATCTGGTACAGAAGACCTATGACCTCGCCTTTGAGCTGTTGGTCAGATGCTCGGATGTTACCAAACATGGAGGTGTTGTGTTCTCATACTCCCATTATACAACCTTTGCAGTGAGCGTTGAATCAACAGTGACGGTTTACATTGGAAATACAATCCATAACACAAATCTCATTGTGCAGAATAGAAAATGGAACAAACTCGTCCTCGTGTATGAAGACTACAACGGGAAATTGAATATCTATCATTTTGATTCCGAAGGTCGGGTGAAACGTTACCAATTAGACGTTGTAGTGCACCTGTTCAGAGTTGCCGGATACCTCACTTTGGGCTCCTGGCAACCCGCTTGGAACCTGACAAACCAGACGCCTTTGAGGTCATTTTCTGGTCAGATTGATGACTTCCGAATCTGGAACCGGTATCTGAGCCCCGCAGAAGTCCCAGGTCTCTGGAGTTACAAGCCAGGTCTCAATACTCCAGGATTGGTGCGTTACTGGCCATTCGATGAAGGAGAGGGATTTATGTCAGAAGACGGCGTTTTTGGTGACAGACTTTACATGCCAGATGAGCCATTGCTTCAACCACGGTGGGTTGACTCTGATGGCCCTGTCCCAGATGATAATTTGACACCATCTATTGATCCCAACTTCGACAGCATTGACAAGGAAACTGAAATAAAAAATCTCTGTGGACGATTGTTACGCTCGCCTCCAATCTCAAATTCCTGCAGTGATCTTGACAACATAGACATGTTTTATCTCCTCTGCATCCGAGAAGTTGCCGAGACACAAGATCTTGATCAGGCTTATAAGGTTGCCTTTGGATTTGCCGACATTTGCCAAACTGCGAAGAACTTAACCAACTGGCCGGCATTGCCACTCTGTCAAGAAGCACCTAAGTTGAGAGCAGGTACGCAGTGCAAGGATGACTGTTTGTTTGGTGTTAAGCTACCATCGGATAGCTGTTCATGCTTGAGTGGATTTTATGGAGACCACTGCGACAAAGTTTGTCCCGGGGGCTCAATTTCACCTTGTAGCTCTCAAGGGAGTTGTCTTTCATCAGGTAAATGTGAGTGTGACCTTAACTGGGCTGGTGAACCAGCTTGCGGGATTTGTGCTACCGGATGGTATGGTCGTGACTGCACTATAACCACTACAATAGAAGTAACCACTGTGCGATTACAATACGTAGCCTTTATCACTCTGCATGCGCAGTACACTCTGTTTGATGGGCTGAGCTTCTACCTAGCTGCCGTTGGCGAGTTCTTTCTGATTCAGAGTACCAACTTGGTTGTTCAGATTCGGCAAGTTCCATGTTACTACCAGTCGGTATGTGTCAATGCTGTAGCAGTGCAGATCTCCAATGCCGTCGTTGTGGTCCATGCTCCATATCAAATAGATCAAGCGGCTGTGTTTTGGATAGACGGAACCAAAGTGGACATAACAGATAAAACACTTGCAATTCCAAACACTGACTGGATTATTGAGCATGCTGAAGTGAACTACTTGATACTGTACTCAAATCTTCAACCAGATTACCACGTCAAGATTCGCATCATTGGACTGTACATTCAGGTGATTGTTTCAACACCCAAAGATGTCTGCCTCAACTCAGCAGGTTTGTTGGGTAACTGTAATGGCGACTACACTGATGATCTCATCCAAAACGGCACAATGCAATGGCATGATACACCACAAGAGGAAATAGACACCCTATTGGCAGAAATGTGGCGAGTCTCCATCATTGATTCGCTGTTTGTCCATCTGTATGAATCCTCCATCGAAACCAGTATCCCTTCCGGAGCAGTGTTTGCTTTGGTTTTAGAAAACTCTGGAGGTCGGACAGAACCTTTGAAGAATTTGTCATCAATCATCTCAAAGGATGAACTCACTGTGGAATTTTTGGTCAAACCGTATTCTTACGGTGGCGTCATCATCTCATTCGGACTCGAGTCGACATTTGCCATCGTCAATGATATCACAATCAAAATCAGCATCGGCGTGGATATATATGATACCGGCATTACAAATGATCTTGGATCATGGAACCGTATATCGCTCATTTTCATAAAACAGGAAAACAGACTGCAGTTTTACCATCACAGTTCTGTCGGAGTAGTAAGCTCCTGTCGTTTCACAATCAGCAATTGGTTTTGGCTCGAAACGGGCTCAATTTTGTCAGTTGGCCAATGGCTACCAACTCCAGACAACCAAACTTACAACCTGAATACAACCTTTGTGGGAGAACTTGACGAGTTTAGAATCTGGAGCACCTCCTTCCTTCCAGCTCTTGTCCAACTCACCGACATTAAAAATGTTGATGCAGTGAGATATTCAGACTCTCTTGTAGGCTTGTACAAGTTTGATATCGGACTGAGTAGTGTGATATCGGATCCCATCCACGGGAATGACATCCTCACCCCAACAGGGCCTTGGAAGAAACCCAGATGGACATATTCCAATGCTGATATACAAGTTACACTGTTAGCTCCATTTGAGGCCGATTTTGGCAACGAGACACTTCAGAAGCAGGCTGAGGAGCTATGTGGAAGGCTCAACGCCACTAATGGAGGACTGAGGCATATCTGTTCGGATTTAACCCAGTCAGCATTGGATTTCTTCTACCTGACATGTCTGCAAAATGTTGCTGCGACGAAAACAACCGAGGGCGCCTTTGCAACCCTGGCAGTGTTGATCGAGTATTGTCAAATCAACAGTGGTAACCAGCCAAACACTACAGTGTTATGTGAAGTCTTTTCGGATATTGCAATCCCAGAGTGGCTGTTACCATCTTGCACCAGTTGTGGATTTGGACTCGCTGATGAAAATGATTCCTGCGTTTGCAAGTATGGATATTGGGGAGGTTACTGCACAAACATTTGTCCAGGTGGAACTGCTACACCTTGCTCGGACCACGGTCTCTGCAAGAATGATGGTCTTTGTTTGTGTGAGGTCAACTGGAAAGGTCAAACAGACTGCAATGCTTGTTCCCCTCATTGGCTTGGAGATGACTGTGTCGTTGCAACAACATCCTGGTACAAGCAGCCAATTGTAGGACTTAGAGTCGTTGCCCTGTGTGGTGCTCAAGGGAGGATCGTTACATTTGGCGGAGTGTCAATGTTTCTGCGACATGTTGGGGTATACAACATTATAAGCCATTTGTCTAGCAATCTACAAGTAAACTTGAGACTTGCTTGGTGTGCGACATCAGAAGGTTTCACTACCTGCTTTGATGCCATTTCCATCCACCACCAGTCCCAAGTCTTAATCTTCCGTGCTTCGATCAACTCTGTCTCACACTATCAACCCTACATATGGCTTAATGGACGGTTAATACATCTTGATCAAACAACACACATCAGTAGAGACATTGTCATTGTCCGAGTTAACATCATACAGTACAAGATCTACATCGGGTCTCTAAATTTCGCCATCCTCATTTCGATTCATCCACATCACTTTGCAGTCAGCTTCGATATGCCTTCGGGAATTTGTAACACCATTGGAACCAGCATAGGAGGATTACTTAGTTCCTGTGATTCACTCAATGACATTGAGCGTGATGACTGCTGGAACCGAGACACCGAAACCACAATGGTAGATGGAAGTTCAGCTTGCAGGCAAAATGTATCCCAGGATTCTGTTAACAAATACACTGAGAAGTTTTTGGAGGTAGACTTTGTGAATGCATCCTATGAGCATCATCTCCGTTTGCTGCCAGTTCTTGGTGCAGGCTACCATCTCCACTTCACGGACAGTCTTGCTATTTCAGAACCCTTGTACTCCTTCCCATCCAAGAGGTTTACTCTGGAGCTGTTTGTCAAAGTGGAACGATACGGTGGAGTTATACTGACATACTGCACCACAGACAGTGTGTTCGCTCTTGTTAACCTACAAACAGGACTTGCAGTTTACTTCGATGATCAAATCCAGGGTCTAAAATTGAATCTTCAGGTAGAAAAGTGGACTCAGGTTTCACTTGCCTGGCATCAGTCAACGGAAATCCTTGAAGTGTATGTGTTTGACATTTACGGAACCCCAACTGTCCAAGCAGTTCAACTAACCAAGGACGCTTTCCAAAGTGGTGGCCGCATGGTTTTAGGACAGTGGTACTCTGTAGCTCCAAAGCCAACCCCACCCCTGCCAAATGAGCCGTTTGTTGGATCTATTGATGAAATACGAGTTTGGGGCCGAATAACAAATCCATCGGTTATCACGGCAAGCTGGAAGCTGAATGTAGCACAAAGTACACCAGACTTAGCGATGGCTTGGAAGTTGAATGAGGGCTTTGGATCAGAAGCGATTGACCTCATTGGCGGAATAAAGTTGTACTTACCAAAGTGGAACAGACCCACATGGATTATTACTGACGATGATTACCCAATAGATCGTAACCAACCCCTTGCTTATCCCAACTTTGACAACACCACCTTGGCGGCTAAAGCCACCACAAAATGTCATGAAATCTTCTTGAGTGGAAGTCTTCACAATTCAACCGTGCCCCTCGGAATTGCGGTGATCGACATGCACTACATCCAGTGCCTGCATGATATTGCTTTCCATCGGGATCTCAGCGCTGCTGTTGAAGCAACAATCTCCCTCGCTGACTTGGCTCAATTTGAGCTCAACTTGGTGGAGTGGCCTGCCAGATATTTGTGCAATAATTTCCCAGGTTGGGACTTTCCATACTTCATTGGGCCACAGTGTGACATTCCTTGCATCTTTGGACGAAGAAATCTGCTTGATGAATCCCGCTGTATCTGCGAAACCGGTTACTGGGGAGAAGCTTGCGATAATGTGTGTCCCGGAGGCGAGCTAAACCCTTGCAATAACCATGGCATCTGTAATGTAACTTCCGGTCTCTGTGAGTGCAACTCTCATTGGCTTGGACCAGAAGCCCAACGGAGTAATCAGACCTATGCATGCTCGGAGTGTTCACCCGGATGGTTTGGCACAGATTGCTCCATAAGTACAATCAACCAAACTCGCACACAGGGAATCGCAATCCTCTTTGGTCATCTACATTTTACGACCCTTGACGGCGCCAGTTTCCACTTTGGAGTACCTGGAATGTACTACCTTCTAACAACACACTCTACGGCACTTCTGGTCCTCGTGGAGCCCTGCTTTGCAAGCGTTGCTTGCAGAGAAATCACGGAAGTTTCAGTTCAGGGAGGAAGAGTTACACTGTCAATTGGTGTCAGCCTTGGTGTTAATCGTGAAGCTTTGATTGTGCAGCAAAAGAACCAAGATTCATGGACTACCATTGACGGGCTTGAAAAAGGCGTGAGAACGGCGGGGACATTGTCATACACCTGGAACGGACAACATTTGGTGAATATAACCACTAGCAATTCCATTGTGATAACTGTAGCATTATACTCGGGAATCCTGTCACTGATTGTTGATACTCCAAAGGGTGTTGACTTGGAGCCAGTGGCTGTATCTGGATCATGGGATGAAAACTGGATCAATGATGTAAATGTCGGACAGTATTATCAAGGGACAGGGGATATCCCCGATAAATGGCATCCTGTGGATGATGGTGATTTTCTGGCCGAGGTGTTATCGCAAACGTACTGTGACAAGGACCTGAGCCCATACTTCCTAGTAGTACCAGATGTTTCTCAATTTATCAGCAGTCACGCCCAGATTTTTACTGCTGCAGGCTATTTTCTCCGTTTCTATAACAACCACGTTGTGTTTGCAGGCCTTGAAATGAAGGAGCTAGACCAGTTCACTCTGCAGTGTTGGGTTCGCGTTGGAATCTCTTCGTCATCCATTCAAACGTTGCTTTCTTTTGAATCAGAAACGTCATTGGCTGTGCAGCTACATGGGGATACAGTGAGAGTCCTATTTGACGGATTTGTTGTCACAACGAATCTGGTTGTGAGAGCAGGGCCGTGGTTCCACCTCAGTACGTCCTGGCGAAGTTTTGACGGGAGGATAAATGTGGATCTATATGCCTTCGACCTGAAAGCTATGCAGACATTCATAGTGTATGGCATCCACACTGCGAGACATGTGCAACTGAGTGGCAATCTTTATTTAGGCCAGCTTGCAGAAGGCAACAGTGGGTTCAACGGAGACCTGGACCTGATACATTTTAAGGAATACTACTCCCATGGGGAAGATTTTGTGAACAGTCGGGAGCAATACAATGAATACCTGGTAGCAGGAATGCTGCTTCTAATTGCAATTGATGAAGGATCGGGTCTGATGACTTTACTGAAACAGAACAGACAAAATGGCATGGTTATCATTAACGGAACGCTGCTTCCACAAGATACTCCGCCCACCTGGCTCCCATCTGATGCACCAATCAACACTGAGACGGATTATTCACCCGACTTCAACCCAACAACTCTTGAAACGGAGGCAACAGCCATCTGTGACGCTTATTTCTACCAAGATCCCATCTACAGTTCCTGCAAAGATTTAGAAAGTGCTCTTCTGTTTTACTACGAGGCTTGTCTTTTGGATGTTGCCGCAAGCAACGACGTGAGCAGAGCCAATGTCTCGGCTTACATGTTTGCCCTCCTCTGTCAACGCACGCTTGACCTTTCCCCAGATAAATTCTGCGGATTCTTTGAATTCTGCAAGGAAAGTCCAGTAGAAACTAGTTTCCCCTGGTGGCTAATCCTCATTATCATCATCTGCATTCTGCTATTGATATTGATAATCTTTCTAATTTGTTGCATCATCTACAAGAAGAAAAAAAATAAGCAGAAACAACAAATTCAAGTTGTTACATGCCAGAGATACACTCGTCCACCGTCGGGGTCATCCAGACCCGGAGCACACAGACGACTTTTTATGGAACTGTCGCAGAGATCTCTACGGCGTGTAGATCCTGAACTGTCGACAGAGGGCAGTATTACATTGAAGACTGTCAAACCGCTTGATGATGACGCAGAGGCAAAACCAGAAAGCGAGACGACTTTTATGAACCTTCCGACTCAGGAGTACTCTGCTGATACTAAAGAGCCCCTTCTCAGCTCCTTCGCACCAACGGAGGAATCGAACCTGAACCAATCTGCGGCAACAGGTGGCCATGATACCTACAGAGAGCAGTATGGGGCATGTGCGTTCCCTTCAAATATGACGGACAAGAATTGGGAACCTTCTGAAGAGGTTTTCAATCCTTTCATTGACTATATTGATCTGCCCGAATATGAGCCATTCGATGATCAACTTCCACCATACAAAGAAAAACATACCCATTTGAGCCAGAACCCAATTGGAGTAAAATACCCCCCACCACGACCTGCTTCCCAAAACACGTGGGTATTGGAGGAACCCGATAATCTCTCCATTGGAGCAGGTACAGTTGACCTTTGCCCCACCGAGGTCATGAATGCCTTCGACTCGAAACCCGAGAAGCTGAATGATGCAATTGCAGTAGATGATGGATCTCAAAGTTCAAGAGATGGTTTTGATTCTTCACTAACACGTAAGCTGTTGGACTCCGCCAGCAGCAGTCGGCCACAAACCCCATCAGAAGGGACCCATGTTGCCTTCATGATTGCTGCACCTCCATCAAGCTCTTCATCATCTGGAAGCGAAGCTGAAATAGAGGCATCTCCTCCGAAGCCTCCAAGACCCAGCTCTGCCATCAGCGAACCTGATGAATGGAAGGCCTTTGACAAGCCTACGGCTCAAATTAAACCCAAATCATTGCGGCAGTTGCTTCGCAAACAAAGTTCTACTCCTTCAACAACTTCATCCATCGCAGGTGCATCCAAAGGTGCTAGATCATCCACACCTGCTGAAATCCTCGACCTTGAAGAAATAGAAGACCTGGAAAATCCACCACTGCCATCTGAGATGTATGAAAACCCATTGTTTGATTTGAGGGATGGCGAGGAATCCATTGTTTAACACTGCTTAGTAGCAGAAATTCTCAACTCCAATGTAAGTAGATTTTGCCCTGCATTATAATGAAGAGATGAAATGTGGAATATATGCAGTGTATTTTTATGAAATTTATATATGTAGAGAAAAATTAGTATTTTGATCAATTATGTATCATTGAGAAAAAACTGCTTGGATTGTTTTCTACCTTAGCAAAATTGTATGCGTGCTTTGACACAAAAAATTGGCTTTGATTAATATTCACAGTTCTGAAATTACTCAGATGGTCATATGGGAGAAGTAAAATAAATTAAAAAGTTGTATCTCTTTACAAGTAATCAGTGTTTTCTAATGAACTAATTGTGCCTCTTTTTGTACACTGTAATTTTTTTTAAAAATGAAGTTCCTGCCGTGTTTATAAATTGCATATTTTGTATTGTCTGTTTGAGACTGTTCTTTCCAAAGGAGTTCAAAATATACATATATTTAAGATTATATCGTTTTGTAATAGGTGACAATGTTTGAAAATGTTATATTGTGTAAATTTAGTTTAAAAGTGCAGTACATATGTCTTTCAGATAAAACTCTGCATTAGAAAATTGCTTTGTTCCGCGATGAGTAAATAATTAATGAAGCATGCACACACTTCACTTAACGAAGATCAAACAAAAATGTTAATTGGTTTATTAGTTAGTGCAGGACAGATGGCCGCCTACCACCGTTAAATGGGAATTTTTAGCTAATCTGCCAATTTGATTTAAATCTGGTTCATGATCAAGTGTGGCTAGAGCTGTGACATTGTAATTTCAAACCAGAATACAACGCTAGCCTTCAGTAGGGTACCGTGGCCGAGTGGTTTGGGTCACTGACTCGCAACACTCGGGTGAAAACTTGGGGTTGCGGGTTCGATACCCGGCCAGCCATGGTACCCGAGGCCTTGAGCAAGGCACACTAGCTCCATCCTTCGGAAGGGATGTAAAGCCATAGCTTATGTTGATGTTTGATTAGTTATTGGGCGCCTGATAGGCAGCCGGGGCTGTATACTCCCCTGGGAGCTGAGATGGTGTATGGAGTGATTTAGGCACCTTGATTAGTCCATATCATAAGTCATCTTTGTAACGAAACAAAAATGAGTAATTTAAGAAATTAGCTGCAAAAATGCGTACTTGTCTAAAGCCTTGGCATTTATTTAAAATTTGCCACCCAAAACCTGTATATTTGTGCAACTTTCAGAATATCTATATGGACCGTTTTTCACCATTGTTGGGATATTATTATACTGAACAGTAATTAACTTCTTTAGATTAATTTTTTTTTCGTACACAGTTAGAATTAATAAAAAGCACATTTTTCCCACAGTATTTTATTTTATCATGTAGTGAATTTAAGGCAGTGCTTATAACGAGATTAGAATGACAAATGCATTAATTTCACAAGCAAAAATAAAAATTAAAAAAAGTTTCTACACGATTTGAAGACTTATATTGAAAAAGCTTTGTTATAAAAAATGTCATTTCCCAACACCCAATTTTAATCATCTACTAAAACCGCACAGAAAAGATCATTATCTAGATTTTGTAAAACAGGAATTTAGTATAAAAAGGTATACCAAAAAGGATACTACATGTTGTATTTGAATATTCTACCTGATTTTAATGTAAATATAATTATTTGATATGAAATTAAAAAGTTAGTAATCCACATGTACACCCAATATAATATTTCTTTGATTAAACACATAAGTATGAGAATATAGATATAGGCCGTGTATAGGATTTACATAATATTGGATGGCTTTGATGGCACTCTTCATGAAAATACCGAACTTGACTCGTGCTATATATTTTTACCCGAAAAGACATCCAATATTATTATTGTTATATAAAATGAAGCTTATACCGTTCATTTCCAACGTTACTGTTGTACATTTTTTTTTTTTTTTACTGTACTCGCCCATTGCGCCTACACGCACAGTGCATTCACTTGATGCACAGTGCGTACGCATGTGGTTCGATGCATCCAGCGTGCATGCGCATCAGATTGGGGCTCGAAGGAAAATACCAATTTGGGAAATTTGTTGGTACAGTAAACTCTTAATATATTAATACTGTATAGAGTTTTTGAAAGGAATGCATTAATATGACCTGTATATATCCAGATAGGGCAATTACCATTTTGCATACACAATACCAAAAAAACTGCTGGGGACTTTGAGAACTGTTGGTTGCTAGGCACTGGCGTGCACCACTTAGCAACAACAGCATAGTATGTGGACTTTTTAAAATGCACCTCCATTTGAACGTGAAGAATTTGGGAAGTTAGCGAAAGTGCACATGCAAAAATCTAATTACTCTTGTGTTCACGCTTCAGCCCTAGACCAGCCATTTATTCCCTTAAATGGCTTTCCACTACAACCCATCTAAACATGTAAAATACTGGCCGTAGCATGAAATGAAAGATTGGCGCGAGGTATCCGATATTAGTTACCAAGCTGTTTGACGTATTCGACACGCGCTGGATGCTCGTCTGCAGGTCGGTTGATGGCAGTCCAGACAGGGACGCTGACGAAAAGACGCATGGCTTTGACGTAATTCTGTCAACAAAAGATGCGAAAAGGGCAAATTCACAACAATCAGTTTTACTGCATGCACAGTCGAACCTGTCAAAATTCCTCAATTCGTAACTTTAACACGATTAACTTTAACATATATTGTGGGAGCACGTGTGGTCTAGTGGGTATACAGCCATGCTCGTGATCGAGGGGTTATGGGTTCGAGCCCCACTTGTGCCAACATGTTTGTGTCCGTGGGCAAGACACCTAATTCCCAATTGCCTCGTCAACCCATATTTTAGAAGCTGTCAGGGGAATGCTACAATGTAAGTGCTGATAGGATTGTGCGCAACTAGCCAGGCAGCCACCTAGTTGAAGCGAGATGATTCTGGGAATTACATAAGGGCAGTGATAATAGTGGCTACGGCACCTTTGAATGACAGTCATGTTAGATACTGTGCGCCTTATAAATGCTGTACCATTATTATTATATACGTGTCGTGTTCATTTAATGTGACAGGTTGTTTTTGTTTGATTGTGCATGGCACGTGTATTGTACAATATTTTGCGAAGGGTTCTGAAATCTTTGTGAAATCAACTCCAGTCCTCGTCAAATCATCATTAGGCCATTTACCACTTGACACGTTTCTGGCAATGTATAGTCACAGGAGCGGTTGACAAGGACTTGTGATAGACTCGACTACAACCCTGGTACACAGTGTTTTGAACTTGACGGCTGTGGACGGCCTGTCAGTGTAGCAAATATCGCTCCGTGGCAGTCACCTCGGAGTGTTTTAAAGTATTCTCTTGTGGTGAGAAGATTCATACAATGAATGTAGAAATGACTTGGTCTTAAAGGCAGTATACATCATTGGTAATCTCGGAAATCAGAAATGTTCACAGATTTACGCCTAACTTACACAATATATACATGACTGTAGAAAACTTCCCCTGAAAAGGTTTTGTCTGAAGGGCTCTAGTCTTTGAGAAATGAGTAAAAACAATTAGATTTCATCTCACGAGACGAAAATTCAATTCGCCCCAAATTACTTAGCCCAAACACTACATCGCACAAAAGCCACTTCGCCCCAAAACCACTTCGTTCCAAGTTCAGGGGCAAAATGACTGGAAACCCTTTTTTTCCATTTTCTCAAAAGTTAGACAAAGTACGGAGCTGGTTTTTGCTCAGGTTTGTTTTAATCATGCATATCTTCAATCACACAGGAAGATAAAACTATTTGTAACAGTTTACCAATAATGTATACTATCTTTAAGTTTTGGTGCTTGACCTGGTCTTAACTGTTTGGCCTATCACATTTGCCTTTTAAAAAATGTGTATTTTTTGTTTTGCCGAAAACAATCCCGACGTCCACTGGTTAACTTTGATTTGTACCTTGGAGTC
Source organism: Henricia sp. BOLD:AAB3569 (assembly GCA_037783545.1). Classification (NCBI taxonomy): domain Eukaryota; kingdom Metazoa; phylum Echinodermata; class Asteroidea; order Spinulosida; family Echinasteridae; genus Henricia; species Henricia sp. BOLD:AAB3569. Next base: position 292,385 of record JBBELK010000080.1, on the reverse strand, counting down.
GAGTGTGAATCGGTGGTATATCCCGGCTGGTAGAGTGATCAAATCGCCCTTCTGTAGCTCGATGCGCACCCATTTCTCACCCTTATTGCGCACATCAAAATATCCACTGCCCTCTAGTGCCAGACGAACCTCCTCATCTGCGTGCATGTGCTCCTTGAAGAATATCTTCAGCTTTTTTTGGTAAAAAAGAAAAACAAAGTTAACTGAACTCTGAAGTCTACTTTTAAACTTGTCGTTTTTTTCTACAAAACAAAGAAAAATGTCGGCATAGTTGTGAGGTCGCCACTCTATTCATCAGCCATTGCTCATCAATAGGGTAGCGAGGTCATGGACATTGCGACTAACCCGTGTTTGTCCTCCAGATCTGGAAGAGAACAATAGAGCCTCATGCTATTCTGCTAACAGTCAGGGGCATTTCTGCATGCGGCTCTATTGTTCTCTCCTCGATCTGGAGGACAAACACGGAAGGGTCTCAAACCGTGACAGCGTGAAACTGCCCTATACCAACATCTACGTCAAGTAGCAATACTAGCACTCACCTTTTCCTCATAGTTGGGCAGCGTATCCTTTGCAATTTCGATGACATCATGATATGAGTAGCCTCGATCAGTCCTAATCTTAGCCAATGTGCCTTCCGCCTCCAGATTGTCAGGGTCCACCTACAGTGCATTGAAAATTTAGTTGGTCTTGGATTTTAATACAATAAAAAGGATGGGAAGCCTTTGTATAAAGACTGATCCAGTAAGCCCCTCTCACGTAGAACCACGTCTTCAAAATGCGCAGAAGACATTAGATTGTTTAGATCGCCAAAACACAACGTGGATCACCATTTTCCTTCAAAATTATTATTATTATTTCTTTCTGGTAATTATTCATATCAAGGATTGCTCATTGCATAGTATCACTCGCAAGTGTGAGGAAAACCAAGAATTAGACTTAGAAATGGCAGTTTTTAGGGTAGGCCTAGCCCCGCGAGCAGTGCTTCGGGTGGGCAAGCCCCACCCGAAGCACTGCTCGCGGGGCTAGGGTAGGCCTATTTAATAAGAAACATCCATTTTATTTTTAGTTTTAATCATACCTTCCAGTACAAAACACCGAGCTTTTTCAGGAAGTCCAACTCGAGAAACTGCGGCGGGTCAAGTTGGTGTGGCAGCCGCTGATCGTCATCAGAATCATCCATGTACCACGCACGCACCATTTTTAGTAATAAAGTCTAGTTGCAATAAAGATGATCAATGCCGCTGCTGTATTGCAGTTGTCGTGGCGGCAGATTTCCCACAATCTGACAATACAGCTACAGTTCTAGTTTTGTTCAAACTCACTCAAGCATGTCAAGTCTCAAGCGGTACTTTCATCACACAGTGCCGGATGCCGCGACCGTGTAGCAAACATGCATAGAGCTATATTGTGTACACGCACGAAGTCGAAGTACTTCCGGTTCCACACTAGACTGGTCCCCTGTCCATGTGCTCACTAGTGGCGCAAATCCATATTAAAGAGGAAGAATCCCCCTTGACGAAAATCCAGCATTTAGGTTTTTTTCGATAGTCCAAACATCCCTCTTGCCGACATGGATTTTTATTATTTTTTAATTGTCGGTTTTAAGTGGATAAATTGCAAGCAAAAGTGCGCTTTTCGAAAATGAGATTTTCGAGATTTCTGAAACGCTCATTAGGTATTCATGATATGGGCGTGACCCCGTGACGCAATCCTGAGAAAGAGAAGTCAACACGATTGTTAGACTGGTTCCCTTGTCCACATATTTACTTCCCCTCCGTCGTATATGAGGACAGGTACACGCCGCCATGTTTGGCATAAATATCCAGGAATTCCTGGATGTTTATGCAAATTAAAAGGACTGTGTCACGGTTTGCGCAGGCGCCCAGAATACAGCGTGTTGCGCGCCTTCGTTCGATTTGGCATCGCGCGCGCTACGCAATCAATGTCTGGGAAAATTACAGCGGCGGCAGCAGCGGTATTTTTGCATCGACAGCAGAAGATATGCCTGTAAAATTGCTGTCAGAACCAAATAAACATACTGGTTTCGGTGGGAATCAAGGTTGAACAAATAGCTCTATATCCAACCATGTCATTCATATCATTCGATGGGGTTTCTGTCATGTTTTGTCGAGTTTTTTTATGCGATGAAAAACTTTTTTTGAACAACGGCCGCACTGTGATATTGATGTTTGGCGGCTTAAAAATACGGCAAACAGCGCCATTTCAAGTAAAAAGTAATGTATCAGTACAAACCTGGGCGTTGACGAGTACACCACTGCCAAAATTACTAAATAATTATAAGGGATGCCAAAGATTGAATAGGATATATGCAAAACCCAGCGACAAAATTAACGATTGCGAAATTCACTCGTTGTTGAGCAAACTCTAAAAATAGATCATGCATATATTTAATACAACGACCAATCACGCGTGGTAATACAACGGCCAATCACCCATGGTTATTGCTCGGCGTGTGCCTGTCCTTGTATAGCGAGAGCAGCGTAGTGCACATGGACAGGGGACCAGTCTACACGATTGTTAGCTCCATACGTTTACACGCAAAAAACTTGGAAAACCGGCTCTGTTAGATGGTGTTTTTTGAAGAATTGTTTGGGTCCAAAAAGCCAGAGATATATGCCCAGTAGTTGCGTGGTTGTATGTTTTACCAGACACTATGAAAAAAAAGAAGAGCAGAAACATTTTCTTTATTATTTCGAAGAATGAGAAAAATGAGTCGCGTGAAGGTGTACTTATAGGCGAACTTGTACCGGGTAGGCTGCCGTGAGTTGGGTTAGGCCTATGTGTACGGCTAGGCTGGGTGTGTGCGCGCGTATAGGGGCTATGCATCACACATCACAATTTTTGAACTAGCTGCATGCGCAGTCTATTCATTTTCATTGACGATTCGGCACGTAAATCTGACGCAATTTAACAAGCATAACAGCAACCGCTTGATGAATTTTTGCAACAAAGGTATATTTGAAATCTGTTGCAGCTGGTCTGTTGTTGAAAGTGGTTTAACTCGAAATATATATTTTGATTTTTTTTCCCAAGTCGCTAACAACGGTCGAGCTGGTGCAACAGTCAACTTGAAGTTGACCAAGTACAACGCTCGACCGTTTGCCAACTGCCGCTGTGGCACTCATGTGTTTTGCTTCAGTAAAAATCATAACTTTGTCTCAGTCGTCTTTTTTTTCCATCAAACTCTCACTGTTTCGTGGTTTGTAGTTCATAACAAGATGTGGACTTCAACTCCTAAATTCATACCCAATAAAACTTTTTTTCAATTTCAAGACGGCCGTTCGTGTCAAAACCAACGGCCACGATTCACTGAAATTTACTTCAAAAGAGCATCATTGTGAGCCACAATTTCATTTTTTGTTTCACAAAAAGATAACAATAAATTGTTGTCATAGTACAGAAAGTATTTTCCACGTTTGTAATTTATCTACCTATCAATGACAGCATGCAGCCCTAGCGCTGTGCGCGCGCCCTGTAAGGGCAGTGGCGGGCCGGCGACGAGCGAAGTTCTTATGTGAGGTGCGGGAACCAGTCTAAAAACACGTGCTCCGTTCGCGCGTAATTTGAAGTGTGACAAATACCACATGACTAGACTACCGTTTTGCGTGATGAGCCCCTCGGAAAATGGGCTTATAAATTCACAGCTTATCCAGGTGGGCAGTAAATCATTGTACATCAGTCACATTTCTCGAGATGTAGCCCTTCTCAGGTAGGTAGAGTTTCTAGAATTTGTATTGCAACTTTGAGGATAAAATGTTTGTTTTAGAAAAGATTAAACAAATAGGCCTCAATACTGCATGAGGAAGCCAAGCTATAGGACCTACGTTACGTCGGTATAGTCGCCTGGTCCGTAACCTCGCCACCCTCGTCATCAGCCATTGTTCATCGGGTGTTGATCAGGTTATACGGACCTGGCGACTGTACCGATATTTACGTAATTTGCCGGTCATGGCTCTTGTGATGAACAAAACACGAGACTAAAAAGTGTTTTCTAAGAAAATCTTTATTATTTTTTCCCCACTCATCTGCTCATAAATTGAAATTTGGGTTTTTCTGTCAAATCTGCAGTTACTGATGCTTAAAAAAAGAAATCAGATTAAAGAAACATTTATAATTATACCAAGTTTTGATTTTTAAAGATCTTGCCGAGATCTTACAACAGGCAATCTGTCCGTAAATTTATTACAGTGTTCCATGGCCACGAGTTCATTAAATAAGTCTTTACTTCTATGGCCAATTTCATAGCTGCTTAAGCATGAAAACTTGCTTAAGCATAAAAAACCTCACTTGATAAAGTGAGGTTACCAGCAAAACAAATTAATGAGATTGTCATGGTAATTAAACAGTCCCCTAACACTGGTCATAGGCCTACACATTCTCTATTGAGCAAGACTTTGTTATGCTCAAGCAAATTTGTGTGCTTAAACGCCTCTATGAAATTGGCCCCAGGAGTTGGGGTAGTGTTGGTGCAAGCAGCTAGTGTCGGTTGATGCAAATGTTCAAATTTTTGAACTTTTCATACCTATAGCCTACTTTTCTCATGGCAGGTATCGTACTTGCGGATGCAAGCAAGAAAACGTAATTCCAAACAGTACCCACAATGAGATTGTGCATGATGTATAAAAGTTATTTCAAAAATCTAAACGATACATCGTAATGTATCACAAACAGACTACAGTCACTGAAACACCCCAATGATGTGGTACTAAAGTTGGCATTCTTTCTTTGGGTCGTCTTGTTTCTGTTTAGGTCGTGTTTTGTAGTTTTTGTACTCCATTTGACTTTGAAAGAAGCGAACGGAGACATTCCCAGTAATTTTTTCCTAAATTTCTAATAATCACTTCTGCTTTACCAAACATTATTAAACTGTAACGTTTTGCAAGCTAAAAGCTTGAGTTATGATGTTATGCCAAATACCGCAAAAATGTATTTATGTATGATTCTTTATGAACAAACATTCAGTGTTTCCAATATTTCTTCTCAAATTAGTACGATCTTTACACTAAGTTTAAAAGAACACTCGTTAATTAAAGAATATCATGGCTAATACACATAACACAAGCGTAAATAAAGTGGCATGCTTTCTTGTATATGAATGTCACGATTTAAATGACATTATAAGTTCACATCATCAATCATATGGATATATCGCTGCTTGTATAAGATTTTCAATCCTTACTACTTGGTGCAGGCTACTTATTATTGAAAAGCACTGTGCTTAAATGCCATCTTTAAGCAAATCTGCAAAAAAAATACACCATTTACTAAATATCTCTAATTACTGTTTAATATGTTAACATTTTAAGAGATGGATGCTGGGATTGTTCCCATTGAACTACGTACTACATATAAGTTATACATGTACATAAAATCATATTTGATAAACCTTTTGAACCATTTAACACGCAAAATTAAAAACGATTAACCAACTTCATACGGAATAGTAATTTGAGTATATGGATTATTCATTCTTGTACTTGTCGTACTGTGTCTATTCACCTATTAACAAACATTTCCATGCACAGTGGGCTAAATCTACGAACGTTTAAAGAACCTTAAGACTGACGATTTATTAAAAAAAAAATTAACAATTATATCATTTTTTATACATTATCGTCTTGTACTATACGTTTACATGATTGAGTTTTCGTTGATTACTTTTAAGTCACTCTTCTGTTGAACAAAGAGAAAATGTCACACAGATGTCCCACAAAGCTAATTATTTCCATCTACACTGTATCACAAATCAAATGATAGTAAATTGAGATTGTATCATCTGCATTGACTACAGTATGTAAAAATATCATGGATACTTGCCTTAAGTATACTGGAAAGTTGTGAATTTCTTTAGTTTTTAAGTCAATATAAACCTTTGCTCACAAACAAAAACTTGAAATATCACATATAGTTAATTATTTCTGATTATTTCTGCATTCAAAACAGTATAGTGCATACCGCGTCGTGAATGGGCGAAAACTACTTCCATTTGTCCAGAGCATTATGGTAAGTAAACGTGAAATATCTTGCAATTATTAGGAAGGTTTCGGTCGCATACGGTTAGGCAAAACGACGACTATTAGTGAAATTTACGTCATCGATTTGTGCGTACTTGTGGCGTTTACACAAATATCCCAAGTGTTGTTTTGTTGTTTACACTGATAGCAACGCCTCTACACCTTAGTAAAAAAGGTGTCGTAATCACTAACCGTGCACACCGAAACCTCACTATTGTTAAATATTTTCATCGTATCTTCGGCAACTATAAGACCTTATATGTCATTAACTATATAGAGTATTAGCTTTTACTTTATAATCAACTTAAGATGATAGATAAGATGTGATATTCGACGTGGGAGGGGAGAAAAAAAACACATACACAAAGTGCACACACAAATAAGGAGTGAAAATCTAGTCCACATATATCCGCCGAGTCGTCGTCCCCGTGACGACAGCGGTGAACGGCAGGTCAACAAAATCTAGCATACTTATATTAGTTAATCATCGTTACTTAGTAAATAAAGCGTGCGTTCATATCACTTAAAGGTACACACCGGCCTACTGTTTACATGATTTAATGATGTAGCAGCATTGACAATACTTTTTTAATGGTCGTTGTGAAAACAAAATCATCAAAATATCCCGTAATTTACTTAAAAAGTGCAAAATTAACAAAAACGGTCAAAAGACGGGTTATACGCTTTACCGGCCGTTGCAACTACGCGCGAGCTTCACGACTTTGTCACAAACGATTCGCTCTTTTCCTACTCGGGATATCTCAAATTTTCTGATCACGATTTCACTGGACAGCCCGGACGACCGATTATGAATTTCCGTTTTCTCTGGAGAAGTTAGCATTATTTTTTTTCTTCACGAACGTACACCAACCAACCCGCCGTGTGTGCACTCGGGATATTTGCCGTGCTGCGCGGCGAGATCCACCGTACATTGTAGTTTGCCATACTAGCACGCGCTCGCTGAGTCCCATTCTCCAGACTCTCGAAACAAATATTTCTGTTCGAATTTTCATACTTATGTTCAACTTTGTTTCATACCTGTATAACAAGTCTCTCTTTTGTCAACTACTTATAAATATTGTGGAAAAATCAGAGTTGAATTTGGTGCAGTTCTGCAGTAAGAAACTTTCATGCGACTGGAGACATGCGACTGACACAAAACTAACTCGCAAGACCATGTGACTTTTCGGAACCAGAATCTGGTTCCGAAAAGTCACGTGACCTCTGTTTTTTGAAAATTGCTAAAAAACGGCAAAATTCCGTTGTTTCTTTTCAGGATATGTTCAGTTTATTTCGGAAGGGCATTCAGAATCTGGTATGGGTCAATTTCGAGCCCAAACTAGCCCAACGAAGCCGATGTGTACCTTTAACGAAGATCGAACGAAGAGCGACCGCTAACGAAGATCGAATGAAGCCGTGGAAGGTCGTACATGTGCGTCGCGCATCAAGCGCTGAGCTTCAAGCGTCTAGACGCCCTGTGTGGTTTTCCAGCGGCGCGTCAAAAAACAACCCTTGCTAGGTGCTCGACGCACAACGCGCTTGTGCAACAGGCCCGCCGAATCGCTTCGTCGAACGAAGGGAGCCGTTCACATTACAAATTTGCTTCGTCGATTGAAGCGATCTCTTCGTCGAATAAAGCGATTGTAATCATCGTCGAATGAAGAGGCGTGCGTAATTCACATCAGGAAAACTCTTTGTCGAATCATCGCTGAATCATCGTTGAACGAAGCGATTTCTCTAGTGAGAACGGGGTAATTGATGCATTAATAATACTCTGAGGAGCTGGAGACATATCCATCCGGAATGTCATATTGATCTTCCGTGGAGTCGTATTTATCCGAACTGTCGTCTTCCGTGGAGTAATCTTTAGCCAAAGTTTCTTCTTGAAACTTGGTACACTCCGGACATGAAGGCTCCTGTTTCTCTTTCATGTTCTCTTCCACGTAGAACACGTGGCCCTGAGGGCACCTCATCCATCTTCCAACAGCAAAGGAGAAATTCTCCGAGTATGGATCAGGCTCTGCTGCATGACGATGCCTTATGCCCGACCGCGCCGATGCCTCTGCACACTTGCTCTTGGCAGCATCCACAAATGACTTGATCGTTTTTAGAAGGTCTTCGTAACGAGGACAGTGCAGTATAGGCTCCTTACATTTCGGACACAAGACGGGCCGAACCTCAACGAAGCCACTCTCCAATGTGGCCTTAAACTTTGACATCATCGTATCCAAGAACCGCGCCCCACCGAGATGTCCACAGTCAACTAAATAGATGAAAGTGTCCTTGGGACGCATGTGTTTCGTAGACAACTTTTGCAAAACTTCATATTTATCGCAAACCCTGCAAAATGGAGGGCAAGGCTCGCCACAGACTCCCATGCATGGATGTTTGCACCGGCGGTTTTGCCTGCACGGGAGTATGCAGGCGTAAGACTTTAGTTGATGGTTCCAAATATTGTGCGTGCACTGTTTCGGCTCTGCAGACGCACCCGGGTGCCTGACATCATGCATATGACATTTTTTGCATGGGGAGCACAGTACGGCGCACCTCTCGATGCAGGCATGACCACAAAGAAGCTGCTTCGTGCATCTTTCCTTGCACTCTATGTGCCGAGTGCCATTTTTACAGCTGCCACATGTACCTATGCACCTGTGGTCACACTTAAGGATTCCTGTGCAATTGCGTGTGCACGAGATGTCGGCCTCTACTTGCCAACATTTCGCATACTGTCTGTGACCGCAATGCAAGTCCTTTGGAACCATTGTTGTACATTTTGTTGCGGGCTTAGCTGTCAAACGCAAACGCAACCTCGATGGCATTTCAGCTTCAGGTGTCAGTTCTGTTCCTGGACAGGGCTCGCTACATTTGTTTGGACACGGGTGACCGCAGGCAAGAACACAGCCACATTTATCTGAACAAATGACCGTTTTGATGTCTATGTGACAAGAAAGATTCACGCTGTGGCCACAGTCGGCAAACTTCTTTGTTACGACTTGTTCACATTTTCTGACTGTGGAGTATCGATTTGTGATACGTGACCGACTGAAACCGGTCGAAGCTTCCTCGTCTTCGATTGAGTCGCTGTTTTTACCCGGGCACGGTTCCCAACATTTAAAGGAGCATTTATGACCACAAGCAAGCACCCGCAAACACTTTTCCTGGCATCTGTATGACTCCACGTCTTGGTGACAGGGAAGCCGCTGTGAATGATGGCATTTCGGCAGTTTTCTCAAGACCTCTTGGCTACAAATACAAGGCTCACCACACTTAAGAGTGCACTCATGTCCACATAGCAATTCCTTCTTGCAAGGTCTGCGACAGGACAAGAATGTTATATCTGTCCAGCACTCCGCTGCTTGTGAGTGGCCGCATTCTGGCAACGTTTTATTAACTCGCACCTTGCATTTTGTTGAATTTAACCTCGAGCCAAAGCGTGATGTATTTTCATTTGGGCAAGGCTGACCACATTCGTTCGGGCAAGGATGGCCACAAGCTAGTAGCTTCTTACATCTCTCTTCACAGAGCGTGTAATTCCAGGTGCTCCTAAATAAACTACTTTTAGATTTGTCTTCTGGACATGGTTCACTGCATTTCTTAGGACAACGATGACCACAAGTCAACAATTTCTCACAGATGTGAGAACAGGGGACCGATTTAACGTCTTGGTGGCATGGCAACCTAGTAACATGACCACAAGATGGATACGTCTTCTCTACAATCTCTTCACAAAGTTTAAACTTGATCCGATATGTTTTGCCCAGTTGACTTAGTTGAGTTTCGTTAACTGCAGCTTCGATGGAGTCGAGATCGACACTGCAGGGCACAGTTATTTCATGGCCGCACGTTGACCGTGTCTTTTGTACCAGTCTTGTGCACTCAATTTCTTCTACATTTTTGTAACATTGTACAGAGACTCTGTGTCCACATGTTGGCAGCGTCTTCACAACTTTAACGTGACAATACTTGGTACAAGGCTCGCCGCATTTCTCAGCACACAGATGACCACATCCCAACATTTTTTCACACGCCATACGACAAACATTTTTCAATTTGCCACAGTCGGTGACAAGCGTGTGACCACAATCTACCAAAAGCTTTTCAACTTGGACCACACAGTAGCTAGTGCATTGGCTACCACATGGCTCGATGCACGCATGGTCACAGGGCAAGGTCCTCTCGCACTTTTCAGGGCAGGTCTCCGGGCACGATTGACCACACTCTCTCGGACAGTAGTGCTGACACTTTTCAAATTGGATTTGACAGGGCTTGGGACAAGTTATCTTGTCATATTTGTAGCACGAGAACTGAATTTTATGACCACACTTTGGCATCACCTTCGAAACCTTCGCGCGGCAAGGTTCGCATGGTTTACAGCACTTTAAATAACAAGGATGCCCTCTTTCGCACAATCGCTCACATGATTTCATGCATTTATAAATCGTATGCTCTGGGTCGACGTGATGACAGAACATACAACAAACATGGTCACACGGCAACCTGAAATCACAAGTTATATCACAACCACCGCAAGGGGCCTTCTGTTTAAAATCATTGGCAGTGGTAACCTGTGTTTTCGTGGTAGGATGATTTTGACAGACTAACGGAAGTGAGGTTCCGATTTGATTTTCTGCTTCCAAAGTTCCTATGATGTCATGCCAGATTTCTGCCTTCTTCAGGATGGTAGCATTACCAATGCAGTAGAGACCCAACTTTGCCCTTGATAGGGCCACGCATACCCTGTTAGAGGTGCGCAAAAATCCAATGGATCCTTTCTCGTTGCTTCGTACCAGAGACAAAAGTATGATGTCGTTTTCCTCACCTTGATAATTATCAACGACACAAACCCGAACTCCCTCAAAAGTCTCTTTATCCATGAGCCGTCTGAAGCAGAACAGCTGCCCAGTGTATGTTGTAAGAATGGTGATCTGAGAGGGTCTGTAACTTTGCTGTAACAGGTATTTGCACAGTGCAACTAAGACCTCAGCTTCATACTGATTGGATCTCGTTTTGTTGTCGTCGACAGCATCTTCCAACTGCTCGTGAGTGATGAAGAACAGGTTTCTTTCTACTCCCTTGATGTCGTCTCTGCCTAATACGGATTCATCGTCCTCAATCCTGCTGTAGAAATGTTTCCTCATGAGGAGAGAGATTTCAGGACGCATTCTGTGTTGGTGCATCAGCGACTGACATTGCATGGAGTTGTTGATCATTCTCTCGAAAAGAGAGGTATCCAAATTAAACATCTTCGCGAGACGGTAGACCGTCGGGTTTGGCTTCAACTGTTGATGGTCGCCGATAAGAATGAGATGCTGACATTTTGAGGTCAAAGTGGTGATGATGTGAGCTTCCAAGACTTCGGCAGCTTCTTCTACCACAACAACCCGAGGACCCAGCAACTGCAAAAGAGACCGGTGTTTTGCCGCACCCGTTGTTGTCATACCAACCACACTTGATTCACGTAATACTATGAGATTTTCCTTTTCTCTTAAGCCATCGATCTCATCTGAACATTCCTGGTATTCCATACGTTGCTTCAACAAGTTTGTTTCCAGTACTTCCTTGAAGGTCTTGACCCATGATCTGTAAAGACGCCACCGATCGCGTGGTTTCAAAAGCCATATACTTTCAACTTTGTCAGCCTCCTGATCAGTCATAGTCTCCTTCCTTTGCAGTTCCTCCATGGATGATGTATCAAGGGTACTTTTCGTGTCATGTGCAGCATTTTCGATGAATATGATCGTTTCAAGTTTTGTTTGCGGTACTTCCTCGTCAATCATGTCATCGAGCTGGCGTTCACGCTGGATCGCGTCACCTTCAACATCAACATCAATACGATCACTTGGCTCGTCTGCTTTGCTTCCTTCCTCATACTCGGCTTCGTCCTTCTCTTCAACTAAGAAATCCACGTTAAGCCACTTCAGCAGATTTGTCGATGACCTTTCCATTGACTCTTCGCTGATCTCATCGCTTTCTGGTGCTTTCTTTTCCTCAGATTCCTCGTCTTCTGGCAGTAGCTCATTGATGAGGTGGGCTGGCATTATGTACTCGCTTAGCGTCGTCAAGTTCATGATTGCCCTTTTTGGAAGTTGCTGTTTGAGAATTAAACTCTGAATCTCCCCTTCAAGTTTTAAAAGATTTAATTCTAACTCTTCGAGGCGGGTCATTCGTTTTTCGTATTCACCTTTGTCGCGAGGCATGTTTCGTCGCACCACTGAAAGGTTTCTGGACTCCAATATTTGACTTGAGCTTCTACCTCCAACGCGAATTACGTTTTCCTCTCCAAAGGCGATTATTCCCTCCAGAAATTGGTCCAGTGCGTGGTTTGTGTAGCACACCACGAGAATGGGAGATGCAGTTTCATCATCATCTTGGTTGTATTTCCAAGAAGCATTGTAAAGAAGCAGCTCAACAATCTTCAGGCCAATGTAAGTCTTTCCTGTTCCTGGCGGTCCTTGGATGATTGCAAACTCTTTCGTCAGTGCCGTTTGCAGCGCTGCTTTCTGAGATTCATCCAAGTGCAGATCTTCGGCAAGGGGCCAGCTTTCCGGCTCCAAGATAGGTACATAGGCTGATTTGACAAAGGTGTTTGTTTTCACGTCATAATTAAATGACTCGTCGGATCCAACAACAAGTGATCTCATGTCGTACACATCGCCGTCCTGAAGATACAACGGAGGATCCACTTTGAACGAAGCATCGACGATGTATTTCTTGAATGGAAAGTTTCGTTCTTTTATCTCTTGCAGCCCAAGGAGCACATGGCGATAGGCCTCGAAGTAAGCAGACGATTCGGCCATGATAAACGGGCCCTGTGTAGTGCGACTTGGAGGAGTTAAGAAGGAAACGTTCACGAAGCCTTTTGATAGATCTTTAACATTCCGATCTGCTATGGTGGCACAGTATATGTGCCTAAATCCATCCGCAGTGAGACAGACTAACGACCCATAGAGCAGACGCTTACTGGATTCCCAATTCTCAGGCCTCTTACGTCTCGGCTCAAACGATAATGTGTGCACAAGCCGATGCCTCACCATCGCTGTACTCTCTATGGCCACGTTGTAATAGATTCGAATGTCTCGAGGACGGCGAGTGGAATCAGAGAGAAATTCTGTCACGCCTTCTCGAAGAGGCGCCACGAAGTCCTCTCTCAAAAGACGGAACTGGACGTCAAGGTAATGCTCCACGTTGTCATACTTGCCTCGAATGATGTTCTTCCTGACGAATGGTTTGCCCGTCTCGCAAAGCTCTCTGCTCTTAGGAAAAATGGGTATATCTCTAAAGTTATTTGGAGGGGGCTTCTCAAAGCTGCGCTTTTTCGCCATTCTCCGAGACTCGCTCAGGGAGCTGCAGATTTCCGAGACTTGCGCCACCTCGGTCATCAAGCATCCTTCAAGATCAAAGCTCTCATTATTCAGCGAAGCTGATGTCACTTCTTTCTGAAGAAGAATCAAAGCCACGCCAACCTCCGGGCAAGCTGACGGCTTGTACTCTAGAATCAGCTGAAGAAATTTCAGCATGGTACTGAAATCAGCAGAAAGGACCTGTGCAAAAGAGCTGTTGTCATGGAATTCAGCGGACTGTTTAGTCGAGGAGGAAACGATATACCTTGTCAAATGTTTACTGGTAAAGCAGGAAGACTCTATCATACTGAAAACACTGTTCAACTCTTTCGAGTTTTCAAACTTTATTTTCTGTTCTAAATCAGTCAAACGTGAAACTACGCGTACAGTTAACAACAGAGTTTCTTCTGCCAATTCATCCCCATTCAAAAGAGAAAGAAACTGATCCTTGGCGAGTTCCTGGAGGACGTCTGACAGGGTTTTTTCCAGCAAGCTTCGCAAATCCTGCTCCGATAGGGCTGGTACCCTTGCTGTGCGCTTAGTAACTTGCCTCCTGGGTGGCACCAGCGCTGTTACAGATGCTTGAAAAGTGCCCTCTGGCTTTGGATGAAATTGAAACTCGGCTCTGTGACCTTTGCTGCGAGTGTCAACGGCTGCAGTTGAATCGGTGACCTCACTGCAAAAAATCAGCGAATGGGCAATCAATGAACAGAGCATTTGCGCATCTTTTTAAAGTTTCTTCTGACAAAAACAAAAAACCCTGTACCATGAAGAAGAAATGACAAGAAATTGATAATTTGTTGTCCATATATCATTTCAGAATAAGGCTTTTTTTACTTGTAAGGGAGAACGCCTGATCCAATGTTCCAATGTATACCGTTTACTATCATCCTATATAAGTCATGGTCTCAGGATTTGTTTTCACTGATCTTTTAATTATAGCTCGACTGCTTTCTTGGCGTCGCCATTCAATCGTTCCTTGTGCAAATAATTACTTATCAGAAAAAGTGTCAAGTGTTCTGCTGGACTTTCATGATGATTACTGCTACTGTATTTCAAAGTCTTTGGTACAAAGAACGATCTATTCACGAACTTCCAACAAACATTCCATATACAAAGGGTTAAAAGTGTAAGATGGTTTTAAGTGTCCCTAAACATAATTGCCAGTATCTTTGTTTCTGGCTCAGGGAATTTCCACACTTGAAAAGACCCTTGCCTATACGTTTGACCAATCATGCCAGAGGCAGCATCCATGCATGCATTATTTAGTAGGCACTACTTGTGCAACCTTGGAAAATAAAGTAATATACATGTATATCTTTTGAAATGTCTTTTTATGCAATCTATAAAATGAGGTTAGTTTTTGAATTATCATTTTCCTGCTATAATGCCAAGCAACATAAAGTGTCCTAAATAATTTATCAAAATGTTGTACAGCCTGCTTGATCATCGTGGAAGTCGCGGGAAATGTCACCATGCAATGTTTTATGTAGTTGTTCTCAACTTACCTATCGCTGTCACTTCGCTCTTGGCTGGGGTCTTCTTCAGCCAGGTCACAAGCATCATCGAGACCTTCGGTGTCATCCACTGCTCTTGCCGACGCTGCTTGCTTCCGGATCCCAGGCCGTCTGAAGAAATCCCTCGTAATCCGGTCACTGCCTTCCGCACCACGACTACCTCCTCGTCTCCCAGTTTCTTTCCTCCCGCCTCGGGAAGTCTTCCAGCTCTTGGAATCGGCACCAGAACCATCTTCAGCGTCGTCCTTAAGAAGCAACATCTTGCCTCCTATGCTGTCATCCCTGTCTGCAGATGATTGTGTACGTCCCCAAGTATCATCTGTACTAAAGGTCCCTCTTTCACCGGAGTGACTGAAACTGGTAAGTGCCGAGGCTCTATGTGAATAGCCTCTGCCTCTTCTGTTCCCATATATTTGTCGTGGTACCGGCTCGGAACCAAGCCTTCTGTCATTCCCAAAGGTTTCTTCATGGCCCCATCTGTTTGCCGAATTGCTATCTCTTCGAGGACCATCTCTCCATGAGGATCGCCTATCGGTATCTTGGAAACCCCATGATCTCTGGGTACCGGGGCCTGGATGAGGGTGACAGTGCCCTGCTACATGTTTCTCTTTCCAACTTCCAAACACATCATCATATGCATCGACAAAGTTGCCCTCTGCCGTTTGCCGTCTTCCGCCCAGTCGTGGTGAGCCACGTCCCCTCCCACGAAAAGACCTTCCACCACGGCCTCTTTTTGAAGGTCCAAAATTTGACCCCGTTGCCATATCAGCCTGCATTTAAACAAAAAGGGTAATTTTGTCTTCCAGACGAAATGGTACTAGCCCGTTTTGTATTTCGTATCTGACGTGTTTACTTTTACATGTATATTACATTACCATGCATGTTGATGAAGCTGGTTGACAATGAGCCGTTTCTGCGTTAAAGCCCGCCGCACACCTTTGCGATTTACCGGATCATCGGATCATCGGACCACTTACCGGAAAGGTGTGCGCTGAAACAATGCGGGCCGGTTTGACCGTACACCATAGACAGGAGCAAATCAAACTTGTTTGATTTTTCCGGATCCGATGCTCCGGTGTCCAATGCATAGTTCCGACCTGTCAATCAAGCCGAAGTGATGCAATCATCACGCAATCACGCGATTTTCTGCCCATACAGTTTGTATGTTGTATGCGCCAGTGACCGGGTGAATTTTTGTTTCAATGTCGGGCGATTCGCTGTTCAAAGGTAGGAAAGCGCATTTTTATAATTATATGTCATCCCTGCATTATAGCCCTTCGCTCAGTGTGTGCTACGGTAACTGTCGACCCTAAAACACAAATGGCTTTGAGTTTTCTCCAATGAATCTGTGCTTTCCATGCCGAGTCCCGTTGCTTTATAGGTTGCGTCGCCATTTTTTTTGCGATGGCTTGTGAGCACATATCAACAATATCTAAGGGGCGGGATTAACTGGGCAATCTCGGAACTGTGCATTGGCCAGTAAATCGCAAAGGTATGCGGCGGGCTTTAACGCAAGTAAATTTGACGCGCGTTCTTTTGAGAAGAAAAAAAAGTGACGTACGTTGAGGGAATTTGGTGTGAACCGACGCAGTGAGTGAAAATCACATAATCACAAACGCCTTGCTTCCCAAGTTTTTGTAGTTTTTAAATCGAGATTTTCTGAAGCGGCGCGCGTCAAATTTACGTGCGATAGCACATAAATGTTTGTTAAGCCGGGCCGTACACCTTGCGTTCCGACTCCGTTGCGATTGCACAGACACGCCAGATTTCGAGCATGCTCGAAATTCTGCTATTGCATTGCGACGGACATGTACACAAAATCGTGACCACATCGCCATCGGAACGCATCGCAAAACCCGTATACATCTTGTGATGCGACTGCACAACATGCGCTGTCGTGATCGGATTGCGGACAAAACGCAAGGTGTAGGCCTATGGCCGGCTTTATACTTTGCCGAGTTGCGACCTGCCATAAAAAAGGGTATATAGGCCTATTGCGCATAGCAAAAACGGGTGACCGACTATATAGCTCCGATCCCACAATACGTGAATTTGACGACGAATCAACGTGAAGTCGATTCGAGTGGTTTCGTAATGAATCACTTGTCGTGAGTACTTCGCAGATATGAATTCATTGATTGTCGTAATATTAATGAATAGCAAGACTTCGTAAACACCTCGTATTGTATCGTAAGTAAGTCGTGGTGCCAGTATTTTAAATGTTCAAAACTTCCACGAAGCGTTTCGATTTCGTAAACCTTCGGAACATGTCGCAACACGGTGTCGTATTTCTTCACAAATGCGTCGTAATCTTTCGTGACTATATTGGGCTGGTTCGGCCGAAGTAGTTACAAAGCAGATACGACATGTTACGAATTTCACGACATCGTGGTAATTACGAGCTACCCACGGGAAAACGAGAAATTTGTAATTTCCGATTTGGATGTGGAAGCAAATATTAAGTTGGTGTAGGCCTAATTACTATACACTGCTTTATGGAACCGGATAAACTAGTTTACAAAACATTGGTGTTTTTTTACGATATCCTTAAAATATAGGCCTACACGGACTGGGAACACGAAATTTAAGAATGGTAAAGACTAGAAAAATGTGACAACTGATATAAAAATCTCAATATCCATGGGAAAAATTGGTGTGTCAAAAATGTTATCTGGTCACGCTCCTTTAAAGGCACAGGCTCGTCAGCAATGCGCGCGCGCCATATTCGTGCCACGAATTACGCAGCTCCTAGTCTTGGCTCCAAGACCTTCGTGTTAGTTTTTGTTGTTGCGAGACAGAATTCCCACAGCGCGCGATGAACAGTGCGCGAAACGAATGAGGGCGTGTTTCCATACATTTTAATCGATTATTTGGTGTATTCGTAACGGTAGTACGTATTCGTTGCACTGGTATCGATACCAGTGGTGCATACGATACTGGACCTTCCCGAAGGTCCAAATCCACACGTACGACAGTCCAAATACAAGTACTTGAAGTGCGCCCTCTATTGGGCATGCAAGTGTGACAAACACAGACAGTTAACGTCTTTAGTAAAGACTACGCAGCTCCATGCCTTTGCTGTAGAGCTGCGTATTTCGTGGCACGATTTTAGCGTGCGCGTATTGCTGACGAGCCTTGGCTTTAATACAATTTTGGGTAACTGCAAATGTTGTATTGATTATTGAAATGACCTTTCAATTCGCAATGTATATATATGCATGTATCGTCGTGATGCGTCGTATATACGAGTCGTATACAGTTTCGTATCCGTTAATTCCGTTTAAAATGCGCTCATGAGGCCACGCAAATCTCTAACGAAATTCACGTCGCGCTTAATATATAGTTAACTTACCGTGGTGTTAGCACTTGGATGCCATTAGGATTTCACAACTTCCACAATTATTCCAGAGTCTGTCGGCGTTGCGATCCGTTAAGAGTGGATTTCATGGACTTAAAAATCATCCAAAACACTTCTCAGTGCTCTAAAATCAATACAACTTTGCACACACACAAAGTTGAGGCTATAAACTTCCTGCCTTTGGCTTATGTAGGCAAATGATGCGCAAATAACTTCTGTGACGAAGCACTGTTATGACTGCGTAATAATATTCGCTCAAAAGTCAAAGCTTTTGTATACATGTACTGTGCGTGCAAGGACGTGAGCGCCAGGCGGAAACCACTGCGAAAGGAATGTATGTAGCAAGGGGAATTCCCGAGACCAGAAATATCCGCCTACGCTCAATCCCAAATATAATTTTAAAGGTGCTAACCCGCCCTCCCCACTTATCTCATGGGTTGTGAGGTTTTGATATCTCACCTTGATATGTATTTTTTTCTCATTAACTTTCTGAAATTTTGCGCTTTCAATCCGTATATTTTTAAGAATTACACCAACCATTTTGCTTCCACATCCAAATTTGAGATTGTAAATGTTCACGTTTTCTTCCCAAGGATAGAATTTGGGGGAAGGGGGCATTGGGTTAGATCAAAATCCATTTTCTGGAAAAACCTGAACTAGCTCCTTTAAGAAATTGCGTAATTTTCTGCATTATGAATGACAATGACAGATGTTATCTGGCGGTCGTTGGAATCGTGTAGGCCTATTCTAGGAGTAAAAGAGATTGCAAGATCAAATCCCTCAAAAGCACTGCCAGTTCAAGTGCTAGGTTATCATGATAATTTATAATCGCTTTAACGCACGATACCGCTGAGTAATAAGTTAGGCATGTTGAAACACATGTTGATTCTTATGTCACCTGATGTTTTACTATAAAAAGTATTATCTTGTTTAGCAGTCTGAATGTTCACATGTCGCATTACTAACTTTTGTTTCGTTGCTATGTACGTTACGCCACGTACGTAACCCGACTAGTGATGGCTGACCCGAGTGAGCCACTGGAATGACGTCTAGCTAATCATACGATAAGGGGGTCCAATTTCATGGGGTTTTTAATGGAGCTTTCCACAAAATGGATTTCGTTCTAACCTAACAATCATATAAAATACCTCCCCAAAATACTATCTATGGGAAGACAGGAAATTAATTGGATGTGGAAGCAAAACCAAAACGATTGGTGTAATCACTGCACTGCTTTATGAAACCGGCAGTCAATTTCACGAATCCTTACGCACTGCGTAAGCCCGCTTGCGCAACTTTTTATTGCGTGAGCTGCGGAACATTCCAATTACACGCAAGCCTTTTGGGCTTATGCCATTTTTTTCGTTAAATCGGCTGCTTATAAATTAGTTTACAAAACATCGGTGACGATATCCTTAAAAATATAAAGATCGAGAGCGCGAAATCTCAAAATGGTATGAGAAAAATATGGCATCAAAATCACAACACCCACGGGAAAATGGGGGTATCAAAAATGTGATTTGGGTGCGCCATGAAATTGGCCCCTGGACGCGCTCCTTTAAGCACAAACTTGTTTTGCACAAAACGGGTTACCAGCCAAAGTCGTATGTAATGTGTATTATGACCGACTGGTAATCAGCTATTGAAGCTCAGAATTCCCAAAGTTGACAAATTATTGGCTGGTAATAACCCAATTCTGCAAAAGGTTTTTATTTTTTTGGGCGATTTCATGATTGTGTCGATACAAAACAGCGACAGTAGGCTCCTAAATGAACTAAACTGAAAAGGAAAATTTTATCGTAATGCCATTTTAATGAATACAGGAAAGCCATTGCAAAACTAAGAAGCACCAACTCTAAAACTGCATTATTAGACCACCAGGTATTGCTTTTGTAAAAATACAAATTATTATTATTATTATTTCTTTCTGGTATTCATACCAAGGATTCCTCAATAGTGCTCATTACACTGTCACTCGCAAGCGTGAGGAAACCCATGAAGAATTAGAATTAGAAATGGCCAGAGACACCGGGGATGATCCCCCTTGCTCTTCACGAAAGAATGCTCTGGGATCTTTAGAGTGCGTTTCCATTACCTAACACACTGGACCAACGGCTTTACATCCCTTCCGAAGGATGGAGCAAGTGTGGTTGAGTGCCTTGCCCAAGGGCACAGGTACCGTAGCATTGGAGAGGTTCGAACTTGCAACCCCAAGTTTTCACCTATGATTGCGAGTCAATGACCTAAACCGCTTGGCCACGGTACCCCACAATGTAGTACTGCATGTAGTACTACATATTCTTAATTAAATTATAACATTAAACTGTCCAACATACGGACTGCAAATGGATTTTAAATTTACACCAGTGTATACTTAGCCACATGCGTACTTTAAAACGTACAATTTAATAAAAAGCATTCCACCCTGAACAAACACAATGAAAGACTAAGGATTATATTTTATCATTGCAGTGTAGTCACTGTAGACTTGGTTCCAAGTCCGAGATCCTGTTTTGTTTTCCGTTTCCGATTTTTGAAATGTATGGACAGGGAACTAGTCTATTTCGGTTCAGTATCTCGGACTTGGGAATCCTGCACGCCTGTTGTACACGGTCTATGGGAATTAAGTCCAAAACTGGACGTAACGATTTGATTGGTTGAAATCACTGGAAGCCCTCTGTGTTGTGCATATTCATTAAAAATCTTGTAGAGGATGTATTTTTGCGAGTCGTGTCGTCTGCTGGTACATGGTCGTGTCGGATTGTTTACAAACCTGTTGTAAATTATCTACAAAATTCTGACATATCGGTTGAGAATTTACTGACATTCGCATATGGTTGAGATGGTGAAAGCATCTGGGGGCACATGACATGTGAATTGAATCTTCAACAGGTAATCACTTAAAATTAGAAAAGATTACCATACGCGGCCAGTGCCCGCACATGCCTGGCTGGCTTAGCCGGCCTAGCGCAGCCTGGGCCAGGCGGTCGTGGGCCGGGGCCGGCCGGCTGCGGCGCGGGACGGGCAGCCTCTACCCGGTTCACGGTACGTTAATGTTCACATATGACTAAGACTTACATGCAGTAAGAATGGAGAAGTTGAGCAGAAATAATTTTTCTTTAAAATTAATACTTGGTAATTAAACCTTGGTAACTTGCTGATTTGATGAAAAAAACAAATTTAGGAATGAGAAAAATTAACGATTTTATCAAGAAACATTTTTTTAAGCCAATCTCTTATTTGTTGTCCTAATAAAATAAGCCTGAGGTCTGACATTGTCTGAAGACTGAAGCCAGAGTTCTCCATTCTTTCGGGTAATCTTGCCAAAAAGTCAAACTTGAGCAAGCATGCTCAGATGCTAGTGAGCTAGAAACAGGCATCTGCTTTGTTAGCTGGATGTCGTGGGTTCAAATCCCACCTGATCCGAGCACGTATGCTATGAAGTTTTCCCGATAGTATCTTGGGGGAAAAACATTTAGTATACTTGTACACCGTTAGTAATTCCATAGTTGGGAAAGGGCAAAACATATAGCCTACATGTCATGATATAGGCCTTATGCACATGTATGAATGGTTTCCCCAACCACTTCTCCGCTCTACCCCACCTCAGAGAAGGGGATTGTCACTTTTCAAGTGACAAAATCCCACTCCTGGGGCAAAATCTAGGTGACAAAATCTCACCCAGGGGTACGGGTGTGCGATGCAAAATCATGCACGTTTTGCACAGACAATCTGATTTCCTTTTGTCAAAATCCCCACCCTGGGTGCATGAAAAAAATGTGACCAAACCCTCACCTAAGAGGAAATATTACCCTAATTAGTAAGCACAAGCAGGTAGATTTACGTAGATTCACTTTTTGGGGGCGGTGGAGGGGTGTGTGGGGGGTGCTTTTTAAATAAGCTTAATTTTTGGTATATTGTCTTGATTTTCTATTTTTATTTTGGTCAGGTGCTCTTAATTCAGAAACATGCATCCAAAAACTGCATCTATTAATTAGCTCTTGTGACACATGTATATGTCAGGAAAGGCAAAGTATGGTAATTTATACCAATAACCTTTTTACTTGTAATTGTGCACAGAGTCCAACTGAGGCAGGACTTCTTCGAGAGCTCAGCTTGAACTCACTGCAGGAAGCCTTGGCAATGCCTTTGTGATGAGTTGCAGATTCTCAGGGACTATTCACAAGTACAAGCTTGAAAGGAACTGGGGTACCAAGGAACTGCCACAAAACTTAAAGAGGAGTTCAGCATGATATGGACAGCATGATATTTTCCTACGGTGATTAGAGCACAATTTGAGTACTTTGCAACATCCTAGCTCCAACACACAGCCTTGGGAAAACATTATTGGACCACCTACAACCTTTGAACCTGACAACAAAAATAAGTACATGTATGTAAGAATTTGTTGCGGCATGTCGTACATATTTGATGCCTTGTAAGCCTCCTGAGCTAATGACTATTGTCTAAGACCAAATATCATAAACATAAGCCTGGTTGCTGAGGGATTTTTTTTAATAATTCAAGACATAGGTGGTCCAAAATTTTTTTCCCAAGGCTTTATGTCTCTGGGGCCTCTGAAGAAGCCCCCAGTCCTTCCTAGGTTAATTAGCCAGATTTAAAAACATATATTTCACTCTGTTTCACTGAGGTACATCTAACATTTTTTGGAGTACAATTTACAAAGATAACAATACAGGTACAATTGCATAGTCTCGTAGGTTTTGTTCAATTTGCCATGACCTTTGTTTGATTTTATTTTTATTGTACTAGGTAGATTCACAAGCTGCAAAAATGAGGGCGATTTTTTATACCCGTTTTGTGCCTACAAATTCATATGCAGCACTATATGGGGACGAGGGTACACCCCCCACCCCCTACCATTGTCCCCCCATTGTGTCTGAATTCCTTTCAGTTTTTAGGGGTGGTTGGTGCGTTAACAAAAGGGAAGAGAGTGTGTTGAGTCATATAGGCCCCAAATCGTGCTGGGTATATACAAATTGTGACAAATTTTTAAACCTACAATCTCTTCGGGAGGCATTTTAAGCAATACAATATAAAATGTTTAATGTAGAGCATTTTTTGTTTTAAAAGGAATATAGCAGTATAAAACCAACTATATGAATTACAACAGTGTTGCAAGCATATTTGCTCATGCTGTTTAAAAGATAGAGCCCCAAATAAAATTGAACGTTGATCTTGAACATGATTGCTAAAATTTGCCTTATTTTGTGCAGGCGGTCTCGAGACTCCAACTCCAAATGATATGGCTTGACTTGAGACTCGAAACTCAAAAGACTCGACTTGAGTCAGATTTTGTTATTTGAGTCAGCCAAAAATAAAACAAATCTTTTATGAATTTTACGTTATTTTGGGGACCGAATTTCAGCACTAAAGAAACCTTGGCTAAAGGCATGTGAGTTTCAGTGTTTAGACTCAATTTGAAATTAGTTTGACAATTTATTGTCGTGACTACTTGACTTAACCAGCAAACTTGACCAATATGCCCGACTTGACTTGAGAGTCGGGCAGAAGGATTCTTGAATTGTCTCATAGGTTTAAATGCAGGAGGGCTTATGTGACGTCGAACCCTTCATCAGGAAAGTAGGTAAATTTGTTACGAAATGGATGCTGTATAATACTATGGACTCGGGTCAAGTCGACCGTTTGCCCAACTCGATCGTGAACCAACTCGACCACGCAGTGCATGCAACAAATCACTTTGCTTTACGTCCACCGATTGACTGACAGAATTTACGAGTGTATAGTGACACATCATTAATAGTGGCACTATTTTTGGACATAAAAATCCCAAGTTTTTCAAAGAAAAACTGTAACTACGGTCGGTTTGCGGTCGATTTGGTTTACGGTCGAGTTGGCAAACGGTCGCCTCGTCATTTGCACGGGTGCGGGGCCGCGGAGCTCGCCGGGGCCACACGTTATCAAATCGGCCTGGCAAATCGGTAACGATCACTCTCAAACCGCTTCAAAAGAATATACATGTAGATTTTGTCATCAGAAAGATCTGCTGTTGCGTGTCACCAGTTTTGACAAATACCATGAATACATGTACCTGCTTTTTTTCGCGTTTTGGTCTCGGCATTTGCCTTGAAAACAAGTTTATCGCACCCGTACCCATGTTCGCAACAGCAGTTGCGCTAAAATACATGCACTGAGAGGATTACAAAGCGACTGTTCCATTCTATCAAAAGGTAACTGATGTGTATTTTGACACGAGTAAGTGTCAGGAGTACGTTTTATTTTTATTTCCATTCAAAATATTACAACATTTCATGCTTATATGGCACTAGTTCTTCATAACAACAAACCACAGAAACAGTATTAAAAAGAAGGCTGCAAAAAATGGTAAACCGCATCTTACCTGTGAAGCTTATAGACCCGACCACCCGGATTTGTATACGTTCCAATTGGCCGTCGCTACGGAAACCGCGCTGTATGTAAATCAAACTGGTGAATATATGAATGTAGCTGGCGTGCAGGATTCCCAAGTCCGAGATACTGAACCGAAATAGACTAGTTCCCTGTCCATACATTTCAAAAATCGGAAACGGAAAACAAAACAGGATCTCGGACTTGGAACCAAGTCTATAGTCACTGCAGTATTACATACATGTATTTACAAATTCAATGCGTAGATCTATACAAGGCCTCTTCAGCAATATCAGGCCTGATCATTCTGATGGCCTGGGCTTTTGACTAGCAGGGCCTGCCTTACCAGACTTTTTGGACTGGCCTCAGGGCAGACAGTAGCAAAAATCAGGTCTGATAGCCTGGGCCAGGCTTAGCTATAGGCTTTTAACCAAACCAATGCTGAACTGCCCAAATAGCTTTTTTTAAATTATTTTAAATCCTACAAAAGTGTGGACACAATTTCCACTGAACAGGTAAAGCTACATGTACAGTAAAATCTCGTTATAACACCCTCTGATATATAGACTTGATGTCAAGTCTGTAACTAGACCGGTTGTTTCGTAAACGGCAGCAGCGTAGTCGTGAATGGACTGGGAACCAGTCTAATCGACCTCCAGTTACATAACAACGACTGTTGCGTGTGGGGATTATAGGCGTCAGACGGACCAAATACGACTGTCTAGAGACTTGACCTCAAGCATGTCAAGTCTATCTGATATAAAGCTTTTCTCGATATAAAGCTCCTTTTTCCAAGTCCCGGCCGTTATTCACTACATTGTGTATGCACTGGTTATAGCGCTCTCTGCATATAAAGCTCAAATTATTTTGGTCCCTTGAAGAGCACTATAATGAGTTCACTGTAGTTTCAAATACATATACATGCAGTAAACGTTCTCAACTGTAAAGGGGCGTTCACACTATCGCAGAATTATATTACCGCCGGGCTGCGCTCACCGCATTGCATGCGGTCCCAATCGCCGATCTTTTCAAAAAAGAAAATTCAACAGCCGTTAACTGTCTTGGGGCTTCTCTCAACAAATATAAACTTTGACCCAGCTCAATGTTTTGCACGTCGCGACAGGCCGCACACAAGCTGCAAACCAGCTTCTGTACAAACCAATGGCACAAGCGCGCGCAAAGTCATTTTCCCCCCCGATAGCATGAACGCCGGCCCCTTAATACTTAAACCTTCTAATACAGAAAGTTGTCATTATATCACTCTTCAAGAGACTGGAGTAAAAAATGTTTAAAAACCACTTAACCAACAAGTAGCTATCACCTCTCTAACGGGTTATAAACAGATGTTTGGAAAACAGAGTTGAGCGACAAAAGTATGCTAAAGCACTTTGTTGTTTACATGTACTATTTCTATTTATTCTAATGGAGTTGCAGTAAGCATAGCACATTACAATAGACTTTACCAATGCAGGGGTCGAAATCAACCTGAATTTCATTCTGGTCAGAAGGACCAGTAGATTAGAGAACTCTCCTGGTCCTGCTGAAATGTTGGTGGTCCACCAGTGCGTTTTAAAGAGGCACCAAGATATACTGAAACACTTTCTGGTTTAAGGTCATTGAGTGCAGGATGGATGGGATTGCTTTTTGATCCAACACTGAGGCATGTTTGAAGAGATCGGAGAAAGACGAAGTTATCTGAAAATGTCTCAAGTGATCAGGAATTGTTTGTGGTAACCAGGAATTTTTCGCATTGAGTAAGAAATGTTTACTGAGGATTAGGCATCGGGGAATGTTATCACTGGTCCATCGGATTAGCATTTTTGACAGATCTAGTGGTCCTACTTGCTAATATCGACCCCTGCAATGACACACTCAAATGAACTTTGCTATGGAGCTGCGTATTTCGTGGCACGAATTTGGCGCGCTCGCATTGCTAACGAGCCTGTGCCTTTTAAGTTTTAAATTAAGGCTCTCTTCCCATATAAGGAAACAACGCAACCCAACTGACTGGTCGCCTTTCAAACCTTCGTCAAGGTTGTTGGATCCTCACTGGATGTCCCTGGCTCATGTGACTCATCAACATAAGCTACATTATCAACAGCTTGCATCTGCTCATCAGTTTCCTAAAAAGGTAATTAAAATAAAATTCAACGACAATCAAGACTTACAGAACAAGCTCAAGAAATTTCCCCAAGATTATCTGTCTAAACTAGTCTTTCAGGGACATTAGGTGGGAAAATCAGTTTGAAGTAGTGTTTCCTTCCCCGCCTTCCACCTTTGTGATCCTGGTTCGAGTCCCGTCTGGTTCAGTATGTGGATTGGGTTCTCAGTCCCTGCTTGATTCTGTGGGGTTTTTCCAGCACGTTCATGAGTGGGGTTTTCCTCCCACTTCTAAAACTAACCATTTCTTTCTCTTCTCTCGAACTTCGTGCCCGCGTTGAAGAACCTCCTAGGCAACTATTCTAGTCTCTTAATATTTAACAACCAAATTTCTTTAAGGGATCGTAAAAACTGACAGAAGTAGAGACATGGATAATTTGACAGTGCGTACCTTTGGCAGTTCTATATGAGTGTTCATCGACTGCAGAGCCATCGTTAAACTCTTTCTCCATTGTGGATCTTTTAGTGCCAATGTGCTAGTGTTGGAATAATCCTCCTTGCTAACATGAATTGATGGCTTCTTGCTTAGCACATTTCGTCTAGATCTTGTCCAAAGCAGCAGACATAAGACGATAACTGCATAGTGTACATGGATGAAAAAAAATAATTTAAATAGTAATTTTAGTAGAGACAAATGTCATGCACTGTCTTAAGGAGCCTGCTCAAGACGTGTCACACTATTACCCTTGATCATTGGGCTCAGTAATATCATTCCTTAATCCTTCTCAACTCCCTGGGAGCATGCAGTCCCGTGCAGCTTTCGCGCACAAGGACTAATCAAACATCACCTTTCACTACCCTCTGAGGTACCGTCTTACTCCTGGGTGGAGAGAAGCAATGTTGCAAAGTGCCTTGCTCAGGGGCACGCATATGGATGGACTGGATAGGGATTCGAACCCACAACCTTTTGCACAAACCAAGGTCTTGAATATGATCTACTACACCCCTTGCCACCGTGGCACCTTTTATTATTGTATAAATCACACTCACCAAGAACGAGTATTACTGCAAAAACTCCAACAACAATTCCCACAAGTTGCTCCGTCGTTAAGGACAGATTATTTGGGCTCATTTTTTTCGTCACAACGACCGTAGTAACCAAACCACTGGTCATGCTCGACGTCTGTGCTTGGGGCGGTGTGGTTATTGCAGGCTGAATGAAATCAGTAACAAGTGTTGGAGCTGCCGTGGCGATTTCTTGTGACGTTGCAGAGACCGTGACATCAGACGTAAGAACGGTGGTTAAGACTTGAGTGACAGACGGGGTGGGGGACGATTCGTCGGTGAAAGACGTTTTCATTGCTGTAGTTAATGCCGAGGTAACATCTGAACCCGATGTTGGATTTAATGATGTACCCTGCGTAGTTGACGAATATGCGCTTGTTGGAACAAAATTTGTTTGGTTCGTAGTTTGTTGCTGTTCCGATCGAGTAACACTCGGCATGTTTGTTCCCGTAGTGAATTGTTCAGAATTTGAAGTGGTTCCATTTGATGTGATGGTTTCTGTAATTGTTTGCGTGTAAAGGGAAGTCTGCGATTTTGCAGTTGTAGAAACGTTCGAGTCTGGTGTCGTCGTGTTTAAATTAGTAAATAAATTTGTAACAACTTCAGTTGATTTGTATGGAATGTCTGTTCGTTCTGATGAAATGGGGACACTCATTGTTGGGGAAACCATTTCAAACTGCTCTGTACTTGAATTAGTAGTACCGAGTTTTGTTGTCAAGATGACGTCATCTGGTAATGAATTGTTCGAGACCGAAGTCAAATACAAAGTGGTTCCAGGATTGGCAGTTTTAGGTGGATTAGTTGGCTCTCCTCCCTCTGTGATTTTCCAAGGTGTACTGGCATTTACTGATGCAGTTGAGATTTCAGTGGGAGGAGTGGGCGTTGTTGCAAAAGCGCAAGGTGTAAAAAGAATTTGGAGTGCCAGAAGATTGGTCCCTAAAGAAAAGAAACATAGAAAAGAAATGTCAACAATTTTTATTCTTCATACTTCGTGATTTTTCAGCGTTAATTGAAGTTTTTTTCCGGTATTCCCACTAATAGTTTGGTAAAATAAAGATCTATGAATGATCATAATTGCAATAAAACAGACTACTAAAATGTGATATCAGTTGCCAAGGCAACTGGGTCCAAACAATCGCTGGTAATCTGAAACATCCATAGCTAAAATACAGGGAAACAGTTCACTGGTTTTATAAATTTATTGTAGACCCAGTAACCTTCGCAACACACAAAAGGTGACGCTTTCACTTTAGTACTCTATGCCCGGTTGATTTTTTTTTTCGTATATGTTGAACAAAGATTTTAAGGAAATTACCTCCTGGAATCGACAGATAATCCAATTCTAAGATATACTTTCCACATGCACTTTTGTCGCAAATGTTTGATTTTCTAAAGAAAAATCACATTTTCTCCTTCAAAAATTGCATTCAGTTAGTGCACAAGATGAACCATTTCAAGCACATGCAGCACCCTTTATTGTCGCGCTTACGCATGGAGCACTCGTGCCGTGATTTTGTCCATTACTCTCTGCAGTAATTTTATCATTTATTTATTTAAGAAATGCAACATTTCCAACAGAAGTGCAAGTGGGCAGTACATCTTAGAATTGGAGGATCTGTTGATTCCAGGAGGTAATTTCCCTAAAATCTTTGTTCATATATGAAAAAAATACCGTTGATTTGATAAAATGAAGTATTTTGTACACACCAAGTATACCCCACATCGTTGCATGTCCAGCATGCCTGATAAAGGTTTCTGGGATTTCCAGCATTTTCTTCACTGTCATCTCATCATGCTCCTTGCATTTCCTGAAAGAAATTTGACCAAGTAATAATTTTGATACAGATGTGGACAAATGTCCATGAGTTTCATGAGTGTGGGAAATCTGGATGCAGTGCCACTGTACTGCCAGCATGGCCAGTGGCAGTGAAAAGCAACTTGTTTGGCTCCACCAGCATGACCAGGATTTGAACCGCGGACCTTCCGCTTAACGTGCAGACGCCCTACCAATTGAGCTTTGGTAGGCCCATGGAGGTAGGAATATCTCCATGGTAGGCCTAATGCAGTAAACGTTGCCTGCCTGCCTTGCCGGGCCCACGGCGTCGCCTAAACCGGAATTTACTAAGATGTCTTCATAGGCCTGTATTTTTAGTACACACGACCTCCGACCAAAACATGACCGACCGCGACGCGCGCCGCGCCCAGGAATCACGGGAATCAAACCCGGGACGCCAGATGTGACCGGCAGGGATAAAACCACTAGGCTTCTTCGCCAATTCGACCGTACAGTGCGATCACCAATAAGTTTTAAAAATCCTTATCGATTGTAGAATATTTCCAAGATGATTTTGAAACCATTTCCTTATCCGTTACGCAATTTTGTATGCAAAATAAAGGAACTCGTCTGAACCTAGCAGCAACAATATTGGCCCGTTTACAAATCAGTCCCGGTTACGAATTAGATGAACAATGTTTGAATTCCCACTAAGAATGTGGACCACATGATGCATTACAGTGAAACTTGTATATAGTGGCCACCCAAGGGACCAACAAAATATGGCCAGAATAAACAGTTGGCCCTTATATAGAGGTTCAAAGGGCACATGCATTAATATACAAACATAAAACATACCACAATGCATGTCTATAGATGAAAAAAACAGCTAAAAGTGAATTACATGCAACATAACAATTAGGGTTCCTCATTAAAAAGTAAAAATTGGTTCAGTTTTCAATAACTTTTTACACTCAGTACTATAGCTTGATTCATTGTGTGTGTGGCCAGAATATCCAGGTTCAACTGCAATAGGATTGTACACACAAAAATCCTAGTGCCCTGCATGCATGGCCACAGGCCGCATTAGACAGGGGCCCTAATAACAAGGTTTTATCGTGTATAAACTTATTTAGGACCGAACACTGTGGCCACTTTAGGCAAGTGGCCTCTTTATAAAGGTGGCCTTAATAGCAGGTTTCACTGTATTATGATCGTTTTGCTTCCATTCGATTTTTGTGTGTGCAGCGTGACTACCCACTTCATCAGTGGGATAAAAAAAAATCCGAATGTAAAGCAACGGTTTGTAAATGGGCACAAAATTAGACAAGGTTCAGTCAGGTAATAGCGCCCTCTATCTTATTTATGCATGCATGCATTGTTTTGATCTAGTTTTTGCGGGCGGGGCGTGGGTGGTGAGTGGGAAGGGGCGTGGGTGGTGAGTGGGAAGGGGTGCGGTCGTCCCTCAAATTGGTTCGGAGATTGGTCTAATTGTCTCTTTTTTTCAGGTGATTGGCAAACATGATGGAAATCGGATGAGCAGAAAGATAACCCGGTGAGATAGAAAGAGGTGGGGGAGTGGTGAGCGGGAAAAGAGTTAGGGAAAGGCAGGTCGGTCCGCCCTTCTCCCAAAGCGAAAGAATAATGCACAAAAAGTATTTTAAAATGTCCCCATATAAACTATCACCAACATTGCACATGTTTTCAAGTTCTTTTCAGGTATAAGGAACGCAGGAAAACCACGGAGTCGGTTATACATGTACTTGTTTCCAGTCCACATAGAGGCTGCGTTCGGGCGTGTACTCGTGTTAACACGAGCATACTCCTGCGCGCGCGAACGGCAAGATTAACGACACTCGGGTCAGTGAGAGTATGCTCTCGCCACTCCCCAACAAATGGGGAGTGTGCTCGTACTCCTGACGAGTGTCATGTGATTTGTACGAAGATGGTGGAATATATGGGTGGGATTTTTTGTGAATTTGCTCAACGTGTCAACTCGATAACTGAAACAACAACTCACTAAGGTTTGTTTTAGACGGCAGAAAGGTTCTCACGACTTACAGGTCTGTATTTTCTTCAGTTTCTTGTGCGCAGTGAAACAGCGTTTTTTTGTGTAGTCATGGCCAAGAGACAGCCATTTTGACTGATGGCCATTCGCGCATGTGGACTGCGGACTTGCCGTTCGCGTAATGTGACCCGAGTGCAATGCGCACGCATTACTCCGGAGTAGCGAGAACTGCACGCCCGAACGCAGCCACTATGTCAGGTGACACGTTTACTCTGTCATGTAACAGAATCTGGCCAATCACGGCAAGTATTATTCAGGCCTAGTCTTGGGTGACGTCACGCACGCGCTTCGCAGGATTTCATGCGAAGTTGAGCAGTGGTTGGGTGCGGACAAACCGCGCAACACCACTGAAGTGTAATGTGAAATATGTGGTCTGGAAACCAGTCTAGGAGTCTGCGCGTGGCAGAATCGATTCTTTACCATGTTTACTTTATACAACTTTTTGAATGCATAAAAATCGATTAGTTGACCCGAAACAGCGGCCATTTTGACGATAGACAGACAGAAAGATGAAAGTGGACGGACGTGGCCATTGAAAATCGTGTTGAAAAAATAACCACAAATTTACGAAACCTTATTTATCTTCTTTATTTTGTCCAGACACAATGTATCAGCCGCCTCTTGATTTCGGTAAGTATGGACGGAAGTGGCCGTGTTATTTTGATCATGGTGATGTCATCTTGTTTCCGTTTTTCACCTTTTTTTGTTTAGTCCGGACCGAGCTATTTTCACGGTGCCGTGTACCGAACGACTAAAACAGGGCTGTATTAACGGCATCCTTTGGAAAGAATTCTTGTTATTTCTGTGAGAGATATTGGTATTTTTTTCGTATACATTGAACACGGATTTTAAGGAAATTACCTCCTGGAATCAACAGATAATGTAATTTTAAGATATACTTCCCACTTGCACTTTTGTCGCAAATGTTGCTTTTCTGTAGAAAAATCACGTTTTCTTCTTCAAAAATTGCCTTAAGTTAGTGCACAAGATAACCATTCACGCGCGCGCAGCGCCCTCTGTTGTCGCGCTTACGCACAGACCGCTCGCCGCGTCATTTTGTGCATTACTTTATGCAGTAATTTTATCATTTATTTATCTCAGAAATGCAACATTTGCGACGGAAGTGTCAGTGGGAAGTATATCTTAGAATTGAATAAGCTATCGATTCCAATATATAAATTTACCCAAATCCGTGTTCAATGTATATGAAAAAAATACCGAGATATTTAATGTTTTCCTTGAAAATACTCGTTTGTTTTCTGTCATGTCTTAGAAAAAGCATGTGTTAAGAACATTCTGTCATGTCTTAGAAAAAGCATGTGTTAAGAACAAAATATATTTTTTTCCCGAAAGATAGGCCTACATGTACCATTTTTATTTCTTATGCTTGAGTTTCCAGGCAGTAACCAGGTGTGGAATTCTTTCCGGAATTAATACCAAGTTTTTCTTCCTTTTCAGCGGCCATGGGCATCCCGCCCCCCGGCCAGCCACCCGGCCAGCCACCCATTCGCCCTCCCGCCCAGATGCTACACATAGGCATGCCCCCTCTCCTCCCTGCCTTGCCTGCCGTGCCCACGGTGCCGCCCAAGCCGGAATCTACTAAAATGCCTTTAAGGCCAGGTTTTGGGAAGGAAGGACGTCCCATCGTGCTCCGGGCTAATCATTTTAAGATCACCATACCTCATGACACTATCAACCACTATGATGTTACCATCACGCCTGAAAAATGCCCGCGTAGAGTCAACAGGTATTGTAAAAGTCCAGCAGGAATTTTAAAACAAAATAACAAACAAAAACACCATACACTTTTGCCAGTTGAGACTCCATGCACTAAGTCTATGAAACATGACATAAAAATCACAAGTGTTTTCAAAGAAAAACTTAAAACTTTTTCACTCCTAAAAGCATGTTTCCTCACCAAATTTAAAGGCACAGGCTCGTCAGCAATGCGCGCGCGCGCCAAATTTGTGCCACGAAATACGCAGCTTCAAAGCAAAGGCATGGAGCTGCTTATTTCGTGTCACAAATTTGGCGTGTGCGCATTGCTGACGAGCCTGTGCCTTTAAACCTTCTGGGGCATTATCATGTCATATTAGGAAGAATTAGTGACGAACGTGTATGGTATTTATGCCTTTTTAAAAACACAATGGGAATTCCTGGCGGTGCCCAGATACCGCCTGGAATGTCTGTGTTTCCTCTGGAATTTTCAGATCGGGTTACTTTTTTTTTTATTATTATTATTTTTTTTTCTTTTCGTTTTTTTCTCTAGTTTGAAAATGTTGCTTTATGTCGTAAAATAAAACTGCAGATGGGAATTGCTTTTTAACTTTGTATTTAAAATAAAACACTTTAAAATAAAAATTTGTCTACTAAACTCATCTCTTTTCCTCATGACAGGGATGTAATGGACACACTCGTGAAACACACGGGCAGAATTTTCCAAAACTGTAAACCAGTCTTCGATGGTCGCAAAAACCTCTACTGCCGCATGGAGTTACCCATTGGCAAAGATCGAGTAAGTTTAGTGGTTTTAGCACTGGGATTGAGGTTAATTTCATATACCATATTTTAAAAGGCAAATGTGATTGGCCAAAAGTTAAAACCAGGGTCCTTTTTCATAAAAGTTAAAAACATTCTTAAGTAGATTTAGGAACAATAAAATCAAATTTGTCCTATCTTTAAAAAAATGAGTTAAGAATGTTTATTTAGGAATGTTTCTAAGTGGGCTTTATGAAATAGGACCCAGGTCACTTCTACATTAACTCTTTTTCAACATTTAACCCTAAATTGCCAAATATTTCGCGTTTTTGAAAAATCTTTGAAATTGGGTTTAAAAAAAATAAATAAGTTGTACATTCTAAAATTTGTACCATTGTTTTGAGAGTGATAAATACTGATCTATTTCACCATCTGAATCTGCAAAATTCCGAAAAAATTCCTCCCCAGAGAACTGCACGCGTTAGTCTATGGGCGCTGCCATCTTGGCTGCTCAGAACAACTTAAACTTTGCGCCCTCCCGTGGAACCCTGAGGTCATGCATGAATGATATTGCATTTTTATGATAGAGTAGTACGCCATCTACCGATACTTTTAGGTCGTACATGTACGGTGTTGCCATTTTTGAAGGAAAAAATTATAAACTTGAGATCGTACATACACGATATTGGCAATTTCGGAGTACATGATAGATCGTACATGTACGAATCTGTGTGAATCTTCTCACCAAAATTACATACTTTGCAATACTCTGAATCAACTGCCCCTGTAACTATACACAATGCCAGAACGTGTTTACACGTCCTCCGGCATCAAGTGGTTAATGAAACAATATTCTTTGCTGTTTGCCCCAGGTTGACTTAGAAGTGACCCTACCAGGGGAAGGAAAGGACCGTTCCTTCAAAGTGTCCATTAAATGGGTAGCCTTAGTCAGTCTTCAGGCCCTCGCGGATGCCTTAGAGGGGAGGATTAGCGTTATACCCTATGACTCAGTCCAGGCTTTGGATGTTGTCATGAGACATCTGCCATCCATGAAGTAAGTAATAGGGCAGTTTCATGATGTTGGACGTGCATTTTCGACACTTCTCCGAACTGACCTTTCCCACAGGGCCGGGTTAGCTAGGAAATGTACCGAGGACACAGTGTTGTATTCTGACTTTAGTTGATTTACATAAAGAACACATATGTTATGTACACCAACAACAGCGGTTATAAACAACCCATATACTTTGTCTGTTGTTCGTTCTTGTAGCTATACCCCAGTTGGCAGGTCTTTCTTCTCACCCCCGGAGGACTGCTTCCACCCCCTTGGAGGGGGCCGTGAGGTCTGGTTTGGCTTCCATCAGAGCGTCCGCCCCTCCAAATGGAAGATGATGCTAAACATTGACGGTAAGACAAACTGAAGAACAAGTAAATTCCCTCGAAAAACCGAAATTACCCGTCGTTCGATGGACTCCAGTCGAACTATAGTTAACTATAGTCGTGAATCGAACTTGGCCAATGAACACTTCTCTTTTAACCCTATCAATCCATATTCAGCCAAACTCCGTTTGACCAGAAAAACCTTACACACAAATGAAGATAAAAGTGATTCCAACCATCCAATGCAAAGGTTCCACCCGAGATGATATATTTTTATAAGAAAATGATAATTGAAAATGAATAAATATAAATCCTTGTTCACACTCACTTTTTTTACAAAGATGCCATCGTGTGAACGAAATCAGCTCCCTGACCACTGGTATTACGGCTTTTTTCCCGTGTGCAATAAATCCAGGGAACTAGCCTATAGGACAGTGGTTTCGCTCAATTTCTTGAAAGCATGGACACAGTTTTTTTATTTTCTCGGAACGTAGATGAGGTACTGAGCTGACTTATACACAGGTTGGTTTTTATCATACACATCCTAAATCTCACATAGAGATATCGCCGTTTGTAACAGTTTTCATGTCCTCGTTATTTCTCCGTTTCATTAGTTTCGGCCACTGCATTTTACAAAGCCCAGCCTGTGATTGACTTTATGTATGAAGTTCTCGATATTGGCAGCAGCGCCGATCAGCGACGACCGCTCACGGATTCACAGCGGGTCAAATTCACCAAAGAAATCAAAGGTACTGTTACTCAAGATTCCCAATCTCATTGTAAAGATTGAGATAATTAAACAAGTTATGTCCGAATCAGGGTTGTAGTCGAGTCCATCACAAGTCCAGAGCCAATCAAATTAACAAGTCCAGTAACAAGAAGCAAAGGATGAACACACACAGAAGAATGCCTTTGTTGGAGTTCATTTGAATAGCTTATGACTTGAATTAAGACCCAGGGACTTGTGGTCAGTGGACTTGTGAGGACTTGTGATAGACTCAACTGCAACCCTGCTGGATAATAAAAATAAATTATGGCAAACCTTTTACGACAAACTTGCAATTTGTAGATTAAATACTGATATGTTTTTCATGATACTCGTACCCACCCCTTCAAGATACAATGAACAAATTATTTTCAATAAACTCGTTTTTTTTTTTTGCCTTCTTTGCAGGACTGAAGATTGAAATTACCCACTGCGGCAACATGAGGCGCAAGTACCGTGTGTGCAACGTCACTCGCAAAGTCGCACAAGCCCAGACGTAAGTTGGTATCGCCACTTTTTGTCTGAGCTCAGAAACTGTTTTACCGCAGAATATATTAGATTTCGATAATCTTCTTGGTTTTAAAGGCAAGGCTCGTCGGCAATGCGCGCGCGCCAGATTCGTGCCACAAAATACGCAGCTCCATAGCAAAGGCACGGAGCTGCGTATTTCGTGGCACGAATTTGGCGCTCGTGCATTGCTGACGAGACTTTGCCTTTAAATAATTGCATCTTTTTATTTAGCTCTTGAAAGTCTGGAGTCAATTATCTCGAGTCAACTAAAAAAAGGTTGACAGGTACAAGCCAGCAAGTTCATAGGTCACCTCTACCCCACTAGTACTGACGTGGTTAATTGTATATCATGCTGGATAACTGGATAAAAGTTATAACAAAGTTGATACAAAGTTTTTCTCTTTTTTGTTTTAGATTGTTTAGTTGTTTATTTTATTTATTTTTTGACACAGATTTCCTTGGGAGCTCGAAAATGGTCAAACAATAGAATGCACAGTGGCGAAGTATTTCAAGGACAAGCACAGACGCATATTACAGTAAGTTATGTAATTCTTGTTCTAGGAAATTTATGATCACAACTTACCAAAATTATGCACTAACCCAGTTTCTGCTTATCTAGTGGTCTAATGGTACACAACCATGCTCCTGATCGAGAGGTAGGGTTCCAGTCTCACTAGTGTCGATATGTTTGTGTCCATGGGCAAGACACTTAAACTCAATTGCCTCATCAACCTGAGCGATATTTGGAGAGCTGTTAGGGGAATGTCACAATCTAACTGCTGATAGGGTTGTGCGCCTTGGCGCACAACCCTGGTGATTCCCTGATGGCAGTGGTAATAATGGCAACAGCACCAGGGGTACCCTGTAGGGGGAATGCCACAATCTATTAGTGCTGATAGGGTTGTGCACCTTGGCCAGGCAGCCACCTAGAAGCGAATTGGTTCTGGTGATTCCCTGATGGCAGCGGTAATAATGGTAACAGCGCCAGGAGTACCCTGTAGGGGGAATGCCACAATCTAACTGCTGATAGGGTTAATGTTGGCCAGGCAGCCACCTAGTTGAAGTGAAATGGTTCTGGTGATTCCCTGATGGCAGTGATAATAATGGCAACAGCGCGAGGAGTATCCTGTAGGGGAATGCCACAATCTAACTGCTGATAGGGTTGTGCCCCTTGGTCAGGCAGCCACCTAGTTGAAGTGAAATGGTTCTGGTGATTCCCTGATGGCAGTGATAATAATGGCAACAGCGCGAGGAGTATCCTGTAGAGGGAATGCCACAATCTAAGTGCTGATAGGGTTGTGCCCCTTGGTCAGGCAGCCACCTAGTTGAAGCAAAGTGGTTCTGGTGATTCCCTGATGGCAGTGGTAATAATGGCAACAGCGCCAGGAGTATCCTGTAGGGTAGACATGTGTGCTATACAGGAATCTACCATTATTCTCTCACAACATGCATGGTTTTATTTTTTGTCCACATGGTTTTATTTTTTGTTTTCCTCCTAATTTCCTTTTTTTCTCAAATGTTTCCTTCTCCGCTAGGTACCCATTTTTGCCATGTCTTCAAGTCGGCCAGGAACATCGGCATACTTACTTGCCTTTAGAAGTAAGATCTCACCTTTATTTTAAAGACAATGTTTCATTTGCGAGATAAATCTTTAGACGTATTTTTAGAATAAGGGCACAAAATATCCAAAGAATGTTGGTAAACTAGCCTGCAGAAATTTCATCTGCATAGATGTACAATAGATGCATATATACACAATAAATGTATGTACGCTATAACCATTTTTTTAAAAACTCCATGCATACTAAAATATTATGTAAGAAAGACAGTGTGCATTGTTACGGACAGAGAATTTAAAGAAAACATAAAAATCACTTCAAAATTCTCCTTTTTATGGTCTGTACTGTACTCTAACTTTTGCATTTGGAGGTAGAAGCTTGATATTGTGGCCCATGTGTAGCGCAGCCAGTGGCTGTGCATACAATCCTATTGCAGTTAAACCTAGATAATCTGGCCACACACAGCAACTGTTTAAAATGTTATGAGGAGTTTAAGAATTCTGACCACCTTCTGCTGTTTTTTGGGTGACTGCTATAGACCGTATCGAATAGCCGCCATTTCGTGGGGCAGTTTCTTTGTTCATTGAGGACATACATGGTTGGACATATTGTGCTTCCATTGTTGAACGGTTTAAGTAACAAAAGGTGCCCCACGAAATGGCGGCTATTCGATACGGTCTGTACACAGATATTCTTGCATTCTTCTAATTTTTGTATTTTGTATTTTTCTTCCGTTTTCTGTAGGTTTGCAACATAGTGCCAGGCCAGCGCTGCATAAAGAAACTAACTGACATGCAAACCTCAACAATGATCAAGGTTGCTCAAATAAGTTGTCGCCTCCCCTTGTGTGTCCACTCCAAATCAAAAACAAAATTCATTATTTGACAACCCTCAATCTCAAACTTGAAACAATCTCCGTTGGTGTTTCACATGTTCAGAATTTAGGCAGAAATAGATGATGTAGAAGAAAAGCAGTGCTTTTCAAAAAAGAATTTGTAATAGACACTTTGCATTGGCGGCCATATTGAGGGCAGGTTCTCATATTTAAATGATGTGACAATGGAAATACAAAGTGGCTACTTATAGACCTTTATCACGGTGCGTCCATCTTTGTCATGTTCCCCACAGTACGATCAGTGCGTCTGCGCTACCGCGCAATAGCACGTGTAATCTCCTGTTGATAATCACTGTCCATGCTGCGCGCTCTCTTGATCGCGCAATGCCTGTGACATTGTGATGCACACTATGAACAATTTCAAAACGGGACCAAACTATTTTTTTCTGCAAGCCTCGCTTTGGTTACGTTCATTTTAATAGGGGAAAAGGGAAGATGGCCGCACCGTGATAAAGGTCTATTGGGACAAAGTGCTTGCCCCCGAAAATGGTTGCTATGCAAAAATAAGCTGAAACAAATTGCTGCAAATTAAATATTTTAGCAGTGATTTTTCTTTTCACTTTTATCTGCATTCTATTCTCAAGGATGTCTCTTTTAACCATTTTCTTTTCCAGGAATTTGTTCTGCTGAAATCTGGCATTTCTGCTTGGGAAAATTCTTTTTTTTTTTTTTTTTATTCTTTCAAATCGTTTGAAACTGAAATTGCTTCCTATTTGCTTTGCAACTTTTCATTATTTTTAGTAATTTTTTTTTTCTGCCTTTTTTCCTCTCTAAAAACATTATAGTTACTGCATGTGAAACTCCAACAATTTGCCTCATTGTAAACCTTGAAAATCATCTTGATTTGGAGTGTATACACTTCAGAGGTTCCCCTTACTTGAAACCTGTGAATGCTTTAACAAAGCTTGTTGCGTAGGGTTTTATTTATTTATAATTTTTTCTGTAGAAACCATTTTTAAAATGGTCTAATTTTTGCTCACATGGGCCCAGTTTCATTGACAGGTCAGAGCTATGAATTAGCTAGGATTTAGCTAAGTCTTGGCGCTAACGATGGGTTGTTTAGCTAGATTTGGGTTTTTATTAATTAGATAGTAAAAGCTTTGCCGTATTTAGTCAGAACTGAAGATTAGTTAGATTTAAAAATTAAAAAAAAGCAAGATCGAGTTTTGGGGTTCACGTTGGAAAGGGTATGTATGAATTTAATGTTTTGTCATATTTTGTAAATTATGTAATCAGAAATTACTAGAAAAAAGCTATAAAAAAATATTATTAATAATATCCAAAGCTTTTAATATGGTACATGGGTCATTCCAAAAATGTTTGGTGTCCCAGTTACGTACGACACTCTCTGCTTCAAAAATCACCATTTATGACCACAGATGACCACAGATTCTTAGTAATGGACTGTGGCCTGTGATTATAGAGGGCAGCATCATTTTCTTTAATATTTTGTTTTCTGATTCGAGAAATATATTATCAAAATCCTTTAGTTTTAAAGACAATTAGCAAATTATTTGTCTTGAAATTTTGTTTACTCCACTATGAGGTTGCAGTTATGATTTTTTTTCAGATTTCGATTCCATTATTATTTGCATCTTGGCAGATAAAATCATAGATTGATTTTGATAAATTTTGATTTTTTGACAGGCCACTGCTCGATCAGCGCCGGACAGGGAA
This sequence comes from Henricia sp. BOLD:AAB3569, assembly GCA_037783545.1. Classification (NCBI taxonomy): domain Eukaryota; kingdom Metazoa; phylum Echinodermata; class Asteroidea; order Spinulosida; family Echinasteridae; genus Henricia; species Henricia sp. BOLD:AAB3569. The sequence continues at coordinate 251,473 of JBBELK010000080.1, read as the reverse complement.
AGAGAAATCAACAATTTGGTAAGTGGTATATAGGTGCCTGCCAGAGAATCTGGTTTTGCCGTGGAAAAGCTGGCTCAAGCTTTCTCCCAGACTTAAAGGCAGTATACATCATTGGTAATCTCGAAGATCAGAAATGTTCAAAGATTTACGCCTAACTTACACAATATAAACATGATGACTGTAGAAAACTTCCCCTGAAATGGTTTTGTCTGAAGTGCTATAGTCTTTGAGAAATGAGTAAAACATTTAGTTTTCGTATCATGAGACGAAAATTCATTTCGCCCCAAAACCACTTCGCCAGAGTGCCATTTTGCCCCAAATTTCTTCGTCCAAACACTACATCGCCCAAATGCCACTTTGCCCCAAAACCACTTCTTGCACAGGCCGTGGTTCAGGGCTTGTCCCCTGAAATTAGGAACAAAATTAGGGCGAAGTGGTTTTGGGGCGAAATGTCTGCAAACCCTTTTTTGACTGTTTTCTCAAAAGTTAGATGAAGTACGGAGCTGGTTTTTGCTCAGGTTGGTTTTAATCATGCATATCTTCAATCACACGGGGATAAAACTACTTGTAACAGTTTACCAATCATGTATACTATCTTTAAGTGTTTTCAAGGCAGTTTAATTGCACTCCATTTTTTTATTTTGCATTTTAGAGCTGATGTATTAGATTGAATTCAATTTACAGGTGCACCGAGCCCAATTCAATACTGACCCCTACGTACAGGAATTCAGCCTTAACATCAGCACGGACATGGTTCGCATCGAGGGACGAGTTCTCCAGCCACCCAAGATCCAATATGGAGGAAGGGTTAGTGCGACATTTTGATGTAATATTAATAAAAGATAGCATTTCAAAAAAAAATTCTTTTACCGGACCTGTAAAAATACTGGCGGGGCCCGGGCCCTTAAACTGCAAGGGAAACGGCCGGCCTTGCGGGACCCATTTAGACAGGGTGCCGTGTGTCTGGGGGATCCTCCATAGCCCGCCTCCCATGGGATTCTCCTGGAAAACTGCCCAGAATCAGTCTACCGTAATACTTCTATACAATGGTTCTTCAATCCTTTTGAAATGTCTCTTATTCTTTTCCAACGTGATAATTGTTTCTTCTGACTCCAAGTTTTTACTTACTCCACAATTCACATGATTATTGTTGATTACTACCTATTGTTTTATATATTTACATAGTCCCGCCGTGAATATGGCCACTGATGCCGGCACGGCGCTAAACCCAAAACTCACTCACTCACTCACTCACTCACTCAAAATTTCTTCATGTAAAGTCCCAGTAAGAGGGCGCTGTTTCGGGCATATCATTTTTTTTATGGCTAACAACAAGCAACATGTTAAAATAAAATTTAAAAAATAAACAAGGGTTATAAAAGTTGCAGCAATTTGGGAAAAAGTGGTATCTTTTCTGGACAACTAATTGTGATTTTTCTGTGAGTGACTGATTTGACATTGCAGCTTTGCTCATGTAAATTTGTAAGAGCATTAAGTTTTAACCCCCAAAACAACTTCCAAACAGGGTTTTTATGACTAACTGTAGCAATTGCGAAGACTAGATTTTATGGTCCATTATTTTGGATAATTTGCTCAATATCACAAAACAAAGATCTTATCCCAGTTATAGTGGAATCTATAGTTTTTATTGTTTTTGATTACAGCAACAAGGAGGCCGCATGTTGGCCATTCCCACCCAGGGCGTATGGGACATGCGCGGCAAACAGTTCCACACCGGCGTCCGGATCAATACATGGGCCATTGCTTGCTTTGCTCAGCAGCACCAATGTAAAGAAGAAGCACTCAAGTAAGTGCTTAAAGACAATCACATGATTGAAAAACTTCTTAAAAACAGAACAGCATTGGGTAACTGAAGAATAATGTTTATAAACTACCCTGTACAAATTTCAACCACATAGATGCAGTAATACTTCAGAAAGCCTGAAAAATTCATGCATGGTTTTTGTGTTGAAATGAATGGTACAAACATTTCTGCAGACAACTTTTTAAAAAAAAAAGTACAAGTTTTACTTTGTTCTTGAATTTTACAGGAATTTTACGAGTCAACTTCAGAAGATTTCCAGCGATGCAGGCATGCCTATAGTCAGCCAGCCTGTGTTCTGCAAGTACGCTCAGGGCTCGGACCAAGTCGAGCCCATGTTCCGTTATCTGAAGAGGCAGTTCCCTGACTTGCAACTCATTGTGGTGGTTCTGCCTGGGAAGACACCAGTCTATGGTACAAATAAAAAATTTCTTACTGTCAAATTGTTTCATAGATTTTTCCTGAAATTAATTTAACTCTAAAAAAAAAATTGGGCGTGTGAATAAACCTTCACACAAATTATATTTTGACCCCTGACCTCGTAGTAAACAGCAGCTGGCCGAGATTCCAGGGGCCGATTTCACACAAAGTGCTTTTGGCCAATCACATTTGCCTTTTTAAAAAACTGGTATTTTTTTGCCAAAAATAATCCTGGCGTCAACTGGTTCATTTTGAGAAAAGTGTTTTTTGTAGGAAAATCTCAATTATCAAAATAGGTTCTAGATCTGAGGAAAACCTGTTTTCTGTTTTTTTTCTTCCATATTAGCTGAAGTCAAAAGAATAGGGGACACCCTCCTAGGCATCGCAACACAGTGTGTCCAGATGAAGAATGTGAATCGAACCACGGCCCAGACGTTATCCAACCTGTGTCTAAAGATCAACGTCAAACTGGGCGGGGTCAATAACATCCTGGTCCCCAATCAGAGGTGGGTTGGGAAAAAGGTGGTGTACGGTGTGATGTTGTTGTAATGGCATATTCATAAATATTCATAAATATTCATAAACATTCATAAATATTCATAAATATTCATAAATATTCATAAATATTCATAAATATTCATAAATTATCATATTAGCTCCTGGAGAAACACATGCGCATCATCGTGTAAGCAGGAACGCCTTTGGTTTATCAACTGGTTCTGCGCAAAATGGTGCATCAAGTGATGGGTACCAGTGACCAGCACCACTGTGCCCTGTGGGCTGGTTCCAAATGGTCGACCAGACACGACAAACTATCGTTGACTAGACTGCATTTGGTTGGAAATAGTCGAACTATGGTGAACAATGGTCGTGAATCAAACTTGCTCACGGTGGAATGTTGTTGTAATGGAATATTCATATATTCATAAATATTTATACTTCATAAATATTCATAAATATTCATACATCATAAATATTCATAAATATTCATAAATATTTATACATCATAAATATTCAGAAATATTCATAAGCATTACCATTCAAAATTATCTTGTGCTTCTTTCCTAACAGGCCAGCTCTCTTCCGCCAGCCTGTTATTTTCCTAGGGGCTGACGTAACTCACCCTCCAGCCGGTGACGACAAAAAGCCATCCATTGCTGCTGTAAGAAGAAAAAAAAGATTGTTAAATTTTAAAGATAGATTACAGGATTGGAAAACTGTTACAAACGGCGTTATCTCCATGTGTGATTGAGGATGTGTATGATAAAAACCAACCTGTGTATAAGTCAGCTCAGTACCTCATCTACATTAGATAGATTACAGGATTGGAAAACTGTTACAAACGGCGTTATCTCCATGTGTGATTGAGGATGTGTATGATAAAAACCAACCTGTGTATAAGTCAGCTCAGTACCTCATCTACATTAGGAGAAAACCAGGAAAAACTGTCTGTGACTTCAAGAAATTGTGTGAAGCCACTGTCCTATTTAGGCTGGTTCTTTGGTAATGTTAAATAATGTTTCTTGTCAAGATCAATAACCAGAGTCATCCAATAGTAGCCACCCTTACTGAACACAAGATTTGAAAGAGGATGAGTCAAGCTATGAGTACATGCCTATCAATTGAGGGTGTGTTTGCAGAAATTTGAATTTCACTGAGTTTACATGAAAGAAATACAGGGCGGTTTGGGGCAATAACGGGTTAATATTCCTCTTTGGTTTTAACAGGTTGTGGGTAGCATGGACGCTCACCCCAGTCGCTACACGGCCAGCGTACACGTCCAACAACATCGACAAGAGATCATCGCTGATCTTAAGGTCATGGTGCGGGAGATACTCATTCAGTTCTATCAGACGACTCGCTTCAAGCCAGCTCGCATTATACTGTACAGGGATGGTGTGAGTGAGGGACAATTCCCTCAGGTAAGACATGGAAAATAGAAAGATATTACATGATTGGAAAACTTTTAAAAACAGGAACAACAGCATTACATAACTAAAGAATAATGTTGATAAACTGCCTTGTAGAAATTTCAGCCACATAGATGCAGTAATACTTCAGAAAACTTGAACAATCCATGCATGGTTTTTGTGTTAAATGAATGGTAAAAAATTGTCTGCAGACAGTTTTTTTTAAAGCACCTTCAGTTGGCAATTTCTTTCACAAAGGTACCATTTCACACGGGAAAAATTCATGTGGTGTTTGTTACCATTGCTATCAACATCTATAGTTGGGTTTTTCTTGTTAACTCATTTTTCTTGTCAATTTTTTTTCTATTTTTAGGTGCTGGCCCATGAGCTACGTGCAATCAGAGAAGCCTGCATGTCGCTGGAGGCAGGGTACCAGCCCGGAATCACATTCATTGCTGTGCAGAAACGGCACCATACTAGACTGTTCTGTGCTGACAAGAAGGAACAGGTATTGACAAGAAATTTCTTTAATCTGATTGGGTAATGGTTAAGGACACCACCAGATTTTGGGCGACTTTGGATGTTGATCCCCTGTGTTGTGTAACCCACCTATCTTGATATTTAAAGGCATAGGCTCGTCAGCAATGAGCGCGCGCAAAATTCGTGCCACGAAATACGCAGCTCCATGCCTTTGCTATGGTGCGTATTTCGTGGCACGAATTTGGCGCGCGTGCATTGCTGACGAGCCTGTGCCTTTAAATGGAAGACACTTGTAAGGTTCATGCAATTCAGCCTACAGGTTGGAAATTGAAGTTCCCTTAAAAAATGAACGAAACTTTGAAGCATTGAAGTTTTGACGTATGCCAAAATAACGGAATAAAGTTGGTTCATTGTTGTCGTAAATAAGATAATAAATGATACAATTGGGCCAGACAGGACTCGTTCTTGTCAGTCACTGACAAAGATCTTCAGATCGAAACTTTTGACCCTACGTTCTACTTGTACTTATCAAAAATGTTATCATTTATTATCTTATGCCAAAATAATTTGTCATTTGTTAACTCAGATTGGCAAGAGTGGTAACATCCCCGCTGGTACTACGGTCGATACAGGCATCACGCACCCCAATGAGTTTGATTTCTACCTCTGCAGTCACGCTGGTATTCAGGTACGGTTCTGTCTGAATTTAAGATGAATTGTGCATCACTTAAAGGTAGTATACATTATTGGTTATCTCGAATTGGTAAGAGTGGTAACATCCCTGCTGGTACTACGGTCGATACAGGCATCACGCACCCCAATGAGTTTGATTTCTACCTCTGCAGTCACGCCGGTATTCAGGTACGGTTCTGTCTGAATTTAAGATGAATTGTGCATCACTTAAAGGCAGTATACATCATTGGTAATCTCGAATTGGCAAGAGTGGTAACATCCCCGCTGGTACTACGGTCGATACTGGCATTACGCACCCCAATGAGTTTGATTTCTACCTCTGCAGTCACGCCGGTATTCAGGTACGGTTCTGTCAGAATTTAACATGAATTGTGCATCATTTAAAGTATTATACGACATTTGCAAACATTGGAAAGTGAACGGCTCTGTTTCTTTTAATTTAATTTTTTAAGTCAAATAAATTGTTCCTAATTTCAGGGGACAAGTCGCCCATCGCATTACCACGTCCTCTGGGACGACAACGACTTCACCGCAGACGACCTCCAGTGCCTCACCTATCAGCTGTGCCATACCTATGTCCGCTGTACGCGCAGCGTGTCCATACCGGCACCGGCCTACTATGCGCATCTTGTGGCGTTCAGGGCGCGATACCATCTCGTCGAAAAAGACCATGATGGTTATGTCAGGTGAGTTGAAACAAATTTAATAACAAAAAAATAAATACAGATTGGAAAACTGTTACAAACGGTGTTATCTCCATGTGATTGAGGATGTGTATGATAAAAACCAACCTGTGTATAAGCCAGCTCAGTACCTCATCTACATTCCAAGAAAAAGGTGAAAAACTGCGCCATAATACCACTGCAGTCAAGAGGATCAGTTATGTTCACATGATGGCAACCTTGTAAAAGACGCATTTATATAAATTCAACTTCAGTTGTCACTTACTCATAAAAAGATATTTCTGACAAAATCATTGCATTGGACAGTTGGAACAACATCTATCTTCCATTTGAGTAAGGTTTTTACAGTGGTTGGTTAAAGTTTTGTGACACTTCAAATCTTGCATACGGGCTTTAACTATTATAAACTGTATTACATTGTATGGGATGGATACTTTATGCGTTTCTATGTTATTAATTTATTTATGATATTTTCTTTTTTAGCGGTCACCATTCTGGAACAAACAGCAAGTAAGTAAAATCTTTGTTCAGTGAGTTGACCTTGTTATGTGATTTTTGCAGGACTAATGTTAGTCTGTGACGCATGTTTGTTGTGATGCGACGTGACTTGCGACTTAACTTGCGACGTGACTTGCGACGTGACTTGCGACTTAACTTGCGACGTGACTTGCGACTTAACTTGCGACTTAACTTGCGACTTAACTTGCGACTTAACTTGCGATTTGTGACATGGCGCTTGTGACGTGGCTTATGATGCGACGCTTGGCGTGCCTCGCAATGTGCCTTGTGACACAAATGCGAATTGTGACAGGAATCGCGTCAGGGATGCAAATTACGATGCGAACCGCGACACAATTTGTGATGCAAATTGTGACACGACATGCTGAATGCACTGTTAATATGAATATTTAAAATTGTTCTCCTTAAAACCTCTTACAGCGGTGACGGCAGCCACACTACGAGCACAAGCGGTGGGCGGAGCATTGAAGAAATGATGAGGGCGGTTAAAGTCCACGACGACATCCTCCGAGTCATGTACTTTGCTTAGCGCCCTCTACTTTGCTTAGCGCCCTCTAGTGTATATTCTCGTAAGGTATGTAAAGGTCAAGTTACGTCTGTTACCAAATATTTCTCAAAATCGTTCATGGGTTGATCTTTGTTTTCAGTGACTAGTTTTAAGTGTGCTCCATTTCGCTCAAATGAGGTGCTAGTCGGAACTAAATGTGACCGTCCACTACAACTAAGGGCTGCGTTCCACATACGCGAATGTTGGCAACGTTGGCCAACAATTTCGAGTGGAACGTATTGTGCGCCACCAGTGTTCGCCAACGTTGGCCAACAAACTTTTGGGTTATTAGCGATGTTCGCGAGTCATTTCAAAATGGAGTACGCGACTTGAAAGATGACAGACGATGGTTTGTAGTTTGGAAAATAACAAATAAATTGCACCTTTCGTGTTTGTCTGCCTTATTGCTGGCGACACTCAATCAATAGCAACGTGTCACATTTCCTCAAATTTGGTGAGCAGCGGAGAGCCACACATTGCAACGTCCGTACGACTTGTGGGCGCCGCCATCTTGACAATGTATTTTGGCAAACAATCCATTCCACATTGAGCAAACGTTGACGCCAACATTAACGAACAGTTCGTGTGTTTGGAACACAGCCCCAGGGTTGTAGTCGAGTCCATCACAAGTCTATCACAAGTCCAGAGCCGATAAAATCACAAGTCTGTGACAAGTCCCTCACAAGTCCAGAAGCAAAGGATGAACATGCACAAAAGAATGCCGTTTTTGGAGTTCATTTGAATAGCTTTTGACGTGAATTAAGACCCAGGGACTTCTGGTGGACTTCGTGAGGACTTGTGATGGACTCGACTACAACCCGCCACAAATGTGTCATAAAGTCAACAAACTCTATTTTGTGCTACAGAGCAAAATACCGCGAAATAATGAGATCTAAAAATTGCGTGAAATTTGGTGATTTGTACCTTATTTTTGAACATACGCTTAATGTTGGGTCCGTTGACTTTAAACCTAGATTTCGCGCATTTATACAAATTTAGACATGGCCATATTCAGTGAACCGTAGCTCCACTTCTGAATATCGTATGAAAAAGCATAATTTTAAAGCTTAAAACTTGTTTTTACTCGACCTAGAAAAAAAATTTACTTGGTGCCGACTTTTCCGCCAATTTGTAGTAGATGGTCACGAATGATTAAACTCGTCTCGTATTTTGTTTTTTAAAATTTGTTTTATGTTATTCTGCTCACGATCCTTAGTCCAAGATCTTAACTTGAGCGACGCAAATATCTTCTTATCCCACACACATCATGTATTTTGAAACTTATTAACTTTTAACACCATTCTTTTTTGACCACAATATAAAGTCTGTATTTTGCTATCTGTGCGATGCACAAAAATTGTAACACCTTGAACACTGCAATAACTTTATAACACATTTTAGTTCCATTGTGCAGTCAATATTTCTTAATTCATTAAATACAGAATATGGCATAAAAAATGCATCGGTTTTTCTCTTGTACGTAAAAACCCATTTTATTTCCAGACTCTTCTGTGCCGTTGTCTGGTGTTAACTAAATTCAGAAAATTATCGATTTCAAAGACTAACAGTACTAGCTTTCTCGAAGAAAAAAAATGCTCCTTTAATGGCATCTTATTTTAGAGACTCGCATTTACACTGTATCAAAATCTCTATGTACTTTTAAGAGTGCAATGAAAACTAATAATTTTCGTTTGTGAATAAAATATTCTGTCATGCAAGGGATTTAGGTTCCCAGTTAAGATACGGAAATATATTGTGTAATATTTTAACAAAAACATGAGAAATCAGTTCTAAATCCTAATTTGTATAACGTCATTCCACACTTATTTTCGAATTCTCAAATGGTATTTTAAGTGTTGCTTAAAGTATGTACGTATTTGCTTTATTAATTCAAATCTGCTTTGCGCTAACTTCAAAGCACACACGCTTATGCACACTTGCAGCAATCACCTCACTATGCACAAGTGGCTTTGTATATATTTGGTACATGAAATAGTTGTAGTGTAGACTTCATCATGTGTAAAATTGCATACATATATTTTGTTGTGGTGACTGTTTCATGTCGTAAGACAGAATTGGTTGCCTGCAACACACATGAATCCATTGTAGGGTCACAGTATGTCCGTAATACTAGACTATCCCCCCCCCCAAAAAAGGGTCTCTTTATAAGTCAAAATATTGTTAAATCTATTTTCTATGTACGTATTGTGTAGGGGAGAGAGGTCAAAGTTCATAGTTCAACAGTGTAGCCTTAAATTTTTATAAAGAAAAATTTCACAACACGTAGCCGTTCTAACACTTATCAGCACAAATGCAATAGTTTTGACTTTAGAAATATACTTATTTATTTGGAAAAAAATATATATGATTAAAAAGTATAGCAATAGTTTGGTGCCCAAAGGAAAGTGACCAATAGATAAATAAGACTTGGTTTTTGAATATTTTGAAAAATTGCCATTGGAATCGGTAGGTTTAGTCACAATTTAAGTGTGGTGGCCATGTGTATGTAAAACTCATAGGAAGGTAGCCATTGTGATTTCGTATTATAACAAGAGTTACCTCTTCAATAATGTTCTGGCAATACAAGTATGTGGTCACTTTCCATATACTTGTGTGTAATTTCAAGATGAAGCCACTTTGGAAACTGTCTATCCTAGTTAGTATAGTGAGGTATCTAGCGGCCATTTTAGATTTTTTTAAACCAATCAGATTGCATCTAAAGTACCAGTTTTCTGCTAGCATAGTCCTCATTGGCTGATTTGCGTATGGAAAAAAATGCTTTTTTTGTTTTATGGTGGTTTTTGTTTTCTCGACCTATGAAAGTGGTTCATCACTTTATTTTTATCAAATATTGTTCTTAAAGTGTAAAATAGTTTTGTTTGTCAGTTCTTTGGTATTGTTTGGCTAAGCATGACTAATCTGCTAAACAATTTATAAGCATTCTATCATAAGTGAAGATTTCTTGTTTTTATTAAAAACAAATTATTTCTTTTTGTTTGCTTTATTGCTGAATGGTCTCGTGTTGCTTATGGTGAACGAAAAGGATTTTTCTTCCAAGATGTTAATACCAATGATATAAGCCAAATAATTGTCGAGTTTTGAATATGACACTCTGAAATCATAGAAATAGCCAAAAATACTCAAAAGTGGGAATGCTGCTGTAATACGTGATTTTAAATTTTGGAATGTTATTCCTTGGCAGTTGAGACTTTCAAAGAACAAAAGATATGCTGCAGTTCTTTGTAGATTTATATTGTCCAAGATGAACCCCATAGGTTTGGTATCGCAAGATTTGCGATTAAAAAGAACCCGATTCAAAAATCCTAAACTTTGCCTAATACATGTACTAGTATTCTAAAGCATGTAAGCGCTTCGTTATATACTGTGCACCCAGCGTCGATATATACATGTGTGACCCGCTCTGAAAAATGGTAGTATAAGTCGAACAGGCTAGGTCAAGTTTTCGCGACCATAAGTAGAAATCTGTGGAAGATCCACGATCATTAAAATACCAAAAGACAATGGAAATTCCTGGCAGTGCCCAGATACCGTCTGGATTGTGCGTGGAGCCGCAACATATTTCTACATATGGTCGCGAAAAGCGGGTCACATATTTATCTGCAAATGTAGAATATTGGTGCCAAAACATAGGGCACTAGTTCCTTAATATGGACCATACATGTCTGTATCCCTGGGTTATAGTATAGAGACCCAGGATATTTTGCCAACTTTTTGTCCAAGACCATTTTGTGTATTTTTGAGCACATTTCAGAATGTTATTTGTTTTGTGATCATAAATGTCAAGCATGATTTGCAAGTGAAAGCAGGCTAGTCCAATTTTTCAGTCGAGTACCCAAGCAGGACTTTATATACTCCCAAAGAAAGAATTTTTTTTTCAGTATAGAGCCTTTGCACGGTGGCCATGACAGGGGGCGGTCACATTGTTACCATGTGTCATGCATGAGTAGGTGCTTTGTGGTTCTATCGTTACATCGTTTAAATAAGAAAACCTGCCCCCTGTCATGGCCGCTGGTGCAGAAGTTCTATAGCTTTACAAAAACCCTCTAAACTTTATCGGCTGAGGCTGTGGACAGAAAATTGTGAGGAAAATTGTGCCAGATATTTGTGTTTCGGAGTCGTCTTTATGCTGCTTACAAATACGCTTGTTTTAATATAAAAAGGAATTTGTTGTACCCCAAGTCTGTTGGCGATAAAAGGAATGTGTAATTTGCTTCATATTTTTAAAGATTTGACCAGGGTTGCCAAATTTACTAACAGCAACATATATATGTGCCATTTTATTGTGTTATTTTTATGGTGAACAATTCTTGTGTGAATGGTAATATTTCACATTTTTAAAACCTTAGTTTAAATCAGTAGAATTGTTTTTTATAACCATTGTTGACATCAAGATTCACTTCATTCAAGTGTAAGATTTCGTTGTTTATGCTTTTGTTGTGGTTTTGTATTTGTTTATGCCATGTCTGATAATGGCCCATTGTATCATTTGCAATGACCCAATTTTGTTTTTCATGAGTTGACAAGAAAAACCTTATTCAGTGTTGATAGCAATGGTAACAAACACCACATTAATTTATTTCCGTCCAAAATGGCATTTCATGCTGGAAATTGACAACCGAAGGTGGTTTTTTACCATTCACTTGTACACAAAATCCATATACAGATTTTCAAGGTTTTCTGAAGCATTGATGCATCTAAGTTGCTAAATTTTCTAAAGGTTAGTTTACTAACATTCTTCCTTAGATATGTTACACTCTTATTCCACGAATCTGTAAAAAGTTTTATCTTGCAAATGATACATTATATGTCCTTTAAAATTGTACTCATTTTTTTCTCTGTTTTCTATATTATGGTGTGTTGCTGTCGTTGTGGTTAGTTCATTTTTCGGCAATATATGTAAGATTATAATACTAACAAGACATAGCAAGTGTTAAATTTGTTTAAAAACCTTGGTGAGTGTGCCCTTGGGCAAGGCACTTTGTCATAAGTTGCCTCTCTCCACCCAGGAGTAAATGGGGTACCTGCAAGGGTTGCAGCCGTTGAGCGCTTATGTCAGGCTGCCAGGGCTGCATACTCCTCAGGGAGTTGTGCCCATTGACCAGCCTAGGGTAATAATGTTGCCTCTCTCCACCCAGGAGTAAATGGGTACCTGCAAGGGTTGCAGCCTTTGAGTGCTTGTGTCAGGCTGCCAGGGCTGCATACTCCTCAGGGAGCTGTGCCCATTGACCAGCCTAGGGTAATAATGTTGCCTCTCTCCACCCAGGAGTAAATGGGTACCTGCAAGGGTTGCAGCCTTTGAGTGCTTGTGTCAGGCTGCCAGGGCTGCATGCTCCCCAGGGAGTTGTGCCCATTGACCAGCCTAGGGTAATAATGTTGCCTCTCCCCACCCAGGAGTAAATGGGTACCTGCAAGGGTTGCAGCCTTTGAGTGCTTGTGTCAGGCTGCCAGGGCTGCATACTCCCCATGGAGTTGTGCCCAATGACCAGGGTAATGATATTGTAAAATGCCACGAGTATCCCGCAGAATAGATATATGCGCTATATAAGATGTCCCCATAGAAAATTTAACCTTGTTAATAAGAGGTTCTTAAGACCTTGCAGATTACCTTGTTATAACAGGAACCTTTTGAGACCTAACATTTTCCTTGTTATAAGCAGAATGTTGTATTAACAGTGCTCTTATTATCCAGGTTTGATTGTATTTGCATAAAAACCAAAAATGTATACTTGCACCTAGCATAAATTAAAGTGATAATTTTTTTTAATTTCTGCGACGTTCTTATTTTGTTTTACATAAATTGCATGGACTCGCACTGTAAAGAGTGTTGTTGATTTCATTAATTTTTGACGTGTTCAGTTTCTGAGATAGTTTACATTTCAGTATCATAGGGCTGAAATGTTGAACTAGAAGCTTGGGGTCAAATACTTATACATGTAGACAAACTTTCTTAAATCTGTATGCTTTCAGATAATAAATATACAATTGTGATATGTTGTCTAAGATCTCTGATTCGTTTGTAGTTTTGTGTGCGTGATTCCCCAGTTCTAGCCCCTAAATTCGCTTATCAAAATTGTAAAGATAAAGGCTCGATTTCATTATGGTGTTTAGCAAAAAAAGGAATACTGCTTAGCACTGGAGAAAATTGTGCTAAGCAAAGTTTACCAGCTGTTTTGAGCCTCGCATCTCGAAAACAGCCCGTGAAGTGCAGGACCTCAGGGAGGCACTTCAGGCATAGTGGCACACCCTGCCTCAGCGGCTCATAGAGAGACTGGTACAGTCCTGCCTTGCCACAAATTTCATACACGTTACTGACTGATAAAATATGTATATATCTCTCAGATTATGAATCGTGAGTACTCTCTTGGATAAGTTAGGAGCTCTCTCCCCCTCCCCCCACCCCCACCTCCCCCTTTTCGTTCACCCCGCCCCCATCAGCCAAAACTGGCGCCGCACCCTATCGCGATTTCAAAGCATTCACTGCTAAGTGTCTCGAGTTACCAGACTTTAGACGGGTTCCTATTTTTGTGAACACATCATTGCGCGATGTCCCTAGACGAGGTAGGGTTCTGAACTACGGGAAATTACCGAGAGTATGCAACAGAAAAACAGCAACATCGCTGTTTTCAGTCGATAAAAACTTCGTTGATGTAAGTTTTTGTTTGTTCTTGATATGTTAAATGGAATATGAATAACTGTACAATTTGTGTCAATTTGCCCTTCGAAGTTGACAAAAGTTTCTTTTTATAAAAACGTCCGTACAAGTGCCAGGATCTCGCTCGAGAGCGCGTGCGATTCTGTTCATCGGCCAGTCCGGATCCTGACCTGCGCACTGTGTCTGGGCGCCTGGCTGGGAAACCCCGAATTATTCTTACTATCTTAGCCTAGGGGAATTTTTCCCAAGTAAAGCGGGCCTCCCACTGTGCGATTTTTGCTACGAATTTCCAACGATTAGTTACGATTTGGTAAGATTGTGTATAGAGTATATCATGTATATAGACTGATGATAGACAGTCTAGTCTTAGACTCTAGTAATAGTATAAATTATTATTTATTATTATTCCTTTCTGGTAATTAGGTATTCATACCAAGGGCAAGGATTCCTCAATAGTGCTCATTGCACTGTCACTCGTAAGCGTGAGGAAACCCAAGAAGAATTAGAATTAGAAATGGCCAGAGACACCGGGGAATCCCCTTGCTCTTCACGAAAGAATGCTCTGGGATCGTTAGAGTGCGTTACCATTACCTAACACACTGGACCAACGCTTTACATCCCTTCCGAAGGATGGAGCAAGTGTGGTTGACATGGTTGAGTGCCTTGCCAAAGGGCACAGGTACCGCAGCCGGATTCGAACCCGGATTCGAACCCGCAACCCCAAGTTTTCACCCATGATTGCGAGTCAATGGCCCTAACCACTCGGCCACGGTACCCCACCAAATCGTACCTAATCGTTGGAAATTCGTGGCAAAAATCACACAGTCAAGACAGTGGGATGGAGGCCCGCTTAACAGTAACACAAACCATGGAGGAAGAAATTCTCCATGCACAAACAGAGCAGAGATTATACACAGATTCTATTGGAAAGAATTGAGAAGTTGAGCAATATTTTGTTTCCCCTAAATTGACTAACTTAACAAGCAGTAAGTGCAGATTTGGTAGAAAAATTCTAAATTTAGGAGTGGAAAAATAATCAGAAAAACTACCGTAAACCCTTGCCAGTTAATATGCACCGAGTCTATGGACCATGAAATAAAAAACCAGACTCCTTTCAAAGAAAAACTTGATAATTACTCATTGCTAAAATCATGTTTCCCTGAAATGAAAACAACGGTGTACGTGCCATTGATGACAAGCGAAAGAGCAAAGCCGTTGTCTACGCAACATGTACGTATGTGAGCACGGACGAATTTGTTTTCACTTCAGTCACTGTGCTATGCCCGTATACAAAGGCATATGACACCAGGTCACAGAAGGGCCAGGATATGCGACCAGCAGAATTCTGTGTTTTTAACACTAAACTGACATTTTTGCACGGTTTGTGTCCTAACAAGACAAAAACTCAGTGGATGGATATGGAATTTTAACCGACCACTGTGGTGTGTCTCTCATTTATTTTGTATTTTTACACATGCAGATTGTCTTTAAGAACCACTGCAGTAGTCCAAGATGAATGGTCCTAAAGTGGATGTTGAAAACCTCTTGGCCTCTGGGTCGTCGTCAGCATCATCATCGTCAGTTCTCGTTGAGCACATGGACTACAAATATATCAAGGAATGTAAAAATGTCAAGGAACTCGAGAAGATCTTAAGTGCACTCAGGTAAATTGGATTTAATATTATTTCGAGTTCCTGCATTCAAACTCTTGGGCTGCGTTTGGGCGTACAGTTCTCGCTACTCCGGAGTAATGCGTGTGCATTGCACTCAGGTCACATTACGCGAACGGCAAGTCCTCAGTCCGCATGCGCGAATGGTCATCCGTCAAGATGGCCGTCTCTTGCCATGTCTGCACAAAAAAACGCCGTTTCGCTGCTCACAAGAAACTGAAGAAAATACAGACCGTAAGTCGTGAGAACCTTTGATGCCGTCTAAAACAAACTTTAGTGAGTTGCTGTTTCAGTTATCAAGTTGACACGTTGAGCAAATTCACCAAAAATCTCACCCATATTCCGCCATCTTCGCACAAATCACATGACACTCGTCAGAAGTAAGAGCACACTCCCCATTTGTCGGGGAGTAGCGAGAGCATACACATTGAGTGTCGTTAATCTTGCCGTTCGCGCGCGCAGGAGTATACTTGTGTAACACGAGTACACACCCGATTAAAGCCTTAAAGGCCTATTGCATAATTTGCAGTTATCTAGATTTTACTTCATGAGTTGACAAGAAAAACAATATTCAAAGTGTTGATAGCAATGGTAACAAACACCACATAAATTTGTTTCTGTCCAAGATGGTATTTTCTGTGAGAAATGAACAACTGAAGGTGGTTTTGAAAATGATTAAAACATGACAAAATGATTAAAACACGAGACATGATTTTTTTCTCTTTCTTTCAGATCTGGCAAGGAAGGACTCTATCCTGATCTGATACAATTTTGTGAACGCAGAATTGAAGCATTGGATCCCAAAAGGTGACCAAAAGAAGAAATATAACCCCCCTCTACTGCCCCTCCCCCAATCTACCCCCCCCCCCACACTACCCCCCCCCCCCCCCCCCACCCCCCACACTACACCCCCTACACCCCCCCCCCCCCCACCCCCCCCACACTGCCCCCACACTCCCCCTCCACTGCCCCCACACTCCCCCTCCACTGGCCCCACACTCCCCCTCCACTGGCCCCACACTCCATCTCCACTGCCCCTTTGCCTCCACTGCTCTCACCCCTCCACTGCTCTCACCCCCAATCACTCCCCCTGTATTAGAAGACCTGCTTCACAGCAGTGAATTTTGGGTGAGAGTTGGGAAGTTCATCAGAAATGTTTTTCTTTATAATGACTCATCATCAGGCATCGTTAAGTGCAGATTTGATAGAAAAACCCAAATTTTGGAGTGAGAAAATTTTAAGATTTTCTGAGGAAACACTTAGAAATTGTTCAGCCTTGTCTCGTATGTTCTGCACACAAGGTCTGAAGCCATGATCAACTTCTCAATTCTTTCCGAATTTCAATTCTTTCCTAATCAAACACATTAACCTTCGCTACCCTCTCAGGTACCCATTTTTACTCCTGGGTGGAGAGAAGCAATGCATGGCAAAGTACCTTGCTCAAGGGTACATGCACAATGGATGGACTGGACCGGGTTTATTACTAACCCAGGTTTTGAATACGATCCACTAGACCGCTCCGCCACAGCACTCATCCCATCATTTCATTCAAATAATGTTTTGCAATCAACTTTATTCATAACCTCTTTTCTTGCTTGCAGCAAAGCACTGCAGAAAGATAAACCCCCAGCATCTATGTTTGACGTGGGCAAAGAAGATTGGCAACAGATAAACTCGGAAATGAAGGTAAAAAAATGGATTTCATGGAAATGTTTTAGAATTTCTTGCAAAAATGTGCTACTAAAGTGTGACGTCATTTACCAAGATAACTGGTTCTAAACAATCACTAGTAATCTGAAACGTCCATTGCTATTAAGCGCAGGGAAACAGTTCACTGGTTTTAGTGTAGACCCAGTGGCCTTGGCAATGCGTTTTCACTTAGCACTCTGTTCTTTCACCAGGAGTGGGCATCTGAAATGGGCGAGGAATCCGATACGATCGTAGGGCTTAACAGCGATGATAAAACACTTCCGCCGGTTCGCTCACATGTCAGTCTTGATACCGACGGCAAGAAATCCAAGGTAATTTTCCCGTCGTCGATTTCGCACAAAAATATGGTTTGGGCATTTTGGTAGGTTCATAGCATAGTCAATTGCAAGGGGAAAAGCAGTACGTATGAGCATGTGTCATTATGAGCGTGCATCTACTGAACAAAAAACTGAAATGGTCAAGGAACCAAACCAGTGCAAGATTTATTTTCAGAGAGAAATACAGTGAAAGTTTTATTATTATTTCTTTCTGGTATTCATACCAAGGATTCCTCAAAAGTGCCTATTGCACTGTCACTCGCAAGCGTGAGGAAACCCATGAAGAATTAGAAATGGCTAGAGCCACAGGGGAATCCCCTTGCTCTTCACGAAAGAATGCTCTGGGATCTTTAAAGTGCGTTACCTAACACACTGGACCAACGGCTTTACATCTCTTGCGAAGGATGGAGCAAGTGTGTTTGAGTGCCTTGCTCAAGGGCACAGGTACCGCAGCCGAGGGGAGGTTCAAACCTATGATTGCGAGTCAGTGACCCAAACCACTCGGCCACGGTATCCCACAGGGGCCACCTTCAGAGATCACTGTAAACAGGTGGTCCCTTTTATACAGAGATTGCTTAAGCATTATCTACATGGATTTGGGACCAAAGTCAGGTGGCCACTATAAACAGGTGGCCTGTTTATCAAGGTGGCCTTAATAGCAGGTTTGACACAAAACCAATGCATACAGAATGAAAAAGAAGCTTAATATCGGGAAAAGCTTTATATTGGGGGCGTTATAACGAGTGTCATATATCTTACAATCAACAACCTTCACAAGGGTTTTAGCGAGTAAAAATTAATTTGTTTTATTTTTTCACCTTAGAATGATGAGGAAGTTTGGGGCAAACCTTCAGAAGACCGAATCAAGTCTTCAGATTACCAAGCTTGGGATAAATTTGATGCCGATTCTGAGGCTGCCGAGACAGACACGGCCAAAGGCGGAGATGAAAAACAACCGAAGGTGGCGCCTAATTGCTTGGCCAGCATTATAGACACGGAAGGTTTGCACAAATTTACATAAATGTACATAAATTTGCATGAATCGACAAACAATTGTATAAATGTGCATATATTTGCATAAATTTGCATAAATCACTATTGTCATTTGCAGGGATGTCTGATAAGGAACGTGAAATCACTGCAAACAAAGAGAAAGACAAAGGAAATGAGGTTAGTCCCACTTTTTAAGAAATCATTTTATTGTGAATGTTGTTATTACAAGTACTTTTTAAAAAATCGTACAAATAAATTTTACAAGACTCCTTACCAGTGTCTTAGTCGGGTCCATCACAAAACCATCTCAAGTCCTCACAAGTCCACTGACCACAAGTCCCTTGGTCTTAATTCAAGTCTCAAGCTATTCAAATGAACTCCAACAAAGGCATTCTTTTGTGCGTGTTCATCCTTTTATTTATTTATTTATTTATTTATTCACCACATCCAACACGGAAGGACCACCAATTACAGGAATAGGATCAATTAACATAGATATTCGAATAACTATCAACTTCCAAGTTGAATTAGAAACTGCCAGAGACACCGGGGAATCCCTCCCCTTGCTCTTCACGAAAGAATGCTCTGGGATCTTTAGAGTGCGTTACCGAAACCTAACACACTGAACCAACGGCTTTACATCCCTTCCGATGTACGGAACAAGTGTGATTAAGTGCCTTGCTCAAAAGCACAAATGCCACAACCCGTGACGGCCCGGAATCGAACCCACATTCTAGTACTGACACGTACAGGAACTTGAGTTCGACGCACTAGACTGCTCGGCCATAACACCCCTTTGCTTCTTGTTACTGGGCTTGTGCGGGACTTGTCACGGACTTGTGATTTTATCGGCTCTGGACTTGTGATAGATTGTAATGGACTCAATTACAACCCTCAGCTCCTAACAATTTCATTCGTTTACAGGCCTTTAAAGCAGGTGACTATGATGAGGCTGTCCAGTATTACACTCGTAGCATCTCAGTCATACCGTCCCCACCGGCGTATAACAACCGCTCTCTGGCCCGTAAGTCAGTTTCAAAAATCTTAATGCTTCACAATCTTTCAGAAACGTTTGGCTCTCTGCCTTTTTCTGTTTACTCATTTTTCACAGAATAAACTAAACAGAATAAACTTCAGAAAGTCAAATTTGAACTTCTAATTCTGAAATTTTTTAAAATATTTATTTATTGAATTTGTTTTTATTTATTATTTATTATTTTTAATATATTTTTTTTTAGGGATAAAGCTAGGCCAATTCATTGGAGCTGTAGAAGATTGCACAAAAGTGTTGGAACTTGAACCAGAAAATATCAAAGGTGAGAACAATTGGTTCCCTTTTTAGAGTTTCTTATTTTAAATATGGGACGAGAGAAAACATTCCTTGGGTTAAAATAACTGGGATTTTAGGCTGCTACTTAACACACATCAGACAAGTGCTCTTCTGGCTGAGCTGTGAAGTTTTACCAAAACAAATGTTTTTTTTTTCAAAATATTTTGTATCAGAATTAATTAAAATTTTTAATGGATTTTTCTCTGAATTTTTTCTAGCTTTACTGCGGAGAGGAATGGCCAGAAAATCGCTGAAAGAATTTGCAGCTGCGAAGGAAGATTTAGAAGCGGTCTTGAAAGCAGAACCCAACAACAAACAAGCTAAGGTATAACTCAATTGTTTGGCATTTTAAGTTCTTGTGCTGTATGGGAGATGGGCGAATGCAGCGGTCAGCTCATCCCATGCAGGTTTAATCAAGTTGATAACCCAAGAAAATTGGTTTTCTGAGAGCCCTTAACCCAAGGATTCTCCCAGAAACAGGGAATGTCATATTTCATTGCTGTGGGAATCACTTTGTTCAAACAGGTCCTCTTGGACCTGGAGGAAATCACTGAAGCAGAACAGTCTTGAAAGTGATTCCAAAGTGATTGGTCGATCAGTTATCCACGAGTTCACTGTATTCAACAGTCATCTGTTCTGATGAAGAATTGCTGATCAAGAAAATTGCAAGGTTTTTTGTGAACCATATTTGGGTCATTTCTGAAAACCTTGTGTACAAATTTTCCCTTATACGTATGTAACTGGACAGACAAATTGTGACATTTTTGTCTGTCCACTGTTACATACGTACATGGAAAAATTGTGCACGGGGTTTTCAGAGTTGTAAGTTGTGGCAGCATTTTCTTACCTTTTTGGGCAAAAGTTATCTCCTGAGAACAGTACAAGGGAATATCTTTAAGTTTGAGATAAACTGAAGACATCTAAAAGGAATTATTTACTTATTTTTCAAATAGGCCCATTAGCGTGGAAAGACCCATTTCTAAATATTTCTTAAATTTCTTACAGGATCTTTTGGCTGATATATCCTCCAAAAAACCAGCCAAAGAATCGAAGCCAAACGTTGCCGAGAAAACGGACAACAAACCCACATCTAAAGGTCGAAGAATGATCATTGAGGAGGTTGAGAATGACACCGACAGTGAAGAAGAGGATGATGGCAAAGGTCTAGGGTCACTCGTGAACGGGCCCGAGAATCCTGAGAATAATTTGAGTGAAGCTGCAAGTGAGCAACCAGTTGAGCAACAAGATAACGTTAATAGTTCATCCGTGGCTGGTGAAGCGGTAAAAGAAGACGACACTAAAGATTCTGTTGCCACGGATAGCACCTCGACCAATGAAAGCCCAGTTTCCATAGCAACCACAGCATCAACTGCCGAATCTCCAAACGAAAACGGTAAACCGTCGGTTATTAAGGAAACGTCACTGCCAACAAATAATGACGCCATTTCTCAAAACGAGAATGTTGAGAGCTCCGATACCATTGCAGCACCGCTCCCGCCTGTCGCTAAGCCAGCCCTTCCTCTGCCCGCCGACATCGTTGCACTGAAGGATTCCGGGAATGAGTTGTACAAGGCTGGGCAGTACGGCGAAGCCATGGAGAAATATTCACGGGCCATTGATAAGATCCTTCCAGGTGATTTATCCACACTAAAGTCTTTTTCAAGTTTAAAAGCTCGGTGAAAAACATGTAGGGTGCCGTAGCCGAGTGGTTTGGGTCATTGACTTGCAATATTGGGTTGAAAACTTGGTGTTACGGATTCGATACCCGGTCATAGTACTTGTGCCCTTGAGCAAGGTACTTAACCACAATTGTTCCATCCTTTGAAAGGGATGTAAAACCATTGTGTTGTGTAACGCACTTAAGAGATCTCAGGGCACTCTTTCGTGAAGAGTAAGGGGATTCCCCACTGTCTCTGGCCGTCGGCTGCCAATGGCGCCACCCACCTATGTATCTCGTTGTTTACGTGAGAGACACTTGTAAGCTTCACGCAATTCAGGATATGGACTGCGTATTGAAGTTCCACAAAATAAAATAAAAAGGATACAAAATTAAAGAAAATGTTTGAAATGTTAGAGGAACTACTTATCAAAGATTTTCCATTTATACTTCTAGAAAAAGACTCCTTTTTATCGGCTCTTGCGACACTGTACGGCAACCGTGCGGCCTGCCATTCTAAAACGGGTCACTTGAAGGAGGCCATCGGTGATTGTGATTTGGCCATCGACATTCAGCCATACAGTTCAAAGGTCATGATGCGAAGAGCTGCGGCTTACGAAGGTCTGGAAAAGTAAGTGAAAAAGGGTTTGTGACACGGCTTTTGACATAACATGTAATGTGATTTGAATTGTCATGTAACTTGTGAGCTGACATGTCACATGACTCTTGTCACAAGTTGTGAAATGACTGGAGTTTGACTAGCCGTGCAGCTTTGGGACATTGTTTAAGAAACAATGTGACGTGACTTGTGACAATTTGTTACGCGACATGTGACACAATTTGTGATGTGACTTGTAACGCGACTTGTGATGCAGCTAAAGTGACTTGTGACGTGACTTGTGACAATTTGTTACATGACTTGTGACACAACTTGTGATGTGACTTGTGACGCAATTCGTGAAACTTGTGACACCATTTGTGACACAACTTGTGACACCATTTGTGACACAACTTGTGACATTACCTAATTGTGACAACTTGAGACGTGAATTGCGACAAAACTAGTGAAGTAACTTGTGACGAGACTTGTGACACAAGTTGTGACGAGACTTGTGACAATTTGTAACATGACTTGTGACACAACTTCCAAGGTGACTTGACTTACGATGTGACTTGCAGTGCAATTTGCGACACAATTTCCGACAACTTCTGACACAACTTGAGACTGTACTGTTACTGGCTTATAACTTGTGACAGGCTTAGAATCCTGATTTACACAAACATTTTGTGCATGTTTTGCAGGTACGGCCATGCTTACAACGACTTCCAAAGTGCAATGCAGTTAGACACATTGAATCAATCCGCCCAGACTGGAGCCACAAGGTATTGTTCCTGGAGGCCCCCCTCCCCCCAATTCCTTTTCAGAATCTGCCCCTCATCAATTACCTTGTTACAACTAGAACCTTGTATTTCTAGGACTGAAAAATTGAAGAATATTGCAGTGTCGGTGTTCTTATTTTTCGAGGCTCGACTAGATTCCAAATCTCAGTTTTATGCAAGGGTGGTGAGGGCTGTCACAATACATTACGTCATTTCTGTTTTTAGAATGATGCGAATCCTCTCCGATCAAGATGGTCGACAGTGGAGAGACAACCTTCCCCCTATGTCCAACATACAAGGAATGCCCCGACTGACCACATTAACCCCTATGGCGCCGAGCAATGCGAGCGCTTCAACTGGACCCTCCGCGACATCCACAACCACTACTGCCAATAAACCGAATCTAGCAACTTCGGTCAAACCCGACCAATTTGCCAGTCGAGGTCAAGACCCAAGAGGTCAAAAGGTTAAAGGCGTCAAAGGTCAAACGGCAGGAGCGGGAAAGGTCACTGACGGGTCAGAGGTCAAGGGTATAAATGATCCCATGCAGACCTGTGACCCTAATTTGAGCAAGGAGGAAAAGTTCTTGAAGCTTAAAAAGGAAGGGAATGCTCTCGTTCAGCAGGTAAGTTGATGAGAATATTTTGATTATTATTGAAAAGTGATTCCAAAATTATTTCAACAGAGCTTTGAAAAATTGTGGTTAGACCAGTTTTATAATCAAGACCCTCAGGGGCCTTTTATAAAGTATGTACGCACAAAATGCTGACTTTTTACACGTGAAAATTCTAACGTCACCCATTACTTTAACGTTGGGTTTACGCATTGGCTCTAACCCCCCTCAACCCCCCTCAACCCCCACCCCTTCCGTGCGGACGTACTTTTTGGATGGTCCCTCACAAGGCTATCAAGGGCCGGTAAAAAAATCCGTCACCTTGTGACGATCTTCCGACGGCCTTGCGACGATCTTCCGACGCCCTTGCGTTGGCCTTGCGACGGCCTTGCGACTTGAACACAAAACGTTTGAATGCAAAATATTTGAACGCAAAATGCGCTACACGGGCAAGGGAAGTAAACTAACCAAAACCAGTTACAGCACTATGTTGATGCTTATCTGGCTTATAATGAAAATCTGTGGTTGATTCCATGTTCTGTTATGATAATTATAGGGGAACCATGCTGGGGCCTTGGCATACTACACAGCATGTATCTCACTGGACCCAAACCAGCCAGTGAGTTACACCAACAGAGCACTGTGCTTCATCAAAGTTCACAAGGTAAGAACTTGCAACATGTAATCGATCAAACATTCACTGGTAATCTGAAACATCCATTGCTAAAACACATGAAAACAGTTTTAGTGTAGACCCAGTAATCTTGGCAATAGACTATGTAAGTTGACCTCGCCAACGTACGAGACCGCGCGAGACCACTGTTATTTCCGGGCACAAGACCCTATCTCTTCAACGCACGTCGCGAGCGAAATGTTTGGATTATTTTGTTTACGCAGGTTTTTGTAAACTCAGACGGCCCAAAACGCTTATCTCTAAATAAAATCTTGCATTCCAATTGATGAAGTGGGGTATATAATCAAAAATAAGCAATCGAAATGTAAAAATTCACGATCTTTTCTGAGCCGACAAGTCAATCTTTGAAGATCGTAAACTACATGCAGCAAAAGATATGCAACACGCACAGCAGCCGACGTACGTAGTCCTACAGTGTACATACAGACCTCGCTAGCGATAGGCGAAACGCCATCTACCAAAAGTAGAGCTTGCAGACCTTTTTTTAGAGTGCCCAAGTTCGAAGCATTAATTTTCACATGAATCCACACTTAGGTCATCCATTCCAAATTGGATGAAGAATATGCTAGCAGAGAAATTTATTCAGGTCACAAAATTTTAATAAATTTGTATTGTTTTTAGAGATAATTAAGCATGTATTATATATTGTAAAAAAACATTTTAGTTACCCGAATCACTTTCGGGTCGGTTGTATACTTAAGATTGGACAGAGAAATTTATATACAAAAAACAAAATCTCGCGCGTGTTATAGGAATAGGCGTTTTAGTCGTGTTGTGCCCGGAAGCTCAGATTTGACCTTTGCCGCGAGACTTACATAGTCTATTCAAAACTTGACGTTTTCATTTTAGTACTCTATTGCCACCAACATATCACGTGAAAAACCTCTATTTACAGGGGAATGAGGCAGAGTCTGACTGCACTCAAGCATTGGAACTCGATGATACAAACATAAAGGCTTTGTACAGAAGAGCTCTTGCAAGAAAGGTAAGAACATATGCAAATGAGAAATTACATATTCATGAGCAAAGCTGTGATGTCGTCTCAGGACAACAGATAAATTTTCCATAGAAAATCTGTCGGGTCTTTGTCGAACGAAGCGATTTCTGAGATAGAGTCTTAGTCAGTAGATTACTTCTGTGACCCGGTGTTCATTTCCTCCTGTTCAATAGATGTTGAATAAATTCAGCGATGCTGCGCGCGACTTGACAAGCCTGCTTAAGATCGAACCAACCAATGCATCAGCCAAGAAGGAACTTGACCAGGTTAAAGAGATGTGGAGACAGGTGAGAACAAAATTCAGACCAGTTGCGTGATAGATTTGCATAAATCCTAGACTCCCGCCATCACGCAATGGTGCTCGCATGCGAGTGACAGGGATGCCAGTCTTCCGGCTATAGCCGGAATTCCGGCTTTTTCTTATTTTGGAAAAAGAAATCCGGCAAAGCCTTTTTCCAGGCCGGAAAAATAAACGACCGGAAATATTATTTTCAACTCTTCAAGTCCAAAAATGTGGAAAATTGCCTCACTTACTGATCAACGATGTCTGGATATGCCCTATGTCATGTATGTACAGCCTATGTACATGATTTGCACACATGCAGTATGTCTGTATCCCAGCCATAATCATTCACGGCTATCATACCACGAAACCAGACTATTGATCAGAAGTACTGTATCCATACAACAGTGGTGACTTTGCACACTGTCAATGTATGTACATACTGTACAGTATACATGTAATGTGCTGGCGAGTCCATAGTTGTGCACACGTACGTATGTACAAGGATACATGCAGTTATGATAGTGGATTGTTTTTCCGGTCCTGAAGGCATCCCTGGAGTGAGTCAAGCACCATACTAACTGGCAAATTGGGCCGTTTCCATGGGGTGCAAGCTGGTCCAGAGTAACCGGCGCGAAAGTCTGTGCGGTACCTGGAATACCTCGCATATTACTCTATGCATTTTTAAGCTGGACCATCCGAAATCACATGTTGAAATTAACATGTTGAAACATGTAGTCATCGTAAATCTTCGTCAAAATAACGAAATAGAACTTTTTTTTTTTACTTGAAATCGATGTCAACTTTGAAAGCTGGAACGCTTCCAAACTGCAATGATGCATTCAAGAAAGTAGAGAAACGATTTTTGGTATATGTGACTGGTTTGAAGTTGCTGATCAACATGTTAATTCAACAAGCATGGTCCAGCTTAGAAATACATAGAGTAATGTGCGAGGTATTCCAGGTACCGCACGGTTACCATGTGCCAGCGTCCCCCCTGGAAACGGGGCCGATTTGTCGGATGAGTATGGTGCTTGAGTCACTTGTACGTGAGTGCCATATAGCGCGAAGGCGGGACTCTAGCATTTATTTAAACATACGGCGTGACTCAAGAAATTATGCAAACCTGTCACATAAACTATTACGGTCTATTTTAATAACTGATGTTTTTGTAAAGTTCGGTTTCAAAGGTGGGATCTTCACAAAAATTGGCGGGCAATTGTTCTCATCAGTTTTTGCCCCTAACAAGGCAACAATTTGAATAATTCAATGTGTAATTGATTTTAATTTTTTTAGGAGCTGAAGAATAATCAGAAAGTTGCTGAAAAGTCTAAAGAAAATGCGCAGCCTCCACCTGAAGTTAAGCAACCAAAGGTTGAAGAACCAAAGGTCAAACCTTCTGAGGTCAAACCTTCTGAGGTCAAACCTTCTGAGGTCAAACCTTCTGAGGTCAAACCTTCTGAGGTCAAACCTTCTGAGGTCAAACCTGAGTACACACCTTCCGAGGTCAAACCAGAAGTTAAACCGGAGGGCAAACCTTTGAAGGTCAAACCAGAGGTCAAACCAGAAGTTAAACCGGAGGTCAAGCCTTCAAAGGTCAAACCGGAGGTCAAACCGGAGGTCAAACCGGAGGTCAAACCAGAGGAGATCAAACCAGAGGAGATCAAGCCAGAGGTCAAATCTTCAGAGATCAAACCGGAGGTCAAATCTTCAGAGGTCAAACCTTCGGAGGTCAAGTCTGAAAAGAAGAAAAGGAAAGGAAAGCGAATGCAGATACAAGAAGTTGACGGAAGCAGTGAAGATCGGGTAAGCTGTTCGAAG
The DNA here is from genome assembly GCA_037783545.1 of Henricia sp. BOLD:AAB3569. Lineage (NCBI taxonomy): Eukaryota > Metazoa > Echinodermata > Asteroidea > Spinulosida > Echinasteridae > Henricia > Henricia sp. BOLD:AAB3569. Next base: position 224,261 of record JBBELK010000080.1, on the reverse strand, counting down.
TTGTTTTTTTCCCATCTCAAATTTGGCTTGAGATATAAAAATAGCCTCGCAGTGAACCCTCTAACATACACCACACAAAATTACATGGGGACTCGAAGGGAAGACTCGAGGAGCGTTGTACCCTAGGGCTATTTCTCTGTTAGGCCGTTGGTTACAGCTGTTTACATTGTGACACTGGGTCAGAAGTGGGATGATTGATAGCTTCTATTATGCAAGGTACACAAATGAATGGAGCTTGGCTGGAGGCCCAGATTTCCCTGGAGGCCCAGATTTCCCTGGGTCGGAGGCACTGTACACTGGGTCTATTTCTCTGTCAGGCCATTGGTTGCAAACAGCTGTTGTTTAGATTGTGTCACTGGGCAAGAAGTGGGATGATTGATAGCTTCTATTATGCAGGGTGCACAAATGAATGGAGCTTAGCTTGAGGCCCAGATTTCCCTTGGGTCGGAAGCACTGTACCCTGGGTCTATTTCTCTGTCAGGCCATTGGTTGCAAACGGCTGTTGTTTACATTGTGTCACTGGGCCAGAAGTAGGATGATTGATAGCTTCTATTATGCAAGGTACACAAATGAATGGAGCTTAGCTTGAGGCCCAGATTTCCCTGGGTCAGAGGCACTGTACCCTGGGTCTATTTCTCTGTCAGGCCATTGGTTGCAAACAGCTGTTGTTTACAATGTGTCACTGGGCCAGAAGTAGGATGGTTGGTAGCTTCTATTATGCAGGGTACACAAATGAATGGTGCTTGGCTTGAGGCCCAGATTTCCTAGGGTCGAACTTTTGAGATTCAAATAGTTTTGTCATTTTTCTCATGAATGGGGGCAATTCAGACGAAATAATTTCACAGGATGATTACTATCATTACCATCTTGATAACAAGTAAGCTTAAAGATAATAATTCACATTTTGTTTTGGAGGGTAATTACCAAACAAGTGGACTACCTTTAAATTTGCAGTATTGTTTAAATTTTCAGGATAAGACCATTAAACAACCCTCCGAACCCTCCGACAAAGGTCCTGCCAAAGAGAAAAAAGGCAACAAAACTGGGAGCAAAAAGGGTGGCAAGACCGCTGGGGGAAAGAATGACAAGGTTGAGGAGATACCCAGAGAGACAGGGAGCCAGAAGGGTGGTCAGACCCTAGGGGGAGACAAAGGCAGCAAAGCGCCCGGAGACGCAGGGGGGCAAAAAGGCAGCAACAAGACCCCTGAAAAACAGGATGACATCAGAGTGCCACAACTTACCAAGGTATGTTGCATTTTTTGTTTGTTTCTGCTAAAGTTTGCAATTCTTTCAAGTGCCGGTTAACCGTCAGTCGACACTTTAAAGGTTTCCACTGGTGTTTATAGATGCTCTCCACCCCAGGGCCCCAATAACAATTGTTGGGGCTGATTAACTGCACAATGAATATATTATATGTAGTTTGCACTGAGTCACAATTTATTGAAGCGACTAAACGGCTATAATATGCCATATACACATTAAAAAAAGCAAAAGTTTTTAAAATATCAATTCTTGATCAGAACATCTGCATGGTGTTTGAGAGGTCTTGGGGGGGGGGGGGGGGGGGGGGGGGGGGGAGGGGGGGAGGGAGGTAACATAAGGGAGTATTCCACTGTGCCTCATAGCTCAGCTAGTAGAGCATCTGCCCAGTGTGTCAGAGGTATTGGGGAAATGTGAGGGAGTATACCACTGTGCCTCATAGCTCAGCTGGTAGAGCATCTGCCCAGTGTGTCAGAGGTATTGGGGAAATGTGAGGGAGTATACCACTGTGCCTCATAGCTCGGCTAGTAGAGCATCTGCCCAGTGTGTCAGAGGTATTGGGGAAATGTGAGGGAGTATACCACTGTGCCTCATAGCTCAGCTGGTAGAGCATCTGCCCAGTGTGTCAGAGGTATTGGGGAAATGTGAGGGAGTATACCACTGTGCCTCATAGCTCAGCTGGTAGAGCATCTGCCCAGTTTGTCAGAGGTATTGGGGAAATGTGAGGGAGTATACCACTGTGCCTCATAGCTCAGCTGGTAGAGCATCTGCCCAGTGTGTCAGAGGTATTGGGAAAATGTGAGGGAGTATACCACTGTGCCTCATAGCTCAGCTGGTAGAGCATCTGCCCAGTGTGTCAGAGGTCTTGGAGACACCTAAGGGATATACCACTGTGTGTCATAGCTCGGCTGGTAGAGCATCTGCCCAGTGAGTCAGAGGTCTTGGGGGAAACCTGAGGGAGTATACCACTGTGCCTCATAGCTCAGCTGGTAGAGCATCTGCCCGGTGTGTCAGAGGTCTCGGGTTCAAATACCAATGAGGACCATATGATTTTTCAGTCATTACGTATTTAGTTATCTCACTTCTATACACAAATACTTTACACAAATATACTCTCCAACAAAAGAAACTGTGCATGATCAAAATTGCTGTATTTTTTCAGCCATGGCAGATAACTCGCTGGAATAAACTGTTAATGAAAGTCCATGAAATCTTTCAAATGGTTAACTGAACTTGAAATGTACAAAATGTGTTCTTCGTGTTCTCAGAGGTTGCTGAAAACGGACTTGCCAATATTGAAGTCACAAAGTCAGTATCGAGTGTGTCCCCCTTGTGCATTAATCACTGCTGTGCATCTTCGCCTCATGGAGCCAATGACACGCGCATGAAAGAGAATATTGACTTTTGGGTATTCCTTTTATACGGCTTGCTAACGAGACCTGAACTTTATGGAATTCTGTTACATAACAACCTGTATGACCCCTATTGTGAAATCAACACCCAGGCATGCCTAAGTCCTGCACTATGCCATGAGCAGGTTTTGAGTGCATAACCTTTTTCTAACAATGTCAGAGAATATTGTCTGTGAATTTGGTGTTTATTTTCCACCTTTTTGAAAAAATACAGCAATTTTTACCATGCACAGTTTCTTTTGTTGGAGAGTATATGTAGCCATAAAAATATGTACACTGTGCAAACATCCTAACTATACCGAGCAAAAAAAGAAACACAGATTTTCGTCAAAAACAATTTTAAATTTAATTAAAATCAGAATATTTTGTTCTTAAGTGTAAGATCAAAATATTAACATACCAGGTTCCTTCTGCATGACTGCATAAAGCTTTCGTGTGCTAAAAAAAATATCCTTTTTCAAATTAATTGCATTTTTGTTAATCATAAATTAAAGAGATTGTTTGTTTTTCTTTTGATGCTCAGTTAATACATGTACATTTTTTCACTTTTTTAGAATTAAGAGTAATGTGTAACTTTTACCAATTAATTTTTTACAACAAAAATTCCCCAAAATTCTAAACACTCTACAAAAATAACTCGTCATTGTTGAGTTTGCACACATGTAGCTTGCAGCCTGTTCATTGAGCATTACACCAAATCATTCCTGACCGGAATGATATGGGGAGGGGGGAGAGGGGGTGCAATGGGGCTGTAGGCCCAGTCCTGTCCACCCCTCCCCCTGTACTCCCTTTGATTAAATCAGCGAGTTGGTGTTCAATGGTTGGCTTAAATCATTTAGCAGCAAATACCATATTTTGTTGTTGAGACAGTTTTGTTGTTTAGGAAATGTGAGGGAGTATACCACTGTGCCTCATAGCTCAGCTGGTAGAGCATCTGCCCAGTGTGTCAGAGGTATTGGGGAAATGTGAGGGAGTATACCACTGTGCCTCATAGCTCAGCTGGTAGAGCATCTGCCCAGTGTGTCGGAGGTCTTGGGGAAAACCTGAGGGTGTATACCACTGTGCCTCATATGAATGATATGGAGAGGAGGTGCAATGGGGCTGTAGGCCCAGTCCTGTCCACCCCTCCACCTGTACTCCCTTTGATTAAATCAGCGAGTTGGTGTTCAATGGTTGGCTTAAATCATTTAGCAGCAAATACCATATTTTGTTGTTGAGACAGTTTTGTTGTTTAGCACAGTTACTCCAATAGCCTGTCTCACACGACACTAAGTAAAAATTAGGGCATACAATTTTTCGTAAAGATAAATGGTTGGCCAGAAGATGAGTAGGCAGCTCGACTTTTGTCCTTCCAAACAAAGTTGTCCTGTGTGAGTCTAATCCAAATACTCGCTGTCTTAAATTCAAAGTAATTTTCTCCATGATCAGAAATTGATACGAGATTGGCTGCTCTCCCTGGCTTGTTTAAGTTTCAGCAGTATTCCACGGCAATTAATATGGCCTTCGATTGTTTTGTCTCAAATTTGCAACATTTCGTCCGCACATATGTATACTGGAGTTTGGTGTTTGGGGAATCTGGTTGACGTAGTGGTTCTTTCCTCGCCTTCCACCCCTGTGGCTCTGGTTCGAATCCCACCTGGGTCAGTTTGTGGATTGAGTTCTCAGTCCCTGCTTTATTTCAATGCGTGTGTATTTGCCTCCAATCGTGGACCTTCATAGCAATAAACTCATTCAAACCGTGGACCCTCAATGAACGTGGACAGTCCTCGGTTGTAAAACTGTGGTTCTCAAACCTATATAGGTTTGGGAACCAATTCTCAAACCTATATAGGTTTGAGAACCAATTAACCCTAACCCTAATTATTATTGGTTCTCAAACCTATATAGGTTTGGGAACAAATTAAAATTATTATTGGTTCTCAAACCTATATACCAATATTAATTTGTTCTCAAACATATAGGTTTGAGAACCAACTATAATTATTGGTTCTCAAACCTATATAGGTTTGAGAACCAACTATAATTATTGGTTCTCAAACCTATATATGTTTCAGAACCAACTATAGTTATTGGTTCTCAAACCTTTATAGGTTTGAGAACCATTTACGTTTAAATTTCATCTCTCTAGCTTTAGGTAAAATTAAGTTGGGTGTCATTAAACAAATTCTTCCCTACAGTAAGGTAAAATTTAGTTAGGTGTCATTAAAGAAATTCTTTCCTACAGTATAAGGTCCACGATTGCCGGCAAATACAAGTATGCGTGGTTCCCCGTGTGTGGGCTTTTTCCCACCTCTAAAACTGAGAATGTCTTCCTGTTCTCTTGCACTTCGTGGACGTGCTTAAATTGCTGGTTGCGTACTTGAACACAAAGTCATTCTCTGCTTGATCAGAAATTGACATGAGATGTGCAGCTCTCCCCGGCTTGGTGAAGTTTGAACAGTATGCTTCGGCTTTCAGAAATGGCATTCTGTCACTGAAAAAGGTAGCAGTGATTTCCATAGGCCAGCCAAGGTGGGGGACAGGTGCGTGATGTACGTGTTGAGATGCACCTGTCAGACAGTGACAAAGCAGGTCCAAATGTCGCCAAGAGAAAAAGACTCCAGAATGACATCATGAGGTTTTGTTCAGATCAGTTCTGCTGACCCTGACTTAATTTCAGCCACTTTAATGTCATTGGGTGTGGTTCAAACGCCATCTTGATACTGGTAACATGCTTAAACACAATGTCATTCGTTGTCCCAAACTTTTTGCAGACTTACTCCTGTTGCGATTCAAGAACAGTTATTGAATGCATTTGGCATCTCACATAGGAATCTCAACGGAATTTTACACTTGTCATCATCCCACTTGTCTAGGGCATAATTGCCATTGATAACTACACAGTCTTGTCCCCCACTCCAATTGGATGGTTCAGTTGGATGCCAGTTGGTGAAGCCAGTCTGACTTCCGTCCGTCCACACAAACCTTCCTTCCTGTTGTATGTCATTGAGCCCGATCCAAACTCTACAGGTTAATGATATGCTGCTAGAATACTTATACACAAACTCATTTTCTGCTTGATCAGAAATTGATACGAGATGGGCAGCTAGCCCCGTCTCGGTGAAGTTCGAACAGTATGATTCGGCCGTTAGAAATGGCATTCTGTCATTGACGTAAAGGTAGCAGTGATTTCCATAGGCCAGCCAAGGTGGGGTACAGGTGCGTAATGTACGTGTCGAGATGCACCTGCCAGACAGTGACAGAGCAGGTCCAAATGTCACCAAGAGAAAAATACTCCAGAATGACATCGTGAGGTTTTGTTCAGATCAGTTCTGCTGCTGTGCTTTTGTACGGTGTAAAATGTACATGTACAGTAGAATACTTTTATTTTCTAGTGGAGGCCGTTGTTTTATTCACGTCTTTGTCCAGGGATATGTGTACAATCAGCAACTGATACTGCTTTCCTCAATGCTTTATTGAATGCTCCTCTTTCACACGTTAAGAACTTGATGTTGAAGAAAGACAATTTTGGGGCAGAATCGGTGCTTGGCTCTCCTGCATGTTTTTTTGCCAAAATCTGCGGCACTGTTCTGGTACAGCCTGGGCACACCGTGTCTACAAACAAATGTGTGCTGCTTATTTGCTTCATGCACCCACTTCTGTTGTGGTTTCAGTTGCATCTGGCCCAGACCAGACCAATAATCATTTACACCCACTATACAGACTGAACTAGCCAATCACTGTGCAGATAAATGGTGATGCAAGTGGTTTGTGCTGGGTCATGTGATCAACTGATTGTGCGCACTTCAGTGGTACTAGCACGTTCTCTATGGGTGGGGCCAACAGATCAATATTTTGACGTCACATTGTAAAACTGACTGTTCTCGATGCAGGCCTAATATCATGCTCTAGTTCTCTGATAATATTCTCATTGTTTCAACTCGGGCCAAGTTCTGAAGGTTCTTATAGCTTTTGAAAAAAAAGTCACTCGTCGAGGATTTAATTAACCATAACTTGTAGCTGAAAAATGCCTCGATCGTGCTGCCCGAGCAATATTGATTTCAGAGCTAGCAACACAATGAAATTTCACACCTGACTGTCGTCGCCGCAGATGCAATAAAGTCTCTGTGCCATTGCGCCAGTTTCCATCATGATATTCATCCTTGTACATCTCAGACACAATTCCAGTTCCTTCATTCAAGTATTGCCAACTGAGGCAAGCACGTGAAGGGTCCATTTGAATAACTCTGCATCTTGGTCAAAAACATCGCCATCTTGTTGCCTTAGCAACTCCAGTTTCTTAGCTGACATCACAGATGTTTACTATGTCTTTATTTGCTGCAAATCAAGTATTTTAGAGACAAACCAAGTATCTCTTGGCAGCAGGAACTAGGCACTGCGGTCTCCTCAGCAGCAAGCCACCTCTAGGAGTGTGTGTGGTCTAGTGGTTACAAAGTCCTGCTCATAATCGAGTTATGGGTTCAAGCCTCACTAGTACCACCGGTTGAATTTGTTAGCAAAACAAATGGAACACTTGACAATCTTCTCTATCTCCTGTGAGTGATGTTGGGATAAACCGACATCCAATTGAAGAAGCTACCCTGACTTAATTTCAGCCACTTTAATGTCATTGGGTGTGGTTTAAATGCCATCTTTATGCTGGTAACATGCTTAAACACAATGTCATTCGTTGTCCCAAACTTTTTGCAGACTTTCCCCTGTTAATGTTGCAATTCGAGCACAGTTATGCATTTGGCCTCTCACATAGGAATTTAAACAAATGTTCACAGTGGTCATCATCCCACTTCTCCATAGCATAATTGTCATTGATAACTACACAGTCTTGTCCCAAACCATCACCATCATTGGGTTCTTTTGGGTGCCAGTTGATGAAGCCAGTCTCACTTCCGTCCGTCCAAACAAACTTTCCTTCCTGTTGCATGTCATTAAGCCCGATCCAAACTTTATGGGTTGCTATGCTGCTAGCATACTTAAACACAAAGTCATTTTCTGCTTGATCAGAAATCGATACGAGATGGGCAGCTCTCCCCGGCTTGGTGAAGTTCGAACAGTATGCTTCGGCCGTTAGAAATGGCATTTTGTCATTGACGTAAAGGTAGCAGTGATTTCCATAGGCCAGCCAAGGTGGGGGACAGGTGCGTGATGTACGTGTTGAGATGCACCTGTCGGACAGCGACAAAGCAGGTCCAAATGCCAACAAGATTAAAAGACTCAAGAACGACATTGTGAGTTGCTTGTAAAGGCCAGGTTTTTGTTCTTTTACATTTTGCATGTCACTTGGTACAGCTATCATACACTCGAATGAGATGTACACTCTTTTTGGCTGGTGAAAGCTGAATAAAACACCAATTGGAACAAAACTGATTTGTCGTTAATCGTTACATGGCCAGTGTTGGTATATGGCGTGGTTAACAGTTTCTCTGATGTCGCTTGCTTTAAAAAGATGAAATGCCAAAACAACTCGTCTGTCCAGAAATCGGAAAGCTACAATGTACCACTTAAAATGCTACCTGCTGCACCTAGACTACAAGTCTCAACCGACATCAACTGGTACAGTTATTGTTCTGTCGTCGACTTGAATCTGTGCTGTCGTTTATACCGGCCCCGGCCGTGTGGCCCAAATCTGTCAACATTGCCAACTCACAGTCAACAATTTCATCAAAATCCAATCACGGTGTCTTTCGCAAAGTCAATAATTTTGGCAGTCAAGATTGATATTTCTGGGTCACGAATGCCAGTTCGCGCTTTTCATTGCGCTTCAGTTGTTCAGTAGCCTTATGGATCAAATTTTAATATTACAAACACTGCTAATTGAAAGCTGCCATTTTCATCAAAATCCAATCACGTTGCCATTGGCAGAATCAATAATTTTGATAGTCAAGATTGCGAATATACAGAGTGTGTTTTTCATTGCGCTTCAGTTGTCCGGTGGCTCTGTTATTCTGCCATCAACTTGAATAGCGCCGTCGTTTATACTGGCCTTCTGGCCCAAATTTAATACCCACATTGCCGTTTCAACAGTTGACATTTTCATCAAAATCCGATCAAAGTGTCCAGGGGCGGATCCAGGGGGGTGCGTGGGGGGCGCACGCACCCACCACCCCCCTTTTCCCAAAAAAAAACAACAAAAAAAAACACCACTTTTTGTGCACACTTTTCCTGCTTAAAGTGGTTAAATATTGCCACGGATTGCACCACAGAGCATCTAAAATCTATCTAGAAGCCGTCAGGGCTTCGCGCTACGCGCTCGCTATTTCATTGTCATCAGCATGTCCAGTTAAAGAAGCTATCCTGACTTAATTTCAGCCATCGAAACAAAGTTCTCTTCAGTTTAATGTCATTGGGTGTAATTCAAACACCATCTTTATGCTGGTAACCATGGTAACAGACTAATTACACATTCTCTCTCCCAGCTTTGCATAGACATGAGCAGTTATGCAGTTGGCATCTTACAAACAAAACTGTCCACATGATCACAACTGATATCGTCCCATTTGTCCTTGAAATCAACGTTATTCATAACGGTGCAGTCTTGTTCCCCGTCGTCACTGTTGGGTTCTCCTTCGAGCCAGTTGTTGAAGTTACTCAGACTTCCATCCGTCCACACAAACTTGTCTTCCTCTTGCATGTCGTTGAACCCAAGCCAAATTCTATTATCTGTATATATGCTGGTTGCGTACTTGAATACAAAGTCATTCTCTTCACGATCAGAACTAGATACGAGATGGGCAGCTCTCCCTGGCGTGGCGAAGGTTGAGCAGTAGGCTTCGGCCGCTAGAAATGTCATTTTTTCATTGACGTAAAGGTAGCAGTGATTTCCATAGGCCAGCCAAGGTGGAGGACAGGTGCGTGATGTACGTGTTGAGATGCACCTGTCGGACAGCGACAAAGCAGGTCCAAATGCCAACAAGATTAAAAGACTCAAGAACGACATTGTGAGTTGCTTGTAAATGCCAGGTGTTTGTTCTTTTACATGTCACTTGGTACAGCTATCTTACACTCGAATGAGATGTAAACTCTCTTTGGCTAGTGAAAGCTGAATAAAACACCAATTGGAACAAAACTGATTTGTCGTTAATCGTTACATGGCCAGTGTTGGTATATGGCGTGGTTAACAGTTTCCTCTTATGTCGCTTGCCAAAACAACTCGTCTGTCCAGAAATCAGAAAGCTACCATGTAAAATGCCGCCAGGTTTCTACTTGTAAACCAAATCCTCCGCTGCACATAGACTACAAGTCCCCACCGACATCAACTGGTAGCTATATCGTTCTGCCGTCAACTCGAATCTACGCTGTCATTAATACTGGCTGCGGCCGTGTGACCCAAATTTTAATATTACAAAGACTGCTACTTGTAATTCAACAGTTGCCATTTTCATCAAAATCCAATTATTTTGCCATTCATCACAAAATCAATAATTTTGACAGTCGAGATTACGAATATACAGCAAGCGCTTCTCTGCGTTTGAGTTGTCCAATAGATCTGTAATTCTGCCGCCAACTTAAATCTACGCTGTTGTTTATACTGGCTGCGGCCTTGTGGATCAAAACCAATATCAGCATTGTCAATTTAAGTTGCTTTTTTCTTCAAAACCCAATTTCCTTGCCCTTCTCAAAATCAAAACCTCAGATGTAAATACCAAGAAAGCAGTCAGTCACATGACATAATCTTGCAAAGACTCGACTCAGTAGCGAGGTTTTGCAACTTATTTTGCTTGACGTTTACGTCCCACCGTGCAGACTGAACTGGCCAATCACTGGGCAGATCAATTGTGATGCAAGTTTTATTAATATGCTCCAGTTCTCTGATAATATTTTAATTGTTACGACTTGGTGTCAATTCTGAAGGTCTTTGTGTATTTTCTAAAAAGGCACACTCATTTGAGGATTTAATCAACCATAACTTGTATCTGAAGATGCCTCGATCGTGTTGCCTATGCAATATTGATTTCAGAGCGAGCAACACAATGAAATCCCCCCCCCCCCCCCCTCCCCCGAACCCCCTTCACCATGGCAATACTTGAATGCAGGACTTGGAATTGTGTCTGAGATGTACAAGGACGAATATCACTTTTAAAAAAGCTGCCGCAATGACACAGACTTTATTACATCTGTAGCGAGGACAGTCGGGTATGAATTTTCATTGTGTTGCTCGCTCTGAAATCAATATTGCTCGAGAAACACGATCGAGGCTTAAAAGCTACAAGTTATGGTTGATTAAATCCTCAACGAGTGTGCCTTTTCAAAAAGGCTTTTAAAAAAGACCTTTAGAGCTGAGCCTAAGTCGTAACAATGAGAATATCAGAGAACTAGAGCACGATATTAGGACAACTTTATTGGGTGATCTGTAGCAACAACAATCAGTTATACATCGTGACGTCAACCGACCGATCTGTTCGCCCTGCCCATATAACAACACGTCTAGCAACGCTGAAGTGCGCACAATCAGTTGATCACATGACCTAGCACAAGCCACTTGCATCACCATTTATCTGCACAGTGATTGGCCAGTTCATTCTGCACGGTGGGTGTAAATATTTACTGGTCTGGTCTGGGCCAGATGCAACTGAAACGACAACAGACGTGGATGCATGAAGCAAATAAGCAGCACACATTTGCTTGTAGACACGGTGTGCACAGGCTGTACCAGAACAGTGCCGCAGATTTTGGTAAAAACTATGCAGGAGAGCCAAGCACCGATTCTGCTCTGAATTTTCTTTCTTCAACTTCAAGTTCTTAACTTGTGAAAGAGGAGCATTTAATAAAGCATTAAGGAAAGCAGTATCAGTTGCTGATTGTACACATTTCCATGGACAAGATGTGAATAAAACGACAGCCTCCACTAGAAATAAACGTATTCTGCTGCACATGTACATTTGACACTGTACAAAAGCACAACGGCAGAACTGATCTGAACAAAACCTCATGATGTCATTCTGGAGTCTTCTAATCTTGATGGTATTAGGACCTGCTTTATCACTGTCCAATAGGTGCATCTCAAACCGCACACAAACATCACGCACCTGTCCTCCACCTTGGCTGGCCTATGCAAATCATTGCTACCTTTATGTCAATGATGGAATGAAATTTCTTGAAGCCGAAGCATACTGCTCAAACTTCACCAAGCCAGGGAGAGCTGCCCATCTCGTGTCAATTTCTGATCAAGCAGAAAATGCCTTTGTGTATAAGTATTCTAGCAGCATAGCAGGCCATAAAGTTTGGATTGGGCTCAATGACATGCAACTCGAAGGGAAGTTTGTTTGGACGGACGGAAGTCAGACTGGCTTCATCAACTGGCACCCGAATGAACCATCCAATGTGTATAAGGGACAAGCACAAGACTGTGTAGTTATCAATGGCAATTATGCCAGAGACAATTGGAATGATTACACATGCGAAGATTTGTTGAAATTCTTCTGTGAGATGCCAATTGCATAACTGTCCATGTCACAACAGCTTAAATGTCTGCAAAAAGTTTGGGGACAGAGAATGACGTAGTGGTTAAGTATGGTGTTGACACTGAACTCGGACATTCAACTGAGGAAGACTGCACAATGCTGTTGTTGTTTATAGCATACTGCTTAAACCTCACCAAGCCAGGGCGAGCTGACCATCGTATCAATTTCTGATCAAGCAGAGAATGACTTTGTGTATCAGTATTCTAACAGCATAGCAAGCCGTAGAGTTTGGATCGGGCTCAATGACATGCAACAGGAAGGAAAGTTTGTTTGGACAGACAGAACTCAGACTGGCTTCATCAACTGGCAAGATGGAGAACCCAATGATGATAATGGAGAACAAGACTGCAGCGTCATGAATAACTTGGATCCCAAGGACGAGTGGGACGATGACAGATGCATTTATTGGTACAAATTTGTATGTGAGATGCCAAATGCATAACTGCTTCTGTGTCTCAACAGCAGAAAGTTTGGCAAAAACTGGGGACAGGAATGACATTGTGTAGTATAAAGAAAGATAAGTGCCTGGGAGAAGGGCGTTCTGCTGTTTTAACTTGTGTTTTCAACCTTAACACCTTTTTGCTGGCCACAGGATGACCTCTGTACAGTATATAAAGCAAAGGGGTTACAAAGACTGAATTGAAGGCTAATTGAGGCAAGTAGGGGTTTGGACCATATCTGAAGTGATCTGTGGGAGAGGTGGTTATATCATTGAAGGGTTTATCCCTCTGTAGGGCTTGTTAAGCTCACGTGATAGCCAATCCCAATCAGTGAGGAACAACTGGAAGACTTTGTTTCGAGTCCACCAGTTGGCTTCATAGCTCAATTAGTAGAGCATCTGCATGTAAAGCAGAAGGTCTGTGGTTCGAATCCCGGTGAAGCCAAGGTGTATTCTGCTACATCCGGATTCCCCACCCTCCGACATTCAACTGGGGAAAACATTGCTCTATGCTGTTGTTGTTACCAGTACGTGGTGCACGCCATTGCCAGGCAACCAACAGTCTGGCTACTTTATGCCGTAAACACAGTATTGATTCTGTACATCAAACCTGCTGTGTACACCACATAGCAACAAAAATTTAGTCTGGTCAAGTGGACACTAAGTGCGCATGTAAAAGGATGCACATCAGTACGCCAGACTCTGTACATGTGAAACGCACAAAAAGGCTAATTGGATGCCGGTACATGTATAACTAAACTGCACTCGCAGGAGATTGATAAAATCGTCAATCGGTTCAATTTGTTGACCCAACAAGGTGATTGTTAACTGTGTTGATGGGCACAACTTTGACAGCAACTATCTCTGACTGTGTGGCAAGGCCTCATGATTTGTGGTGGTTTTCGCAGTTTTTAACTGTTTGACATTTCTTAGATTGTATGCCCAGAACCAGTAACTTGTGAGACAACCGTGGTTTTAAGAATTTTAAAACAGACTCAAGATCAAACAAAGAATGCTCTGATGATGTTGAACTTTTCAGTAATCCTAAATCCTTGAAAACAGTTTGAGTCAATCGAAGGCAATTTGAGTCATGACAAAAGTGCCAGGCAGCAAATATAGATGTTTGTTGCTTTGTAGAGGTTAGTTCCAATAGTTTCTCCAGCGCAAAGGATTTTGTTGGTAGCGCATGATCTGCCCGGTGTGTTAGAGGTCTTCTGACAGAGGTATAATACCACGTTGCCTCATAGCTCAGCTCTGGGTAGAACATCTGCCTGGTGTGTCGGAGGTCTTGGGGTGGGGTGGGGGACCTGAGGGAGTACACCACTGTGCCTCATACTCATAGATCAGCTGGTAGAGCATCTGCATGGTGTGTCAGTCTTGGGGGGTGGGGGAACCCGAGGGAGTAGACCACTGTGCCTCATAGCTCAGCTGGTAGAGCATCTGTCCGTTGTGTCAGAAGTCTTGGGGAAAACCTGAGGGAGTATACCGTTGTGCCTCATAGCTCAGCTGGTAGAGCAACTCGTGTGTCAGTGGTCTCGGGTTCGATTCACAATTATTTGTTTTCCACTTTATCTTCAGGCTACAGCGTATGAGTTTCTCCAAGCCTGGACTTCACTTAAGCACCATAAAAGTATGTCTGCTTACGCTGAGCTACTAAAACAGATCGAACCCAAAGAGTTACCCACAGGTATAAAAAGCATCTTTTCATATATACAGTTCGAGGGTTCGAGTCCCACCCGAGCACGCTATGTATAGTGTATGTGCCGTGTGATGTATGGGCAAATTACATCCATTTCACATTACAGTTTACTTGTTTTTCTGTCTATAGTGACTCTGTAATTTTGCATTTGGGCGATTTAGGCGATAACAAATTTCTTATAAAATTGATAGATTATGAAAGGATTTTTCAAAGCACAAAGGATGATTCATAAAATAACAATACAAATGTCTCGTTTTACCATAATTACCGAAGAGGCCATCTCATTTTCGCAGAGCTACAAAGCCTAGGGAGGGGCATCAAGGGCCTCGTATGACTTTACAAAAATTACATGCATTGGGGCGCCATGGTCGAGCGGTGTAGCGTGTTGAATCCAAGACTATGGTCAATCCACAGGTCGTGGGTTCGAATCCCATCCCGGCTTGTCCATGGAGCGTGTGCTCTTGGGCAAGGCACTTTGCCATGAATTGCCTCTCTCCGCCCATTAGGAAATGGGTACCTGTGTGGGTAGAGAAAGCTAATGTGTTTGATTAGTCCCTGTAAGCTGCACGGGACTATACATACTCCCCAGGGAGCTGAGAAGGATTAAGAAATGATATTACTGAGCCCAATGACCAGGGGTAATAATGCAGAAAGCGCATTGAGAGATCCGTCGGATCTGTAATGCGCTATATAAGAACTGTCTATAAAATGTTGGCACTCCACGGTAGTGACAAAAAATGCTGATAAGTTGTATTTCGGGGGAGGGAGGGGAGGTCTAGAAAAAGACTACGCTATGTAGAACTGTGAAAATGTTGACAACTTTGGACGGCCCCAAATAAAGGAACGTTTCAGACTTTGGTTGATGAGTTAAATTTCTACCTGCTTTATCTTGTAAATGTTTGATGAATATTAATTTTGCAGTTTTAACCAATAAACTGGACGGAGACATGTTGGTGATCATTGTCAAGGCCATCTGTGAGCATCTAATAGATTCAGGTAAATGGATTTGATGAGTGATTCTTTCTGGTACTGAAACCAAAGATTCACTAAAAGCACCTTGGGCACTAGAGCCTGTGTTGTAGTCGAGTCACCAATATCGAGTCCAAGTCCGAGTCACTAGTCACTTTCCTCGAGTCCGAGTCACGAGTCACTTTCATCAAATCCAAGTCCGAGTCACGAGTCTCTTTCCTCGAATCCAAGTCCGAGTCACGAGTCACTTTCCTGGAGTCCGAGTCCGGATCACGAGTCACCAAAATGAAACTGTATCTGCTATAGTTTTGTACACTCGGTGTGTAAAATGATGACATGCTCGTGTGCTCCTCGCCGGCCTGGTGGGGCAGTGTACATATTCACACGTACTGTGCTTTTCCCTAAAGAATCCTGCATTAAGCGCACGTTTTATTTTTTTGGAAATTTGTGACTCGAGTCACGAGTCATCATGGTCGAGTCAGAGTCCGAGTCATTTTCCAATGTGACTCGAGGCAAGTCCGAGTCACGAAAAATGTGACTCGAGTCCGAGTCCTGGACTCGAGTACTACAACACTGACAAATAAGCCCAAAGAAAAACCTGTGAAGTGAAGAAGACGAAGAAATGCTCAGTTGGGAGAAAAAACGACACATGTGTACAAGGGAAACCCATGGAATCAAACGGGGACTGAATACCCAATTCACTTATTAACCCAGACGGGATTCGAACCAGGGCCACGTACTTGACGTACGTCACAGGAAACTTGGTCTGATGTATTTGTTGGGTTTGAAAGTGACGTGTGGGCCTTATGAATATGTATCTGAGGCTTTGTAACTGGTTAGAGAAATATTGAATTCAAACAACGTTCGTTTGAAAGTCGGGTATCGGGGAAAAAATAAAATCTTGCAATTTCTTTGATATCAGAATAATTATTCCATTGATTTCAACATTTTGCAGATGGGGACTTGAGTTACGGACTACTGGCCAATTTACCAAAAGTTGAGCGGTTTAAAGTGATGGTTTTATTCTTTTCAACCAGCGACAAAAAACGTAAGTTTGTTCACAGACTGACGAGAACTATTTAATATCCTGAATGCAAGTGTCATTTTGAAACTTTTTAAAACAAATTCTTTGAAACTCCTC
This sequence comes from Henricia sp. BOLD:AAB3569, assembly GCA_037783545.1. Lineage (NCBI taxonomy): Eukaryota > Metazoa > Echinodermata > Asteroidea > Spinulosida > Echinasteridae > Henricia > Henricia sp. BOLD:AAB3569. Next base: position 207,883 of record JBBELK010000080.1, on the reverse strand, counting down.
AAAAAACGTTCGGAAAGTCAAGTTTCACTGACGATTTCTCTCTGGTTACTAAATCATTTCCCTTGAATTTGGTATCACTGGAAAGCCCTGTTTACAGTGATGTGTCATTTGTTATGATTAATCAATTGGGGGATGTGCAGTATAGCGGAATACAGGGGTGGGTGGAAAGTGAAATGTCACAAAATTCACTGCTATTGTCATGCAGTGCATTCCCCTTTTGCTTGGAGGATGGGAATGTGTCAATGCACTTTTTGACAATAGCAATGCATTTTGTGACATTTCACTTTACACCCGCCCCTGTATTCAGCTGTGCTGCACATCCCCCAATTGCTTAATCATAACAAATGACACATCATTGTAAAGAGGAATAACAGGGCTTTCCAATGATACCAAATTCAAGGAAATTTATTTTGCAACAAGAGAGAAATCGTCAGTCAAACTTGACTTTCCGAACATTTTTTTAGGAGTTTACTTCAATCTGTCAAATTCTTAATTTGTGTTTGACAGGTCTGCGGAATTCTCTGAAGAAACTCGGTTCCAGAAAATCTGACTTGTACACAGATGTCGACTTGGACAAATTACGACAACAGTACACCCTTGAAAACTAGAGAAACTATTTTCCATAGTCGTGCGTTCGAGTCCCACCCGAGCACGCTATGAAGTTTTTCATAGTGTCTCGGGAAAGCACTGAGTATACAGTGTTAATAGTTACGTCGGGTAAGGGCAAAAACAAACCCTAATTAATATTTTCCATAAATTAGCCAAAACGAATTGCCCTTAAATTTCCCCAGGTCAGTTATAAACAAAACGTGAAACTGAGCAATATTTTTCCCATTAACGGGTTTTGACTGTCAACCGATCAGTTTCTAAAGAGAGAGATGGCATGGTGTGTCATAGGTCTCTGGTTCGACTCCCAATTAGGACCATAGGAATTTTCTCTTATTATTTGGTGGTTTCTGTGACAAGCTGCCAATATGAATGTTGGTGAGTGTGGCTGATTTTTTGGTTGAACGCTCGCAAGTCACAAATTAACATGGACCCAATTTCGTGTACCTACAGGAAATACCTAGGTTTTTGTTTTTCCTACAAATTGTTTTAAAGGTTTGTGAAGCAATTATTTTAAAGCCGGGTTTGTTTGCGTGTGCGAGCTGCTGGCACCAGCTTTCTGGCTGGAAAGATGTTTCTTATTATGCTGTTTTACGAAATTCCGAAAATTACGAAATGACGTGAGATTTTTGCTAATCTGTTATTGGCGTGGTCCCAATGACAGACCCTATTTTTAAAAGCGTGGCTGCAGACTCCACACCAAAATTTGGCAATAAGTCTAGAGAGATCAGAACCGGCTCCCTCTCTCCATTGTTGCCCCATTGTGTATCAAACATCCATTGAATTTCCTTTCAGGTTTTAGGGAGAGTCGTGCGTTAACAATAGACCGTATAGACCGTATCGAATAGCCGCCATTTCGTGGGGCAGTTTCTTTGTTCCTTGAGGACATGCATGGCTGCACATATTGTGCTTCCATTGTTGAACGGTTTAAGTAACAAAAGGTGCCCCACGAAATGGCGACTATTCGATACGGTCTATAGGGGAAGTAGGGGAGTCACTCGGTCAGGGGCATAGCTAGACCATTTTGATTGGGGGGTTTTGATCAAATTTTGCCGATGGCTGCCAGGCCTACACGGAGTCGCTTAGGAGGGGAGGGAGGGGGTTGGGGTGAACGGATAAGTGTCTTTGTGGGACAAATAGTGCCGATATAATATAGATATTACCAGCTCCGTGATAGCATTGCCGATTTAGCCGGGCCTTTATGATTTTTTAATTTTATTGCCGACAGCACCATGAATAAATAATTATAAAGGGGGTGGGGGGGGGGGGGGGGGGGGGGGGGGGGGTTGAAGTCTCTCCCCTGGCCCTCGGTCTCATATCTTGCAGCATATAATCAAACGAATGGGCAAACTCAATGCCATGCAAGAACCATTGTAAACACGGTAAGCATGACCTGGGCCGAGGTTGACGTTTACAATTTGGCAGAAAATGTAGGCTATCGTGAAGTTATAAAACATAAATATTTTTCATTTAAAACATTGCCCAGTTAAATTTATACCAATTTTATTTTAATGTTATCTTTCAGTTTGAAAGGAAAAAAGAATCGTAGCATTTGCTTCGGAATGCATTAATTCAAGTCTTGAAGATTATTCCTTAAAAGTAACCGATATAAAATCTTATACTTTATTCATTGAAAATGCCAAGGAATTATATACAACCACAATTGTTGTGGAGAAAAATGTAATAGTGTAGTTTACTCAGAGTGCACACTTGTATTAATAATAATGTATCATGGGACAAAGTCCATTTAAAGATGTTTTCTTTTGTTTCAACATTTTGAATTGAATTTGAAGTAAATGACAAATATTGAATTAAATGTTAAAGGAATTATGCAAAATACATGAACTTTTACAGGCAGTGTTTCTAGAAAATGGTAAAAAGCCATTTTGGGGTTTGTTTTGAGAAATTAATTCCCTGACAGTGATTTAACGGTTCTTACACATTCAAACGAATATTTCCGCAAAAAAATTGCTAATGTGTTATTTACATTTTCTACACACCACAGATGACACTGACAAACTGCATACGAAAAAAAACATTATTTAATTTAATTGTAAATATTGGTGGTATAATCCATGATTTAAATAAAGTAGACAAAAATTTATCTTTCAAAACTAATACAACATAGGATAAACTAGAAACAATACTTCAGGCGGAGTGAAGCTACAACGCAAAATGGTAGGTATATTATATCTTTGTATAGACACTATGAGCAACTAACAATGGAAATTGGGCACACACCATTGTTAATAACAATGGTGTGTGCCCAATTTCCATTGTTAGTTGCTCATAGTGAGAGTGGTTTCAGGGCCACTAAACATCTCCCGTGTTTGCCCTCCAGATCGGGAGAGAACAATAGCCTCATGTGTTTCTGCACATGGCTCTATTGTTCTCTCCCTGATCTGGAGGACAAACATGGGAGGGTTTAGTGACTGACACTGTTAAACCGCCCAATACAGAATTTGGAGTGTCCCAACATTTTAATCAACTAGAAAAACTTCACTGAAGACGTTCCAACTGTCCAATGCAATGATTCCATCCACCTGTGAATTTCTTTAAAAGGTGCCATCATGTGAACATAACTGGGCCCCTGACTATCATATTTATTCACCATATCCAACAGCGGAGAACCGCCAATTACAGGAATGGGAGCAAGTGTGGTTGAGTGCCTTGCTCAAGGGCACAGGTGCCACAACCCGTCGCGGCCCGGATTCGAACCTACATTCTAGTACTAGCACAGGAACTTAAGTTCGACGCACTAGACCGCTCGGCCATAACACCCATCTTTTCCAAAGGATACAAAGCGCTTAGGGAGAATGGCTCAATTTTCTGTGCAGTTCAGCAAGGGAACTGGCCAGGACAATGGCTTCAGTTTTTCATTGTTTTCTCGGACCATAGATGAGGTACTAGGCTGACTTACACAGGTCGGGTTTTTTTTTTTATCACATGAAGATAACACCATTTGTAACCGATTTTTAATACCTCGATAGACCCTTGAGTAGGCACATCATTCCAGTATAAAAACCCGCCGGCTGCTGGTGCAGAGGGCCTATATCAAGTCCTGATTGCAACATATATTGAACATTAAAAACATGCTCACAAGCGACTAATTTTAAATCGGCTGAAAAAAAACAGACTAGATTACAAACTATTTAAATGCGACCAAAATAGAATATTGAGAAAATATTAACAAAAAGAACATGCATGCCTCTAACTAATACGACTGCATGCAGCATACAACTCCTTAATTAACATGCACATCCCTTATTTTGTCTTAATTTTCCGGAATTTAGAAATCATACATACTATTTACACAAATTGTGACCATGTTCGTTACAATAGATAGGAGAAAATATTACATGTAGAATGAAACAAAATTTGGACAGCTCAATAACTTTTAAAAACCTTTGGGAAGCAGGATACAAGTGGGTCATTCCCAAAATTAGGGGTCAAAAAGTGTGACATGCTTTTTAAGATTTCCCAGTAGATAATTATTTTTATTTCAACAAATGCCACTTAAATTTAATGTTTGTGTGTAAATATGGCACCAAGGTTAATGCAAACTCATTCTACAGCAAATTGTCATTGGCGTAGGTAACCCGGGACACCAAACTCCTATTCAATACCATGGAACAAATTATAAGCTTTTATGGTCTTTTGTTTTAAATATTTTTCAGGAATCGGAGAACAAAATATTGAAGAAAATGATGCTGCCTACTGAGAATTTGTGGTCGTAAGTGGTGATTTTTGAAGCAGAGAGTGTCGTACGTAACTGGGACACCAACAATTTTGGACCCCTAATTTTGGGAATGACCCAAGTACGTAACGGAAAATGTATATTTTGTGTAAAGACGTCTTGCATTTTTTTCGCATCCTAACATCCAAATGCGAACTGTCCAGATCCAGTTGTGCTCCGACAACCTACATCAATTTAAAAAAACCAATTATTTCAAACAATGTTGTCATTTCATATAAGAATTTATAATATTTTCATGGCGCTTCTTGAAGCAATACCCCTATACTAGTCATTGGGCTCTCAATATCGTTCCTTAATTTAACCTTCTCGGCTCCCTGGGAAGTATACAACCCTGACTGCCTGTTGGGCACTCATGAGCTAATCAAAGGGTATTTGTTTTCTCGTATACATTGAACAAAGATTTTAAGGAAATTACTTTCTGGAATCAACAGATCATCCAATTCTAAGATATACTTTCCACTTGCACTTCTGTCAGAAATGTTGCATTTCCGAGAGATAAATGATAACATTACTGCACGAGCGCTGCATGCGTTTGTAAGTGGTTCATCTTGTGCACTACCTGAATGCAATTTTTGAAGGAGAAAATGTGATTTTTCTTTAGAAAAGTAACATTTGCGACAAAAGTGCACGTGGAAAGTATATCTTACTGGATTAATTCAAGGTAATTTCCTTAAAATCTTTGTTCAATGTGTACGAAAAAAATATCAATCAAAGAATACTTTCTCTACCTTTGCAGGCACCCATCTACTTCTGGGGGAGAGGGGCACATACACCAATGACTTAGGCAGGCCTGGTTTCGAACCCACTACCTCTAAAATTAACCAAGATGCGCTAGACAACTTAAGGTGAAATTAGACGTTTAAACAAATTCATGCTAGCTTGGCTAGTCTTCTGAGTGTCAGATTTGTTTTCGAGAGCCTGTGAGCGTCAGAGGCATTCGGACTAAGTGTACAATATACTTACGCTCCGTGTTTTTCTTAACCCATAATGCTCTGTAAATCCGCCAGCCGTCACGCACTGACATCTTGGAGTTCGGCAGGTATGGGACTCTTCGGGTGCTTGCTCTCAAAGTGTTGCTTGTATGTCTTGGGGTCGGGCATTTGAGACTTAAAAATAAAAACGAACGTTTTGAGAACTTCTTGCACTACAGTATTACCTAGCTAATGTTACCTTAGCCCTAACTTTATCATGTGGTTATTTCAGATACTATAGGGCTAATGAGAACAGTCAACATGAACACGATATCTCAAATTCAGTCTGTGCACTGGTCGTCTGGTAATCGATCGCGCATTGCCATTCCTTGGTACACAAGACTTGAATTTGTACACATCGGCTGTCATCCAGACCTCCTTTTCTACTGCAATTGTAGTCTGAATCTTCATCATGGCCTTTTATTTCCCTGAAGGACCTGCATAGTGGTTATGCCTGACAAGGTTTGGGCGAGTCCCAGGAGGAATTAGTGTGTCACGGGGAGAAAATGACATTTGTTTTGTGATATCGTGTTCATGTTGACTGTTCTCATTAGCCCTACATGAAATAACCACATGATAAAGTTAGGGCTAAGGTAACATTAGCTAAGTATTACCCAAATAAATTTAAAACATTGTGAAATATACAGGACGCCCTCTACCAGTCACAAAGCTACACACTTGGTTGTCCTATAGGCAAGTCCCATAGGTTTTGTACGCAGTAATATTACCTTACAGATGGTGCATGTGTAGGTGAGTGCTTTAGCAGCTGATCCCTTTTGACTGGTCCCTTTCTTTGATTTGGCCGTTTTCTCGGCATTTTTCTGTTGGGATTGGATTTTCTGTTGACCGCGTGCCATCTTCGTTGAATATAGTCAAATAAAATGCTGTGTGTGAAATATGAACAAATTAATAAATTATAGGGCCTATACTAATTTGAGTAAGCCCTTATTTGTTTATTGATAAACTCCCAGGTGCCTGAACGAAACTGCCTGAAAATATTCCGTCTAAGGGGAATGGCCAGAAAAACGTATGAGAACCAGGGCATTAAAGTTAAAGGGTGGTTTCACAAACGGAATGTGTAGTCAATTTCCTCCTTCCACAATTTACGTTTCTCAAGATGACCGTGAGGCGTACTCAAAGTGAGGCCCTTAATTTCACACAAAAAATACCTCCTCGTGTAATTATAATCCAAACAAGGAAAACATCAATTCATTCCAAACAAGTTTACCAAAACATGAGTCATCTAGATCTATTCATGGTCTATTTTAGACTAGAGTATAGACGTCATGACCAAGCTGCATGCAACTAATTAAAAATCACGGTAGGCCTTTTCCAAAAACACTCTAAATTAATTGAAAACGTAAAATGAACATTGAGGGAAACTCTCACCCAATACCTCGCGAAAATGACCAAAATAAACTAAGTTTAAAGGTATTTTTTGACAGAAACGAAGGAAACTACTGCGCACTATCCACTGGCACCACTTGAATAGCGCCCCCAACCGGCCGGAACCGATGCCATAACAATTCAATGCTTACGGAGGCTCTAATTGACTACATGTTCGGTATCATAAAAATCACCACGGAAGAAAATCTAGGAAAAAAATTATTTTTCAGACAAGATCCATAAAGTTTTAATTTAATACTTTTACTTCTAACCCTATGCATATAGCATAGGGTTAGAAGTAAAAGTATTAAATTAAAACTTTCCAAAAATAGAGCTCCATGAGAGGAGCCTTTGTTTTATTTTTGCAAAGACAATATGAATACACTTATGTCCGATGTGAGCCCACGTACATTTACACCTTGAGGCGCCCTCAAGAGTTAAAGAAAGGATACACGTGACTGTGAGACAGCAACAAAAACACGTGCTGGCTTGCCACTGCACCTCCACTACTAACATGACTAAAAGGCACTAGTTTACGGGTCTGGGTACGGGTACGGGGGTGCATGTAGAAAAGGGGAAACTTCTAAATGTTATTACTTTTTATCATCCAATTTCTGAGGGCGGGGAGTTTGGAGAGGCAATTGATGTTAAATTTCACAGACCTTTAATAGGCTGTATAGGTATAGCTTGTTATCAGTTAATGAGTTATGGTAGCCTATGAATTCCGTTCACTGTGTGAGACGCCATGTGAGCTAGTCTATCAATATATTATCGGTCTAGTATAAGACCACCATGATAAGACTATGACCGGAACAGGGCAGAAAAAGTATTTTCAAGGAAACTGGTCAATGTTTTTCACTACTAAAAAAAATCACTTCCCATTACAATATTATAAGGAGAATAAGTGGCGACCAGTAGGCCTATTGACCCCTTTCGAACACGTGCGAATATGCCATTTTGGGAGTCAAATAATGCTGAGTCATTGTGGAAGCAATGTGCGTGCGCGTTGTGTGTGTCTCCGGTGGGCGTAACGCGGTTTAGTTCACCAATGGGAGCCTCAGCATAGCGCGTTACGCGCGCTATGGGCACACACAACGCGCACGCACATTGCTTCCACAACGACGCGGCATTGTTTTACTCCCAAAATGACGTCATTGGCACGAGCTCAATATGGAATCTTTCTGTCAAATTATAATTTTTCCTGACTTGTCCCATAGCCTAGGTAGGTTTGTGCATTGAAGTGCCAGGCCATGGCACTAGGTGTGGATTTTTTTCCAATTTGGTCAATCTAGAACTTAATTCTTTATTCCGTTTAATTTGCAGGTGTTAACTGAAGTTAACTGACCTCACTTCACTTCAATATGAACATGAATTATTTCAAAATGTCAAATCTTGTGAAATTATGCTCCAGACGTTCTCAGTTGCATCTACCCAAAAACTGGACTTTAAATGAAAATCCGCAAACGACTATCTGCAGACTATACCACAAAATGAAACTTGCGTCTAGAATGTGGTACGATTGTGAACGGAGCAAGATTCTTCCATCAAAGTATTTTCCGTCAAGAACAACACAGCACTTCATCGGACTCGAGCAGTTTTCATCAAAAGTTTCACCCCTATCCCCTGCGTCGGAGGTGCAAAGACGCGAGCTCGAGGCAAGCGATATGGAAAGCACGCAGCTCGTGGGAAAGCACCGAAGGCGACAGAACCGCGTCTATGTTTGGGGTCTGTCGTTTACGGGTGCTCTCGGTGTCCCAGAATTCGTCAAAGCAACGCCGCTGAAAAGGGGACGAACTAAGCCAAAGAGGAAATATCAGTCTGCGCCTCACATGCTGAAAGAAAGAGACAAGGTGACAAAGTGGTTGGGAAGTTTAAAAAGATAACTGGGCATGAGTTATTTTCTGGACACCTTTTTGTAAAACTGATTTGTTTTTTTTTTGTTCAGTAAAATTACATTTGTGACAACTAACTCTTTTACATTCCTACAATTTTTAGTTTACCGACTTTGGATCAATAATTCTTAAAGAAAAGTACAATATTGTAGCCTGCTTTATTAGATAATTTGCATAAGGCCAAACAAAATTAATGGTGTGTTTACGGTAACCCGACCTACCTGGAATTTTTAAGGCCAAATTGCCGACCTCAAACTTTTTACTACCAATTTTCAAGTTGATAATTTTAAGTGAGCACTATTTGCAATAATTTCCAACGAACATAACATTTTCTACACTTGCTTGTACATGAACATGTTTAATAGTGTTAATAGTGAGTTTCAAACACATTGCAAAACAACACGCAAATGCATGAACTGAAATGTAAAAAAAATGACAAAATAAAATTATTTTTCTACCAACCTACCTGGAATTTTTTTAGGCCGTTACCGTAAACGCACCATTTATTTTGTTTGGCCTGAGCTCTCTTAAATTAATTTGACTCGTCTGCTGTTGTTTTTCTGCTGGAAAAAAACATGTACTTATAAATAATTTGACCAATCAGAGGGATGGACATTAATCTGAAACCTTTCTCGGCCAATTAAGAATGAACACCGAGCTTACAACACCATATTAAATTTTAAACTTGCTCACTTAATTGTTACTGATTTTATTACTCCACAATTTCACTCAAAATTCAAAACCCTGCCCTCTTTTCACAAAATTAAACTTGTATTTAAAAAAGAAATTTATCAAGAAGGACGTTTGTATAACAACTTTATTGGTAAAACAGCGAATCACTGTTTCTCAATACAAAATTATGTATTGGACGATTATCCGGACTAAAAATGGCGTGTAGAAAAATAATATAGAGAGAGTGGGCATTTCCTTAATTTCCAGATTACTTCCATTGGGTGTGGCTATGGTTTCACTCTGCTCGCAAGTAACACGCTTGAAACTACCAAAGTCTGGGGAACGGGTGTTAATGTGGATTCACAGCTGGGATATCAACCGAAAAGTATCAACAAAGGTCAGTACAGGTTGTCCTTAAAAAAATAAGTGCATTGTATACCTAAAGCCTAGCGTACATCGACATTGCAACTGGAAGCAACTCAACTGATCAGTTGCTGTCAATGTGTGCGTAGCGCGCTCATCGACAGCAACTGATCATCAGTTGTGCAACTAGCAGCAACTGGAAGCATCCAGCCATGTCTACATTGACCTCTACATTGACCTCGCAACTGGAAGCAACTGTTGCTTGCAGTTGCTGTCGATGTGCGCGCACGTGATCAGATGCACGCGAGCAACTTACAGCAACTAGTTGCAAGTACGCGTACATCGACGCAGCTGACCGCAACTGGGTACAACTAGTTGCCAGAAAGTAGAACATGATGAGCAACTCGCGGCAACTGGGATTTTTCCAGTTGCCAGTAGTTGCAAGTGCGCGTACATCGACCTTTTTGAGCAACTGATCAGTTGCTCCCAGTTGGTGGAAACACCAGTTGCCACTAGTTGCTTCCAGTTGCAATGTCGATGTACGCTAGGCTTAAAGTTTCTAAATTCATATTATCTTGAAACTACTGAACATTTGAGAAAAAGGCAAATATCCAGTGGTATTAGGTTTATTATGCCATTGCCTTGAACGACTGTACCTACAAGACGTCATGAAAGGTATTGAAATCAACACTGTGACAAGTTGCCCAAAACGTGGATGAAGCGAATCATCCCCGCCAAGACCGTGGCATGATAAGGCAGGCAGTAGGAGACATGAGACAAAGACACCAGCTATGCATTAACAGGAATGATGGCCATGTGGAGGGCACGGCACCTTAAATTTGTCAGGCAATGTGCCACAAAAAAAGAAGGGGATCAGGATGTGTTGTTTCTTCATTCATTGTCCCTGTCGCCACTTTTTCAGCTAACATAATCTGTGTCCAACTTTTTTGTTTATATTTCAGAGACGGGAATGGAGTATATCTTTGCTCCAGTTTCAATTGATCTTCCGCTAAGTAGACCACGGTCAACAAGGGTCAGTCAGGTGGCGTGTGGAAGGGCGCACTCCATGATACTTACTGACAACGAAGGAGGTATGTAGTTTAGGGTTTGATAATACGTGGGCAATAGACTCTTTGCACCTGGGGCCATGACGGGGGGTAGTCACATTGTCGCCGTGCAACATGCATGAGCAGGCACATTGTGGATCTATTGTCACATCATGTCAAAACCTGCCCCCTGTCATGGCTGCCGGTGGAAAGGGTCTATTCCAGAAATTCAGATTTGCATTTCAGAGACTTTGAGGGCTTGTAATGCTTCACATATTCAAGTTGATTGATTTTAAACACATGTTCTTCAAGCATCATTGATGGAAGTGTAATTCTTAAAATACTGGTCGTAATGCTGTTCTCAAAATGGAGGGTTTTTTACATTTGAATGCAAACTTGACTGAATAATCATATCCAAAATGTGGATTTCTTCTGTAAAATTGTACATTGATTTCTTCAAAACCTGTATTTTGTTTGCAGTTTTCAGCCTTGGTAACAATGCAGGCGGACAGTGTGGAAGGACAATTGTAGAAAACGAAGACTATAGATCCAATCCAGTTATCCATCGAATTGGAGGGATTGATGGAAGAATAACCCAGGTACAGACTAGCGCTGGGAGTTACTGTTTATTTTTCTAAACATTTAAACGTCAATTTAACGTTCGTTTAAACGTTTAAACGAATAGTAAACATAACAAAAGGTAAAACCTATTACCGCGCTCGCAATAAAAAGTTCTTTGACCTGGTATCATGTGCGTTCGCGCAGCACCACTGACACTTTATTGAATTGGAGCATACATGATGCAGGCCACGAAAGTTTAGCTAGGCTTTGCTGTAATTAATTGGATACTTTCGAGAAGTCACTCAAACCCAAAGTCAGCAACCAATGAGAGAATGGAATCAATATTAACAGTTCCAACACAACTACGATCGTCGGCTCTGCAGTGTTTACGGCCGCCCTGCTTTGAATTCAACTTGCAAGATGAAACCGAAAACCATCAGTAAAATCGCTTCCGCCCGCGAACGCAACTACAGGTACATCTTCGGCTTGAAACCACAAAGGTTACCGACCGTTGGGCTCATCACAGCGGTATGCTGTCCGATTCTTTCAGAACAAAACTGCCTCTTTAGAAATTTCCGGCGACGCAAAACGGCCAGTAGATCTTTGAAAAAGGGAGGATCGTTTTTTCACAAGTTGTTTTCGGATATCCGTTTAGCATTTTTCTAAACGGATAGTTACATTTCGGACGTTTAAACATTTACACGTCGCAGCTCTTGAGAAAAGACTGACTTTAAATCCTACTTGTGCATATGTATTTGTTGTAAATTTAGAAAGTTAACAGATTCAATAATGAAAAAAAATGGCTGCAGCCAAACCAAAAAGTATTTAGTAATTTACTGCAATGCTTATTTCTAGGTTGAGTGTGGTCATGACCATACCCTTTTCCTGACTGAAGAGGGCGCTGTTTACAGCTGCGGATGGGGAGCGGACGGTCAGACTGGTAAACTTACTTTTTCTTCATTTGTTGCCATAGTAATTTACATAATCCTTCCAATATTTTGACTGTTTTTCTTATTTTAAACATTGTATATACAAACATTTTTGTTTTAAAACCGTTATGGGCCGTCCAAAGTTGTCAACATTTTCACTGAACTACAAAGCATAGGAAGGGGGAAGGTGGCTCGAGGGCCGCATACGACTTTACATGCACTGTGAAGTGTTGACATTTCACGGTAGTGACAAAAAATGTTGATAAGTAGTATTTCGGGGGGGAGGAAGGGCGGGGTCTTGAAATATACTACGCTCTGTAGAACTGTAAAAATTGACAACTTATAAAATTGACGGCCCTTAAATTTGAGAATTTGTCAAATTTTTCCCTTGCAGGACTGGGTCACTACGAAAACGTCGACCATCCAACAAGACTCTGTGGAGACGTAAAAGGGGAGAAAATAGTTCAAATTGCTACATTTTCTGACTGTTGCCTTGCAGTATCCGGTAAGAAAACTTGTTTAAAGTTAAACTGTTAACCTCTCTTTAAAGGAGTGTGTCCAGATCACATTTTTGAACCCCCGTTTTTCCCCATGGGTGTTGAGATTTTGATACCATATCATTTGTCATATTTTTATCATCATTCTGAAATTTTGCATTCTCAATCTGTATATTTTTAGGGATATAGTAAAAAAAACACCAATGTTTTTTAAACCAATTTATCTGGTTCCATAAAGCAGTGCAGTAATTACACCAACCTTTTTGCTTCCACATCCAAATTGGAGATTGCAAATTTCCTGTTTTCTTCCCATGGATAGTATTTTGGGGAGGTATTTTATATGATTGCTAGGTTGAAACAAAATTTATTTCTCTGAACACAAAAAAAGAAGCCGCAGCTATTTACTAATTTGGTTAAACCCAAATATGGTTCTACGATCGTACTAATGAGTAACTTCAATGTTTTTGGCAGCTAAAGGGGACCTGTTCGGATGGGGTAACTCAGAGTATAATCAGTTAAACAGTGTCACGGAGGAAATGCAGGTAAATAAGATTTTGTTAGTTTATAGTTTCTGACTGGCATCATGTGTCGAGCAAAGATAGCATTTTTAGGTTCAAGTCAAGGATAATATCGATCTGTGAATTTCATCGGAGTGCTATGGCGGAGCGGTCTAGTGGATTGTTTTCAAAACCGGGGTTAGTTCCAAAGGTAGTGGGTTCGAATCCTGGTCCGGCCCATCCATGGTGCGTGTACCGTTGAGCAAGGTACTTTGCTAGGCATTGCCTCTCTCCACCCAGGAGCAAAATGAGTACCTGAGAAGGTAGCGAAAGTTGATGTGTTTGATTAGCCGTTGAGCGCCTAAGGCAGCCGGGGCTGTATACTCCCCAGGGAGCTGAGATGGTATAATGGAGCCCTATGATCAGGGGTAATGATAGTGTAGGCATCTTGATGGGGTTTCTCCTGATAAGTGCACGGTATAAGTCTATATTATCATTAAGGATATAGTAGGCTTTGGCAAATTCTCTCTTATATTCATTATTTTACCTTTAGTTTACCTTTTTATGTTGATGGTATGTTCCATTTGGTATTCAGGTTTATGAGCCTCGGCATCTTCCATTCACTGGAATAGGGAAGGTAGTTGGTGCTGCAGCTGGAGGGACTATTTGTCAACTCGTTAACGGTAAGAAAGAAAACTAATTTTTAGCTAGGCCTCTGACAACCTTGGTACTATGGCTTCGTTTTCTGTGCAGCATAGCTGGGGAACCTGCCTAAATAGGACAGTGGCTTTGCACAATTTCTGGAAAGCATGGACACAGTTTTTCATTGTTTTCTCGTAAACGGAGATGAGGTACTGAGCTGACTTATACACAGGTTGGTTTTTATCATACACATCCTCAATCACACATGGAGATAACACCATTTGCAATAGTTTTCTAATTCTTCAATCTATCTTTAACTCTTACGAAATTTCCTATGTCGCTTTATACAGATAGTGGAGATGTTTTCGTCTGGGGCTACGGCATTCTCGGTAAAGGACCCAAGCTTAGCGAAAGTCGATTTCCTGAGCTCATTCCACCAATACTTTTCGGACGAACTGAGTCCAAGCCGGATGTCATGGTGACCCAGGTGCATTGTGGGTTGCAGCACTTCGCTGCCGTAACAAGTGAGTTATAGCAGGATTTGCATTGTCCCAAAATTGTAATACCAATAGACTAGAAAATCTTACTCAAAGATAGAAGATGTTCCAACTGTCCAATGCAGTGATTCCGCCTGAGATATCTTTTTATAAGGACGCCCTCATTTTCTTGAAACTGTTAGTGTTTTCTCATAATGTAGATGAGGTACTGAGCTGACTTACACACAGGTTGGTTTTTGCCATACACATCCTCAATCACCATCATCACGCGTGGACAAAATTGTATTGATTTTTGAGAATTGAGTAGTGTTAGAGCTAAATTTTAGTGCAGTTGGCAGAACCGAAAATTTGTCTATTTTTCCCCTTCAGATACAGGAGATCTCTTCACCTGGGGAAAGAATGAGAATGGTCACCTCGGTCTTGGGACACTTAGTGACCAATTTTTTCCACTCAGGGTAAGTATGCAAACTGGCTGATTATAAGGGTGGCATTGATACACATAGAAACTTACTTCTCATAATACACCTATGAATTGTCCCCCCCTCCGGCAGCTCAACAAATCAGGCAGTTCAACATTAACCCTTACACTCCTCAATCCTCCAAAATCAATATGATTTTACATACTTAAGGGCCAGTCACATATCCTCTGCGGCGAGTTTACGATGAGTCTACAGCGGATTTTGGGCCCAATTTCTGCGATGATCGTGGCGGCAGCAGGATATTTTCAACATCCTGCGGCGGCCGTGGGCAGTCTAGTGCGGAGTTATAATTTGTTTGAGATCGCAGGCATCGCAGCCCCCGGGGGGTCGTTCCGAGAGTCGTACGGGCATGGCACGGGCGCCCTACCATTGCGGCGCGGTGCCTGTGCGCTCACTGTGCGATTCTCGGGGACGCCGTGCCATTTTTGGGGGCTTAAATATTGCACGATCTCGGCACGGGGCATCCTACGGCGCCAGGACAATTGCAATTGACATCGTGCCACCGCCGTACGATGTTATGACAGACCCTGCGCAGTTGTCGCACTGCCGCCGCACAGTCTCCGTGCGATAACGGTCGCCCAAATTTGAAAAACCATCGCACAGGAATGGCAGGACATGTGACCGCGTGGAGGCCACATCGCAGAATCGTGCAATCCTACGATTTTTCCCCACCCACCCCCCTGCCACCAAAATCGTGCCGGCGCAGCAGATATGTGACCTAGCCATCAGGGAGTTAGGGTTAAGATGCAGTTCAACAGATAAAGTAAAACTTTCTGTTATCCGATGAGTCTTGGCAACTTCCAGGGGGCGCAATAATCAGTTACTAGTTTTTGAGTATAGTGTAGTGCCGAGTCAGGAACGATAGTAAACAAATTAGAAGCTTTCTATTTGTTTTATTTTTATCCTTCATACAGGTAGCCGTAGCAGCAGAAGTAACATCAGTGGCATGTGGTGTCGATCACATGGCTGCTATATGCAAGAACTTCATATGATACAGGTACTGAAACTTAGAACTAATAATAAGATTGGATCCAGTATACAAATATTGACTGCAATGAGGGTCATGGTTAAGATTATAGGCCCAAGGTGATCTCGAATCCATGACTATGCCCCGAGGCGGAAGCCGAGGGGCATAGTCATGGCTTCGAGATCACCGAGGGCCTATAATCTCAACCATGCCCCGAATAAAAAGCAGTCAATATTTGTTTTATATACTGAACATGTAGATTTTTGTTAAACATGTAGATCTGGTTGGTTGAAAGTAACGTCACACAGTCATGACAGTGGTACATCAAGTTTTGATGTACCACTCGGAAGCTGGTCTACGGCGGAAAAGTTGTATATTTACAGCAAAAAATTGTAGCATAATTACTTAAAACAATGTAGGCCACATCTATTATTTTCTTAAGGACTTCATCATCTACGACAAAATGACTTCGTCGAGATTGTATGTTTAATGATCAAACAAATGCCATTTTTGTTCACTAAAATTTACACAGGCAACCCAAACAACCGTTTCTGTTGGTACGAAATATTATGCTTTTGCTCAGTATTTCGTAGTATTTCTTAAAATTATCAACAGTTTTTACTTACATTGATATTAGCTGGTAAAATCCTCTGTACAATGTTTTGAATTTTGGACATAGTTGTCATATGTATGTAAATATGATTTTCGACAAGATTCCATTTTTAAAAAAGAAAGGCACATTGAGGAAAGGAACTAATAAACGCTTATGAAATATCTTGTATTATAACAAAATTACCATGTAAACTACTTTAAAAAAAAAAAAAAAATGAGCCACCTTTAAATTTTGAAGATTTACTATTTTATCAAAAATATAGTTTGGAGCTAGATTATCAGTTTTTTTCCCCATATAATCTGTATCATTCTACAGTAAAATAAACTATGATAAGTATATTTTAGGTGAATATTCATTGAATAATAGAATAATTTTGACAAAGACGGCCGATAATTCATAAATTTGTCCAGGTGACGTATATTAACATTAATAGCAGTATTCTTGGTCTGTACACATTTTAAACACCTGAACAAAAAAAATAATTTTCAGAACCAATAAAACACTTGTTTAAAGTTGGTCATTACATCAATTGCAACACCCAAAATTTTACTTCATGAGCTAAACAAATTACGTTACTCAAAAAGTTATGGTAACAAACACGACATGAGTTTATTTACATCTCATATGGTACTTTTTGTAAGAAATTAACAACTGAAACTGGTTTTTACTATTCACTTAAAGATAGTATACATGATTGGTAAACTGTTACAAATAGTTTTATCCCCCTGTGTGATTGAAGATATGCATGATTAAAACCAACCTGAGCAAAAACCAGCTCCGTACTTCGTCAAACTTTTGAGAAAACAGTCAAAAAAGCGTTTGCAGTCATTTCGCCCCAAAACCACTTCACCCTGAACCACGGCCTGTGCACGAAAACTAATTGTTTTACTCATTTCTCAAAGACTATAGCACTTTCAGACAGAACCATTTCAGGGGAAGTTTTTTATGGTCATCATGTTTATATTGTGTAAGTTAGGCGTAAATCTGTGAACATTTCTGATTTTCGAGATTACCAATGATGTATACTGCCTTTAAAATAAACACAAAAAAAACATGCAGTGATGTGTCTACATATTTGGAATTTCTGCAGACTAGTTTACCAACATTTGTCTTTAGATATGTTATGTCCTTGCTCCAGGAATATATCAAATAAAAAGCTGTATCTTGCATTGGGCCTTTAAAAGATGCAGCATAGTTAAATTCTACATGCTCGACCTGAACAAAAGTCTGAGTAATTTTGGATTTGCGTTTTCAGACACGAGAAGCATCGCATCAAAATATTTCATCGGCGACTTGATCCCGTTGTTTCTGCTTAGCCTTGGCCCAGACACGGCGTTTCCCGTTATCGGAGTAAGGGTCTTCCGGCACGGCCATATCGGTGCTGTCAACCTCCTGAAATCGTTTCAGGCTTCTCTGGCGAAACGCAGCTGCGATAGACAAGGTACTTTGTTACAAGGAATTAAAGTCTATTTTTGCACAGCCACCAGTTTATTTGTATTTTGTTAAATGGATGTAGTTTGCCCATATATGATGTGGTATGTGCACTACGCCAAGTTCTTTTCCCCCAAATCATAAAGCCTTAAAGTATATGCCATAAAGTTTACAAAAGTCTGTAGTGACCCTACTCACTTGTCAAGTCCGTGGACCGAACCGCAAAACATGGCAACTTACATGAAGTGTATTTATATGCAAATTAATTTTTTTTTTTTTTAAATGCTAAGATATATGATTAGAAAAATAACTTTGATGTGCCATTTTTATAACAAACTTTGCTATTCTGGTGATATCCTGGCAAATTAAACAAGCTTTTCGAAGTGTTTCTTCTCCCTTCAAGAAAAATTGATCACTGAGCTAAGCAAACTTACCGGCATTACGGACTGACAGTGAACGTAGCACAGCGCGACGAACAGACGAACTCTGATAACCGGGATTGCCTTCATTATCTGCTTGGTACAAACTCGATCCAGCATCACTGTCATTTGAGACGACGGAGAGACGATCTGTGTCTTCTGTCAAATAAACATTGAGAAATCTTGAAGTACAGTCTAAAACTAGGGTCTCTAATTTGTCATTTTTCAAATAACTTTAATATCAAGTGAAATTCTTGCCTCATAAAAATGTAATTTGGAAGAAATTTGTAAGAAATAGTAATAAACAAACAGGATGATGGCTTTTCAAAAATGTTTATCGCGAGAAACCATGTTCCAGGTCAAGAACACCATAAAGAATGTCAAACGTTTTTAATACATGTATATACCACGACTAAGCAGTACCGTGGTAAAGCGGTTTAGGTCTCTAACTTTTAGACTGCAAGTGGAAACCATTCAAGGTACTTTTGCCCTTGAGCAAGGTACTCAACCCCAATTGCTCCATCCTTCGGATAGGATGTAAAGCCGTAGGTTCAGTTTGCTGTGCAATGCACTTAAAAGTTGCCAGGGCATTTGGTTGCAAAGAGACAGGGATTCTCCCCGGCGTTTCATGCTTGGCTGCTGAAGGCGCCACCCGACTATGTATCTCAATGTTTAGGCAATTCCTGATAGTTGTAAAGTGCATTGAGATGTTGACGGACATAAATGCGCTATGTAAGAATAGCTGTAAGAACTAGTTATTTTCTATTAATTTTTACAACCGACCAGAGGTCAAATTTACCTCTCTCCTCCCTATTGTTCTCCCAGCTGTAAACAGCTTCCATTCCCATCGCCTTGGCCTTTTCCCTCTCGTTCAGCCGAGCTCTCCGACCTTCCTTCTTTGTGTTTTCTTTCTCAAAGTTGGAGCGCCTCATGTTGGCCTTGGCCCATTTCCGACTTGCCTGCGAGAAAAGACCAAAAATTTGTAACCCTCAAAAAAGTAAATGTGTGTATAAACCTTCACACAAAATCAAACATTTTGACCCCTGACCTCGTAAACACCAGCTGGTCGAGATTCCATGACTTTGTAAGTTGGGCATCGGCACTATTTTCAAAGTCTCACAATTGGCAGGAAAAATATCTGCTCCCTTAGGTTTGTGTACAATTTTTACCCTTCTTAAAAATGAAACAATCTTTTGAGTTTGATTTTAGTTTGGAGACAATTATATGCTTACCGATCGTCCCATTTCACTAGATTCTATTTGTTTAGCCGTGCGGTACACAGACAGTATCTTCGTTGCATCCTGCAGAACTGCACGAGAAAACAGAAAAATAAGCCTTTTACATGGAGTAAGGAATTATTGCGTCGCAGAGATGCCAACATCTATGATTTTGGCGTAGTTTGTACAATTGTTTCAGCCAATGACGATCAGACACTTTTCATGTAGGCGATAAAAACAAACCTACAATTTTGAGCTAAATTTCACACAACGAGCAAAATGTAGTGTGAAAGTTGTGTGAGATTTAGCTCAAAATTCTAGTTTTTTATCGCCTGTTAACGACACAACAATGAACCAATTCTATTCACTATTTATGTAAGTGGAACTTCCCCCTGCAGTAAAGCTTTTAAAGTTGGTAGAACCAGGTAGAACAGTGAAGAAATTTAAAGATGCAAGAAACCTGAGGTGTGAGCTGGTATTTTCAAGAGGTATTGGCAACTGAATTGTTACTAGTGCATGTTACACCGTGTTTACACTGGTCCCGAGCTCGGGATCAAGATTGATCCCCTGATAAGAATGCGTCGGTGTTAACCGCAATGATCCTGAGTGCCGTGTTTACATTTTGTAGTTGATCTCGAGCGCAGTGCTAGAAGTTGCAGTCAAAGGTCACGTGTATGTATGTACTAATCAATGTGTGCATGGGTTGTACATGTACAGTGTACAGGGCCACTTGAATTTCGTGGGCTTTCCCCCGCTACGGCTGTGGAGCAGATGCGGTTAAGATTAATTGCTTATCTAACCGCAAACTGATCCCAAGCTCGGGATCGAGCCCTCCACCAACGCGAGACCAAAATATCGGGATCTGATCCGGGGCCAATTTGGTTCCGAGAGCGTTTACACTCAGTTTGTGATCCGGGGCTAATCCCCAGCTCGGTGTTCGACCCCGAGCTCGGGATCAAGTGTAAACAGGGTGTTAGTTGACTCGGTGGTTTAAATGTAAAGATTTAAGAAGCATTTAAAGTGTGCTCTCTGCCAACTAGATGTAAGACAAAATTAGTTCTTCAACATAAAGCACTTGCTAATCAACTTTAAAAGCCTGCTTAGTGCTTAAAGCATTCGCAAGAAAATAGTTTGTTTCTAAAACACAAGAAAGTGGACATTTTTTGTTATAGCATTACTGTATACAAAATGTTTAACTTTTCATTGTGTGTTACATGTATATATATTCGGTAAACTGAAGGTGGAAATGGTTTTCACAAAACGCCAAATTGCCTAAAGATTGTGATTCGACCTTCGTTTTAAAGTGGCAAAGCTTGGCATTGGAGTGTTATTTTTCTTTGCAAAAGCTTTCAGTTGAAAAGCAGCTGTTTTCTGTTAGGCTGAAGAAATACTGGGACAAGTCTCCATCACTTGATGAGAAGCTTGTGACTGCTATGCCACCATTGGCTACACTAGCTCCAGGTGATAGTCCCTAGTGGACCGTTTGGAAGTAGACTCTACGAGGTACACTACAAGCAGTTGTATTCAAATTTAACCTTACCTGATTCTAATATGTTGTCAGCATTCGAACCTATCAGTGCTTGAAATGCTAAAACCCCCAACATCAAACAAATCAAAGGTATTGAGAGAAGAGTTAACTCTATGGTGCCAATGAGGAAAACTTAAATGTGGGACGGAGGAAAGAAGGATACAATCTTTTCACACTCAAAATGTTTTAGTGATGCTAGCATCATGATTTTGAGGTATGGGGAAGGGGCATGGAAGGTCGTAACTTCAAGCAAAGGTCCACTTTAAGAAGACCTCCAGCTGACTTTTAGAAGACCTTCAACTCACATTTGGAAGACCCTCAACTGACTTTTGGGAGACTTTCACTAGCTTCTGAAAACCTTCAAGTTTTGTAAAACTTTCAACTGACTTTTAGAAAGCACCTAACTTGTTTTGAGAAAGCCCCTAACTTGCATTGAGAAAGCCCCTAACTTGCATTGAGAAAGCTCTCCAACTCACTTTTGAAAGACCTTCAACTCACCTTTGAAAGACCTTCAACTCACTTTTGGAAGACCTTCAACTTACTTTTTGGGTTATCAAGCCTGAGGGCTGGTAGCACCACAATACTGATCCAGCAAGGAGTGTTCACGTCTTCCACAGCATCCTTGACGAAACTCAGAGACACGATGCACAGCTGCTTTAATCTCTTCCTGTCGATCTCGGACTGGTCTGACTTCTTGGCTTCCAGTGCGAGCTGGATCTTATACTCCCTGATGTCAAACACCTGAGTGTATGAAAATCACTGAATGATAAGGGAGGTCAACAATTAAGGCCTGGTAAGGTCTGGTCTGTAAATATGCAAGCTTGGCAAGAGCGTCTCTTGGGCCTTCAGTCTCATTGTGATCTTAGACCCAAGCAGTAGATTCTCCAGGACTTTGGCTGGCTCGGTCGGCCCTACCGACGCCATTAACATCTCGATAATTTGTCATCTCATATTTGAAAGACTTCTTTTTTCCTGAAAACATTATTTTTTTCTGAAAATAAAACCGATCTATAGTTGTCATTGGATAAAGATTGCACCTACTGAAAGTGACCATCGGTCCTTAATCCTAAATAGGCTCTGTATAATGCTAACACAACCTCTGTGAATTGGCTAGTTTGGACAATCTCTTTGTAAACAGAAGGCTAATAACAGAGAGGTATTCTTGATCAACCTCTGGCTCTTTTATGAAATTATTCTTCTGTGACGCGAAAATGCTGCCCTATGAACCAGCTTGGGGCATTTGACAAAAGAGACGAAAGTTATCAGCCTTTTGTGTCTGACATGGCCAATTTTCCTCGTCACAAGGACAACCTCTCAGAACGTTTCACAAGTCCTACCTTCATCGGTTTATTGGTCTCAAGATGGCCCATCATCTCAATGGCGTCAGCCGAGATGCAATGGTTCTCCGGATCGAAGCATCCCTTAACGAATACTTCATTCTTCCCCAGCCGAGTGGCCCAGAGGTTCCCGTCCTTGTCCACTTCGATCTGGACCCCCTTACCGATGTGAGCTCGAACCTTCTCTGTTTGCTGATCGCGGAGTGGGTTGTGCAGTGCCCCGAAGCCTAGCCTAGAGCACGAAATTGGGAGGAACAGTTTTTGTGAACTTAGATAATGGAATAGAAGCATTGACAATCGCAAGCATTGGGTTAAATTTTTTCTTAACATGTCGGTGGCTCACAGGGCAGGTTTAAATTGACGTTTATTGGTTCTCGTAGCATTTTGGTGGCCCATACTTTAAAATTATGTTCTGTTCTCTAATATGTTGGCCACAAAATTTTCTAGTTAAATAAAAGAAACGCAATTTGATTTATATTGATTTCTTAAAATACCAATTCTTGATCAGTACAGACGTTTGTTGAATACAGTGAACTTAATTGTGGATAACAAGGCACTGATCGACTAATCATGGGATCGCTTTCAAGACTGCTCTGCTTCAGTGATTTCGTCCAGGTCCAAGTGGGTCTGTTTGAAATGTGATATATTTTCCCCAAGGATTTAAGGGTTCTCAGATAACCCATTTTGTTTTAAACCAGATTAAATCTGCGTGGGATGGGCTGACCTCTGGAACCGTGCGTCTCTCAAACCTAGAAGTACAGGAGTTCGCGAAGGCACTTCATCAGACAGAGTGGCGCACCCTGCCTCAGTGACTCTCACAGAAGCTTGTGCAGTCGGAGTTGTCACAAAAAGCGTGCATACACATTACTGACTGATAAAATGTTAAATCACTCAGCCTTCTTAATCTTTTGGTCATAGTGGGCTATAATTTAATCGTACACGAAAACATGATTGCTACAGTTGCAGTAAAAGACGCAATTGAAAGTGGCATCTCTAAGATGCCTATAAAGCAAACCGTGTCCTTAAAAACGAACCTTCCTGGATACTGGAACTTTGAACCATCCACAATGACCGACGATGACTTGATGTTGAAGTCGACCAGACGACACCTCTTCTCGAGAAAATAAACCTTGGCCCAGGCGTCCGGGTCGATCCTTGGCAGCTGGTATTCCAGCTCGTCAAGTAGTTCCTGGTCAAGAAAAAGGTGACCAAAATGATTTTGGTTCATTCCTTAGCTTGTGTTTCAGCAGTTCTCTTTTAAAAAGTAAGTATGAATATGTAAATTTTTGGGATAATGACCTATCAACCGCGCATTTTTGAATGAATGGTGAATCCACCATATGCGCGTTCGCGTCTCGCAGCTATGTGGTTGCATCCCATTGGTCTACAGTGCTGAACGAGCTGCGTGCGTAAATGCATCGCGCAGACAAGTGACACACCCAAACTGGTACCTGTTTTCGCGATCATAACTGCAGCCATGTTTCTGACATAATTCCTGATTCAACCAATAACCATCTTCCATCGTCAGCAACAAAAAGCGCTCATTGGTTGAATAAATAATTTTCGCCAATAACATGTTTCTGCTCATGGTCGCAAAAACAAACCCTAACCTCTTCAATGCGGCTGTTCCTGACTGGTATCTGTGTCCGTTCCGTGCCTGCCCCATTCACACCGGGAACTGGTACCCCGTAGGAGTATCTCTTGGGAGCCGTGGGAGGCGGAACTTTCTTTCGTTCTGTCTGTTCCACAATCAGTCGTTGCCTTTCGTCCGTTTTGACTCGCAGCTCGCCCAGAAGCATCTGTTGGGACGAAAATACAGTAAGTCCGACGCTTGTTTATCCACCTCTAGCAACTGGGGTATTTCTCGTGCCTTAAAGCAGCTTCGTTCGGTGTTAAATTTCTACCATCGTCGGTAACTGTGGCCCTTTGTGCCATCAACTTTACGGTATTAGCTTTAACCTTGTATTATCAACTAAAAGGAGATGCAGTTTTAGAAGTGGGAGGAAAACCTCCAGAAAAATCCCCTGGGGGAAAACCCACGCGGTCAAGTAGGGACTTATCCTTATCTCAGTTGTTTTTGAAGTACAGGGTAAAAATTGAAAAGTTGACCACAACAATATGTTCCTTAAAATGACTTTTTCAGCATCAGTAAAAGGAGTTTTGATAGAAAACCCAGATTTAGAAGTGAAAAAAAAAGTCATAAGGAAAAAACACTTGGAAATGTTGTGTTTTGTACACGAGGTTTGAAGCAATGGTCATAGGCTAGCTACATACATGCACCTAATTAGCATTCTGCGTATAACATTCGCACAATGGCTGACGCCCCGAATTCATTACCTCTAAATGGAGGTGCAATTCACAAAGGTCCCCATACTATGTTATTGTTGCTACGTGGTGCATGCCATTGCTTAGTAGTCAGTAGCCTTGTTGCTTTATGCCATTCTCTCCTACTGAAAACACGGTGTATTGATTCTGTACTTCACACCTACCGCGCGTGCACCCGGCCACATTACATAGCAACAAAAATTTAGTCTGGTCGTATGGATACTAAGAGTGCATGCTATTCGTGTGAATCACGCAAAAAGCTGTTTGTCAAAAAATGTCCATGCCTACTTACGTTGTGTGCTGGTTTGGGATGCATTCTCACAAAATACTGGTCGATTTTTGTCAAAGTACGCAACCATGCACCAATATCGCTCGACGCTAAATGATTTGAACGCCCCCGTTACATCGCTTTAAAGAGGTCGGCTCTCGGTAAACTCTACGCGTCACCATGGGAACCGAAATGACGTCATCAAGTGGGAAGGCCCCTCGGTAGAGGAAACTGAGTCATTACATCGATTTAAGGACCATGCTCTCATCACCTCGAGTCTCTCAAATTGTGTCAAATTCCCCCTTGGCCACGGTGGAATGTTCCACTTTACTACACCTTACTGCTCCTGCAAGCCACAGAGTTCTGATGGAAGGCGAACTGTTGAACTACGTAATACAGTGACCGATTTGGAAACGGGATGTATAAAAATAGTCTTTCTATTAAAAAGGTAATACAATACTGTATGTACAACTTAGGTAAATGGGTGTGGGCCTCGGAGTGCACAAACCTTTGTTATCCTCAGAACAACTTGGTCAACTACCTCCATGGTTTTGTGTGCTCAGAGCTGATTTAAATATTTCTACAATGTCACGAGGTTTTAATTAACCTCGCTCCCTAAAACAATTTGACACATGTCCAACATGAATGCCAAACATAGTATGAGTTCATTGTGTGTCATCTTCCATCGGGTATTTAAGATATGCCGATTCCCATGCCGTTTCGCTGCATGCACCCACATACTTCCGTCGAACCTATAGAGTGGGTGCCCCAATTCGTCACTGCACACT
Source organism: Henricia sp. BOLD:AAB3569 (assembly GCA_037783545.1). Lineage (NCBI taxonomy): Eukaryota > Metazoa > Echinodermata > Asteroidea > Spinulosida > Echinasteridae > Henricia > Henricia sp. BOLD:AAB3569. The sequence goes on along the minus strand of JBBELK010000080.1, from coordinate 182,195 downwards.
GAGAATTCAATTTATCTCTTCCGGTCGAACGATTTCAGGGACGAACTAGTTTCCTTTAAATGTCCACAAATTTTAATAAACCTTTACTCAAGTTGAAGATAGAAGTGGTTTTATGTATGGAAACTGTCCAATGCAGTGATTTTATCCGGCGATATTTTTTTATAAGAAAATGAATAATTGAAGATGAATTTATATAGATGTGTATGCACACGCATTTTGTTACAATAGCGCCCTCATGTGAACGAAACTGGGCCCCTGACTACCGTGGTATTATGACTAAGTTTTCTGTGCAGTATATCAAAGGAACCAGTCTAAATAGGACGGTGGCGTCGAACAATTTCTTGAAAGCATTGACACCGTTTTTCATTGTTTTCTCAGAACGTAGATGAGGTACTGAGCTGGCTTATACACAGGTTGGTTTTTATCATACACATCCTCAATCACACGTGGACTAACGCCGTTTGTAACCGTTTTCCAATCCTGTAATCTTTAATAAGAGAAAGTGTACCAACCTGTCTCTTCTTGGCTTCAAACTTCTCCTTATCCAACCTGTCCAATTTGGCCATGGTCCTGAAGATTTTCTCGTTGTAAATCTCGACCTCTTCCAGAAACTCCGTTAACGCACCGCGTTGCTTCCAGCCCTTCTCCCGGATGGATCGCGTGAATCTACGGCCAAGCCTACCGCGCACGAGCCGCTGACAAGTCACCACGTACGTTAGGAGCTGGTCTAGGCGAGTGTCGAGTTTCTCTGAGTGCCAGTACTTGAGAAATACCTAAATGAGCGGAGGATTTTTTTTTTTTAAAGGTGGGTGGGTTGAGTAACTTGGCAATATTAAGAAGCAATATACTTCAGGGGCCCGTTTTCGCGTCCATAATCAGAAACATGTTTCTGACGTCATCGCTGATTAAACCAATGACGAGCGTTGATCGTCGGCAACCAATGCCATTCATTTGTTGAATCAGAAAATACGCCAGAAATATGTTTCCAGTTAAGGTCGCAAAAACACGCTCTATATGTGTTATATGGGTGGGTTTAATCGCCACTTTTGAGAGTTAAATTGGAGCCATCTTATTGGTGCACCAAAGTGCATAGCGCGTGTCAGGAATGCGCGCACGCGCATCGCTCTACCAATGAGATGTTAGCATTTTAAGCGCCAAATAACACTATCCAAATACATGTCCCTTATCGTCTGCGAACTAAATATCGACAGTGTTAAAGTTCTGCAAAATGTTTATGCACAAAATGCACATAAAATCAGGAATACATGTACGTACCTGGCAAAAAGTTCATGTTTAAGTACGAACGTGCAGAAAAGCAGACATGGTTGAAAAGCTCTAAATTCTGCATTTTTGAACCATCCTTTTATAGTTTTAAGCAGGCTTTAAACGGACTTTGCAAAATCATTATTTTCAACACAATACGTTAGTTTGCGGTTAAAAGCGTGGGCCTCGTTTCTAAAAATAAAACCGGTAATACGTCAGTAAACAATCTGCAACATACAGCAAGTCCAAATACAAGTTACTTTTATTTTTAGGGGGTAATTTCTCTGATAGATTCCCAGGGCACTATGAGCGTTATAGGGTGACCGCGGGGTTAGAGTGAGGTCAGTTTGGTCCCTGGTTTCAGCAAGCGTTTGAGCGATCATAATTTTAGTTATTCCTCGATTTTTTGATGACATGAAACAATGTGAAAGGTAACGTTCATTATTTTGAAAAGCATTTTTTAAAGTTCATAAGTAATCTGGTATACATGGGGCTAGTCATCCTCTTGCAACAGTGCCGCTCTAACGCACTCCCCAACTCCTGCGTACAGTGTCACGTCGCTTTGCAGAGTGGAAATTCCCTGAGATCTCAGGATGGGGGCTAGTAGGCTTTTGTGGCTTTTTGTCCAGGGAATGAGGTTAATTGGCTGTTTTGCAGGTTAGTTGAACTGACGTAACAATGACGCAAGTACAAGCTTCGATGAGGCCATAACAATTAAACAAGTTATTGGAGAAAATAAGTCGTGACGTTGGTGCAGTTATCAGTTTTATTAATGAGCTAAATGTAGAAGACGCAATAGACTCTTTGCACGTGCAGCCATGACAGGGGGCAGTCACATTGTCACTGTGCGTCATGCTTGAGTATATAGGCACTTTGGGGATCTATAATTGTCACATCATTTAAATATTTTGATAACGAAATCAGATAGGCATACCAACAACAACAAAACTTTCTGCGCTTAGCAAACATCGGCAGAGTATTATTAGTGATATACAAATACTTTAGCTGGTAACTTGATATTTCTAAGCCTTTTACTGGTAACATGCCTATGCCTATTTCTAACCACTTTTTTGTGCTTAGCATAGAACGGGCCTGTTTTCGCGCAACCAATAAAAACTATTCCCCATCGTTAGAGAAACTGGCAGCTTTTGTGCGGAGTAAATCTTTGCACAGCAGGATTAGGCCTACCTAATTTGGAGCAACGTGTTCTGGAAAGCATCGTAATCTCCCATATCCCGTGCGCTCAAGAGACACGTCATCCTATAATTATATAGCGAACATCGCAGCGAACTTTGAGCAAAATTAACACAATTGTTTTTCGATTTTCATTTACGTAACGCGAATCGTGGACGAAAACAAGGACCCTGAAAACAAAATGAATGACGTCATCATGACGTGATTGCATTTATTGCAAGCATGTACCAAAATATGCACGAACTTCGCACGTGATTCTAACAAATTTGGGGACAAAACAGAACAATTATGCAAAACGGTTTATTTAAACAGTCGTTTAATAACACTATAGGCCTACTGTAGTGAATGTAAATTATTCTAATCAACCATTTTCCGTCTTACCTTCGTTTTGCCGATCTCAAATTCAGTCAAACCCGCGGATTGCAATACCTTCTTACACGACGCTGCGTTCGCTTTGACAGGGGTTGTCAGCGGAATTCCGATAAACTTGTATCTGATGCAAAGTAAAATAGTCACATTATCAAGACGTCGATTTCAAATATCCTAAAAAAAATTGTCAAATATTTGGCGGGAAAAACTTTACTCAAATGATTCCGCCTGGGATATCTTTTCATAAGAAAACGAAAATTAAAGATGGATTTATATAAATGCATGTGCACAAGCATTCGTTTACAAGGGCGCCCTCATGTAAACGAACCCTTGTTTACCGTAGCCTTGTGGCCACGTGATGGCCACGTGGTGGTCAGCCGACGGCCATGTGATGGTCATGTTATTGTCTCGCAGTGCTATGCCCATGCGACAGTCATGCCTTTGTGACGGCCTCGGACGCAGCGCTGCTTCTTCACCAAAACCTACCTCCTAAGGAAATCAGCAAACAGCAGTCTCGAAGGAAACCCCATCCGTCGAATCTTGATGGTCTCCAAGACTCCCGTGTACTGAAGTTGCCTCTGTACGAGACGGTCGTCGAAGCAGTCGTTGCGGCTCTGACTGTTGGGTTTCAGGCAACGGATGAACTGAGGCTCTGCACCGAGGAGTTTCGCCATTAGGCCCGTTAGTGAGCTCTGCCGGAAAACCACGAGACACTTTACGTTCACACATTCTTTTCTTTAATTGTCGGGAAGCATGAAGTCATTTAAATTGTCTCTATTTTTTTTATTTAAATTGAAAAAGAAAGTGATATGTTACCTTAAAGTGCGAGCCGATGGACGGCATTGTTGCGCGTCGTTTTCCTCTGTCACTTTGTTGCAACTTGCCGTCTTTCATCCTGCAAAATCAATAAAATTTAATTTTTTAAAATACACCAAATAAAACGTCTATACGTTGCTAATTGCTGCGAAATTCATCACCAAAAAAATTCGTCTGAAATATTGGTAACAATTAGTCTGGTTAATTAACGAGACATTCACTCACTGTTTCTTGAGTTTCTTGGTTGCGGCGCGAGACAGACTGACCGTCCCGTCGTGGATAATCTTTGGCGGCGGTTTGCAGAGGAGAATGTCCTTTTGACTTTGCGGCACGGCGTACGGACCCGACTGAGTGCTAGAAAAGGATGAAAGAAACGTTGGTTGAATACAGTGAACTTGTGAATATCAAGGCACCGATCGACCAAACACTTTGGAATCGCTTTCAGAGATTTCGTCCAGTTTCGTCCAGACCTGTTTGTCAAGAATTCCGACAGTAATTTTCTGTTTCTGTGAGAATTATACAGCTAAGGGCTCTCGGAAAACCTGATTGTGCCTGCGTGGGATGAGCAGACCGCTGCATCCGCGATCTCCCATGGAGCCCTAGAAGTGCGGGAGCTTAGGGTGGCACTTCAGGCAGAGTGGCGCATCCTACCTCAGCGGCTTATATGCAGAAGCTGTTGCAGTCAGCCTTGCCACAAGAGGTGGTCCTACCAATAACAGTATGCTATATCTCTTAGCCTCCTCGGTCTTTCGGTCAGAGTACATCTTCCTTTTCTTTCTTTTTTAAGTGTATATTTTAATTGCAGTTTCGCTGATTCTTGCCGTCAAAAATTGCTTTTGGTCAGGTGATTTCGAATCCTGTTTTGTGACTTTAAAGACGATTCATTGGTAATGGAACTCACGTTTCTAAAAGCTCATCCTCAGTAGCACTGAAGAGATATCTGAGGAGGCCATTTTGGCTGTTCAGCATGCTGTTGGTCAGATTGGCGCTAAAAGTGTCTCGGTTCTTCTCCAGAAAACATCGGGCGTCGTACCAAAGCTTAAAACAAGAAAATAACAATGGTGCTTTAGTATTCATTACCGAGTAAAGGATAGTTGGAATTTCGGGACGACATAAACATTTGGCTGTTCTGATTGGCTCAGATGGTAGAACACTGCCCGTTTAGAGCTATCTCATTGGTTGAAAAAAATCCAACATGGCTACCCGATGCCCGACCATCCAGGGTGCACCACACTTGATAATGGCCAGATCCTTTCGTCGAGCTCATTAATTTTTGGACACCTTCTAAGGCAGATGGAACAGGGTCGTGTTCTTGCTGTCAGAACCAGAACCATGTTTGTCAGTGACAGTCACGATCAGCCATGCAGTGGTTACGTTATAAGTGTGTTTCTGCTCATGAACGCTTAAACGCGATCCGGCATATCTAATAATAAATTCACATATAAATGTTACTCACTTCCCCGGCGTAGTGCTTGATACCAAACTTGGTCTGTCCCTTCGATTTCTTGTCTTTGAGGAAGTTACTGTTCTTGCCGTGATTACTGGTGAGTTTGTGCACAAAGGTGACGTCAGTTGCCTGCGGAAAGCGGCATTCCTCGTCAAGAATTGAGAATATCCCAAGAGGCTTCTGTAGAAGATACGGTTTTCAAATTTCTGCTAAGTAATGACTGTAAATTTTAAATATTTAATTGTGTGGCTATTCTGCAAGACGCGTGTATTATCATGATTTTACTTGAAATTGCCTCGTAGCTCAGCTGGTAGAGCATCTGCCCAGTGTGTCAGTCTGAGAGGTCTTGGTGAAAACCTGAGGGAGTATACCTTTGTGGCTTTTAGCTTATCTGGTAGAGTATCCGCCTGGTGTGTCTGAGGTCTTGGGGGAAACCTGAGGGGAATATACCACTGTGCCTCATAGCTCAGCTGGTGGAACATCTTCTCGCGTCAGAGGTCTGGTGGGGAAACCTGAGAGAGTATACCACTGTGCCTCATAGCTAAGCTGGTAGAGCAGCTGCCTGGTGTGTCAGAGGTCTCAGAGAAAACCTGAGGGAGTATACCACTGTGCTTCATAGCTCAGCTGGTACAGCATCTGTCCGGTGTGCATTGTCAGAGGTCTTAGGGGAACCTGAGGGAGTATATCTCCCCGCCTAGTTCAGCAGGTAGAGCATTTGCCTGGTGTGTCGGAGATCTTGGGGAAAACATTAGGGATTCAGGCGAAATCAGTGCACTGGACAGTTCGAACCATTTCTATCTTCTATTTGAGTAAAGTTTCTTTGGCCGAATAATTGGTTTAAATTTCGGGACATTGCAATTTTTTTGAACGGACTCTTACTGCAAGAAAAAGATCCAGTACGGGTTGGTTATCCAGAAATTTGATCTTAGCGTGTGAGACCCCCTCGGTGGCGTACTCGGCCAGCTCCCAAGCGAAGATTCGCTGGTTGAAGAAATACTGTAGCTGTTCGTTGGTTACGTTAATACAGAGCTGCTCGAAGCTGTTCGTCTCGAAACTCTCAAATCCGTAAATGTCTAGGATGCCAATCTCGTAACCGGGCGTGCCTCTGTGAAGAAAAGTCAACAGAATAAACCTTTTGCGGTAACATTTCAGGGGAGGGTTTGGCTTTTGGTTATAAAGGGTGAGGTTGTGGCTGCTACTGTGTGCCTAAAATACGCCACCGGAAAATTTGGAAATGTTTCTGCTTTCTCCCGAAAAGTAAATTGGTTTGGGCTGATGGTAAATGTAAAATGTTGTGTTTGGGCGACCAGCTTACCCCTGTAGATGTGGATCGGGAGCAATGAGCGTGTTAACTTGTCGAACAATCCACGTGAACAGTTTGCTGTAGAGCGCTTTGGCCAGCGCGTCTCTCCCGTCATTGGCTTGTGCAACGGTCTTCAGTGTTAGAATCTGTTCGCCTGAAGGAACCAAAAGGTAAATCGAAAAACGGGTTCTCATATGGAAGTCGCCGAATGTGTGCGACCATGCACATCTACACCTTGCATATCTTCAATATCGTGTACTCATAAAAAGATAAATCTCGGGCGAAATTATGGCATTGGACAGTAGGAATTACTTTTATCTTCCAAAAGGTTTTTCGGCTTCAACACTCCTATGGGATTTTCGCATTAAAAATTAAACAAAATGTCTACCTCTTGTGTAGTTCACGTTGGACACGAGCGCTGTTGCCATTTCTACAACGTCTAAGCCGAGAAGGTTGCACACTATGCGAGAGAAAAAAAATACAATTTTATGGCAAGTATATAGTTTTTATGTGGAGACGCAATATCATGCATACCACACGCGTAAACATTTGTGTTAATCAGGACATCTCATTGGTCGAACGTGTGCGTGCGCGCTATGCGTAATCATAGTACGCGCAACGCGCAAATTGCACCAATGACAAGATTCCTTTGCAGTAAGTTCAAAAAGCCCTATTCATACTTTACGCAAACGCAAATTTGACCTCACAGCGAAGATGCCACACCGCAATTTTGCAGAAAGTTGAACTTGCGCAAATCTTCGCCGCGAAATATTTGACGTCAGATTTACGTCAGATTATGAACCGGGAGATTAACCGGGTCAGATTAAGTGAACCGGGCTGACGCCAACTTAAATGCTGACGAACTGTTTATTCTAAATTGACACAAATTGCAGTCCGTATATATTGTTGTAAAGCAAACAATAATTGTGAGATGTCGATTCTCCAAAATATTTTCCACTTACCAACTTTGAGGATATATTCGTCCACGATGTACGAACCGCCTGTTTCTTCGTCAAAGTCAAAATCGATGTCGGCTATTTGAATAATCGCCGACAAAATCGTGAAAACCATCCAAATATCCTGTGACAGATTACAAAAGTGTAATAAGTTACCTTTGGCACGTTCAAATTGAAACCCAATAAAATGGGTTTTCTGATCGGTTCGTAACTAACTACAAGATTCTTCCAGAAACGGAAAATGTTACATTTATTTTAGTACTGTTTGAATCACTTTGTTCAAACAGGTCCTCTTGGACCTGGAGGAAATCACTGAAGCGGACTGTCTTGAAAGAGATAACAAAGTGCCTTGTTCTGATCAAATTGATATTTATTTGATTTTTTTGGGGGGTTGGGGGAAGTATATATTAATACCTCTTGTGTAAATCCGACCAGTTCCATGGTGTCTTGCAATTCATCGTACATTTTCTGATTGAACAGAAACTCTTCTTCGCTGGCATAAACACCCTGACCTTGAATTGCGTTCAAAATCCTGCAGGTTTCAAAACAAACAAAAATGCAATTAACGACACATTACAGAATTGGAAAACGGTTACGAGCGACGTTATCTCCATGTTTGATTGAATATTTGCATATTTATTGTTTTCAGTCAGACGGGTGATTAAAATTTGGGGGCTTTATTTAACGTTTTAATTTTCGAACGTACCTATGTTTTTCAGGGGGTGACAACAGAAGATTCAACAGCTGCTGTTCCGTCAATCCGGCGAACATGTAATAGAAGATATGAAAGTTCCTCTCGCCTCTGCCCTGGCTTACGACGCGGGACTTTTCTAGCAGATACTGGTCGATTTTTGCTGCAAATTAGAGAGAAAAAGCAAAATAGAAGTCTGTGACTTTTTTTGCTTATGGTCAAAGTGTTTTTCAGGTACGCTATGTCGTTTACATAGTTCTTATGAGCGATACAGTTTTGCAGTTAATGAATTTGGCTTTAGGGGAAAATAAACCATTTACGTACCGCCCACTATTCTGCCGTCGTGGTTGAATTTCAGTTCGATAAATTTGCCGAACCGACTCGAGTTGTCGTTCATAACAGTTCGTGCATTTCCGAACGCTTCCAGCAGAGGATTGACCTGGAAGAAAGAAAAAGCTGCCTTGGAAAGATGTTTTCTTAAAATAAATCCACAAACGAGTAAATTCTAAACCTAAATAGGTCTAACGTATATTTATAAGTTATAAAGATTATGTGATCAGATTTATTTTGGAACATATCACCTTTGACCTCATTCAACAAAATTTATGCAAATTACAGGTGTCAACAGAGGGCGCTTTAGATACCTGCAGAATCTTCTCCTGTAGGTTCTTCTTTTGGCTGTTGCAGTGGCTGATCACGTGACCAATCAGGTACTTGGCGCTCTCTGTTTTGCCGGCTCCTGATTCGCCGCTGATGACGCAACATTGGCGCATGCCCAGTCGCTTCATGCTGCTGTAAGCCTTATCTGCTACGGCGAATATATGCGGTGGCAAGGCTTGCCGGTATTGGAGATTGGTGTACGAGCATGATGTCTGGGGAAAGAAATTTGTTAAAATCATCGAGGTTATTTTGCAATTAATGAGAAAACAAGTATATTCTGTAAAAAAAAAATCACAAACAATGGAGAATTCAGAAAGTCTTACCTGATAGGAATAAATCGACAGAGGCTTGTACGGATTCACAGCAATTAGAATGTCACCGATGTACGTCTGTAGAATGAAAACCAAATGTTTCAAAAACAAAATCATGTTTGTCATTCTTCACCCACTAGTTTTCGGGTAAAATGGTGGCGCCCATATTACAAGGCATCGATGCAATTGCCATTCTTTGTTAACTTCATATCCGTTTTTCATTGCAATGGACTCTTTTTGTTTTTTGTATCTAGCAATAATGTACGGGTTGCACTTGTTCGACACTATCTTTTATTTATTGGGTATATACATTATCTTAATAATGTGTCAAAATGTTTCTAAAATGTAAAGGGAACATGGTAGACAAATGGAACTATACACACAAGTGAGTAATTTCAAGACTAGGTAAATAATCCAAGCAAAACGTTCAATATAATATTTACAATATAATACTGCATCGATTTGTGATGTGAAACTATGAAACTACAAATTTCTTACGTAAATGACATCGTTGGAGTATCGTTTTCTAAGTTCTTCCATGATGGCCGTTTCATCCAGCGCTTCCAATGTCGCAAGATCATCCACAAGAGCCACCGGCATTTTGGTAGTTTTGGCGCGGTCTCCGCGCGTCAGATGATAAGCCTAACGTCTCCCTTTCTTTAATAGTGATATCTAAAGAAAGTCAAGAGTGTCGGAATCAAAAAACGGTTTCTATACGGGTTCCTGCAAAAACGTTATCTCATTGAAGAGTGCTAAGCTCACGTGATAGCCAATCCCAATCAGTGAGAAACAACTGCACTACCGTGATTCGAGACCACCAGTTGGCTTCATAGCTCAATTGATAGGGCGTCTGCACGATAAGCAGAAGGTCCGCGGTTCGAATCCCGATGGAGCCAAGTTGCTTTTCACTGCATCCAGATTTCCCAAACTCATGGACATCTGTCCACATTTATATATATTATATTTATGTATTCACCCCGGGGGACCCCTAAAGAAATAATTGATACAGAATATGAAATTAATTGATACAGAATATGATATTGATACAGTGCTCTTAATATACATACCCCTTATAGGAAAATGACGTTATCGATAAGTACCATTCCAAAATCTCTATCGCATAATCATTCACGGGTGGTGTATTTTTACATATTTCCAGCTTCATTAGTTGTTCATCCACCATAATTATCCTGATTTACCGTGAACTATGCAGGTGTTTTTCAATCAATGACCTTGCTGTGTCTATTGACTATATGCCACGATGTTATTGTATAGTGCAACCATGACTAGTAATATCCGTTTAGCCACACACCATGCAATGATATAGCATAATCCAAAGTCCATTTTGTTTATGTACAATTATTCTCATGCGAAAGAGGAATTTCACATTGTCATCAAAGGGGCTTGAAATCATTTCGGTGCTTTTTTTATAAATATAAAATTTGCAAATGAACATACACGTGATGTAATGCAATGGCTCAGCTTCTAAAACGAGGCTGCCAGTGGTAAATTGAAATTGTTAATGGTGTCGACATTTTTGCTTTGCTGAAAATACGAATTCGTTTTCACCAAAATTTGAACAGTCTAAACCAAAAGGAACAAAACAGTTTTGGCCTGGTACTCGATGATATTATTTTTGTATCACTTTTTTGTGACAAAATCTGGCATCAGCAAAATAAAGTAAAAACATAAAATTACTGCATAATGTGCATGGCCATGATCGAAAAATTTTGGTCTGAAAAGATGAAGATTTCAAAAAGTCCTTGATTTTGCCAAAGACTTTTTGGATAAATTAAATTCGGAATTTTGTAAAACGAGCGTTTTAATTTATAGTTTGTGACATAGTCATGCAGGTATGATCGTGACGTGGTTTTTAACTTAACATAATAAATTGTGATCGACAAATCAAATATCGCTATATATTATACAGGTATGAAAACAACACGCATATATTGTTGGGATATTTTTAGGTGCTAAAATGAAACTATTTATATCATGTTGATTCATTGCATTTAATAAACCAAACCTATTGTACTGTTAAAATTGGACAATAAGTGGATTTCTGCGGTCATTGCTCATGCACAATGTAGCTTTTGTGACGTCATTCGAGTTTTCCAACCGTAAAATCGTCTCAGGGTCATGGCCTAAAAGATTAGCAACGTTCTATCCGGAAATACTCAGAAATTCCAAAAGTATCCATTTTCTTGCCAATTTAAGTACATTACATGCATACGTACTTTACATTAAAGTTGCACTGCCCGTGTTTTGGCCGATTTGGGCGTCAATTTTTAAAAAAAAAGATAAATAGGTATTTTTCTAGAATAGAAAAAGTTATCAGCTTTCATTTGGTACCAAGAACGCAAAAATCCGTCAAGGATTAATGCCAGTCGATTAAAAACAAGAAATTATTAAATGGCTGGCAGGTCATTTAATCGACAGGGTTATGACGTAAATGTACATGTGCGCGTACATGTGTACATTGTACACATACTATGTACATATGAGCGTACGCGCACATGTACAACATGTGAAGCACGTTTCAAGAAAAAGGCTTGTATCTCCATTTCCCGACGTCGGAAATGAGACAGCCGCATAATTCTTTTCAAATAATTAACATTATTGTTAATATTATTAACTTTTAGAGTTTGCGTTGAACATAATGGTGGACGGAATTTCCACCCAACAGCTGGCACTGTATACAGTACAGATGCCCCACATTGTGAGCATGGAGAAATGCAAAACTCACAAATTTCTTTCTACAATTCATTAAAAAAAATACAAATAAACTTACCAGATTTCGTTTGGAAATTCGCTGTTGCTGCTGCTGTTGTTTACTTTTAGCTATAGTGGGCCGATTTTCCACCAACGCCCACAGATGATGCTAATAATGATGATTCAGCAGAGAGATGGACGGCGCGCGGTTTTACTGTCCATATTTTCCCGATCACATATGGCTAAAACGTTCGATATCAACAAAATCAATACGGGAGATCTTCCTTTATAACTAGACCCTGGAAAAGGAAGTACGTTTGTATCGTAAAACTATCGGTTTCCAACAAGAAAAGGTCGACGTTGAATATTAAAGTTCCTGGTTGAAACGTAGCTGAATTTAATCAAAACTCAACGCGAAACGCACACGAAGTGCATGATACGGGCGAACCATGGGCGAACTTCGTTTCGTCTGCACGGTTCAATGGTCATTCTTTTGTCATGGAAATTAACGGTCTACAAAATGGTACTTGTGTAAATTTGGTTGTTGCAAGGGTTATTTTGGGTGTATAAATTTGCACGTAATTGGGCGGTGTGTATGTTTAACGGATTTGTGCCCGATTTTACTGTGCGTTGATTAATCGATGTCGATGACGCATAGTTCGATTAAAACCCATATATTACTATACTGGGATTTGCAATGTCCCACAATTAATTATTAACCATTTGTCTGGGGAAAGCTTACTCAAATGGAAGATTACAGTGGTTCCAACTATCCAGTGCTACGATTCCGCCCGAGATACTCTTTAATGAGAAACAACAAATAAAGATAAATTTATATACGTGCACACACATTTTTACGAGGGCGCCCTCATTTAGCCAGTTGCCATTGACTCGCGTACAAATTTAAGCCGTATCATGAACCCTAACTTGAACTTGGGCTGGTTCCGAATTAGTGGCTTTGGCTGTGGCTGTTGCTATGCTTTTTTAAGGACTGTCATTGTTCGCTCATAGTAACAGCATAGCAACAGCCATAGCCACAGCCAAAGCCACTAATTCGGATCCAGCCTTAGTCTCACGCGCCGTCCTATGTTGCGTTGGTGGGCTGGGCGATTTAGCCGGCTGCGATATTTTTTTCCGTACCACATAATTATTTGCTATGGGGCTCCATCGAGGTTTCTGATTGGTTGCAATGGATATGAATTTAGATATTCTCTATATAGCGCCCTCGGGAGTTGTTAAATAAAGGGATACAAGAAATAAAATGTATGGGTTTTGTTTGTCGAGTTTCTTGGTAGTCTAGTGGTGAAGACGCGGACTATCAATCAAGAGTTGCGGGTTCGAATCTGCTTTGAGTCACATTTCGCCCCCCCCCCCCCCAATAATATTTGAGGAAAGAGTGAGGGATATGTTAAGGTAAAGTTATATGGAGTTTGACCAATCAGAAGCAATGTTCACGTAACCCAGGTAGGCCTACCGAAAAAAATATCAGTAGCCGGCTGCCACTGACTCGTGTAAACAGTTAAGCCGTATCCTTTCTATAAATTCTACAGCAGGAAGTTTAGCCGCTAGCTGGCTACCTCTTGAGGGCGCCAGAGAGCATTATGTCTGCTTCCTTGCACGTGTGCAAATGTTAAATGTGTCGAGCTTATCGAGGGATTGAAAGAAGAAAAAAACACGCAAGAAACTAAGATGCCAGTTGATTCTAAGCGCATTCCATGTCCCCAAGAGACGTTTTCACCTTTGCTCTATTGCCAGAGTTTAAAGACAAAGAAATTGGTAAAATTTTATTCCCTTTTGCTTTTGGAATTTGGGGAAGAGTGTCCTGTCCTTATTTTATTTTTAATATTTGGCACTTGTTTTTTTGGAGGCCAAGGTGAAGGCATATTTTTTTCCAAAATTAAAGGCAGAGGTAGGCCTATATATCAGTATATGATTGGTATCTCGAAAATCAGAAATGTTCACAGATTTACACATAACTTACACAATATGATGACAGTAGAAAACTTCCCCGGCTGCAATAGTTTTGTCTAAACTGCTAGGCCTATAATATGAGTAGGCCTAAAAGTTTAAACAATTTTAAGTTTAACATTTTGACGTTTACTTTTTTCAGCTTCAAGAAAATGGCAAGAGGACCGACAACAGATCACCTGAAGACATTAGGCCAATCTGTAAGAAATCATTCTAAATTTATGCGATTTCATTTGACATCCCAATATTAAGTTATTGTTAAATAATTGTAAAAATGAAATTGTCTTATTCTCTTCCCCTGAAATTTATCCCCGTAGTTCTTAAAGCCGGTGTCATAAGCCAAGCCCGAGGGTCCGCTTACATCGAGGCATGCAACACCAAAGTCATATGTGCTGTCTACGGACCTCACGAGGTACAAAGAAAGGAAGGGTTCAGCATGCAGGGAACGTTACGCTGTGTGTTCAAGTACGCAACGTTTTCATGTTTGACGCGACGACAACATCAAGCCGACAGTGAAGAAAGACAGTTGGGATTAGTGATTGCACAGGCCTTACAACCTGCTGTGTGCTTGGTAAGAGAGATTTTGGGGAAAGGGGGAGGTGGGGGGGGAACAAAATTTTAAAGAAACTCAAATAATACTCTGACTAAAAGATGAAAGATGCTAAGAGATGCAACATATTTTATCAGTCAGTAACGTGTATGAACAACTGTTGTGGCAAGGCTGACTGCGCAAGCCTCCATTGGAGCCACTAAGGTAGGGTGCGCCACTCTGCCTGAAGTGCCTCCCTGAGCTCCTGCACTTCAAGGACTGTTTGGAAGACACGTGGCCTTGGATTTCAGCTCATCCCACACAGCTTGTCATCAGGGGCCAATTTCATAGCGCTGCTTAACGGCCGATTTTCTGTTAACCGAGCTATTTCATAGGCATCATTAACGGTAAGCAACTCAAAATTTGCCTTTACTACAGGGCCAAATTTTGCTTAAGATAGTGACGCAACAATAGCCGTCTCCAAGCGCGCGTATGCTTAAGCACGCCGCGGCCATTAAATAGCGCTTAACTCGTCTGCTATAGTAAGCACGCCTTTTTATGCTTAAGCAGTGCTATTAAATTGTCCCCTGTTTGAAACTCCCTAAAATGGGTTTTCAGAAACAAAAAAGTGTATCAACAACATTATTAACCACAAGCATATATTTTCTTCTCCCAAATTTTAGATTTTTCAAGATATTGTACTATTCCATTTTCCTGTAGACAATTGCAATTAAGCTAAATATTGTTAAATATTGCTGAATATTTTCTTTCTTTCAGCATAAATTTCCCAAGTCTCAACTAGACATCTTTGTTACAGTTCTACAGAATGACGGAAGCAGTAAGTAGGCATGCCTTTTAGGCTTGACATAAACCAAAAACCAAAAAGAAAAATACAAAATGTTGAGGGCTGGCATGTCCCGTGCAAACGGTATCCTGGAGAAAGACAATGACCCGGTTAAAAGTTATTGATTAGTGAAAGTACACGAAGCTCTGCTTTCGGAGATTTCCTCCACTTAAAGATAAAGGCTCGTGTTACGAGCGTATAATGAAAATTTTTACACAGGGTTTTTAGAAAGGCATGTTGTCACACTATTTGTAACTCTTTTTGGGCCTACGTTATCTCTTCAGAACAACTGAAACTTACTTATTTCTTTTATTTTGAGACCAGACAAAGGTATTTTCTGGAAAATATGGTTTGTGTTGCCAAAATGCCCCCTTTACCGTGCAAAGACTCGAGTAAGGATTCATATTTTCTTACAGCTCTGGCCTCTGCTCTGACGTGCGCCTCTGTTGCTGTAGCTGATGCCGGAATTGAGATGTATGATGTCGTCATTGGTTGTTCACTGGTAAGGCATGCATCTTAAAGACAAGTTAAGCCGTGTCCGCATAAGACTGATTTGTACAAAGCCATAACATTCCATCGTGGAAATTCTTTTGTGCGTTTGTTTGCATGTCCTAGTAATTTTACCTTAAAGATGACTCTACGAGAGTCGGAACATGATGGCACTAATTTTACAGTGTGCTTAAAGGCAGTATACATGATTGGTATCTCGAAAATCAGAAATGTTCACAGATTTAAGCCTAACTTTAATGCACAATATAAACATGATGACGGCAGAAAACTTCCCCCTGAAATGGTTTTGTCTGAAGTGCTATAGTCTTTGAGAAATGAGTAAAACAATTATTTTTCGTCTCGTGCGACGAAAATTCAATTCACCCCAAAACCATTTCGCCCAAGTGCCATTTCGCCTGCAAACCACTTCGCCCGAGTGCCATTTCGCCCCAAATCACTTCGTCCAAATACTACATCGTCCAAATGCTACTTCGCCCCAAAAACCACTTCGTGCACAGGCCGTGGTTCAGGGCGAAATGGTTCAGGGCGAAGTGGTTTTGGGGCGAAATGACTGCAAACTTTTTACTTTTCTCAAAGGTTAGACGAAGTACGGAGCTGGTTTTTGCTCAGGTTGGTTTCAATCATGCATATCTTCAATCACACAGGGGGATAAAACTATTTTAACAGTTTACCAATCATGTATACTATCTTTAAATTAATATAATTAGGCTTAAATGGCTCGATTTAACTTCTTTTTATCAGCGTCAGGCAGGTGACTTGTCAGTTTTAGACCCAACGACAGATGAGGAATATCAAAACCGCTTAGTGGAAGGGGATTCCAGAAACCATGGTTCGGTCACGGTAGCCCTTCTACCATCACTCAGTCAGTTATCGGCAGTCCAACAAACGGGAGAGTTGGACACGGAAGTCGCCGTACAGGTTAGAAATACACTACAGTAAACCCTCGTTGGGGTGTTATGGCCGAGCGGTCTAGTGCGTCGAACTCAAGTTTCTTTGCCAGTACTAGAATGTGGGTTCGATTCCGGGCCGTGACAGGTTGTGGCACTTGTGCTCTTGAGCAAGGCACTTCATCACACTTGTTCCGTCCTTCGGAAGGGATGTAAAGCCGTTGGTCCAGTGTGTTAAGTTTCGGTAACTCACTTTAAAGATCCCAGAGCATTCTTTCGTGAAGAGCAAGGGGAGTGATTCCTCGGTGTCTCTGGCCGTTTCTAATTCAACTTAGAAGTTGATAGTTATTCAAATATCTATGTTAATTGATCTCATTCCTGTAATTGGCGGTCCTTCCGCTGTTGGATGTGGGGAATAAATAAATATAAATAAATAAATAACACCCCCTAATACAAAGCTCTTCTCGATATAATTAAAGCTCCTTTTTCCAAGTTTCGGCCGTTATTCTTTGCATTGTGTATGCATGGTTATAGCGCTCTCTCGATATAAAGCTCAAATTATTTCGGTCCCTTGAAGAGCGCTATGAGAGTTTACTGTACTAGCAATAAGTTAGGGATATTGGTAGGGGTGAGTTTGGAATTTTTGTTTTCAAATGACCGTTTTCACCTATTCCTGTGACAAGGTGTGTCTGTCATGCAGATACAATTGTCTAATCATATACAAAATCATTCAAGCAGAATGCATACCCTCAATAAAATATATGCGTAAACCCCACAATATCCCTTAATTATTGTGAGTACTGTAGGTTAAAATGTCCATTCTAGTGGCATTTTTACTGAACAGGGCCAATATTCACAAAACAACTAACCCTCTGTAAGATGGGGTACTTTTGGACGGTACATTTTTGTAATTTACTAAAACACCTTTGGGCCAATTTTACTCAAACTCAATATAATCCTTAATCAAACTCCCCCGTTGGAGCTTGTATATGCACCTTTATTATTGAGTTCACTAACCAGTCAGGCCGACCTGGGAAATCTGGACCTCAAGCCAAGCCCCATTCATTTGTGTAGCCTGCATACTACGAGCTGTCGACCATCCTTGTAAACAATGTAAACAACAGCTGTTTCGACCAATGGCTTGAATTATATCTATGTTTCCATTTATTTTTTTTACCAGTGTTTGAAGAAGTGTATTGACGGCTCTCTCACGATATTTCCAGTTGTCAATCAAAGTCTGACAAAAGCCGTGAAACGAAAAGCGGAAAAATCGGGAAAAGACACTGGCATCTGATGAAAGGGGCTGTAACTTCGACCACGGTGAGCTGAGATAGCATTTTCCCTTTCATGAATAGTATTGTATTTCTTCGGAGTTTTACTGAGACGATGGTGAATAATTTTGTGGTTAAATTAAATTGTTTTACTTGGGGGTGCGAGGAGACACAGCTGGCTTATACCTTATTCGCATTAGAGAAATTGCTTCTGTTCATTCGACAAAGATTCCATGAAGTTTTATCTTGCAAATGATACATAGGGCCTTTAAATCATCAATGTGCTTGTGCAACGAAGCCATCGTGGTGTCGCACAGCTAAATTTGATCTTCGTTAGTGGTTTGCTAATGTTAACGGTACTGTTCTTCATTTGATCTTCGTTATGTGAGATGTGAACGCATGCTTCATTACCTAACAATTGTTAACGGTAACTAGTCTTTGAAGTTTCAACACTAATGCTGTTTTTCTTCATGGTCATAAGTGTTATGTTCGAACACAAAGTGCGCTACACTACCACATGAACAAAACTGGACAAAACGAGTTACGGTGCTGTTATTCAAGAACACAGCCGATACTGGCATATATCATAATACAGCATTTATAAAGCGCACTTGATCTGTAAAAACATTCAAAGGCGCTGGTCTAGTTGAACAATGGTTTAAATTCTCAATTCTTTGTAAATGCATTTGTGAACATGTGTGTCTTTAGTTGTTGCTGAAAGACAGTGATATTATCTATTTCTCTGAGAGACTGAGGAAGAGAATTCCATAACCTTGGAGCAATACTCTGAAAACCTCTGTCTCCATAAGAGGACAGTCTGGTACGTGGCACAAAGAGTGGGGAAGCGCTAGTTGACCTTAAACCTGGTCTTGTGCTTCGACGTATCAGTAAACCCTGGATATTTTTAGGAGCTAAACCGTGTAGGGCCTTGGAAGTAAGGAGGATTATTTTGTAGTGGATTCTTTCTTTGATTGGTAGCCAATGTAGCTATTGTAGGATAGGAGTAATGTGATCAGATGATTTGCTGACCCACAGGATGCACCAGGCTGTTAATATTTTTTTGGGGGAGGGGTGGTAGCCATGGGAACAATAGAATTTCACGACAATTCATACAATTTGTGTATTTTTATTGCTGTTCACATTACAAGACTTCACAGTTTGTGTGGTAGTGAATGCTACTAGATATGTTTATGTCTATTGTTCTGCAAGCAGATGAGCAAATAACAAATACATACATACACTGAATCACTCCAAAAACCTTTAAAAAGGTATTGCAAACATTAATCATAATTACATGCATAAAATTATTAATAAATTTTATATTTGAGGGAAATAAACATTGTACAAAGATTCCTGTTGTGGGAGTCTTTTTAAAGTTCTTAATGCAAATCCTTTTCCATGTACAGTTAAATTTACTGTACATTCATAAATACCTTAGACAATTTATGCATGTATGGTACGTGGCCAGTCTTAAGCGGACGTTAAAGACCAGCTGCGCGGGCCCCTAGCCGGTTTTAAACGTATGTTTAAGACTGGCTAAACCAACTTTTAATCCCTAATTTTAAAAAAGGACACAAGAAAAGAGGTTTATGGAGTTCGTTTGCATTTAAAAACCCAACTGACGTCTGCTAAAAAATTACGGGAATAAAATGCCACTGTTTTGCTTTATTTTCGTTTGTTTTGTTTTGCTTTATTTTCGTTTTTTTTTTGTTTTAACTTCCTTTTCTTTACAAGTTTTTGTGAAAAAAAGGAACACACTTATATCATTACCAAAATTAACATTTAAAAATACATACATTGTATGTTATTTTATTGACATTATTTCAGCAAATTTCGTTGCGAAAGATAAATTGTGCCAATCGTAAAAAAAATTGGCAATTTTTTAAATTTTTTGCGTGTTTTTCTGCAGCAAATGATATAATAAGGATAACTGATGAGAGGCAGTTACTTAAGAAAACAACAAAACAATTCAGTACATTTTCGTTTTTCATTTTTGTGAGCGCTAGACATTAAACACTGAAATCGTTGGTGTGCTATAGACCGTATCGAATAGCCGCCATTTCATGGGGCAGTTTCTTTGTTCCTTGAGGACATGCATGGTTGCACATATTGTGCTTCCATTGTTGAACGGTTTAAGTAACAAAAGGTGCCCCACGAAATGGCGGCTATTCGATACGGTCTATTGTGCGTGCGTATTGTGGATTTATCACCAATGGTATAGATCTTTGTAGTCTTCTGTTATGACAGTGATTTTTTATATGGGGTGGGGGAGGTCTTTACGTAGATAAGGACAGTTCAGACGTGCACTTTGATAGTTCAACTAGTGGGTTCTTTTAAACCTTGCGGCAATTGTTCGCCCTTGTTTGGTTCCTTTTCGTCAAGTAATTCTTGTTTGGTATTTACACTGACTCCAGCAGTTTCCAGTTCTTTGATAATACCGTCTTTCTGTGAAAAGAAAACACGGATACGTTGCTAAAGCAAATCTGCCTAAATCTTGTATACAAGATTTGCAATGTCTCAAAATTCCAGTGGGCTGAAAAACTTTACCGAGTAAACCCCTAAAACCTGAAAGGAAATTCCTTGGATGTTTGACACAATTAGGGAACAATGGACGGGGAGTAACTCGGTCTTATATCAGGCAGCATATATCGTGTCCAATGCACCACTTGCACGGTTGCATTCAAAACGAGGCTTTCCTGGCATACGTCATGTATTACAATGGACAGAAGTCAACGTCACAGCAACCGACATGGTAACGATGCGAGGGAGTCATTGTTCATGCAAGGAAAGCCTCCATGTTTTGCCAATATGGCGGTTCCATGCAAGTGGTGAATGCAATGATTTCACCCGAGGTTGTTTTTCATTTTGTGAAAAAATGATTTGAGGATGAATTGATATAAATGCGTGCGCACACATTGTTTTACAAGGGCGCCCGCATGGTATTATGACTCCGTTTTCCGAGCAATAGAGCTTCTGCAGCAGCGACCATGACAGGGGCAGGTTTTCTTATTTAAGTGATGTAACAATAGAACCACAAAGCACCTATTCGTGCATGACACACTGTGACAATGTGACTGCCCCCTGTCATGGCCGCCGTGCAAAGGCTCTATACAGCTAGGGAACAAGCCTAAATAGGACGGTGCCTTTGCACAATTTCTTGAAAACAAGGGGACAGTTTTTCATTGTTTTCTCAGAACGTATGAGGTGCTGAGCTGGCTTATACACAGGTTGGTTTTTATCATACACATCCTTAATCACACATATGGAGATATAATGCCGTTTTCTTGTCTTGTAAGTTACCTTGTGCAGTGTGGTCTGAAGTCTTTGAACCATTTCATTGAGCATGCGTATTCGCTTATCACCGTCCGTTTCACTTTCCTCACCGTCATTCATAGTAGAGAACATCCTGCCTTTTGGATGAACGTCATTCCGTGCTCTCAGCTTAAAAATAAATAAATTCATTCATTCATTAAATAAATAAATAAATAAAAGAATCAAAGTAGAAGTCACATTAATCAAATTTACGATTGCGAATTCAATATGCGTATTACCATTAATACGTGTATAGGCCTACATACATGGAGATGTCGTCCATGTTGTCATTGGTATCCAGCTCTTTAATGTTAATTTTATGAGAAAAGAGCTACTGGTTACCAGTGTGGCTACATACCCAAATTATGGGCCTCAGAGTGCTGTAGTGAGAACGTCACTCTGTGTGTAAATTACTGAGGTTAATGTGTCTATTGAGCGCGTGCCAATGACGTCATTTTGGGAGTAAAACAATGCCGCGTCGTTGTGGAAGCAATGTGCGTGCGCGTTGTGTGTGTCCGTAACGCGCTATGCTGAAGCTCCCATTGGTGAACTAAACCGCGTTGCGCCCACCAGAGAGACACACAACGCGACGCACATCGCTTCCACAATGACTCAGCATTATTTGACTCCCAAAATGGCATATTCGCACGTGTTCGAAAGGGGTCAATACTCAAACTAGCGAACCGTTTCCTCGCACATTAGCAATTTACATCTCAGATAACCAGCAAATGTTAAGACCAATTGCCCTGATAACTGGCGTCACACTTTAGTTTTCTTGATCGTTAACAAAATAATTGGTGAATACCTTGGGAACGAATACCAAACACAGCGCTACAGTTGTGGCGAAGAAGATAAAAACAGACACGATGACGTAACGGGCATCGACATCATCGAGAACCAGCGAAACGGGAACCACTATGAATGACAAGATGACTGTGTTGTATACACTCATACCTGCAAGATTTAATACAAACATTGTATGTATGGTTAAACCCCACATGATTTACAAGTCCCAAACTTTCAATCGACCATTTAACCAACAAAAATATCTTATTCATATGGATAAATGTGGTTTCAACTGTCCATTGCACTGATTCCGCCCGAGATATCTTCTCAAAAAATGAGAGTTAAAGATAGTATACATGATTGGTAAACTGTTACAAATAGTTATATCTCCCCGTGTGATTGAAGATATGCATGATTAAAACCAACCTGAGCAGAAACCAGCATGTGTGTTGCCATGACGTCGTGAATCAATGTCGTGCATGGAGGAAGGAAAACAACTGAACCATGCACATCAGTATTGTTATGTTTATGCACTGTCGTACGCCCCAATGTCGCTTTGTTATAAACAATTTTTTGGCCATTTTCCTCGTAAATGACTGCGAGTGTAGACGTCAAAAGTGAAATTCCCCGGTCCTCCGCTACACCGATGCGGAAATCTTGGCGTGTTTACACGTCCTCCGGCGTCAAGTGGTTAACTTGTGTTTGTTTCGGACGGATCTAGATTCAGATCGGCGCATATCCAAGGTGAACTCGTTCACTTCGCGCACATCCTGATCGAGATCTGTGATCTGTGGAATCCTTCTCGAGAGATGGTTCAGCGCTTGATCCAAAATTGCGACGTAAACATCGCGAAGATTTTTGTGAGTAAAACCGTGTCGTTTCAGTTTTCAGATGCAACACACGATGCAAACAAATTTAGCCTGCTTGTTTATTTACGACGAATATCGTAGGAGAAATTTAGATCAGAAATTTTACAAATTTGGTAAATAAATTGCAATTCACGTGATTTGAGATCCGAGTTGAGAGCAGTTTCATTTGTTTCTGCACGGTAAAACAACCCGGGATCTGGATTCGGATCTGTCGTGAAACAAACACGCCCTTGAAAACAAGGTTTACGCAAAAAAGGAACGCCACTCACCAATGTATTTTGAATCGTTCAATGCCGGGACCGTTACTTTCCTCGTTTCCCAAGCAAGGAACGCGCCAAAAATCAAAAGTAATCCTTCGATGCAAACGAGCGATCCCACCCAGTAGACCTGCCAAGTTGATTGGCAGGTCACGTGAACAGGAATGATGACGATATCAACGTCGTTGGTTTGCTGTGGGAAGAAATAATTATACGATATCACATAAAAACTTTATCATTTGGGTTTTCAAAATTATCAAAAATAAAAATAATATAAAATAATAAATTAAATGAGTTAACTATAAATAAGTTACATGACATATAATTTAAATAAAATAAAGTTTAAAATCGATAACCAATGGCTCTCGTAGAAAAACGCACATGTAAACAGAAAGTGACGTCATTGTATCCAGAGTCTAAATTTACCTGTTTGATTCCCATGGTAAGCACTGTCTGTAACGGATCCACAATCTCCCAGATCACCAACACGAGGGTGACAATTAGAACCAAAATGGCGACCATCACGTACAACTGGTAGTCCTTTATGATCTGTCAGGTCAAAGTTTAAACCATTGTCTTTATGTTTCCATTAAAATGCTTGTCCGTTATGGACCATCATGCGGATATTGCAGTTTTTGCTAACATTTTCATTACCGTTTTGATGGCGGTTTTACTGGTGAAAATCCGATGTACACGCCACATCTTGCTGAACATGGCGCCAAAAGCCATGGAAAAGCCGACGCCAAAACTCCACGCATTTGCCTGAAATAAACATTCAATGAAATTAACATTTTATTAATTAAATTACTGATTCGTGCACTGCATTCAATTTTAAGGAGCGAACACTCCAAATTACACATAGTTTTGTGGTGCACCTGCTTAAAACGTTCATTAAACGAATTTTCATTTTATTTTTACTAATTTATAAATGCTAACTACATTCCGCGCGGTTTTCCCGCGCTTTTTATAAACGTTCGATGTCGTCTGCATATATTGCGTGGCTCGCATAATTCCCGCTGCTAATATACTTGTGGCACATCGCCCGTTTTGTTTTGATTAGTCTTTCAAAGTAAAGTAAGCGGATTCCAAGGAAAGCAAATTCCCGTCGCCAATAAATCTTTCCACCGTCTCAAATTGGAGACGACGACTTGCATGATTAAAATCGGTCTTGCGGAGCTTTTGCGGCCATTATTCTTGGATTTTTTTTTGGTACTGGTCTTGCGTAAAATTGAACAGCAATTAAATGCAAACTGGAAGAATTAAGATGCGGAGACATCGTTCCCCTTTTTGAAAAATGCTCAATTAGTTTTTAAATGTTCACTACTCGAGCGGATCGAAATTGGAAAGAGGTTCGGGGAATGTTGATTTTAAACTTGAAACCGCGGTAAGCTAGAAGCTGTGGTTGGTAAATATAAAGGCTATATCGTATTGATTTTGGACTGGTTGTTCAATTTGATTAAAACCAGGAAAGCGTGAAATTGTGAAACTTAAAGTCACAGGCTCGTCAGCAATGCGCGCCCGCCAAATTCGTGCTCGAAACACGCAGCTCCATGCCTTTGCTATGGAGCTGCGTATTGCGTGGCACACATTTGGCATTGCTGACAAGCCTTGCCTTTAAGTTGAAATGAGCTTTACATTGCTCGAGGGTTAGGCCTAGGTAAACCAATTTCACTAAAGTAGGAAACATTTCAGACAGAATGAAGCGCGATATGCGTATCAGTAACGCGCAGCGTGCACGCACACATGTCTCTTAACAAGTGCGTTCAGACGATGGTTGTTAACTCAAAGTTAAGTCGTTGGTAGTGGGCGCTCGTGAGTAAGCTCGTAAGTAGTGACCGTATGGACGCATTTACTTACAAGTTAACAAGGACGTACGTGTGCATGCTTGCGCGTCGTTGTTAAAGCACCGTGTGGACACGCGTCGTTGTTAGTGGGACTGTCGTTATACCTTCGAAGGTAGTGCCCGTCTGAACCATTGATTTACATACATATACTGGATACGCCATCTGGGAGTGTTTGTGTATATATATATATAGCTCAATGGTCTGAACAGTGTACGGTGCGCGTGTTCCCGATGTGCTTGCGCGTTGCGTGTTTTTCAGACGCGTACAACGTGCTTTCCAGACGCGTACAACGCGCTGTGCTTTACCAATGAAATCCGTTCACCTTGCACATCCATACGTAGACGTCAAACGCCACCCTGCTTGTGTCGAGTCCGTTGAATATGATAGAAATGTACACTAGCATTCCCCCAACCAGAATCAAGTTGTTGATCTTTGGACTTGACATTTTGATGTATCTAAATCCAAACGAAAAAGTAAAAATCACGAAATTATTTTG
The DNA here is from genome assembly GCA_037783545.1 of Henricia sp. BOLD:AAB3569. Taxonomy (NCBI): domain Eukaryota; kingdom Metazoa; phylum Echinodermata; class Asteroidea; order Spinulosida; family Echinasteridae; genus Henricia; species Henricia sp. BOLD:AAB3569. The sequence goes on along the minus strand of JBBELK010000080.1, from coordinate 156,900 downwards.
CCCAAATCGTTCTTTCCAAAATAGTATTAGTTTATCGAGGACGCATTATCACATGGAAAACGAGAAATACCACACATTATTTCAATGTACGAAACTAGATTCAAATTAACTACTTAATACTCTATACCACATGACAACTGCCGCTTACGAAAATATCAATTGTAATTAATATTGATAACAATTCTTATAAAAATTGCAATAAAATTGTACTGCAAAAAAAGAAGAAAACAAATTATTTTGCGTGCACACACACAAATAACCCGATACTCGGTAATGGTGAATTTCAGTATATACATTCTTCGTTATCCTAATTTATATTAGGACAACGCTTTTATATTTTCTAAACAAAATATAGACTTTTAAATTGAATGCATACCTTCTCTTCCTGTAATGTATATTGAACGCGAGGAACCCCAGCGCCAATAAAATACCCGATACAGCTAATGACGTCATTCCAATGAATAGATTACTGGAGATGGTTCGTGGCAATTCTTTCTCCAGGACAGAATCAGCCGGTGGTCTGCCTCCTAAATTGTCAAAATAAAGTGTAACAAATACATACTGTGACACCGTGGAGAGACTATAGCGCCTCACTTACAAAAGTCCTCATCCAAGGCGTACCGGTAAGAACATTTGCAGACATCCACGAAAACTTCATCAATTATGGGAAGTACGACAAGACCTGCCCCCGTAGTGGATGTCTGCAAATTTTCTTACCGCTGCCCTCTGCCCCATTCTACTGCCGCGCCACTTACAAAAGTCCTACTGGCGCGCCACTTACAGAAATCCCCCTCCTACTGCCCTGCCGCGCATGCTCAATTCTACGTATGCAAAGGTTGGTTTGTTTGCTGCCACCAAGCGTTTCAAACTCTCCTATTCGATAGGAGTGAGCTCAAGTACGCGCATTGCGCGTGTTAATGCAGTAACGCGCAGCGCGCATCGCCGGACCAATGGCATGCCTTCGCTTATTCTCACCTTGCCATACAATGGGCGGATCATTAGTCCACTGAAGTTTCTCTCCGGCGGCTGCGGTCGGTTGGTATATTCCTACTCGAACTTCATCCCCATCTGAAAAGTTCGCAAAATTAGTTAAGATCATTCTGTATAAACGGGACACTCCACCTTGGCAAAGCATGACTAGAACGATTCAATTTATAATCTAGTGCAATATTCTAAAGGCTGGTATCTCGAAAAAGCCATCAAAGTGTCACTCTTTGACTCCATATTGCTGTGCACGGGACATCAGTCAACTATGATAAATCTATTAATATGTATACTGTAATCAATATGACGTTCTGTATAACTCAATAAACGAAAATGTTTACGTCCAGTTTGAATGTGTTTGGATGCAATATATGCTCATATATTGATGGTTGTGCTTTAGCAATAGCATCTTCTTTGTCGTTGAAACTTAATTATATTTTCCGATGTTGTACGTGTAGTATAGCAAAATAAAAATAGGGCATACCTTGATTTTGCTCAACTTGCATCAGTCCCTTCCTGTCACCGTCGAATGTAAACTGCACTGGGCCCTGCACAAGTAAGAAAAAAGGCAAATCGAGTTCTATCACTGTGAATAACTTAAGTAATGATGGCACCATTCTTGGTTACATTGTGCGTTTTGCTGTTAGAGCCCCAACGAACCCGAATGGTTTGTTGCTCCGTAGAAAAACGCATATGCAAACAAAGCGTTATGTCATAAATATTTAGGGTTATTGACGATTTTTTAGCAGCATGCCTTGTCCGCACAAGATGACAACTCTATAAATTTCCTTCGGTTTTTAGAGCTTTGGAAATAAGCACAACTTACCGAAACGCCTTCAAAGTTAGTAGCAGTCATTATCTCGAAAAAGATGTCCGCCATTTCTGTATCCTCGTAAGTGAAATTAGCAATCGTCTTGGGTGGGTCTTGAGCAAGAAATGGAAATGGAAACATATGTGTAGGTGAAGTTAAGAAAACCCACAATGATTACAAGAATTCTGCGGTAACCTTTTATGCTGTAGTATTTCTATGGGGTTTGAGAAAGAAGAAAAAGAAAGGAAGAAAAAACTAGAAGTCCAAAATAGCCGTTTCTCATACACAGTAACCTACACATGGATAGATGCTCTATATACGGTCTCATCTCTACAATAATCTGTTAATACAACATTTTGCTTGTAACAAGACAAAATTGAGATCACGAGTCCTTGTTCCTCATTGTTTCAATACCTGATAATACAGGTTTCCTGTTATAACAAGGAACATCTGTGAAGTCACAAAGACCGTTTATAGACTATACTATAAAGCGTGAAAAGCCATTCTGTCTGGGTCTATAAACATTCGCTGCTGAAGCTCAGGGAAACAGTTCACTGATTTTACATTGATAACGCACAAAGGATGCTTGTTTCTACTAACAACAAGGTTCGATTGCGTGGATGCAAAATGAAGACCCAACTTAACATCGCAGTCAAAATAGAATGTTCTCCGAGGAAATGTTTCCACCCTATACCTATGTATGCCTCGTCTACACTGGCAAACACTTGCAACATCACCATAACATATATGTTTGCTGATGTTTTACATTAGCAAACCTCTTGAAAGGTCACGTGATCACGATTGGCTGGCTCTAATCACATGACCTGAAACTGGTTCATGATTGGTTCAGACATACAACATGAGCAAGCAGATGTTTGCCAATAGCTGCATGTCCAAACACCAGCAAATACGGTTTGGCGAAGTTTGCTGGTGTTGGCTAATTCGTTATGTGCCGTCCACACCTGCAAACCTTTCTGAAAAACATGACCAAACTTAAAGTTTTGTGGTGTTTTATGTGAAATGTTTGTCAGTGTAGACAGACGGGGCTTGACCCTCACGCCAAGCTGCGTGGCGCGAGATGGGTAGTGCATTACGTGCCTGTAATATTCAAGGATATACGTGCTTTAATAATCGTAAAAATGTCTCATTTCCGAAACGGAACGATCAAATTTCATGCAATGCTGACTGCCGACTGCTGACTGCTATTAGGTTTCACCATCTGATGAAAATAGAGAGCTTTCGTAATACAAAACGGCAGCTTGAAAGCTTTATGTTTTTAATTTACTTCACTTTTTTACGTTTTAAACTACGTCCGTAACATGACCATACTATCGGCATGTAAATTCACGTTACAAGACCGAGATTAAAATGTTTTTGCGAAGTCGCCAACATTTAGCTATAACTCTTTGATGTTTTATGAAAGGTAACCTAAATAAATCGCTTTTTATACAGATGAAGCAATATTTTGATGTATATTTAAGACCAAGTCACATATAGTTTTTGCCGAGCGTAGACCAACATTAATGCTTGACAATAATGTTCAAGGGCTGAACATTTATTACGCTGTTATATGGATTGAAAAAGTCACGACTAAACGTGCGAAAAATTGGTGTTTAAATTCTAAGGGCATTTTACAGCACAAAAACATATTGCACCAAAATAGGCCTCGGACATAATGACGTAACAGACTTAGTTTGTTTACACATGCGCTTTTCCTACGGTCGTCTGGTTTCCTAAATGCTCACACGTGACACAAATAAAGCGTGACGTCATGTCTTAAACCCTACCCATAGCTTGAAGTCGTTTCTCAGCTTCCTGTAGCGCCAATGCGATTGTCCACACCCTATCGAAGCCATAAGGTGCCTCCTGGTACCCCGATAAAAGCTCCGGTTTCCCGCCAACGTACTCTTTGTATTCCGCTAAAAATTCGGCTGTCGTCTGTTAAAAGTGAAAACATTTAAAATATACATAGTGGCTTTTTTCGCGACTATAATTAGAAACGTTTTGGTCGGAATTACTCATCAAACAAAATGATCAAATTCGGTCGTCAGCAGCCAAAACTTATCACTGGTTGTGATATGATTGGTTAATCCAGTTTTGACGTCATAAACATGTTTCTAGTTATGACCGCGAAAGCAGGCCTCGTTATTTTATTTACGACTGAGCCGTTTTCGGTTGTGTCCCTGAGTTAGTTTGACAAAATATAAATAGTTGTTTGGAATGCAGCACCTGAAATAAGTGTACTGCTTGGAAGCGAACTCGGGCAGCTGCTTTTTACTACGAGGTCAAGGGTCATACGCGGTCACACGAGGTCACACGCGCACCTTTTGAGGGATAAAATCACTTTCTCATTAAAATAAGGTCTACTTTAATATAAGACTTAAGAGCTTTAATTGCGTCAGTCGTATCTGACTCGCTAAATGCTCAAGTGGTTGAGACGTCGACTCGACATTGCATGAGAATGAAGGGGGAAAATCGGATAGAATATATATATATTTTTTAAAGCGTACTCACTATGCCAGCCACGCCGGGTTGTTCGGCAAGGCTAAGTGGCAGTGCGTCGGTAGTGAAGTATCCCTGTACGGCCTCGGACATTTGGTCCTTGGTACAGTCGTGTTTTTCCGCACTGTCTTCAAATAACCACCACTGGTGGCTGTACCATCCTGTAAATAATTCATATTTCGAAGAGTAGCGTTCTAAGTGCTTCATTAAAAGGATTTTTTTAAAGGAGACTCCAGAAGCGCTGTACCCTATGGGGCTGTTTCTCAGGCCATTGGTTGCAACAAGCTGTTGCTCACAGTGTGTCACTGGGCCAGAAGTATAGGATGATTGATAGCTTCTATTATGCAGGATACACAGATCAATGGAGCTTGGCTTGAGGCCCAGATTTCCCATGGTGGGCCTGACTGGTGTCTATATACGCTCCAATAGCGGGTTTTATTAATTGAAAGCGCATTATCTTCCGATTAAAGCATTTACCCTTATATTCGGGGTAAATGTTTGTTTGTGCTAAGCAGGGTATTTTGCTTAGCAGGATTCTAAGCAAACTCGCTTACCCGTGATAATCCACACGTATCTTTTCCCATACATTCCTTCTTTATAAGCTTGGCAAAACACCAGTCTCGCCTTGGTCTCGTAAAAGTTGCCGATAATAATTCTCGCACCTTGTTTCTGTATAAAAAAGGAAACATGTTTTTCGGCTGCCTGATAATTAACATCGAATGGCGGCCATTTTGAATATATTTACGCTTAGTAATTATTAAGTAGAAATGAAAGTTATCAAAACTAACTCGGCGACGACCTACAATCTTGATAAAAAAAAACGACGAAATTATTTCACCTTAAGGTTTGCTACTTGAATAGCGGGGCTGTCAGCAAAACTCTCCGAAGTTATTGTCTCGATTCCATTTTGTTTAGCCTCGTCCAAGAAAGCTACGGTTGGCTAAATAAATAAAAAATACAGCGATACCAGGGCGTGTTTTCGCGACCATAACGAGAAACATGCTCCTTACGTAATTATAGACCGTATCGAATAGCCGCCATTTCGTGGGGCACCTTTTGTTACTTGTTCAACAATGGAAGCACAATATGTGCAACCATGCATGTCCTCAAGGAACAAAGAAACTGCCCCACGAAATGGCGGCTATTCGATACAGTCTATACTGGTTCAACTAATGTGGCTTCTGTGGCTGTCTATTGGTTGAATCCACGATACTTTGGAAACATGTTTCTGCTTGTGGTCGCGAAAACATGTCTCGAAAATGGACATCTGTTTTTGCACCCATAAAGTGCAGAATTAACAAACGACTTCATGTATACATTGGATGGCGGGTACCAATCAAACTACATGTGCTCTGAACCAATCACATGTTTTTTTATGCTAACAGAATTTGCATGTTTATGTTAAAGTTCTCAAAATGGTGACGTAACGTACCAATGAGAATAAATCGATAGTCTGGTGCAGTGTGGCGACTCGCCTCCACCCGAAGTGCTTCAGCATGGCAAACTTGACCACGTTGAAGACATTTTCTGGCGGGAAAGCTCTGAAGAAATTTGGGAAGAGGTCCCGATTGGATAGGAGTGGTGACGCCGATGAATAAGATAACTTTGGGTTGAAGAAAATAAGAGAAACATTCAGTTCCGATCATTTTTTTTTTTTTTTAACTCTGATTAAAATATAGATTACATGATTGGAAAACTGTTACAAACGGCGTAATCTCCCTGTGTGATTGAAGATGTGTATGATAAAAACCAACCTGTGTACAGGTCATCTATATAGATCACTTATACAATGAACAAAATGTGTCCATGCTTTCAAGAAATTGTGCGAATCCACTGTCCTATTTAGGTTGGTTCTCTTGCTATACTTATACAGGGACAATGGAGTCAAATACCATGGTAGTTTACATGAAGGTGCCGTAATAATTAACAAAATGTACACACGTATTTGTATATTAAGTTCATCTTCAAATGTCATTTTCTTCGGAGAGAATCATCGCAATGGACGCTTCTATTTGTTTTTGTCAATTAAAATGGGTGCTTCACATTTTGGGACGTTGCAAATCCTGTGTATGCCCACGGTCTTTAAATACTGCAAAAAAATGGCATTTGTCAGCCGCTAGTCGGATCTTTTTGCTTTTGGCCCGATTCGTAATTGGGCAAGCAGCATACCTGGATGAGGTTCCAGTGGTGTGACGCCTGAGCAGTAGGTTGCGTAACAATGGAACACCCAGCTCCTAGAATCATAATCTTGGTAGTCGTTTGGTTGTACAGCTCACGGTACATGACGTCTGTTCCTTTACCGCCATTACACTGTACAAAACACACCCATCAGGTACATTTTAGTCGATCTAAAGTTTATACTCAAAAGCCCATTGTATCATTTGCAATGACCCAAAATTTTACTTTATGGGTTGACGAGAAAAACCTTACTCAAAGTGTTGATAGCAATTGGTAACTATACTCTCAAACAAAAGAAACTGTGCATGGTAAAAATTGCTGTATTTTTTCAAGAAGGTGGAAAATAAACACAAAATTCACAGACAATATTCTCTGACATTGTTAGAAAAAGGTTATGCACTCAAAACCTGCTCATGGCATAGTGCAGGACTTAGGCATGCCTGGGTGTTGATTTCACAATAGGGGTCCTACAGGTTGTTATGTAGCAGAATTCCATAAAGTTCAGGTCTCGTTAGCAAGCCGTATAAAAGGACTACCCAAAAGTCAATAATCTCTTTCATGCGCGTGTCATTGGCTCCATGACGCGAAGATGCACAGCAGTGATTAATGCACAAGGGGGGACACACTCGATACTGACTTTGTGACTTCAATATTGGAAAGTCAGTTTTCAGCAACCTCTGAGAACACGAAGAACACATTTTGTACATTTCAAGTTCGGTTAACCATTTGAAAGATTTCATGGACTTTCATTAACAGTTTATTCCAGCGAGTTATCTGCCATGGCTGAAAAAAATACAGCGTTTTTATCATGCACAGTTTCTTTTGTTGGAGAGTATATATAACACCACATGAATTTATTTCTGTCCAAAATACTTTGCAATAGTACACCATGTATCTCATTGTAGGGCTTGCTAAGCTCACGTGATAGCCAATCCCAATCAGTAAGGAACAACTGCATGTGATTCGAGACCACCAGTTGGCTTCATAGCTCAATTGGTAGGGCATCTGCACGTTAGGGAGAAGGTCCGCGGTTCGAATCCCGGAGGAACCAAGTTGCTTTTCACTCCATCCAGATTTCCCAAACTCATATGGACATTTTGTCCACATTTGTATCAAATTCATTCACCCCGGCGGTCCATGGGTTATAATCCCTATAAAAAAAAAACAATTCTGTAAGAAATTAACCACTAAGGGTTGGTGTTTAAAAATGTGTGTCCGCACACATTTTACATTTACTCAACACAAAGACCATGCATAGACCTTATAGAAAAAAATCATCTTGCGCAAACCAGTAAATTGAGAGAACTTCTCAAGGTATATTTCATTTACAGTCATTTGCAGATTATACCTCGTAAAAACGCGGTGTTATTATTGGAATTGGATGCACTTTGCCATGCATGCAAGGTCGTTGCACTAAAGTTGTTCTCGTTATATTTTGTCTTTTATCCAAAATACCAGTCTCAGTCAAGTGTATAAGTTATTAAGTTAGTGGCTCTATATGGATTTTTGTGAGACACCTTTGAAAAGTTTTAACGGCCGTTGTTTTTGTGCAAAAACATTGTTAGATTGGTTTCGATTCACAAAGCTTCGATGGGTTTTGTAATTCCATACAAAAATCACATTTTATTAGACATAAATGTCTTTCCAAAATCCAGCTGTTTTTGCGTCCTAAAAATAAACTGAACTTTAATCCAATTTGCAAGAAGAAAATTTGCTGACATAAAATCTCGCAAAGCGTGGCTAAGGTTTTGATCAAATTATAACCGTATGGAATTTTGGTAAAATAACTTTCGGTAAAAGTGCGCGTACTTTCGGAATCTCTGAATACACAATGGTCGGGAAGAACAAAATCAATAAGGAAAACCTCTGACTTATTCAAAAGTGAGAGAAAAAAATGTTGACTTATTTTGACTTCAACAAAGCACAAAGCACCGTTCCCAGACAATCAGTGTAGAAATATTTACAAATCAAATGCCTTTCTTTTAAAATCACTCTAACAGATCGATTCGGTCAACAAAATCGATCCTTTGCATAAACATACAAAAGGCAGTTCTTAAGGACAAATTTAATTTAATTTTGACTCGTATTTCAGCGTTGCTTTTACGATGTTATAAAGTAATTCCCGCGCACCAGATCAGAGAATGTATTTGGTTAACTAAAGAATAGAGATAAAAAATTACGATAGAATAAAAATAAACAAGTGAAATTGAATGAGAAAGAATTTATTTAGTATCGAGTGAAGCAAAAAGCAGTTCTTCCCGCAAATACTGGATGAGTACGCGAACAATATGTATAGACAACAAATAACAATAAAAGGCGGCACATAAACCAAATTAGGGCCGCGCACGCGGGACTTTTTTGCCAGTAATTAAATTTGTTGCTCATAAGACTCGACGTTACGAAAGGTGAAGGCCAAGGTTTATAAGGAGAGAAAAGCGCATGCGCCAAAAGTGAAACTTTTTTGCGCTTTTGACACAAACTTTCGGCACTTTCGTGGCTTAAAGGTCGCACTCGATACGAGTTTTGTCACTTCAATATATATAGGTAACTGCCGTTCAGTAGAAGTTGCCAAAACACAATTTGAATATTGTTTTGAAAGTTTTTATTTGTTGATGTTTATGCTAATTTTCACGTCACAGCAAGCGCTAACAGGATTGTTCCATGGATTTACGCACAAACCCATCTTCCTTTCGCAAGGGTCTTTCCTGCACTCGTACCTCGCTTGCCAAGAACCTTGCTGCATCGACTGGGTCTGAGCTGTATTACAGGCCTAGGGCTGTTCAACCAATGAGAGACAAGATATCTTTTGACCTGTATCTTTTGACCTTTTAATGAGCCGTTTTGAACAATCATCTCGCGTGTTGTTTATCTCGCGACATCGTAGCCGCAATTGCCACAATTTGTGTGGGGGAGATCTTTTTATGTACATGTATATCATTTTATCTTGCACGCAGTATAAATGTTCGTAACTGAAGGAAGACTTACTAAATTTCGCTAAAATGGCACAAACCCCCTTTTTTATTGTGACTTTTTAATAAGCCTTTGCTTTTGGTTCTTAATTTGAACGATGTTTATTTTTTTCCACGCCCCTTTTTTTCTGAAAGCGACGGGCGTCGCATTTAGGCGCAAAAAGGCTGAATGTGAATCCACATCAGACACTGTATCCTCATTCCTACTTCAGAATGATTTTTCCAAAAGAAAAACGCATTTCGATCTAACTTAAAGATATACAGTCCGTGGTTTTCAGCAAATTTAATTTGTTTTCCTCCGAACGAAATTTTAAAGCATTTACTTTCAACGACAATACTTTGTATTTTAGACATCGACAACCCTGTGAAAAACGTTTCTTGCGTCTTGCCTAGACTTGCCCAGGTCTGACTTCCCGTGTTTGGTCCGTTGTGCGGTGCGTGCAGCGCGCCCTCTGAACTGATGGCCTCTCAGATCTCTTTTCTTCTGTCTCGGAAGACTTTCTGAGACAGAGGAAACGGAAGAAAACAGATTGGACAGGCCACCGGTCCGGAGGGCGGACTGTGCGCTGCGCCGCAGACCGAGCACGGGAGGTCAGACTTGGGCAAGTATACGCCTTCAATTATTGGCAGACCGCCAATAATTTGAAATACTGACAGTAATTTATTGTTCGATAACTAAACATTGGTCGATTTTTTTCGTTGATGTCTCATTTAAAAGAGAATAACTTTTATGTTTCTAGAAAATAATCAATTCAAAAAACTTTTTATTTTTCGAGCTGCCACGCCCAAAACGCACGGAATTTATATCGTTAACAGTCATAGGATATCTCCCTAGAATACTGTCGGGAAATGTGAAAAATGGACAGTAAGCAGGAAGGTGTATAAAAAAAGGCGAGCGGGGAAAACCATGTTTCGCTTTACAGCAAAATTGGACAGTATCTCTGCATTTGCACGATTCTGCATCGATTCTTCAAATTGAGACGCTTGGTGGCCGGCAGCAAACAAACCGGTCATTTCCCATTGTCTACGTCATATTGAGCATGCGCACTTGAGCTCAAACGTGACGTAACAATGGGAAAGGATCGGTTTGTTTGCTGCCACCACACGTTTAAAAAAACATTGGTATAGTTTCTCTTCTCTTTTTTTCGAGAAGTAGGCCTACTGATCCATGCATACACGTGGATATTTGCATGAAGGCTTTAATTTGATTAATTATTCTATACACAAATGGTTGGTGCGGAACCTTATAAATATTTTTTTTTTTTAAATTCAATTTGGATGTGGAAGCAATTTGTGATGTGCAAAACGGAGGAAGAACCGGAAAAATGCAGAAACTTTGTCAAAGCAACTCGCAAAATGACCACCTCACGAAAAAAATAAGAACAAATTCGTCTGCGTTTTTGTTGTTTACGCGTTTGTAATGCTGCGAAAACAGTGCATTGTTATTGTAACGCAGTGTTATTTTAGCGCAAAATTTAATGTTAGCGTACTGCTGTATGTGTAGCACCTTCTTTTGCATGGTAGGAAAAAAATACCTGTAAAACAACAGGGTGACGAATATATTTCCATACACGCCTAAGTATTATACAAAGACGACAGGGTTATGAAGAAAAATTTGCACATTTTGGTAATTTGGTTTTTAAAGATATACATGATTGGTAAACTGTTACAAATAGTTTTATCCCTCTGTGTGATTGAAGATATGCATGATTAAAACCAACCTGAGCAAAAACCAGCTCCGTACTTCGTCTAACTTTTGAGAAAACAGTCAAAAAAGGGTTTGCAGTCATTTCGCCCCAAAAACACTTCGCCCTGAACCACGGCCTGTGCACGAAGTGGTTTTGGGGCGAAGTGGCATTTGGGCGAAGTAGTGTTTGGACGAAGTAATTTGGGGCGAAATGGCACTCGGGCGAAGTGGTTTGGGGCGAATTGAATTTTCGTCTCATGAGACGAAAACTTATTGTTTGGGGTGGGGAGGGGGTCCATTTTAGAGTTTTGTAATATTTGGAAAGAGCAACTCTTCTTTCATTTGATTCCAATTTTTTAGCGTCATCCAACAAATAAAAACATCGTTTCAGACAAATTTTTACGATAGCTTTAGGCTCGGTGCCTCGAAAGAATATTGAAGATTTGTAAGATTTGTTTGAACACTACCACTTCTCCAAGCTGTGTTGCGTTGGGGGAATAGTTTTACCTTATGTGTTATATACCAACGGAAAGCTCTTTTGTTGCTGAAAATTGCGACTTTATACGCTCATTTCGTCGTGATAGGTCACAAATGTCATTTAGTTGTCTTTATAACAAGAATTGATTGTGCCAAACATCAAGTTTACTTTCTGATTATAAGTATACAACTCACCTCCGTGTCGTGTACGACAAGAACCAATTCGTAACCGGGCAAGACGTTCATGGTGTTGACGTATTCGATACCAAGACGCGTGGCGGGCAGCTGGCCCTGCCCACCGGCCCAGCTGCCCGATAGGGGATAGAGCCCAAGTACGAATATTGGCGTTTTGCTTGCTACCAAACGCGCCAGCAAAGAAATTAAGAGCAGACCGGAAAGGCTTACAATACAACGACACAGGTTCTTCATAATAGTGTTCAAATTTACCAGCCTTAATCCAAATTTACTATAGGTTGGCTTTCGCCTTCGGTATTTATACTCTTTTGGAGTGTTATTGTCCAGATGGTTCGGACAGTTTACGCATGTCTTAAAATCACACTATGACAGTCACGTGTGTTAGCTTCAGGCGCATATAAACTTGGCGCAATTAAATTAACACCTGTCATAATGCTCATCTTATTTTGGCTACGTCTTAAAATCATGTACACATAAGCAGGTCTATGAAAAAAATCAGCATGCCGTTTACCTTAGACCACCAAGCCCAAAGCCATACTATAGGAAACCTGCCACTGGTTTCATAGTAGACCCATAACCTTGGCAACACACAAAGCGTGACGTTATCATTTCAGTACTTTATTGGATTACGATAGCATTACCAGAACCACAAACTCTTAACTGGAAGTCAGTCTATCATAGTGCATTAAAATGTCCTACTATAAATGTGTTTCTGATATATAAGGAATATTCGAAAACGCCTTGTTTTTTTGTGCGCGCGAAAGACGATATGGAGTATTCTATTTGAAGAAAACGAATAACCAGTGTTTCAAAATTTTAAGTGACCTGAAATAACCATATCTATACAGATTATGAACCAGTGTACACTGTACCTTTTGAGAAGTAGCAATGTTATAAAGTACTTTTCATCGGGGTCATTAACTGTTTCAGTTAATAAATATCAAAGTGACAAATCAGCAAAATTAGTGTTACGCATGGACATTCATCAGTTGGTGCAAAACAATCAATTATACGCGTGGGTCACATAAAACGGAATTTGTGGTAGGCCTACTGTCCATCGCAACACACAAGACATTTCATTAAACATGTGAAATAACTGATAGTCATTGCTAACCAGCCTGTTAAGGCACGAGTTTGAAGTTTCGTGCTCCATGTATTTTGAAACCTCCAATGATATAAAACAGATTACCCAAAGTCAGGTCAAGTTCTCGCTTTTTTAATAAGTCCAGGGCGAGAATCTTCCCATAAATTTCACTCTTTTCTGATTAACGGGCAAATAACGTACAACCTGACATTCGCTCTACACTTGAAAGCAGACCCAACGTGGTGTAGGCCTAAAGTGTATTTAATTTCCACGATCGAGTTCAATAAAGGTGCTGTCCTTATGTTTCTGTTAAGTGCTGTCTCACTTGATCAAGACATTTATACCTTATGTCCAAAATAGTCAGCGGCCTGCGCAGAATACCATTACTATTAGGAGAACATCCAGGTACAATATGCTTAAAGGGGGAATCAGAGTTTGTACTGTCCGAAGACTGGGCCTCGCCAAAAATCACGATTTATTTGAACCAGTCGATAGTCTATGAAAAAAACACAATCCTCCTACCTCTTTAGATCCGTCCACTTTATGATTTTGGAATATTTTCCCAATGAAAAGTACCGGGTCGGCGGGCAATTTATATGAAAATAGCAGTAGGGCCTACCCAGGGCGTAGCTAGCTATGCACGTGATACGTATGGACGTGTCGACGTACGCGCAAAATCTGTTCTACATATAGGCCGTTTTCGAAACGCTCGGTCTTTTACGGTCAGGCTCGGTATTTTTACTTCAATGTCTTCCTTTGTGTGTAGTTTACCTTCGTTGATTTTCTTGGTGTTAATAAATATGCGCAAGAGGGGTGAACGTTCAGATTAGCATTGGCCCAAGATGTTTCTTAATCCATTAATATTGCTGGGATACACCAGGCCGGAGCCACAGACGAAACAATTAATAATTACGTCGGGTAAGGGCAAAACAAACCCTAATCGACATTCAGTCTCCCCGACGAAAGCTAAATCAATTACTGATTAATTGCGATCCCCGTTGCGAAATACGAACCGGCCAATCAACACCGGCTGCCTTGTTTGCAGGAGGTCGTGGGTTCGAGTCCCTCCCGAGCACGCTATGAAGTTTTTCATAGGGTATCGGGAAAGCACCGAGTATACAGTGTTAATAATTACGTCGGGTAAGGGCAAAACCAACCCTATAATTAACAATCAGTCTCCCCGATGCAAGCTATGATTTCTAATTCGCTTAACACAAAAAAAACATAGATTTTAAAAGTTTCCGTAAGTATTTAAAGAACGCTGGATGCCGCAATGGGGCGACACTTCGGCAAGACTCTCACCGGAGACCACCGAAATTTCGGCAAGAGTCACTCAAAATGACACCTTATTTTTTTACCCGAAGCTTCCGGAGATGGTCACAGACCGAAGAGAAACGACTCCAGTCCCCATAAAAATGGTTCTCGACCTAAAAAAAATGGTTTTTGACCTAAACAAATTAATTTTAAACTCAAAAATATTAGGGCGACACCAAAATGTCGCCCTATTGAGCAGGTCGCCCTAATATAGCTTTTTTAAACACGATTTGTCGCCCTATCCTACAATTCATAGTATTTGCTGCATCTGTACAGGCCTTGTTTCCTTTAGATATATAGGCCACAAGGTTGTTCCACCACGAATTCGTAAAACAGTTTCTCTGCAGTTCTCCAAATGATACAATTAATAAATGGGTCTTGATTTTAATCAAGGAGAAAATGTTGATTGATGTTAACCTCTTAGATTGGGGCACATTAGGCCTAGTGATTGTTGACTTGAAGTGCACTTGTCGTTATACCGTCAGTATTTTCGCGAAACTCCTCTCAATTAAGACATGTCGAATTATTGATGATGTATACTTGACCGAGGAAAGAAAACCTTTTCAAGCCACCTTTGTGAAAAAGTGCAACGGTTCAACCTCATTTATATCTTGCTAAAATTGAAAAGTATTTACCGATGCCCTTCAAAACTGCAGCATTATGGTGATAGAACACAAAATTAATGTGCCTTGCATATTTGTTTAAATTCTGGAGTAACGCTCATACATCATCGCATTTCTCTTATAGAACCAGCGGAAGGCCACGCTTGGAATATTTAGCAAATTACCCGGTTATGGTAAATTGTCTTGCGGGGGAAAAAAGGGTGGAAAAACCACGGCAATTAATTTCCCTGCGGAGTCCGTCAATTCTAAAAATCAATATTTTCCATTTATCTGTACAATTTTCTTGACAACCATTGTGCAAAATTGTGTAAAAGAGCCAGAAATGGTCGATAAACTTCAACCACATTCGTGCTCATAATACTGAAAGATTGCCTGCAATCGGGACATTTTCTCTGAAAGCATATTTTTTACAAACTTAATGTGTGCGCTCTTTGTGCGGGTGCTTTTTTGTGGGGAAAAATAACAAATGAAAAACTGAAAACTTTCTATCCCCATTCTTTTTTCTCGACCGCGGAAAAATTTAGTACGCAAAAACGTTCAGAAAATCCGAAAATTAGTGGAAACTTTTTTGTAACAAATAAATACGATATTCGGTGTGTGACATCTTATTTTTTTTAGAAATATAGATATTTCATTATACATGTAGCATTAAACTTTAAACACGTAACTACATCCGACGTCTAAATATCTTTGAGATGAGCGATTTTTATGGATTTACATTTAGTGACATTAGACTACTAAAGTGTGATGTCAGTTGCCATGACAACTGGTTCTAAATTATCGCTGGTTACCTAAAACATCAATTACTAAAGCAAAGGAAACGGTTCACTGGTTTTTGTGTTGACCCAGTAACATTGGCAACACACAAATGCTAACTTAATTAGGCCTATTTCTAGTTTATATGTTAGACTGAACATTCTGTTATTCTGTTACGGCAGTTGACATATAGTTAACCCATTAAGGACAGGACTCTGACCGAATTAATGCCTACAATTCTTCTCTGGCGTATTTACAAAGAGCCAATTCAATTCTAATTCAATCAAAAAAACTGGGTTGGTTTGACTTCCCGAGCTCAATTTCCTGGTTTTCTGAACATAAATTCATGTAATCTATTTAACTTATATAGACAACATGTAAGATCAGAAATCCCAGGTCACTTCGTACTTTGTGCATGTTGTATAAGGCGTCAAACCACGCCAAAGCAAACAACAATAATTCCTTTAAGATCGGCGCACTTCCCCCGGCCAGTTAAATCTAATTTGTCAGAACTCAACGTGACTTGAGGGATGAAATTGACAGTAATTAAGGTTCAATAGATAGGGTTCTCGTTTGGTTTATACTAGCATAATCAACATGACCAAAGAAAATAAATATTTGCTGACCATACCACCTCCGTTAAAAATAACAGGATTGGACAACTGTTACAAACGGCGTTACCTGATGTGTGGATCCGATTGAGGATGTGTATATATGATAAATAAAAAAAATAAAAAAAACCTGTGTATAAGTCAGCTCAGTGCTCGCGTATATAAACTCCTCAAAAAGAGTTCGGAAAGTAAAGTTTGACTGACGATTTCTCTCTTGTTACTAAATCATTTCCCTTGAATTTGGTATCATTAGAAAGCCCTGTTATTCGTCTTTACGATTATGTTCCATTTGTTATGATTAAACGATTGGGGGATGTGCAGTACAGCTGAATACGGGGGCGGGTGTAAAGTGAAATGTCACAAAATGCATTGCTATTGTCAAAAAGTGCATTGACACATTCCCATCCTCCAAGCAAAAGGGGAATGCACTGCATGTTTAAGGTGTTTAAGCACAACAATTTGCTTAAGCACAAAAAACTCATACTTGGTAGAGAACGTTACCAGTGAAATCCCCATGTGATAGAAACGGTGTATGACCAGTGTTAGAGGACTGTTTCATTGCCATGACAATATCATGATTTTTTTGCTGGTAACCTCATTTTATCAAGCAAGGTTTCTCATGCTTAAGCAATTTTCCATGCTTACGCAGCTCTATGAAACTGGCCCCTGTTCTAAATCGAACATGCATAAAAAAAACCAATACAGACGAACAAAATCAAACCTCTGTGTCTGCCGATTGGGCGGTATCGGGCCGCATCACCAGGCGAAATCCGGGTAAAATCTCCGGGTTGGAATTCACATGTCTCAGTCCAATCTCAACCGCGGGTCGCTGTCCCTGTCCACCGGCCCACGAACCGGACATCGGGAAAAGAGTTAAAATATGTAGATCTGTCACATTGCGTCGTCCGCCTGCGGCATCCAAAATGGCAAGGGAAATTGAGATTATTGCCAAAAAAGCGCGCGCAGATACTCTCGCCATATGTGACATCTGATATGTGCTGGCGTCGGATAATTTTGACTTTGGAGCACTCGATCCTCTGTACCGTCAAAAGATTGTGAAACACGGCCGTATAAGCTTGTTGATTTATGGAGCCTGCATCGACCAAATGAGAACTACAGGAGGAATGTTCTTGTTTTATGTATGCAAGCGATGTAATAAATGCCGCAAATCATCTTCAGTAAAAGCCAGGTTAAATTTTGGCTCATTTACCATTCAGGACAAAACACAAGACCCAAAACCTGTTTTCGCGACCATAACCAGAAATATGTTTGTGACGTAATCATTAATTCAACCAATGAGCAGCCTTGTTTCTCGGCGAGGCAAGCTGGTGATTGGCTGATCCAGTAATTACGTCTGAAACATGTTTCTGCTCATGGTCGAGAGACTTTTGTTTATAATTAACAGATAAATATATTTTTTGTTTTCAAAAAGTAGTGTTTTTTGCACATTTTTGCATTGTCGCACCGTTTTTCATAACTCTGCCATAAGTATGGATTTTACTTCCTAAACATTTGACCAATCAGAACCGCCGTTTCATAAACAATCTGCGCAGTTGCGACTTCTGTTTTTGCTGATTGCGCACCGACAATTTTCCATGAAACGGAATTTTTCGGGAAAAATAACGAGCAATACAACAACAAGTTGATAGTAGTTCACGTTAGATTTTGGAGAGCCTTTTGTTGTCGAAAAGTATACAAAGACGTTGGCCCCAAGTTGACAAAAGCACCCAGATCCAACGGCGATGTGCAGGTGTGATCGAAAGCAAAAAGGTGAACATTCTTGTTCTTTTGTCGTGAATGTTTTTGCATTGCATGCATTAGGCCGATCAAGTTAAACCGTTTCCGTGTTTTTTTTAGTTTGGAAACTTCAAGGTCTAGTACATTTCGTAGTCGTACTGTGTAGACATTTTAAGTTATTGTGTCCTAGTATTAAATATAGCAGGCTGATTAAAAAGTCGGCTACAGCCAGACAGCGCTGGCACTGACGTCAACCATGTCTACCGACGACCAGTGATGACGGATAGGCCTACATGTAGGTATAGACTGATTAACTTTAGAGGAGAAATTTCATACATCGTGGGGATGTCGGCCATCACTCCAATTTCCATAAACTACTCGCATGTTTAGTTCAGTGGTATAGTATATAATAATAAAACAAATTGAATAGCTGTCTCTTAAAGGAGCGTGTTCAATGATGGATTTCGTTGTAACCTAAAAATCATATAAAATAGACAGCCGAAGTGTGACGTGCGTTGCCATGGCAATTGGCTCTAAACTATCATGGCCGTCAGGAAAAGTACCATAGGAAAAGCACTGGGACACGGTTGGGTGATTTTTAGTTTAGAGCCAATTGCCTAGGCAACCAACAAAAGGTGACGTATTCACTTCGGCAGTCTATAGGCCTACCTCCCCAAAATACTATCCATATTATTAGCCCAGGTTGGACGTCGTCTTCATTGCATTACGAGTAGAATGCGGTACGGAGTCCAACCTGGGCTATATCCATATATGATATGGGAGGAAAACGGCAAATTTGCAATCTCCAATTTGGATGTTGAAGTATAGTCATGTCCCCTAACTTGGCGCACTTCGACAACTCACTGGAAATCCGCTCACCTTACAGCAAAACCCCCTAGCAGAATTAGTTGAAACTTACACACCTTGTAGTATAATTCATAGGCTCCAAGAAAAAGTAATACTTTAATATTTTGACTCATCAACAAGTACAAAATAACACAAACAATCAGGACAAAACGATGAACACTTTTTTCCCGAAATCGCCCGGACTGTCCCGTAACGTGGAGTGGGTCGCTGATTGGCTGAAACGGTTTGATGCCTTACTACGATGGCCCACAAAGACCACTTGCACGCGCACACTGTGACACTGTACACAACGCCAGTATGCCTGGTTTTATTCACGTGAAATGCCTATTACAGGCTTCCGTGTATGGTGTCATGACAACCTGAAGCGAACGGCGATCCCTTCACATTCCGGTGAATTTCTAGTAACTGAACGATTCTTCTCCGTATTTTAGTTTTGGAATTTATGAAGGTACTTGAGAACTTTATTTCCATTTAATGCCAAGTGCAACAGATTGTTTATTGCGCCAAGAGAGAACGGAAAGTAAAACCCGCCACGTTAGGGGCCGCGCCACGATGGGGGACATCAACAATAAAAAGGTTGGTGTATTACTGCATATGCTTTGTGGAACAAGATAAATTAGTTAACAAAACATCTGGGTTTTTTTTTACGATATCCTTGAAAATATACAGAATGAGAACGTGAAATTTGAGAATGGTAATAAGAAAAATATGACAAATGACATGGTATCAAAATCTCAACACCGATGGGAAAAATGTGATTTAGACACGCTCGTTTAAGGCTCTTTTCTATATCCCAAAGACCTTGTGAGGTATGTAACACTAACAGCATCATGTTCTTTCGATCTTAACTCAAACTTTAAAATAAATTTATACTTTACTATAAACCATTGCCACGTATATACCCCCACCTTCTCCCTATTGAGCCAGCAAAATTTCTTCAATTCCAGATTTCTATCTCAAAAAGGAAATAGTATTTTCCGACTTGTGGCTCGAAATAACCATATAGGGGCCTACAGTGATTTCACCCTGACAGTTGGGCCTTTATATGACTCATTCTTGTAGGTAGTCACCATGAAACACACACAGTAACTTAGTGTCAGGCTGCAGGGGAGACGTTACAATTACTAATACAAGTATAGTTAAAATGCTTGATTCAAATTGGCGTCTGGTTTACTGATGTTCTCCCTTTCACATGCACACTTATTTAGTATCCACTTGACCAGACAAAATCTGTGTTGCTATGTGGTGCACGCAGTAGGTGCGAAGTACAGAATCTATACAGTGTTCACCGTAGGAGAGAATGGCATAAAGCATCTAGAATGTTAACTGCTTGGCAATGGCGTGCACCATGTGACAGAAGCGTAGTGTGTGACTTTATAAACTGTTCCTCCATTTGGGAAAGCCAATATATGCAAATGTCCACGCAAAAGGTTAATTCTCGAGGATGTGTCATTTTCCTTTTTACCGACAGCCGCAAGGGAAAAGTGATTGGGGCTTGAGATAAATAGGTCACAATCACATCTGGTTACCAAGAAGGCTACGCTAGACTTGTGCTGTTGGACTTGGAAAAAATATTTGAAAAGTTATTTTTCTTGTGAATGACGAAAACTTCAGCGGGCTCTCCTAATGGGCGTGTCACAATTAGTCTGACTCAACACCATTTTGGGTGAAAGTGCGAAGAATGAGTTCTTCCTGTTGTACGTTATCACCTCGCAATGTTGCAGCAGCACGACCTATAAGGTTGATTGACACTTGTGATAAAGAAACAGGATTTCTTATGCTAGTCATCATTGCACATATTTCGTAAAGCTCTCATTTCATTCTAGATGTAACCGCGGAAAGGATGGAAACATGCTTGGAATTTTACAAAAGTTGGAATTTGATAGAAATGTGGACAAATGTCTGAGTTTGGAAAATCTGGATGCAGCTTGGCTCCACTGGGATTCGAACCGCAGACCTTCTGCTTAATGTGCCGACGGATGCCCTACAATTGAGCTATGAAACCATTATCCCTAAAATCGCTAAATTTAAAATGTGTAACAAAATTGACCGTCTTTACTGCAGGAAAATGCATGTAAGACTCTACTGATTGTCACCACTGCAAAGAAGTTAATTGCAGGTAAGTGAATTTGTCATTCTTAATATAATTTCCTCAAGCACTTAGGAACCCCATCTCAGGCACCTAAACTGACAGGTGAAAATTGTTAATTGAGTTACTTGTACTTGTGACCTGTCTAAAGCTATAGATTCAGCTTGGCCAAATTTGAAACATGTACTGTCAGTTGTAACAAGGGTAAGAAATCAATTGAGAAATTGACCGTTATTATTTTTATGCATCAGTAAGTGCAGACTTGATTTGAAGTCTAAGATCGCATATTATTTTTGTCTGCTGCAATCAAACTTAGAACCAAGTCTATAGTAAGTTCAGATTTAATAGAAAAAAATTTAAAAATTGTCTTTAAACAAATACTCAAATTTTTCAGCCTATCTCAGAAGTCTTGTTAAGGTCATACTGAATTCTTTCTTTAACAAGTTCCTTCTGTCAAAACTAAATTCAAGTCTCAAAGAACGAAAATGCCGGGTAACTTTGAAATAAAGAGAGAACTTGTACAATGCTTGTCAAGTTTTAAAGGCACTGTAGTAGGTCTTTTAAAAATGATTCATTCTAACAAAATATTGTTAATGTGGTGTTCCACTTTTCCAGCTTTTGGAGAAGACAACCCCCAAATAGGTTGATCTTCTTACTTGAGACACATCTAAAATCAGATGTCAAGAGTCACATGATCAGTCATTTTCCACTAAATCTGTTCAGAATTTGGGAAGGTTGGCATATATTCATATCACAAAATTGGCTAAAGCTGCAACATATTAGCAGCCTAAAGCTTATTCTAGGCTACCCGTGTTAACTTGTTTAACAAACTGTAGTTGCAGCACATTTACTTGTCCCCAACTGAGTAGGCCCTAATCTAGAAAAAGGAAGTCGCTCGTTCACCGTGGAGTCATGGAATTTAAGGAACCGGGAGGGAAACTGAGTCAGTTTTGGGATATTGGCTGCGCGCTGGATTTCACGTAACTGATCCAGGAAATGACGCCAAGATGCCATTGCATGACCTATACAGTGTGTAACTCTATAGTTATGCAGGCAGTTTCTGGCAGTTAAACGCCGGCTCTTTGATAAAATGGTCAAGAATCCTTTAACTTTGGTTATTACATTGATGCTTTTGCTGAAGAGTTCTGTATTTCATCCAAATTACCCAAGTGAGTTTATAGTACTTTTGTAGTTGAGGCCACAAGTCTAACATATTAGTTCATTGACAAGTATATAATGATGGATTTGTGAGAACTTGTGATGGACTTCCTGGGACTTTTATAACTTTGTGAGGACGTGCAAGCTTTTGTGATAGAGTTATACTTGTGAGGACTTGCATGGACTTGAGGACTTGCATGGAATTGTGAGGACTTGCAGAGACTTGTGATGGACTTGTGATGACTTCCTGGGACTTTTATAACTTTGTGAGGACGTGCAAGCTTTTGTGATAGAGTTATACTTGTGAGGACTTGCATGGACTTGAGGAATTGCAGGGAATTGTGAGGACTTGCAGGGAATTGTGAGGACTTGCAGAGACTTGTGATGGACTTGTGATGACTTCCTGGGACTGTTATAACTTTGTGAGGACGTGCAAGCTTTTGTGATAGTTATACTTGTGAGGACTTGCAGGGACTTGAGGAATTGCAGGAAATTGTGAGGACTTGCAGGGAATTGTGAGGACTTGCAGGGACTTGTGAGAAATTGCAGGGACTTGTGAGAACTTTCAAAGACTTGTGATTTGCAGGGACCTGTGATATGAGGACGTGCAGGTTTTTGTAATGGATATGTAAGGGACTTGCAGGCCAGGACTTGTAATTGACTTGTGCTGGACTTCTGAGGACTTGTGCTAGACTTCTGAGGACTTGAAGGTTTTTGTGATGAATTTATATGAGGACTTGAAAAATGCTTGCCAATTTAATTTGCCTGATTAAACTAGCCCGAGCTAGCTTTATCATTAACATAATTGCTATTCAACATTTCTATACTGAACAGCAGCTTTGATTTCCTCTTCGTTTGCAGCCATCATCAGCTGTCATGGATGGTGGCAAGTCTAGTGTTGATTACCAGGATGCATCTGACGAAAAAAGCAGAGGTGAGTTCTTGATTGTTTGTTTTTTTAATCCTCTTAATCCCTTCTCAACAGTTTTCGGGGTCAACCTGTTGCATTTTCAAGAGTTATTGGCCCACAGCGAACAAAAGATGGCGCTCTTCGCTTTCATAAAGAAACTGCTGTTGACATTTATGCCATGGTTTTAGCTGTCAAATCAGTCACCACGTAAACTTAACATGTGGCAAATGCACACATGCTGGCAGTTGAACATTTGTTTGTCAAAAATTAATGTTTTTAGCACTGTATTATATCGGGCCTGTAGGCTGAAGGGGGCGGGGTTTCAAACACCCCTATATATGTGAAGGCTATATTTCAGGCCTAATCATTATTTTTGAAAGCACTTCTTTTAGTAACATCTAACTTTGTCTCATTTAATTTTATACGTCCGATTTGAGTCCTTGCCGAAAGAGGAAATTGTTCCACTTTTTGACAACCAGCCAATATTTTGCGTGCCTGCCAATAAATTTGTTGAAAAAGGTCGCATAACCGCACAACAGGTGGCATGACTGTAACCAATTAATTCCTATTTTGAGTCAACTGAGTTTGGCTAGCCTTAGCGCTTTCATGCGGTGAAACGTCTTACCTCTGTGC
The DNA here is from genome assembly GCA_037783545.1 of Henricia sp. BOLD:AAB3569. Lineage (NCBI taxonomy): Eukaryota > Metazoa > Echinodermata > Asteroidea > Spinulosida > Echinasteridae > Henricia > Henricia sp. BOLD:AAB3569. Next base: position 133,315 of record JBBELK010000080.1, on the reverse strand, counting down.
CCCCCCCCCCCCCCCCCCCCCTCCCCCCCACACCCCTTTTTTAGGTGACCTTATCAGTAGATTAATTTTTGTTTAAACTTTGTAAACTTTAGGATGTAGCTAGTTATTTGTCTAAATAATCAACCATGAAATTAGCATATGTAAAATTATTTATTTAAAATTTAAAATATTGAAAATTTGTCACATTGTCTTTTAGAAAATTAATTAGATTAGCCTGAACAAAAACAGAACATTACATGAAGAATTGACCTTTGAAATTTAAGGTTTTAATCAGCTAGGATGCAGTGGTTTGTACTTGCAAAATTATTCAAACACTTACAATGACTATTTACATTTTCACCTGTATAGAAAATGTAATTGTTCTGAGCATGGCTCAAATCTGCCAGTCCTACCATCTTTTTAATGAAATTTTCACTAAAGTATCTAAAAATACAAACAAAATCACTAAAGATCTAAAAAAAGAAAGAAGAAATGACAAGTGTATGTTTGAATAATTTTGTATGGCATCTAGGCCTAGGTGTGACACCTTGATACCTCCCCCTCCCCCTAAAAAAAGTGGGGTTTTTTTCATGCCGCTCAAATGATCAGCTAAAAATAACCAGCTAAAAATAACTTAAAACTGAAAAAAATAAATCAGAATGCAATCATACAGTAAGGGACTCCATCTTAAAATAGGAATCGAAAGTAACTTAAACAACATCTTACACAATGGAGACACTAACCTGTCTATTCCAACTTGTCTTTTGGGTCAACAATTTCCTAAGGCAAGTGTTTTTACCATAAACAGAAGTCTGACCTTCACGACCCCTTTGAAAGTTCCAAACCAGCTCCTACCCGAATTCCCATGAGTGATAAAAGGCATGGCAGACACCCCTCTTGTGAGAGTCTATACACCCAGGGCAGTGTGGTGTCAGATTACCTAAAAAGTAGACTCTTGTCAAGGCTGCAGGCTGCTCTCTCATGTCGGTAAACTGTGTTGGTCTATGCAACAGTTTATATAAAGTCTGTCAAACAGCTTTGAATCTAGTCTAGCTCTGACACAAACATCTGATCAATCTTCATCAAGTTTCACTTGTACTATACCACTTGAAGTGCCAGTTTCACTTGTCCTGATAAGTGGCTTGCGTTGGTGTTGTGGTACAAAACTAGTAGTAGTTTGTGATGGTGAACACTATGGAGGTACTGTAGGAAGTTGGACTTTTCTTGGAAGAGAGTGAGTAAGCACATTATGTTTCTATTTTCATGGAAAATCACGATTGAGTTTTAAGACTTTGTTCTGAAATCAGACTAGTATTGAAATACATGTAGGCCTATGCATTTTATAAACACTTTACTAATTTTCAGATTTTTTAATGAATGTACAATTTCAACCCTTTGTAATTAGTTGTACGCAAGGAAGCCTCTTTTGTAAAGCCATTTACAGTGTAAAAACAGGCATTTTACAATTTGGCAAAATCAAGGCTTTTGTGACATAATAACCAATTAACTCATATAGTCCTGCTTTCCTATTTTTGGATGATAATTCTCAAGTGTAATTTTTGTCATGTGTTTTCTTGGCTTATGAATCACTGATGAGTTTGTTTCAGTTCCATTCTCCTGTTTCATCTTGTAAACATCCTCAGTCAGTCAGCGATTTTCTTAACCATTTGAGGAAAAAAGGTCCTTTTTTGCAACTCCAAGTATACATCAATTCATAAAAAATTCATCAAAGGTTTGTCTTTTTATTGGTGTTTCTATAACCCCACAATATTTTCAAATTCAAATATTTGAAGAAAGAAAAACCAATCACAAGGAAGTTGATGGAATCTGTAATGGCCGAGCGGTCTAGTGCGTCGAACTGAAGTTCCTGTGCCAGTACTAGAATGTGGGTTCGATTCCGGGCCGTGACGGGTTGTGGCAGTTGTGCTCTTGAGCAAGGCACTTAATCACACTTGTTGCATCCTTCGGAAGGGATGTAAAGCCATTGGTCCAGTGTGTTAGGTTTCGGTAACGCACTTTAAAGATCCCAGAGCATTCTTTCGTGAAGAGCAAGGGAAGGGATTCCCCCGTGTCTCTGGCAGTTTCTAATTCAACTTAGAAGTTGATAGTTTTTCGAATATCTATCTTAATTGATCCCATTCCTGTAATTGGCAATCCTTCCACTGTTGGTGAATAAATAAATTAAAATAAATAAATAAATAAAGAAGTTTAAAAGAACCCAGTTAGGACTTAATTGATAAATTGGATAAAATGTCTTTTAAGGATCTGCTTATTATAGTCTCAGATACCTAGAAAATAATGATCCCATACTATTGAAGAATGAATGTTGTGCAGGTGATTGTATATTCCCTTTGTAGTTCCCTCGCTGGTAAAACGAAAATATACAATCAACATTGTGTTAAAATTTTGTAAGTCACAAGTGGTGTACTAGTTTTAAGATTTTATGTTTTAAGAGTTTTTTCATGGAAGCAATCCCCAATTTGATATTATTTTGGCGAAATAAAAATACAGCCAGACAACTCAGTTTAGTCCTACAGAAAAGCGAGGCAAACTTGTATGGAAGTAGGCCTACAGGATTAGTTTAAAGTTAGAACACATCATTGGTAATCTCGAAAATCAGAAATGTTCACAGATTTACACATAACTTACACAATATAAACATGATGACAGTAGTAAACTTCCCCTGAAATAGTTCCGTCTAAAGTAAAACAATTATTTTTCGTCTCATGAGACGAAAATTCACTTCACCCCAAAACCATTTCGCCCTGAACCACTTTGCCCCAAAAGCCACCTTGCCCCCAAACCACTTTGTCCTTGCACAACAGGCCGTGGTTCAGGGCGAAGTGGTTCGGGGCAAAATGGTTTTGGGGCGAAGTGACCGTAAGGCTTTTTTTGACTGTTTTCTGAAAAGTGCGGAGCTGGTTTTTGCTCAGGTTGGTTTTAATCATGCATATCTTCAATCACACAGGGAGATAAAACCGTTTGCAACGGTTTACCAATCATGTGTTTTGCCTTTAAAAAGTGGTAGGCCTATATCTTTTCCTACCACCATGATTAATTTATACAGAGATATTTCTCAGATATTTTGAACCTGCACAGAATGTGCTTCAGTTGATAAGGTGTGTGTGTGGTGTCCTGCCTAAACATAGTGCATATTTGGGATTCCAGGGGGAGGTTGTGTAATAAGCTGGATAATGGCATGAAGCCTTGTGCTTGGCTGTCCACCATAACTCTGCTGGGTGAATTCACACTAATCTACCCTCTGCATGGTGTCGCTAAACTTGTATGTTGAACCCACATACCTCCTGTACACTGAAGATTGAGTTCAGTCACAGACAGCTCTAGGCAATGAGAAATGTTGGGTAAGAGTTAGTAAGTTTATCAGAAGTTTTTTCTTCAAAATGACTCATCTAGCAGTGGAATATGTGCAGATTTGATGGAAAAACCCAAAATTTCGAGTGGGAAATATTTAAGATTTTGTGAGGAAACACTTAGAAATTGTTTAGCATGTCTCATATGTTTTGCACACAAGGTCTGGAGCCATGATCAACTTCCCAATTCTTTCCAAATTTTGCCCTGAAAACTGTGAAAACCCAGAACACCATCAAATGTTTGTTTCACATCATTTTCAGGAAGTTTCACGCTTTGAAACAAAATAAAACTGAAAAAAAATATTTATTTTTTTTTTGCTTTACAGTGAAATTTTCATAAAATTCTTATTCCCCTGCACAGTTGCTTGCGTAAGGATGATCTTTGGATTCCATTAACTGTCTAAGGAATAATAGAGAAATTTCAAATTGTCATTAAAACAAGGGTCCCCTGCTTTCTTTTGTGATAAAATTTGCAAATGAAAAGATGCGAGACAATGGCTCGGCATCTGAAAAGGGGCTGTGAGTGCTAATTTAGAATTTGTCAATAGAGGCCATATATTAAGAGGTGCTAATATAGCTATCTAATACTAGCATCTCAGTAATCCTAAAATCCCCTCTTCCTGCACAGTGAAATTATAGTGACAAGTTAATAAAAATATAACTTCCGGTCCCATTGAAAATGCAGAGAAAGTGTTACTTCTTAGTTATTTCACTAGGTTTTTACTTGTCGTTGTTTTTATGGCAAAGATTCTCATAGTAAGAGCGGACATAGTCCATTTTGAGCTACATGTACATGTACTATACATTCAGTCAATGCTAATTCATGTGTATAACTTTTGGAAAGTTCAAGTTATGAAATAGATGCATGTACGTGGCCTTCAAAGAATTAAGTGACGTGCTTTCATTGTATTTTGGTTCAACCTAGAAAAACTGCCAACCTTGGTCACAATTAGTTATGCATCAGTAGGTATTCATAGAATAATGTGCTAGAGTTATGGTTTGGCTGAACCATACAACCACAGATGGCACAGGCAGCAGTGGGTGTATTGAGATTCGCGTTGAACAACTGCCTTCAGCAATTTGTGCACTGTGCACTGTTTTGTGGGTCTGTGATGCCAACTTCCATGCGTATAGGACCTACATATGGTACACATGTGAGTAATAGGTCAAACATCATAGAGAGACTTTGCAGATTACCTTGTTATAACAGGAACCTTATCGATTAGGGTTTGTTTTGTCCTTACCCAATGTAACTTGGAACCTTGTATTATCAGGAATGAAATCAATGAAGAACAGTGGATTGGGACCTACCGGGTACATTTGTTTTTATTATAAGCAGATAGATGCTCGTATTGTCGAGGTTAAACTGTATTCTAATACCATAAATCGACCAAACTTAGGATATGAGAGAAAAATTGTAAGGGCCTTATCGGGATTCGAACCCGAGACCTCTGACTCACCGTCCAGACACTCTACCACCAGAGCTATAGGGACAGTGGTATATATTATATACTCCCTTAGCGCAACTTGGCAAAGTAACTGAACGCAGCATCTGCAATTGTGCCTATTGAAATGAAGCAACCAAACTTGGGATGAGAGAATTAACTAATCAAGTTATGAATGGAATTGCATGCCTTCCAAAATTACTATCTCTGGTATGTTAACTTCACCCTGTTTACACTTGATCCCGAGCTCAGGGTCGAACACCGAGCTCGGGATCAACCCCGGATCACAAACTGAGTGTAAACGCTCTCGGAGGTAGGGGGGGAGGGGGGGAAGCCCGCGAAATTCAAGTGGCCTTGTACTCTGTATATTTGCACCACCCATGCACACATTGATTAGTTCATACACACAAAGAGCATGACCTTTGACTGCAACTTCTGGCACTGGCTCAAGATCAACTACAGAATGTAAACGCGGCACTCAGGATCATTGCGGTTAACGCTTTCTTCAGGACCAGTGTAAACACGGTGCTTGACCCCAAATGAACAACACAAGCTAAAGGCTTGACAGTGTTTAGACAAGGTTGTTAACTTTGTTTATTGAGAAGTCTGGGTTTTGATCAAGTGTCAGTAGCAGGGGTGACACAGTGTTGACAGGGGGCGTGTCATACTATGTAACTATGCTGCTTTGACACATGTAGGTATACACTGAGTGCATATCTGTAGGGGCAAGAGGTTCACTAAATTCTGAAATAGGTTTAAAGTGCATGTTGCAGTGTGTATATGGGTGCTGTAGTGTACTTGAGGAAATGCAGAACATAATTTACACTGGTGATTGGACTTGCAATGGGACTATGATCATTCACATGGTAGAAATGTGAGAATTTTATGTTTTATGTACGTGATACTAGGCTGTTTTAGTAATACATGTATCTACCGGTAAAAAAAATTAATAATGAATGTTTCTTGGGACATTGCCCAGTGATGAGCTATTTCCTGTTAGGGGTATTTATTTGATCTCTAGCTGTGGTTAGAATATGGGGAAATGTGCGTTGGATGAAATATTGGCTGCCGTTTCAAATTTGCCAGCTGATATTTTTGCGAAGACCAGGGGCCAATTTCATGGCGCTGTTTAGCAGCCGATTTTGTGGTAACGGAGGCTCCGGCTATTTCATAGAGACCGTAACCTTAAGCACTGCCAAACGTTTGCTAGCTTCAGAGGCAAAATTTGCTAAACACTAGTGATGCAACAATGCCCGTTTCCAAGCACGCGCAAGCACCCCGCGGCCGTGAAATAGCCTTAAAGTTAGCACAACCTTTCTGCTACAGTATAGCACACGTTTCCAGCTAGCGCTTAGGCAGTGCCATGAAATTGGCTCCTGTTCACGGTTTAAATTTGATCAGATTGTACAGCGGTTTAGGATCTTGGCGAAAGGAGGACTTTGGTGAATGATAATTAAAGATAGTATACATGATTGGTAAACTGTTACAAATAGTTTTATCCCCCTGTGTGATTGAAGATATATGCATGATTAAAACCAACCTGAGCAAAAATCAGCTCCGTATAGTTAGTCTAACTTTTGAGAAAACAGTCAAAAAAGGGTTTGCAGTAATTTCGCCCCAAAACCACTTCGCCCTGAACCATTTCGCCCTGAACCACGGCCTGTGCACGAAGTGGTTTTGGGGCGAATTGAATTTTCGTCTCATGAGACGGAAAATAATTGTTTTACTAATTTCTCAAAGACTATAGCACTTCAAACAGAACCATTTCAGGGGAAGTTTTCTATGGTCATCATGTTTATATTGTGGTAAGTATATGAACATTTCTGATTTTCGAGATACCAATCATGTATACTGCCTTTAAACTTTTTTTTTTTAGTTTGTATTGTACTTTAAAGAGGTTTTTGTCTCCAACACTTCAAAATATTCCCCTCAAAATTTGCTGGTTGGAATAATTGTTCCCAATGGCATTTTACCCTTTTTCTCTCTTTTTCATTTTAGATGTTCATCGAAGACTTTTAAACAGCGACAGTGATTTGCACGGTGCTCAACAGTCACCAGGATCAAATAGCTGTTCTCACGGTCAATGTCTGCAAAGTACCACATCAAATCGTCATGTGAACGGTGAACCAAACATTAGCAGTGACCACAATGTGGAGGTGTGCGAGTTGAATAATCTAACTCAAAAAGAAACTACCTGTGATAATTTGGAGGTACGAGAAAGGAAGGATAGAAATTGTGCAGAGAATGAACCTTTAGATGACTTTGTTAACGACCGCAATTTCAAGAGCGGTTTTATAAAAGCGAATGCATCTTCTACGCTGAAACTAAAATCAACAGGCCTTCGTGAATCTTCAAAGTTTTCTCGAGACTCCTTCATTCTGGATATAAACACCGTGGCTTCGTTGCTTCCCGCAGAGAGAACATCAACAGAAGAATCTGCAATTGAGCACATCCTCAGTCTTGAAACGAGCCAAGCTCGTCACAACCAGAGCCCTCCGCTGGAGGATGGCAGCGTGTTCAACTTAGAACAAGACAGTGGTGTCTTTGATCTGTCTCTAAATCAGCAGGACTTTGACGCATTTGAAGGAAGAGACGGTCCACGAGATTGGCCAGTAAGGAATTCAAATCATTCTATTAAGCAGCTACGAAGCTCTTTGCAGCGGTGCAAATCTTCAGGATCAAAACCAACGGACGATTCAAAAATATGTTGGATAAAGAAGCAAATTGATCAAGAAGCTATTAAAACTATCTCAATCACCTCTCCATCTCCAGACACATTTCTGCGTTCCAGTTCTGAGGCGACCACTGAAAGTGAACCGGTTCGTCAACATTCTGTACATGAAGCAAAACTCTTTTTTGAAAAGCAAGCTGGAAAAGACTCGTCAGATATATTTCCAAACAATTTGATATGTGAGCGTCAACACAATCACAATCTGTGTGACGATTTTCAGCAGCTTAATAGTATGGGTAAGAAATCACAATCCCTGTCCAAGGGTAAGTTAGCTCATGTTGTTTACTCAAAGGAGGAGTTCAGTGAAGAATACGCATCACCTCAAAGAAGCAAGTCCTGGGACAAGACGAAAGCTAGTGGAGAAAGTAGCAAGAAAGATAAAAAGAAGTCTAAAGAAAGGAAGCGAATTCTGTCCGATCCTTCTCAGAGTGGGAGCTTGAGAGTTGTCATTTCTGCGCCAATCACAGCATCTGAAGTAGACACCGTGACAAGCAAAAGACATACTATAGGTGCGGTGCCAAGAACTTCTACCATGGAAGCCAGTACAGACACTAGTGAATTACTGGCCGACATACATGTAGAAACAGTAACGATACACCAGGAGTTTCGACAACCTGATGCGAATCCGAACAAGTCCAACAACAATCAGGAGCAGCCCAAATTGAAGAGAAGACTTGCACACTCCAGAAATGGAGGTATATCCCCCGAAGGCTTTGCAGCATTCGGGAAGCATCCACTCACTCCAAACTTGGAAAGTTCACCCGAAGTTATCAGAGACACGCTCCGCAAAGCATCTTTATCCCAGGAACGAGGTCCCCCACCACCACCAAAGCCCAAGCGTCTAAGTCTTACAAGCCAGTTGCAGAAACAGAACGATACGTCTAACGACATTTCAACTTCACAAGACTCTCAACAATCTCTAAGTCTCAAAGAAGATCCTGTACATGAACGGAAGACAGAAATAGCTGTTGAACGACAAGTCCTCTTGAAACAAGCTGTTAAAAGTAAAACAGCTGACCTTACTAGTGAAGAAACCACAATTGGTACGCCACCCGAAATGCCTAAATCACCAAACTCTTACACGGTCGTCACTCGTTACATTGACGGTGAGGAAGAACTAATCCTTGGCGCACTACCACTTCAAATGGATAAACCAAAAAAATCTCAAAAGCCTGAACCTCCACGCAGGAGACACGAGAAGCCGCCAGTACCAGCTGGCCGAAAGTTCCGCCATTATGCATGCATAGAGCCTGTTGGGGAACCCGTTGAGCTAATCATACCTGAACAACGATGGTCAGACACAACCTTTCATTCGTTCTTCACAAGTCCCGGAAGTAATACATCCAAGCTTGATGTAAGTGTAACCCAAAGTAAAGACTCTAATGAGGCTCCACCAATTACAGAAAGGCCTACAAATGCCCAAGCCTTGCTTGCGTCACCTGTTGTTTTGCAGTCATTTGGAGGCATCTCTCCAAACGTTTCAGTCTCTTTCAAAGGTTCTGAGTTCTCTGCAAAACATGCAGATGTTACTGCAAAAGGTTCGGACATCTCTCCAGAAAGTTTGAGCGTCTCTCTGAAGAGTCCAGACATCTCTCCAGAAGGTTCAAACATTTCTCCTAAGGGTCCAGATATCCCTCCAAAGGGTCCAAATGTTTCTCCAATAGGTCCAAATGTACCTCCAAGGGGGCCGGTCATCTCTCCAAAAGGTCAAGACGTTTCGCCAAAAGGTTCCGACGTCTCTCCAGAGGGTTTAAACATCTCTGCAAAGGGTCCAGATATCCCTCCAAGAGGTCCAGATATCCCTCCAAAGGGTCCAGAGGTATCTCCAAATGCTCAAGAGGTATCTCCAAAGGGTCAGGACATCTCTCCAAAGGGATTGGATATCTCTCCAAAGAGCCCAGACATCTTTTCAATGGGTTTGAACATCTTCCCAAAAGGTCTGGACATCTCCCCAAAAGGTGCTGGCATCTCTCCAGAAAATGTGGATGTCTCTCCAAAAGCTGCAGACATCTCTCTATGCTCTCTTAGTACTTTACCACAGTTCCTCGTTACTTCCCCAGAAGATTTCTCAGGAACAGGCATTATCCCCGATAACTCATCAGAGGTCACCCAAGCAAGTCTCAATTCCTCTCCAGATTCTGCCTCAACCATCTCCATCCCACCCCAATCCCCACCAGATCTTGACTTGCACGAACTCCATAGTCACATATCCCCTGGCCCTCCATCGACCAGTGAGAGCCCTCCTGGGATATTCTACCATGTTGGTATCGAACCAGCTACAGGACAGAAAATGGTGACCGTCTCATCTATGATGATGCCAAAGCCGCAGAAACCAGAAGTCACCATCATCTCAGATTTAGATGAGACGTCAAACAGTACTGATGAAAATGAGGAGCATGAAAATGAGGAAATTCAGGAATTGGAGCAACTTGATGATGAGGTATTAAAACTAAAGGCTCTTGATTTTTAACACTAAAGATTATCTATGACCCTCCAGCGCAGAACCAGTCGCAATACCAATTCTTGATTAGAAAAAAAGGTTTGTTGTCTTGTGGATAAGGCCAAAAAAAAAAAACTCTGTTTAGCATTAGCGCGCAAGTCACTTTCAATCCTGCGCGTCAAAGCTTTTTGTTTCAAAAACACCCCCAAAATATATATATATTAGCGCGTGCGTCACTTTCAACACTGCGCGTGAAAGGTTTTTTTTTTGTGCTTTTTTTTAGTGTTTCGATTAAAAACATGCCTGTTGGCTTCACGTCAACTTTATTGCTACTTTATTGCACTCACAAAACAAAACAAAAAAAAGCCAAAAAACATGTGTCACCGCATCATTTTGGGAGACTTCAACTTACGCTAAACACAGTTTTGTTTTTTGGGGCATAATAAGGCACTGATCAACTAATCAGTTTTGAATCACTTTCAAGACTGTTCCTTTTCAGCGCTTTCCTCGAGGTCCAAGTGGACCTGTTTGAACAAAGTGATGATTCCCACAGCAATGAAATGTGACTTGTTCAAGGGCTCTCACAGAACCCATTTTGATGGGTTTTCAACCTGATTCAACCTGCGTGGCATGAGCTTACTTCTGGATGCACGCATCTCCCAAATACAGCCGTAAAAGTACTGGAGCTCAGGGAGGCACTTTAGGCAGAGTGGCGCACCCTGCCTCAGCGTCTGTTACAGAGGCTGGTGTAGTCAGCCTTGCCACAAGAAGGCCATGTTTATACACGTTACTGATGTATAAAATATGTTGTTTTTCTCAGCTTCCTTGGTCTTTCAGTCAGAGTATTGAGAAATTTCAAATTAGCATTGAAGCCGGATTCATACTTCATGCGAAAGCGAAATTCCTCAATAATTTGCATTTCTTGTTTTGAGCTGTATATATTGCATACAAGGATTTGTGTTGTGTCAATTTTATTCAACGTTTCTGTATTCGTTTTCCACCATGAACTACCAGCACGAACCGCCCCCAGAATCACCACCACCCACGCCTTCAGCCATAACCTCCAGACTAGACATCCCGTCCATCTCATCAAGCAGAGATGACGATGAAGGGGATAATGAAGAAGATGAAGACAGTGGTGTCTACGACGCGAGTTACCGACACTCTGATTGGATATACGTTGGTAACGACCAGGAGCTTCAGCTTATGACCAAACAGATTGAGAGTGGACCTAACCAGGCTCTAGAAACAGGTACGTGCAATCAGAAGTACACCAAGCAACAAAAGAAAATAAAGTTGGGAATTTATGTTTAGTCCAGTAACCGGTTTGCAATGCATAGTTCCGACCTGTCAATCAACCGAACCCGCCGACCAATCACAACAGAACTAGCAGATGTCACCCACATAGGTCAAAGTGCACTGTACGCTCACAACAACATGATCACGCGATATGTTCTGCCGGCCCCATACAATTTGTACAGTGTTGTATGCGACGATCCGGGTGAATTTTTGGTTTCAAGGCCGGTCATTTCGTTGTTCAAAGGTACGAAAGCTATATTTCGTGATGATATGATATCCCTGTATTACTGGCCCTTTACTCGGTGTGTTCTAAGATAACTGTCGACCCCGGAACATGAATACCTTTGAGTTTACTTCAATGAATCTGTGCTTTTCGTTGAAAGTCCCATTGCTTTGTGCGTCAACATTTTTGACGATAGCGTGTGAGCCATAGCAACAATGTCCAAGGGGGCGGGGTTAACTGGGCAAAATCGGAACTATGCATTTTTTTCAGGTAATGGGTTAACTGTTTTGCCAACACAATTAGCCTTTTGCATGTTTTGCATGTGTCTCGTCAGTGCAACAAGGTCATATCTCACATTTGTTCTCATTGAGTGCACATAAATGGCGTCTGGTGTACTGACATACTTCATTTCACATGCACAGTCAGTATCTAATTGACCAGACTATTTGTTGTTGCTATGTGGTGCATGCGGAGGTGTGAAATATAGAATCATTAACATGTTCACTGTAGGATAGAATTGCATAAAGCAACCTGGGACCAATTTCATAGAGCTGAAATATTTTGCTTGATAAAATTAGGTTACCAGCAAAATTTTCATGAGATTATCATGGTAATGAAACGGTCCTCTAACACTGGTAATACACTACTTCTATCACATGAGGATTTCACTGGTAATATGCGGGTTGTTCTAAAACCCCCTCGACCCCCACGACCCCCTCGACCCACGATCCACGACCCCCTCGACCCCACGACCCCCTCGACTTGCCTTCACGTGCGATTGTTTCACGTGCCCGAACGAATGCGGGTCAGCGCGGCCTAGTTCGAATGAGCCGCGTCGCCGTGTCATTACAAACAATACGTTTTTAATGTGTGTATCACCGAAGGGGCCATCCATAAAGTACGTACGCACGGAATGCCGACTTTTTAGACTACCCTCCCCCCGTACGCAAATTTCGTGACGTCACCCACATACTTTAACGTTGGGTGTACGCATTGGCTCCAACCCTTCCTCTCCCCTCCGTGCGTACGTAGTTTATGGATGGCCCCGAAAGCTTATCAGTCAGCGCACGCGTTAATGAGGTCAAATCCTGAATTTTCTTTGCATGGCTTGTGTCGCGATCAAGCCCCGAGACACAAAATAACGCTATATTTCGATAGGGGAGATAATGAGCTTTCATTTGATGTGTATATTTAGTCATTTTTAAGAACGTATTGGAAGCAACACTACTATGACGTCGCGTTCGCACACGGCGACGCGGCTCATTCGAACTAGGCCGGGCTGGCGCTGGCGCTGGCCCGCATTCGTAATCGGGCTGTGAACACAGGTTCGGGCACGTGAAAAAGTCGCACGTGAAGGCAAGTCGAGGGGGTCGTGGGGGTCGAGGGGGTCGTGGGTCGTGGGTCGAGGGGGTCGTGGGGGTCGAGGGGGTTTTAGAACAACCCGTAATATTCCCTACTAAGCAAGAGTTGTTAGTGCTTAAGCAAATAGTTGTGCTTAAACACCTCTATGAAATTGGCCCCAGGCAATGACATGCATCACGTAACAACAACAGCATAGTATGTGACTTTCTAAACTGTACCTTCATTTAAAAGTGAAGAAGTCGGGGCACTAGCCGTTATGCGAATGTAACACACTATTAAAAAGGCCTAGTGACATTGCACAATACCGTGTTAATCTAACTTTCCGACTGAACTTGAAGAACTTCTCTCTATGCCCCCTCTCCCCCACCCTGAAAAAATGCTCCGCCCCATAACCACGCCCCCCTTCACACCCCTGATTTCAGTTGCTGAGGTTAATCAAACACCAACCGCCGATACTGATCAACCGGTATTTGACCGTTTGGACGAGGCAAGAGAATCAGTAACAACCACCACCTCGGAGAAGGAATTCCGTACCCAAATTCAGAGCCTAGCATATCGCAGGGTGCATCGTAAAACATCGGCAATAGACTACCAGAGGCTTTCCCTCATAGGTAAGAAATCTGAAAGCTTTTTGGCTCTGTCTTGTTTTTCCTAGGTGATTTTATTAATAATGTGCAGGCGCAGATCCAGACGGGCGTTTGGGAGGTCAAAACTCCCCTGCTTGATCTGTGTGTCCGCCTGTCCGCTACAAGCTGAAGAAAACAAATCTTACTGGCAAAATGCCCCCCTGGTGGCAACCTCCCCCCACCAACCCCCTTCCCCCCTCCCCTCCCCCACCCCCGAAACAAATGTTTGTATCTACCCATGATGTGGATATTACTGTAATGCTCATTTCTCCAAAATTAGTTCTCAATACCTACCTTTATGCCCTTTCTTTGTCTTACCAGCTCGTGAGCGGAAGGTCTGTGTCAAGAAGATAGACAATATGTTTGGGTTTCGCATCCAGTACAGCAAACCAGTTGTGGTTACCGACATTGACAAAGGTGACTATTATTGATTGCTTTCCGGTGACCTCACCATGCCTTCCTCGAGTGATTACCGGCAAAAAAAACGCATAAGTGCTTAACCTTGCTTTATGTTGTTGCACCATGGCTGTTGTATCGATAAAGATAAAATGTATTTCTTCAGGCTAAAAGTCGCGATCAAGTAAAAACACTTTAGTTTTCACAAGCTGAATACATGCTCAATAATTTGAACGTATCGCAACATGCGCGTGTGGCATTTTCGAATGAAAATATGCTGATGAGTATTTTTTACGCGTGTTCATGTGCGTCTATTGGCGCGCGCATGTACGCGCGTGACTGACAACTTGAGAGGCTCTATTTACACATCCACACAAGCAAAAGGAGAAAAAGTGTATCAATTTTTAAAACAGAAGTTTAATTTATTGGATGCAATTAACTTGTAAATAACAAGGCACTGATCGACCAATCACTTTGGAATCGCTTTCAAGACATTTCAGCTTCAGTTATTTCGTCCAGGTTCAAGTGGACCTGTTTGAACAAAGTGATTCCCACAGTAATGAAATGTGACATTTTCTGTTTCTGAGAGAATCCTGCATTTAAGGGCTCCTAGAAAGCCCATTTTGTTAGGTTTCAGTCCAATTGAACATGCATGGAATGAGCTGACCTCTGGAGCTGAGCGTCTCCCAAACAGTGCAGGAGCTTAGAGAGGCACTGCAGGCAGAGTGGCACACCCTGCCTCAGTGGCTCTTATACAGCCTGGTGCAGTTAGCCTAGTCTGGTTCCCGGACCAAAAGATTCCTGACTGATCTTTAGGTCCGGCTGACTGATTAAATATGTTACATAATTTGCATTTCTTTGTAAACCGTAAATTTTTCTTAAGGTGGAGCTGCGGAGCATGCAGGTCTCCGTGTTGGTGACATGATCTTGAAAGTCAACGAACAGGATGTCAGACAGTCTGCCCATTCACAGGTGGTACGGCTTGCCATGGCAAGTAAGTAACCGCCAGGAACACAAGAATCCAGAAAGCAAATTTCTGGTCTCTTGTGGTCTTAGGCCAATTTCAAACATCAAGGACTGATTTTGTTATCTAGGAACCAGGATCATACATTATTGACCCCAATGAATGCATAGTTCCGAGATTGCCCAGTTAACCCTGCCCCTTAGATATCGTTGCTATGTGCTCACAAGCCATCGCAAAAAAATGGCGACATTAACGTACAAAGCAACGGGACTCGGCATGGAAAGCACAGATTCATTGGAGAAAACTCAAAAGTATTTATGTTTTGGGGTCGACAGTTACCGTAGCACACACTGAGCGAAGGGCTAGTAATGCAGGGATGACATATATTTCATAAAAATGCGCTTTCCTACAGCGAATCGCCCGACATTGAAACCAAAATTCACCCGGTCACTGGCGCGTACAACATACAAACTGTATGGGCAGAAAATCGCGTGATTGTGTGATGATTGCATCACTTTGACCTATGTGGGCGCCGTCTGCTAGCTCTGTTGTGATTGGTCGCGGGTTCGGCTTGATTGACAGGTCGGAACTATGCATTGACAAGAAAAATGTACTTAGAGTGTTAATAGCAGTGATAACAAACACAACATGGTACTATCTTTTTATAAATTAACAACTGAAGGTGGTTTTATTCACTTGGCACAAAACACTTACATTGATTTTGAAGGTTTTTTGAGGTATTGCTGCATCTATGTAGCTGATATTTCTGCAGGCTAGTTTACAAACATTCTTCTTTAGATATGTTATGCCTTTCAGGGATGCCAGTCTTCCGGCTTTTGCCGGAATTCCGGCTTTTTCTTTTTTCCGAAAAAGAAATCCGGCAAAGCCTTTTTTCCAGGCCGGAAATATTAAAAGAAAAATATCGTCCAAAGTACATGTAAACAAAACTAATAAAAGAAGCATTTCTCAAAAAAGCCTTGAAACGGAGTCTAGCATTGATAGCGGCGTAGACTTTTATCTGGCGCATTGTGTAAACAATGTTTTCTACGACCCCGCTAGCGCTAGCGATCAGCATCTCTTTGCACTACAGTTATTTTTACTTATTTTACTATGCAAGAGAGACTGGAGTGGAGTCTACTACACAGTCACGTCAGTCGATCGATTGGCGGCCATTTTTATTTGTCGTGTGTGTGTGTGTGTGAGTACGTTATTAAATCGCATGACATGACATGACATCGACAATGCATGGGAAATGTGCGGTGTGCGTGTTGTGTAAACGATAAATTGTCGCAGTTTACATGATGGATATCGGCAGAGAAAGGGATATAAAGGTGATCGACGGAGGAATAAAAAATAAATTCAACTGGAGGTGGCTATAGTCCAAAGATGCAGGCGGAATTTTTTTGTCGGACTACATACGAAAGATCGACATCGCTGGCAAAGCCCGTTGCATAGTATGCACGCAGATCATCAACTACGGTAGCAAAAACATGGAAACTCTGAGGCGCACCAGCAAACTAAAAAGATATATATACATACAAGTATATATATACACACGTACATGTACATGTACATGTAGGCATATGCACGTTATAACTGCGCGCTGGCGCGCGCACGTACGTGTCCACAATCACATTTCAGTCTGCGAAATTTTTTTCAGGCCCTGAGGAGGAGTCTGACTGGCATCCCTGGCCTTTATACCAGGAATCTATTAATAGTTTTATTTGGCCGATGCATCCATTAGACACATGTTCATTAGTTTGAAACAGTCACTCAAGGATTTCAGTTCAAAGATATTCTTGGCTTTGTTTTGTTATTAGGTCCCGATCCATTAAACCTCGTGGTTGCCACCAATGTCTGTAACACACTCAATCTGTATGATGAGAAACCCGTCATGTCGGGTTATCTGCACAAGCTCGGCGGTACAGGCATGATCCGAACTTGGAAGAAGCGATGGTTTGCCCTCAAGTATGATAACTGCCTGTACTATTACAAAACAGAAGAGGTGAGTGGCTAGCCAATTAAAATTAAATCCAAGTTGGGAATCAGAATCGCGATTCTCTCTTTTAAAGGCAGTATACATGATTGGTATCTCGAAAATCAGAAATGTTCACAGAATTACGCCTAACGTACACAATATAAACATGATGACCGTAGAAAACTTCCCCTGAAATGGTTTTGTCTGAAGTGCTATAGTCTTTGAGAAATGAGTAAAACAATTATTTTTCGTCTCATGAGACAAATATTTAATTCACCCCCAAACCACTTTGCCTGAGTGCCATTTCGCCCCAAATCACTTCGTCCAAACACTACATCGCCCAAATGCTACTTCGCCCTAAAACCACTTCGTGCACAGGCCGTGGTTCAGGGCGAAATGGTTCAGGGTGAAGTGGTTTTGGGGCGAAATGACTGCAAACCCTTTGTTGACTGTTTTCTCAAAAGTTAGATGAAGTATGGCCGGAGCTGGTTTTTGCTCAGGTTGGTTTTAATCATACATATCTCCAATCACAGGGGGATAAAACTATTTGTAACAGTTTACCAATCATGTATACTATCTTTAAATGAATTGATTCCTATTATATCTTGGTGATTCCAAGAAGTAATTGGTAATTATAAATGTTAATAGATGCAAAAATTACAAAATTATTGGAATTTTGTAGCGTTTTTTATTGTGTTTGTAAGGCAATTGAGATTAAATGGCTTAATTGCCCATATAGACACACGATAGCACTATAGTGAGGCTCCAACCGACATCTCGATCATGAGCATGGCTGTGTACAACATACATGCTCCCATTACTTTTGTAGAACTTCAAGCTTCCTATCAATTTTTCCAACTTCAATTTTTGATATGTTTGACTGAGATACTTTGAATGCAATCTTGTTTATAATCCTGTTCACACAACAAACTTTTTTTCTCTCTCAAAGGACGTGGAACCACTTGGAGCTATTGTACTGTGTAACTATACCGTCATGAAAGCACGCGATGTCGGCAAAACTTGCGCTTTCAAGCTTAGCAAATGCAAAGCTAGGACATATTACTTCTACACATCTACCGAAGAGGAGATGAGTAGGTATGTTCCATTGTTCTTTAATCCATTTTGAACGAACAGGTTTATAGATTAAATTCAGCCTCCCCTCTGTGGTATTTTCTCATAATTTCTTAATTCCTTTAAGATATGATACAGGTATTATTTCATAGTGTTGTCACAGGTTGTCACAGTCGTACACTTTTGTCCAAATGTTTTGTCCCCTACTGTATGATTTGCTTCTCAGGTGGGCCAAGCATATCACGGAAGCCGCCAGGCCACAGAATAGGTCCGATATCTGGTTGGACATCAGCACCCACAATGTGGGTCTCCCAGCTCTCTCCATCAAGAATCCCGACTGCCAAGGTTTCCTGAACAAAATGGGAGCCATTAGAAAGAACTGGAAGAGGAGGTTCTGTTTGCTCAAAGATGCATGCCTTTATTACTACAAGGACATGGATGCACAGCATGCATTAGGTGAGTTTGATAGTGTCAAAAGTGGGATAGATTTTTAATGGTATTGGAAGTGGAATAGATTTTAGATGGTGGCTGAAATTTTTGAGTTTCAAAAGTAGGATAGATTTTTGACGGTGGCAGAAGATGGATAGATTTATGATGGTGTCAGAAGTGGGATAGATTTTGGACTGGGTCAATTTGAGATAAAATGTTTATGGGTCAGAAGTTGGATAAGTTTTTTGGATGGTGTCTAAAGTGGGATAGATTTTTAACAGTGTCAGAAGTAAGATAGAAATGGGCTAAATTTCAATATGTCCAGTTTGATTTCAATTTGTTCCGCGGATACTTGTATATTTAACCAATAAAAGTTATTTTTTGTTGAACTTGTATGTCAGTAATCTGTGAGAGAAACACAGAGATAGGTTCCAAAAATGTTTTAAAAATCTCTTTTTACTGAGATCTCTTGTTAAATATAATTTTAAACCTCATGTGAGTGCTTTATCCTTTTTAAAATGTTATTGTTTTTATCAGGTGTGGCCCATTTCCATGGTTACAGTATCCAAGAGACAGAGATAGGCAGTAAGAAGTTTGGGCTGGTTCTCAAACCTCCGAGTGAGGACCTACGAGTCTTCTACTTTTTTGCCGATCATGAAACTGATCGTAAGAGGTAAGTTGCCTACGTATATGAGTTGGTGCATTTTTATTTATTTAGTATAGCAGAAAAGGGCCAATTCCAAGCAATTTTTGTACTAAGCATAGTCATGAAATTGGCTCATACGCAAACACATATCAAATCTCTTTCACACAGGTGGGTAGCGGCATTTGCTACATCTATCGGCCGTTGGATTCAGACAAACAACGGAGATGAATCGGATGAAGAAAGCACAGAAATGCTAATTTGATGGAGATTATGGTCTGACTGGTAATATTTATACTCTCCCAAAAAATGAGCACAATTTTCTTCAAAGATAAATTTTTAATCAGAAACAGAAGTTTGTTGAATAAAGTGAATTTCTGTACAACAAGGCACTGATCGACCAATCACTTTGGAATCACTTTCAAGACTGTTCTGCTTCAGTGATTTTGTCCAGGTCCAAGTGGACCTGTTTGAACAAAGTGATTCCCACAGAAATGAAATGTGACATTTCCTGTTTCTGGGAGAATCCTGCAGTTAATGGCTGTCTGCAAATGTAGACATGGCTTTATCTGCAGTTTTTAAGAGACATGTCTAATAGTCGAGTCTTTCCACGGTAAAGGGGTCATTTTGGCAACACTTAAAGACCATATTTTGAGACCAGACAAAGGTATTTCCTCGAAAATATGGTCTGTGTTGCCAAAATGCCCCCTTTACTGTGGAAAGACCCAGTTTGAATGTTAATCTTACGCATACAATTTTACAAATGAGTATCAAATTTGGACCAATCACAGAGCCACCATTCTAAACCATTTTCCCCCCATAATCAAATCATTGGTTTATGGCTATTATTTAGAAATATGTTCACCAAAAACTATGAATGCTAGGATAGGGCGACAATTTGTGTGTAAAAAAGCTATATTAGGGCGACACGCTCAATAGGGCGACATTTTTGTGTCGCCCTAATATTTTTTTTGTTTTAAATCATTTTTTTAGGTCAAAAACAATTTTTTTAAAATCGAGAACCATTTTTATTAGGTCTAGAACCAATTCTCTTAGGTCTGGAAGCATTTTTGGAAGCTTTGGGTAAAAAAATAAGGTGTCATTTTGAGTGACTCTTGCCGAAATTTCGGTGGTCCCCGGTGAGAGTCTTCCCGAGTTCTTACAATATCTTTATTATTCATATCATCATCTAATGAAATATTTAAGCAAAAGTTAGCTGTATTCATTTTATTGATAATTCTGTAATTATTAAATTGATGTACAGTCCAACACTGATAATAAGAGCACTGTTAATACAAAGTAATGCTTATAACAAGAAAAAATCTCTGTTTTCCTTTGTTTTCAAGACTGATGATACAAGATTAGCTGTTATAACATACAAAGTCCAAAGGACCTTGTATTATCAGTGTTCGACTGTAATGTAATTGCCCATACACGTTGCCATATATTCACTGTACACTATATTAAAAAAACGTAACGTGCCCAAGAATTGTATTCCATCAAGTAATTCTAGTTGAGAATGTTTTATTTTTTACAAACAGTCTTTTCAAGACGAAAAACATGTCACCTCGTTTTGGAGGTTGTAATTTTGTAAAAATGTTGATATATTTTATATTTATGCATGAACCATGCTCGTTTAATCAAGATCCGTTTTTACACGATGCAAGTAGAATATACATGTACATGTAATATACGTAATTCATATTCCTATACCGGTAGGCCTACGTTGTGGGGTGAGAATTTTATTGGATTTTATATATCCATCTTTGGTACAGTTTTATACTATTAATTAAATTATGTATTACATTTTGTACGCTGTTCAAAGGGGCTCCTGAAATACATTATCCATATCAAATGCGGTGTGACGGTAGTAGGTCTAATACGGTAATAGGTTTAACAGAAATTTAATTGATTTTTCTATTATTTACATACCAGTTCTCTGACAAGGGGAAATCTTTTTTCAAATACTTTTTTTTCTTCAGAAACGCAGATTTTGCGACAGGTGTTCTGTCGAAAACTTGTCAGGATTCTGCAGGCTTCCAGCATGTGAAGTCTTACATTTTCTGGTATTTGTAAAGTATAAAAATGCAATTAAATTTTTTTAAACTCTTCGTAATGTCCTTTAACAAACAGTACGTTGTATGTAATATGTATTGTTGGATGTGGACATTATAATTAATTTTATATTTCATTTCTTTAATTTCAATTGTACAGTGCTTCACAGATCTTTGCCTGCTTCCGGTCGCTATTGGACTATCATATGGACATAATAAATCGTTTAGTCGGCTTTGTTTTGTGCCAAATACATGTATACGAATGGTAAATATTGTATTCAATAAATAAAAATATTAAAATTTGAAAACGATTTCAAGTTTGAAAACGATTTCTCGTTGTTTGGACAATAGTGGTTAAAATACTTGCAGATATTGTATTCTATAGTGTATATTATTTAGGCCACAATATACTTTGTAAAAACTAAAACCGACTAAGTAGAATTAATACGCATTGCCCAAACCGGGAGCCGCAATTATACGTGCATGGAAGAAAATCCTTTGAACTGACACGTGTCCTATATATCCTTTTGTTGACCTAACTTTATTAGAAATCTTTCATGCGTGTTTCTGAAAGAGCCTTTTTGTGAAGGACGCTGTGTACTGTATAATTAACCAATTGTTATTATGGCTTAATATATACCTTTAAACCAATACATGTAATTGCCTTAATTATTGGAGATTTCGCTAGGACAAGGTATTTTGTCTGATACGTTATAAGACAAAGATGGATGGAAGTTGTTTGGAAGCGGATCAGGTAAGTGCACAAAATACATTTTCCTTTTCTTTAACCTTGTTTTTATATTAAAAGTCAAGACATTCTTATCTGTTCACTCATTCTAGAACCTCTGACGTACATTAACAAAAATATTTAAAGATGAATTTAGAAACACGAGAAAATTGCAGTGCACCGACTGGGATTCGAACCCAGGTTCTTGGCTTACATGGCCAATTGTTCTACCATCTGGGCATCCCGCCGGAGCACGACAACAATCTCGTGTTTGCCTCTCTTTTGCAGTGTGGCCAACCAATTGGCTACTGTACTGATGGACTATCGTGAAGAGAGGTCTTACCTCCATCGGTACTCCGGCGAGATGCCCAGATAGCTCAGTTGGTATATCAATTGGTCATGAAAGCCAAAGATATTTCAATTATCAATCCTATCAAAAATATTGAAGTATAACTGAGAATCGTAGAAAAACTTCCAGATTCACGTTGCCTTATGTACAAATAAGTTCAAACATCGATCGTTATAACGATGGGACTTTGCAGACTGTCTTGTTAGTACACGAACTTTGTATTAATAAGGAATACTTGTCCTGAGCAGAATCTCGTAATAACGAGGTTCGACTCTGATGACCTGTTTTATGCAGTATTTTATTTGACCTATTTTACGTTGCCATCGTAGGAGTTGCACATTGGAGGGGTAGAAAATGGAGTCGCCCTCTAGGTCAAAGGTGACGAAGAGACCGGAAGTGAACAATTGGAGCTTCCGGCGGGGGTTATGACAAGCGAGCCACCAAGCAACGAAAGTCTCAAACGGACTGAAGAGGCGCAAGAAATTGGTGAACAGACCAAAGCTTACAAAACTTGGGCATTGATTGGTCTGGTCGTTTTTACGTTGCTCGTTGTAACCGGCATTGTCGTATTCTTAGTTCTCTATTTTACAGGTTAGTCACTATGAGCAACTAACAATGGAAATTGGGCACAAACCGTTGTTATTAACAATGGTGTGTGCCCAATTTCCATTGTTAGTTGCTCATAGTGAGTGTATACCGAATATCTGATTTATACACAATTGTTGACTCGCTTATTTGCATTTTTTTTTTGCAAAGCCACAAAAAAAGGTAAAAACATCTAGACGGGATTTCAATATGCTTGGTGCAGCTTTAACGTGTTCTTTCGTTTAGTTTTAACGCAGACACGGGAGGTCGCCACGTCATATCCACCAACGGAATCTCGGTCCGTCCAACAGATAAGACCGACACCAATTCAACACAATGGAACTAATATTCATTCATCCACTGCTAACCCTTATACGAGTGATTCTTCAACCGATCTTCTACCTGATCCAAAATCCACTTCACGTCTCACCCAATCGACTGAACCATCTGTTGACTCCACGCCAGACGAGTCAACAAATCCACCATTTCTACCGAGTCGGTCCACAACGTCTCTACCAACATTTCCACGAAGCACTCCATTAGACGATCAACTTTATACTCGGGAAATGACCACGAAATACTTGCCATCTCAGATTGGTATGACGTCTTTTAATTTTTAAACAAAGATATATAAAGCACTTTTCGGCCAATTCCACTCAAACTCCACGTAATCTTCATTCGAATACCCTGGTGGAAATGGTATAGTCACACCATGGTCACATTTAATGTTGAGTTCACTCACCAGTCGGGTCGACCCTGGGAAATTTTGGCCTCTAGCCAAGCCCCAATAATTTGTGTGCATTTGAGTATAGATCGTATCGAATAGCTGCCATCTAATTGTGGGGCACCTTTTGTTACTTGAACTGTTCAACAATGTAAGCGCAATATGTGCAACCTTAAGGAACGATGAAACTGCCCCACAAGATGGCGGCTATTCGATACGGTCTATAACCCTCTTGCCGTCCTGCATAATAGAAGCTATCAACCATCCTACTTCTGGCCCAGTGACACAATGTAAACAACAGCTGTTTGCAACCAATGGCCTGACAGAGAGATATCCCCTGGCCTTTAGTATTTAGGAGATACCTGTCTTCCAGAGTCTCCCTTGCCACCGTGAATCTAGGAGGGAGGTACACTTTCAGACCGGCCACACGCACCTTAAGCCCGCCGCACACCTTTGCGATTTACCGGCCCATCGGACACCGGACCATCGGATCCGGAAAAATCAAACAAGTTTGATTTGCTCCGGTCTATGGTGTGCGGTCAAACCGGCCCGAATTGTTTCAGCGCACACCTTTCCGGTAAGTGCATGGTCCGATGATCCAATTATCCGGTAAATCGCAAAGGTGTGCGGCGGGCTTTAATGAAATGGGCATTTTACAGCAAACTCTGATCGTGCGGCTGACTTCTTTTGCAGCTCCATGGTTTTGTGACGACCAGGAGTTCACCTGCGTCTCTCATACTCAATGCATCTCAACCACTAACGTCTGTGATGGCAACCGAGATTGCAGCGATGGTTCAGACGAACGGAATTGCTTCAATGGGCCGGGTAAGCCGTCAAACATCTTAACCCTCAAAAGAGTGGGTATTAAACTGGGTGGCAACTTCCGCTGGTAATCTGAATTATCTTAATACCTTCTTAATTTTTGAACAGTTTGCCAAGGCAGGACTGTCTCCGTGACTCTGAACTATGACCAAGCGGCAACCATCACCTCGCCCCGGTACCCGTCCACATACACCCTTTACGAGGAATGCTACTGGCTCGTCACGGCTCCTCAAGGCGCCAATATCGTCATCCACGTGGTTCATTTTGACGTCCCTGCCCCAGATATTGTGGGCATTTTCGAAGTTATCAACGATACCAGTCGATTGGTCTTTACCATGCACGAGACACTGGGGCAGGGAATGCAGATAGCGTTTGAAACTAACACACTGCAGGTTCTCTTTCTGAGTAGTCACGTGACCGGACATGGTTTTAATTTTACCGTGCGGGTTTTGAGCGAAAATGGTATGTGTTTTAATTCGTATTATATGCATTTTGATTTGTTACTTATTATTTTTAGTCATTTAACTTTTATAACGAACAGTTTTTGTTTGAACTTTAGTGTGAGTATGTTTCCACTGTATTTTTTATGTGACAAAAAATGCACACTTCCCAGCATAAACTGTTTTGCTTCATGTCACAGATTATATCAGATGTGATTCCGCTCCGTACGTTTACATGGAGAGGCAATCTTGTAATGATGTTTATAACTGCCCTGACGGAACGGATGAAATAGGATGCGGTAAGTTGAAAATTCTCCTTTTTTACGTATTCAAAAGTCCTACCAACAATGTCTTTGTGCCTGGTTTTCACTTTCAAGACAATTTTTTTCTCTGATTGTACCAAAGTTTGTGGCGATGATGAATTTCGTTGTGACAGCGGAATTTGTGTCGGTGGAGGAGCGGAAGCATTGTGTAATGGAACTGCCGAGTGTAGAGACTTTTCGGATGAAGGAATTAAGTGCAATGGACGTAAGTATAGTTCTGTATTTTGTTCAGCTTCTTTTATTTCGTCTTTGCAATGTCACAAAATTTTAATCAGCCATTTGACCTGGAAAAATAGAATATCTGAAAACCCATCCGTTTTGCTTTAGCCAATCAGCGTGCGGGAAAATCACTCCATGATTTTATGCTGACTTAAGTACAATCTGTCGTACACATTCAGATTTATTACGAGCTGGATCGTGTGGCACTAGAGCGATTCAACTGAACACTCCACAGCCTCCTATTCTACGTATCATTGGTGGCGTGGATGCTGCTATTGCCGACTGGCCGTGGATCGCTTCGCTTCGTGACCGCTACGATGAACACAGATGCGGTGCTACGGTCGTTACGAGTCGGTATTTGGTCACGGCGGCACACTGCATGTATGTATTGTCATAAGCGATTCTTCTTTTTGTGTCATGTTAAACAAAAATGTGGGAGCCCATGTAGTCTAGATTCCCGTACTTTCTGTTACTTTTTTTTAAAACCTAATCAGCTGGCGAAGGCTATTTCTATAACAGGGTCGCTTTGAACCGCTGGTGCTTATCAGTCACCCATGCAGGTATTTTTGATTTCTTTGTGTCATAAGAAATAGGAAACGGTAATGAAACGGATAGTAGTTGCCATTTTCCAAAATCCTCATGAATTACCGAGTAATTCGAATTTTAAAATCGGTTTTATTTTTAAGACACCCTTTTTAACTTAGAATTACTGTTCATATATTTTCGTTCAGAGAATCCTTTGACACTGTCGTGTTGGGCTCATCACATCTGTACCAAGTCACGTCTGGTCGTCGAGAAGTCTCGGTTGATCAAGTCATCGCACATCCCTTTTACGATCCCGTAAATTTGGACAATGACATCGCCGTCATTCGACTTGCATCTCCCCTTGATTTCGCTGAATCCATCCGCCCAATTTGCCTTAACAGCGAGGTGAACGAAACGGATACTTACGATACTTGTTTTGTGGCTGGGTGGGGACACACGTCTGCAGGAGGTTCGTTTTGGAATTGTAGTCGAGAGTTTTTTAAAAATTCCTTACAACTTGCATAAAACGTCGCAAACTAAAAGTAAAAGTACTAATTTTGTGTCAGTTCTGTTAAAGTATATATAGAGTGTATAATTTTGTATGGCATCTTCGGCAAGTAATGCTCTTTATGCTATCTGGTATCAACTTGAGATGTCGAGTAAACCCACGCGGTCAAATCAAGTAGGGACTGCAAACCCAATTTGTCCAGGAATCGAACCTGGGACAGCAAAGGTGAAAGACGAGAAAAGAACCATTAAGTCAACCGGACCGCCCTAAAATATAGAGCAATGCGAGTATTGGATTTCATTCCCGGCACAATATCATTCAAATTCGGTGGTGTTTGGTCTGTAGATAAATTATCGATTTGGCTCTATAGGATCAAGCTCAGCATCTGAAATTTTATTGGCATGTTTCCTTTTATGTGATTGGTCAGGTGCTGTCTCATTTGAGCTCCAAGAAGCCCGTCTCCCATTGGTCAATCAAGATGTCTGTCAGCATCAGTCCAGCAGTCCACATCTTGTTTCGTCCAATCAAATCTGTGCGGGGTTTGGCAGAGGCGGAGTCGACACTTGCCAGGTATATTGCGATCTATCACATGCCAGCTTCTTTGCAGTTTGTTTAGTACGCATTTGGGGGCCTGCCAGACAGTCTGATTTTGGTGGGAGAACGGCGAACTTGTTGAGTTTGAAATTTGTTGGCCGAAAAACGTAAAGTTGCACTGCCCGTGTTTTGGCCGATTTGGGCGTCAAATTTTTGTTTTAAAGATAAATAGGTATTTTTCTAGAATAGAAAAAGTTATCAGCTTTCATTTGGTACCAATAACGTAAAAATCCGTCAAGGATTAATGCCAGTCGATTAAAAACAAGAAATGATTAAATGGCTGGCAGGTCATTTAATCGACAGGGTTATGACGTAAATGTACATGTGCGCGTACATGTGTACATTGTACACATACTAGGTACATATGAGCGTACGCGCACATGTACAACATGTGAAGCACGTTTCAAGAAAAAGGCTTGTATCTCCAATTCCGACGTCGGAAATTTAAGTTTTTGATATTTTTCGTTACAGAGACACGTAAGCTTTCTAAATTCGTTCGCTTGTGTAAATAAATTTTTTAAATCCTTTCACCGAAACACGGGCAATGCAACTTTAAAGACAAGGCTCTTCAGGAATGCGTGCGTGCCAAATTCGTGCCACGAAATACGCAGCTCCAAAGCAAAGGCGCAGCATTGAGCTGCGTATTTCGTGGCACGGATTTGACGAGCGCGCAATGCTGACGAGCCTCTGCCTTTAAAAGGTAAACAAAATCTTAATTTGTTTTCTTCTAAAGGGTGATAGCGGTGGTCCCTTAATGTGTCTAGGAGCTGACAATAAATGGAAACTTGTCGGTGTAACGAGCAGCGGCAACGCAGCGTGCGGAGCCCCAGAGTCACCCGGTATCTACACCAGGGTTTCACGGTACCTCAACTTCATCAGGCATGTCATTGCTTCGGGTACGTCATTTTTGGAATGTAAGCTGTGGTCGCTCCTACTTCCCCCAGGGGCGCTCCTTGTACAATATCGTTATGGACTCGCTCTAGGGGCGCTCCTACTTCCCCTACGGGCGCTCCTTGTACAATATCGTTATCGACTCGCTCTAGGGGCGCTCCTACTTCCCCTACGGGCGCTGATCCTTGTACAATATCGTTATCGACTCGCTCTAGGGGCGCTCCTAATTCCCCTACGGGCGCTCTTTGTACACTATCGTTATCGACTCGCTCTAGGGGCGCTCCTACTTCCCCTACGGGCGCTGATCCTTGTACAATATCGTTATCGACTCGCTCTAGGGGCGCTCCTAATTCCCCTACGGGCGCTCCTTGTACACTATCGTTATTGACTCGCTCTAGGGGCGCTCCTACTTCCCCTAGGGGCGCTCCTTGTACAATATCGTTATCGACTCGCTCTAGGGGCGCTCCTAATTCCCCTACGGGCGCTCCTTGTACAATATCGTTATCGACTCGCTCTAGGGGCGCTCCTAATTCCCCTACGGGCGCTCCTTGTACAATATCGTTATCGACTCGCTCTAGGGGCGCTCCTAATTCCCCTACGGGCGCTCCTTGTACACTATCGTTATCGACTCGCTCTAGGGGCGCTCCTAATTCCCCTACGGGCGCTCCTTGTACACTATCGTTATCGACTCGCTCTAGGGGCGCTCCTACTTCCCCTAGGGGCGCTCCTTGTACAATATCGTTATCGACTCGCTCTAGGGGCGCTCCTAATTCCCCTACGGGCGCTCCTTGTACAATATCGTTATCGACTCGCTCTAGGGGCGCTCCTAATTCCCCTACGGGCGCTCCTTGTACACTATCGTTATCGACTCGCTCTAGGGGCGCTCCTAATTCCCCTACGGGCGCTCCTTGTACACTATCGTTATCGACTCGCTCTAGGGGCGCTCCTACTTCCCCTAGGGGCGCTCCTTGTACAATATCGTTATCGACTCGCTCTAGGGGCGCTCCTAATTCCCCTACGCGCGCTCCTTGTACAATATCGTTATCGACTCGCTCCCGGGGCGCTCCTACTTCCCTAGTCCAGATTCTGGACTATATTAATGCGCACAATTAATTTTCGTCTCATGTTATGAAAATTCAATTTGCCCCAAAACTATTTCACCCAAGTGCCATTTCGCCCCCAAACCACTGCGCCCGAGTGCCATTTCGCCCCAAATTACTTCGTCCAAGTGCCATTTCGCCCCAAATTACTTCGTCCAAATGCTACTTCAAGCATAGGCCGTGGTTCAGGGCGAAATGGTTCAGGGCGAAGTGGTTTTGGGATGAAATGACTGCAAACCCTTTTTTGACTGTTTTCTCAAAAGTTAGACGAAGTACGGAGCTGGTTTTTGCTCAGGTTGGTTTTAATCATGCATCTCTTCAATCACACAGGGGGATAAAACTATTTGTAACAGTTTATCAATCATGTATACTATCTTTAACACTTGTCAACAATGTCCACTAATTCTTACTAAAATGTGGACATGGTTATAAGTAATGAAACAGCCGTTGGGAAGCGCAGCCAAGTCATTTCCTCTCTGCGTACAGCGGTAGCGGCACGGAAAGGACTGCGTACGTGTAAATTTATTTTTGACCGATTAATGATCAGGCTTGGTACAGTCTTTCAGCATTTGGTAGCTGCGCAGTCCGTAGTTTGAATACTTAATATGCTATGCAAAAAACCCAAAATCGATTGGGGACAAATTTGTCACGTATATTTAACTTCAAGCGCCGATTACGTGGTTTTAATATTTGGGGGACATTCCTCATTTTGCCGTGGCATATGTCACAATTTACACTCTGCATTAAAAATACAATAAAGATTAAAACAACTAAAACTTCCTTAATTTGACGATTGTTTTTAATCACAGTTGCTAATTTTTGTTTTTGTATTCACAGATTGGAGATGGAGCCCACAGACTGGAGCTTGATATTACACACTACAAAAATGGATGTGTTGCCATGGATACTGAAAACACAGGAGAGGTGAGTTTTTGGCCATCATTCCAATTTTATTACAGTGGAAATGAACACATAAAGAATTAACATTCTGCTACAGTGAACATCGCTCGTGGCTCCCAACTATTATAGTATTTTAAATACGTATTCCATTTGTTTGCATCAAACACCTGCACCAAAATACATGTAAACACTTGTTATGGTTCAGATACGATGCTCGTTTATGATGACTTTCCACTGTAGTAAAACTTGTCTATAGCTTCTGCTTATTGGCATGCATGGGTAGGGCTTCCTCAAAGATGATATAGCAGCAAAAGGGCAAGATAGCCTACCCATGCGAAATCAATTCAATAAAGTGAAGTATGTAAAGGGACCATTTTTAGTAAGCAAACTAGACGAGCCTTGTGTCTGTTTGACATGCCTCTCGTGGTGTAATCTGTGTCGCGGCGAACAGTTACAGCAGCATCCACACTTGGGATGAGAGAAAAATCATGAGGGCCTTATTGGGATTCAAACCCAAGACCTCTGACTCACCGGGCAAACGCTCTACCAGCTGAGCTATGAGGCATAGTGGTATATCTCTCAGGTTTTCCCCAAGACCTCTGACACACCAGGCAGATGCTCTACCAGCTGAGCTATGAGGCATAGTGGTATATCCCTCAGGTTTTCCCCAAGACCTCTGACACACCGGGCAGACGCTCTACCATCTGAGCTATAAGGCACAGTGGTATACTCTCTCAGGTTTTCCGCAAGAACCCAATTTTTCTCTGATTGTTGCATGGGAGCGTAACTGAGCAAAATAACTAACACAATATTTGGTATGGTGCCTAATCACCATTGAAATGAAACAACCAAACTTGGGATGAGAGAAAAATCAGCATCCGCAAGAGGCATGTCAAACAAACATGAAGTGCATCTAGTTTGCTTACTAAAATGGCACCTTGAATTTCTACGGAGGTCAGGGTAGAGTAGTCTATCTTGCCCCTATGGTGCTCTTTGGGTTTCAAGTTCTGGACCAATTTCATTTTTGGAGTAACACAATGTCAAATGGCATTTAAAGGCCCTATGTATCATTTGATAAAACTTTTTACAGATTCGTGGAATAAGAGTGTAACATATCTAAGAGGAATGTTGGTAAACTAGCCTGAAGAAATTTTAGCTACAAACTGTACACGGATGTAGATGCATCAATGCTTCAGAAAACCTTGAAAATCTATAAGGATTTTGTGTACAAGTGAATGGTAAAAAAGTCCCGTGCACGGGACTATTTTTAAAAAACCACCTTCGGTTGTCAATTTTCAACATGAAATACCATTTTGGACGGAAATAAATTTGTGGTGTTTACCATTGCTATCAACACTTTGAGTGAGGTTTTTCTTGTCAACTCATGAAAATTAAATGATACAATGGGCCTTTGAGTTTGTGTAGTATTCCATTTTTCATATTCAAATTTATGCAAGTAAGTGCTAATTTTCATGTTTCTGCATAATTAATCAATACTGACATCTTGATGTACTATTCTTGACTTAATCAAAATTATTCCAACCTGCTGCTACTTTACATGTCACTGCACCATGCTAATAAATATACTATTGTGCCCTTGCTCATGTTTATTCATAAATGGTGTCCCCCTGAAGCTGAGTTCCAGTTTTGTATTTTTGAAGTCACATCATGGCCATGGTTTCATCATGATGTTACCCATAATGCCCCAATACACTGATTGCTACAACACATATCCTCTCTCACTATGAGCAAGAACATGTACATGCTCATTGTAACCCCATTGTTAGTAACAATGGTGTGTGCCCAATTTCCATTGTTAGATGTTCATAGTGTCTTGCCCTTGCTCATGTTTATTCATGAATGGTGTTTTCCTGAAGCCGAGTTCCAGTTTGGTTTTTTAGAAGTCACATCATGGCCATGGTTTCATCATGATGTTACCCATAATGCCCCAATACACTGATTGCTACAACACATTTTCTCTCTTGCCCTTGCTCATGTTTATTCATGAATGGTGTTTTCCTGAAGCTGAGTTCCAGTTTGGTTTTTTAGAAGTCACATAGTGGCCATGATTTCATCATGATGTTACCCAGAATGCCCCCAATGCATTGAATGAAACAAGTTAATACTGACATTGGGTGTACTATCCTTATCTTAATCAAAATCCTAATTTTAAAAATTAAAAAACAATTGCTCATTTACATACATGTACCTGTATACTGCAACATGTTATCTCCCAAATATCTTGTATTTGCTTCTGCAAAGGCATAATTTACTTCCAGCCAAAAATCTGAAAGATTGAAATGTACACCTTTCAAAGATTTTTGTTTTTAAATTTGGTTGATTATCAATCATGTCTTTGTTACTGTGTTATTAGCATTGTGTGCTACATGTATATCATTGGAAAGCCTGTTCATTTCTCAAACAATATGTCCTATTTCTTATAAACATTGTATTTGTGGGAAAAATCTTTTCCTGAACACAATGTATTGGCACATTCTGTTAAAGACCCACCCGTATTCACAACAGAGTTGTTGAGCCTTCAAATAAGTGACTGTTACAAATGCGGTGTCATTGTGAAAGGCAATGAATGAGCTTTTCATTGATATGCTACATGATATGAACAGAACTCACAAATAATTGAGATATAGGTGACTGAAAACAAATGTCCAAACTTTTAAGGAGTAAATTTTACATACCGGTACTCATAAATGCATTTCACTTGATTTCCTTTTAACAGGACCAGTTTGTGAAGCTCCCTTGTGTTGCTGCCCATGCTTGGCCTCACCTGGACTATTGGACTCCACGTACATGTCTCTCTCCTGTTGGAATTCATTTGTCATCGTGAGCAGCTTTCAGGTATTGTAATGATCAGCTTGTTACTACTTCTCTACATTAGGAATAGCTTGCTCTTTCTCAGTATAATCTGTCAGCACCTTTGCTCAGTGCTTTTTCAAGAACTATATCAACAATTTGCACCTGGGTGGGATTCGAACCCACAACCTTCTGCATTCTAAAGCAGTTGTCTTAACCATTCATTCACTCAAGTGCATTTTTGTCAAAGGGCCTGTTCGATGTAATTTTTCAGCACTTTGTGCTCAATACTTTCCAATTGTGCTTGGGTGGACTTGAACCCACAACCTTCTACATTCTAGACCAGTTGTTTTAACCTTTCAACCAATCATTGCGCAGGTGTCAAAGGGCCAATTTAAATCATGGGAAATTTCTTGCCTTTTTGCTTACATAATTAATCAGAATTGTTTATGCTCAGAACTTTCCCACAAACCATGTTAAAAACTTGTGCTTCGGTGGGACTTGAACCTGAAGCGACCATTCGACCACTCAGTGTGCTGGTGTCAAAGTGAGCCAGTTGGTAGCACAATTAATCTCTTGCCCTTTTCTGATGCAATTTACCAGCACTTTATGTTCAGTGCTTTCCCAAGAACACCGTTGAAACGTGTGCTTGGGTGGGACTCGAACCCACTACTGTATTCTAGAGCAGTTGTCTTAACCACTTGCCCACTCAGTGTGCTGGTGTCGAAGTGTCAGTTTGAATGATTAAAAACCTGTGCTTGGGTGGGACTCGAACCCACAGCCAAGCAGATATTTTAAGCACTTTTGTAAGGCATATTTTTGTAAGGCATATTTTTGTAATTACTGAAACACCTGTGGGCCAATTCTACTTAAACTTCTTATAATTTTCAAGCCTGTTGTCTGTTCTTGGATGACGATTTGGCACCGTCATATTTAGTTAGATGATAGCATTGCTGCGGTTGTAGCAGTGTGGATGAACTAGCTAAAATAAACCGTCTTTTGTTTAAATCAAATCCGCTTTCATAAAATGCATTAAGTTCATTCACAGCTCCACACATTTTTCACTTGAAAATGAAGATGCGGTTTTTTTACTGTTCAGTTTCAAGTCTTAGCTCTGATTTATAAGTACTGTAACCGAGTTATCTTATAGATTTTATTTCCCTTTCTTTCAGTCTGCGGCTGCTGTTCCTATGAACCACCCATCATCTTGAGATTCGCTGGGAGAAGAAATTTGGCCAGTGTTGACCTAAAGTATAGGTAAGTCACAGTCCATTGTTCCGTTCATCTTTACTGCAAATCCATTTTGGGTCAATTTTGAGACAATTGAAAAAGGGGTTAGTCCAGCAGTTTTTTTGCCAAATTTGTTTAATAAAACATTTACTTTTTAAAAAATGTCTCAGAAATTATCAGGAACAAAATTTAAGCCTGTTTCCAACCTGTTTTGGTACGTTTCAAAGTTAAATTCTGAATCTTTGTTGTCTTTGCTGAAAAGCCATACTGATGTAGGGTCGTCTCTACCATCCCAATCAACTCTGATTGTGAATGTAGCCTGCAGTTTTTACAGTGAACACTCATTGGGGAAGATTCCACTACACATTCAAATATTTGCAGAAATGCCTCTCATCTTGCATTTTAATTGCTCCACTGACATTTCTCCAAAGCAGTTTATTTGTAAACTCCACCATGCGTGAGGCAATCCATGATTTTAAACAAAATCAGATGTGAATCATTGTCATCAATCTAACTTGTCTTCATATTTCGGGCCAAATTGAAAAATTGTTTATTTATAACTATCCACCTTTAAATTTTCTCTAAACTTGCAGAATTTTCTAATGATATATTTTTCTTCATTGTGACAGGTGAGACACGTTGAAGACATCAAGTGGACTGAACCTTCTGCTCAACCTACCACAGAGTTCCTGAATCTAACAGTCAGTTCTCAACTAATTCAAAAAAGTTTGTAAACATTGAATCAACTCAACTGATTATTTCTATCTATGCTTCAGTCAGTTCCTAAGCACACAACTCTTTAGTTTGTAAACAAACCAAAATTTGCTCAAATTATTCTCTCAAAAAATGACTATCAGTTTGTAAACAAACCAAAATTTGCTCAAATTATTCTCTCAAAAAATGACTATCAGTTTGTAAACATTGACTTGTACTTAATATTCTTGTCTTCAATTAGCAACAACCAATTGTATTTGATTTCTCTTGTAGCATTGTTAAATGTACTTTAACAAATATAGTAATGTTTGTAAACAATCTTATTTAAATAGTGTTATATAGTTAAAGTAACTAACAAAGTCAAAATAAAAGTCACTGACAACAAAAGTTTCAATTGTAAACAAGTCTCATTTTATTCTGTACTCCACTAAAGTAAACCAAGTAATATATTCAAGTAAAATGTTCATTAAGTTAATTTATGCAAGGTCCTAATTGCTATTGTCTTTACAGATAGTCCAGGGTTCGGTGGACCAAATTTATAAATTGAAAATCGAACAGGGGTTGCCCCCTGTCCGATTTTCTAACATATTGAAATAGAGGTTTCCCTCTTCTACCTGTTAAAGAAAACATTTAAAAAAATGGTGTACAAAGAAATGCAATTAAAATGATTTGTTAAACATCCACTGTAAAACAAGAAAATATAATTACAATCGATAACTGCAATTTCAAGAAACAAATCAGTAAAACACAACATTTGTAAATCAACAACATGTGATAAACTGAAAATGGACTCTCAAATTTTCTGTCTACATACCCAATCAACTCAAAATACTATCGGCACAAAGACATCACTCGCGACAAGATTTAAATGCGAATTCTGGCAAGTTGTAGTCGAGTCCGTAACATGCAAAGGATGAGCACGCACAAAAGAATGCCTGTGATGGACTCGGCCTCTGGAGCTCCCATTTCTGAAAAAGAAAATTACAAAAATTAATTTCAGATCAACACAATTTACAATGCATTTCATACCAAGACAGTTTTCAGTTAAAAGTTACCAGTCATGAATACCAAACATGTCGAGTTTACGTGATCACAGGAAAATTTCAACATGTTTAGTTTGATTAAAGTGTACAATGTATTGCATATTGGTTATTAGGGTCATTCCGTGTCAATTCAACGAGCTTTTGAACCTGACCATCACGGATTGAAATGAAATTTGGTGTGCTGATTGCGCCCCCCGAGAACTGAAATTTTATGTAATTCAGTCAATTAATTTTTGAGATATGGGTCAACGAACTTTGGACTAATTAACATCATGACCTGCTATGCTTGCACAATTATATCTCTAAAAGTAATGGACCTACAGGGATAAACTTTACATCATTTTAAAGCTCTTGAAATGGCCTTCATTTTATAAAATAACATCAAAATTGTATCTCGTACCACAAAAAAGTTATGTGAATTTATAACCTTTGACCTTGATTTGCAAAAATGCGTAATTTTTTTTATTTGTTAGCTTAAGATGTAAGGAACATTTCCAGAAAGATTTGGGATGGGCACTCTTACAGTTTTTGAGTTACGATAATTTAAACAGCAAATACCATGTAAATAACATGTAACTGTGTATGTACACATGGTATTTACATGGCATTTATATGTTATTTAATGTTTAAATTATCGTAACTCAAAAACTGTAAAGCGGGCCTCCCACTGTGCGATTTTTGCCACGAATTTTCTACGATTAGCTACGATTAAGTACGATTGTGTGTAGAGTCTACAGACGGTCTCTGGTAATCGTACCAATTCGTAGGAAATTCAAGGCAAAAATCGCACAGTGGGAGGCTTGCTTCAGAGTGCCCATTCCAAATCTTTCTGGAAATGTTCCTTACATCTTTAGCTAACAAATTAAAAACAATTACGCATTTTGAAAAATACAATTTTTTTGGCAAATCAAGGTCAAAAGTTATAAATTCACTTACCTTTTTGTGGTACGAGATATAATTTTTATGTAAGTTTATAAAATGAAGGCCATTTAAAGAGCTTTAAAATGATGTAAAGTTTATCTTTGTAGGTCCATTACTTTTAGAGATATAATTGTCCAAACATAGCAGGTCATGATGCTAATTAGTCCAAAGTTTGTTGACCTATATCTCAACAATTAATTGACCGAATTACATAAAATTTTAGTTCTCTGGGTTTCTCAAGGAGTCCAATCAGCACACTAAATTTCTTTTCAATCCGTGATGGTCAGGTCTAAAAGCTCGTTGAATTGACACGGAATGACCCATTATCTAATCTCCTCAAAAAAAGTTCGGAAAGTCAAGTTTGCCAGGACTGACGATTTCTCTCTTGTTACTAAATCATTTCCCTTGAATTTGGTATCATTGGAAAGCCCTGTTATTCCTCTTTACAGTGATGTGTCAATTGTTATGATTAATCAATGCATAGTTCCGATTTTGCCCAGTTAACCCCGCCCCCTTGGATATTGTTGCTATGGCTCACACGCTTTCGTCAAAAATGGCGACACACAACGTACAAAGCAACATGGGACTTTCAACGGAAAGCACAGATTCATTGAAGAAAACTCAAAGGTATTCATGTTTCAGGGTCAACTGTTATCTTAGAACACACTGAGTAAAGGGCCAGTAATACAGGGATATCATATCATCACGAAATATAGCTTTTGTACCTTTGAACAACGAAACGACCGGCCTTGAAACCAAAAATTCACCCGGATTGTCGCATACAACACTGTACAAATTGTATGGGGCCGGCAGAACATATCGCGTGATCATGTTGTTGTGAGCGTACAGTGCACTTTGACCTATGTGGGTGACATCTGCTAGCTCTGTTGTGATTGGTCGGCGGGTTCGGTTGATTGACAGGTCGGAACTATGCATTGGGGGATGTGCAGTATAGCGGAATACAGGGGTGGGTGGAAAGTGAAATGTCACAAAATTTACTGCTTTGGTCATGCAGTGCATTCCCCTTTTGCTTAGAGGGGAACATTTCACTTTACACCCGCCCCCGTATTCAGCTGTACTGCACATCCCCCAATTGCTTAATCATAACAAATGACACATCATCGTAAAAAGGAATAACGGGGCTTTCCAATGATATAAAATTCAAGGAAAATTATTTTGCAACAAGAGAGAAATCGTCAGTCAAACTTGGCTTTCCGAACTTTTTTTGAGGAGTTTAAAATACATTTAATTATGAAACTTGTATAAATTTTTGTTTGATGATAAAAATGCAAACATTAGGAGGGAAAGTGTCTAAAATTTACACCAACAAAATTGTATTTTTGAATGAAGAACTTTTTAACTGATTCCTGGCTTAATAAAAAAAAATGGTCACAAAATTTACTGTATACCTGTAAGTGTCATTAACTCAATACCTTGGTTAATGCATAGTTCCAACCTGTCAATCAAGCCAACCCACCGACCAATCACAACAGAGCTAGCAGACGGCGCCCACATAGGTCAAAGTGATGCAATCCTCACACAATCACGCGATTTTCTGCACATACAGTTTAATTGTATGATGTATGCGCCAATGACCGGGTGAATTTTGGTTTCAATGTCGGGCGAATCGCTGTTCAAAGGTAGGAAAGCGCATTTTTATGAATATATGTCATCCCTGCATGAATCGACTAGCCCTTCGCTCAGTGTGTGCTACGGTAATTGTCGACCCCAAAACATTTGAGTTTTCTCCAATGAATCTGTGCTTTCCATGCCGAGTCCCGTTGCTTTGTACGTTGTGTCGCCATTTTTTTGCGATGGCTTGTGAGCACATAGCAACAATAACTAAGGGGCGGGGTTAACTGGGCAATCTCGGAACTATGCATTCAAAAGGTTGTAGATGTGCCTGTGGGCAAGGCATTTTACCGTAAATTGCCTCTCCACACAGAAAAATTGGTACCTACTTTGGTAGTGAATGTATAAAACTCTAACCTAAGAATTGCCCAGATATTCATGGTAAAATTTGCTCCAAGCACAAAACAATCATCTTTAAAGTTACAATAGAGACTGATACTTACATTTAAACTGGACCCTTGGCTGGTGATCAAAACCTGAGGAGAAAAGACAAAGTATTGCTGTTAATGAAATAAATAAAAGGTTCCCAAAACCCTTGCATGATCATTCAAAATGGCCTCATTTTGTTGAATTATTGTTTTGCGGTAATTTAATTGTTTCTATGTGGATTAAATAAGAGAATTCTTGTAAGAGTTGAGAAGTTGATTATAATTTGTTTCTTCTTTAAAATGTACAAATCTAATGAAAAAAACAAAATTTTGTATTTTTTCTGTAGATAATATAATTTTCAAGGAGCGTGACCAGATCTTTTCCTAAAAATGGATTTATCTCTAACCTAACAATCATATAAAATACCTCCCCAAAAGTACTATCCATGGGAAGAAAACAGGAAATTTGCAATCCCCAATAGACCTTATGCATGGCGTTCATGACAGAGAGCAGGTTTTCATATTCAAATGATGTGACAATAGATCCACAAAGTGCCTACTACTCGTGCATAACGCACTGTGACAATGTGACTGCCCTCTATCATTGGCCGCCGTGCATAAGGTCTATTTTGATGTACGTGGAAGCAAAAAAGTTGATGTAATTACTGCACTGCTTTAATTATCATGAATTAGTTTACTAAACTTCGGTGAATTTTGGACGATATTCCTGGAAATAAAAAGATTGAGGGCACGAAATTTGTAGAATGGTAATGAGAAAAATATGACACATAGGCCTATATAGTGATATGGTATAAAAACCTCAAGACCCAAGGGAACAATTTGGGGCTAAAAAATGTGATCTAGGATTACTTGAATTCCACGGATTTGTTTTCATATACATTGAGCACGGATTTGGGTGAATTTATATATTGGAATCGATAGCTTATTCAATTCTAAGATATCGCAAATGTTGCATTTCCGAGATAAATAAATGATAAAATTACTGCATAAAGTAATGCACAAAATGGCGCGCAAGCGGTCTGTTAGATTGGTTCCCGATCCCTATAGATTGGTTCGCTTATTGCGAAAATATAGGGATCGGTAAAGGGCAGCCATGACGGGCAGAATTCTGCCCGTCACGTGGTTATTATTATTTATTTATTTTTAGTAAGTGCGCAGATTTTGCATTGACATTTGTAACTTGGCCGTGCGTGTCGAACATATCCAATTATGTAAATAAAGTACATTGCCTAAAGCAAAGGGCTTGGCCAATATGTTTAAATATAAAAAACACAATGCGCACGCGCAAAGACGACCAATTACAGATCAAGATGAAGCGCCCTTTACCTGTCCTTATATTCTCCTGTGTGGAATATGTGGACGGGAACCAGTCTAGCGGTCTGTGCGTAAGCGCGACAACAGAGGGCGCTGCGTGTGCGCGTGAATGGTTATCTTGTGCACTAACTACATGTAGGCAATTTTTGAAGAAAACGTTATTTTTCTACAGAAAAGCAACATTTGCGACAAAAGTGCAAGTGGGAAGTATTATATCTTAAAATTACATTATCTGTTGATTCCAGGAGGTAATTTCCTTAAAATCTCTGTTCAATGTAGACGAAAAAAATACCCTTCCCACTTGCACTTTTGTCGCAAATGTTGCTTTTCTGCGCGTAATCCTGAAGTCTCGAGTTTAAACGGATTCGCAATTTACCTGTTCGAAGAAGCCACCGTTAATATCCAGGACACGACTCCAGTCTGAAAGAAAAAACAACATTAACTTCATAATAGAAAGATGGTTACTTGAATCTTGTTCCTATAACTAGGCCCCGCCCCTCCAAGAAAGGATCACAAAACAAGTTCACCCAATTCACTCAAACCATGGAGGAAGAAACCATGCTCAAACCACGTATCTTAAATCCCGAACCCCACATATTAAACTACAGAGTACATGTACTTCTACCTTCTTCAAGTAGGTAAAACTAGACCCAGAAATAAATTAATCTTTACCATTCTTACATCGTCGAATACTAATTCAGCCTAGTATACGTACCACCACTAGGCATAGATTGTCGAGAGTCCCGGGCCCGTATCACCAGCATCCTGACCGGCCGTCGGCAGTTCGTCTGTTGCAAAATCTACCTGCTGCTTCCACGGTTCATTGCGTCCGGAATGCGGTGGTTACGTA
Organism: Henricia sp. BOLD:AAB3569; assembly: GCA_037783545.1. Classification (NCBI taxonomy): domain Eukaryota; kingdom Metazoa; phylum Echinodermata; class Asteroidea; order Spinulosida; family Echinasteridae; genus Henricia; species Henricia sp. BOLD:AAB3569. The sequence continues at coordinate 92,693 of JBBELK010000080.1, read as the reverse complement.
ACCGAAGAATGGACACTTGGGCGACTCCAGCATTTTCGGAATCGACTCCGATTTCACTCGGAATCGATTCCATTTTTGTTGGTTTACGGTACCCAAATAATTGGCACCGAACGGCACTAGACATCCATGAAATGATATCGGAAGCCGAGTGCTTTTGTAAAAGCCGTGTATTTTGGCTATGGAATTGCTAGGAATCGGCAGGTCGTCACTAGGGATTGAATCTAGATAAGGGATCGATTCCCACTGGGATCCGATTCCTGAAAGTTTGGAATAGTGATTCCGATTCTCAAAGTGGAATCGATTCTACTCGACTCCAGCGTGGAATCGCCTCAGCGATTGTCCCTCCGATCCAACAACCAGTCCTGTTTAGCAAGCCCGCAGGTCGTAAAGAAATGCATGGGGTATTCAAGACGCCGCTCGAATGCGTTACTATAGTACCTCTATAGCTTATTAAACGGCACAAAATTGTGAACGGGAATGTTATTGTTGCTGTCAGAATGTTCCTGGGAGTGGGTGTTGGGTGGGGCATAGAGCAAGTTCCTTGCTCTATGGGTGGGGGTTAGTCCATCCTGAGATCTCAGGGAATTTCCACTCTGCAAAGCGACGTGACAATACCCTGAGGAAATACACGCAAATCTGTGGAGCGAGCCGGCTGTTGTCTTGAGCCAACTCACGCCCGAGTCATTTTGATGTAATTTAATCAATTCGGTCATGTTATGCCGAAAAGAAACAATTTCTATACTTTCCAGAAATTCTATTGGGTTCCGTTCCTTATGACTGTCCCATTCCTACCAAACTTTCAAACGACGAACCTTATTTACTCCGCATTTTTTTTTGAAAAAAAAAAAACAGGGATGCATGCTGACGAATGTAATGGAACGGATTCCCCAATATTTGCTAGATTTGATGGTTTTCATTAACATAAATTTCATTAACAAAAATTCCACGACCACCGCTCGCAGTGTTTAGCGCCCTCAAGAGTCAAAACAAGGTGCAGTGCCAGTACGCAAAAATTAATGGTGGTCAAATTAATTTTTTGAAAGATTGGCCTATAAATTATACTTTTTGGAGCATTTTAAAAGAGCATTTTAAGCTTGTATATTAGTAAATGCACCATATGTCTATCAAAAAGTGATTAAAATGTTTAGTTGACGTCGTGTTGTACTGGCAAATGGGAATGGAATGTGGTGCTCGTGTCGTCTGCTGTGAAAATCATGGCTGCATGCGCTAACCATTTCGAAGATGAAGAAGCAGTTTGTCATATTCAGGTAGAGAAAACTTTCTGACTTTGGTAAAAATTTTGAAGTTGACAATGATATTTTTTCCTTAGAAATAAAAACATTGGGCCTACAAAGGCTAAGTAAGTGCAGATTTACTGGAAAAAAAATCAAATTAAAGTTTTAAAAGATGATTTTCTTAGAAAACACTTGGAAATTTTCAGCCAGTCCCATTTGTTTTGTTTTTATTTTGGATTTTTTTTCATATACATTGAACACGGATTTCAGTGAATTTATATATTGGAATCGATAGCTTATTCAATTCTAAGATATACTTCCCACTGACACTAAAATTACATTGTGTTGATTCCAGGAGGTAATTTCATTACAATCTCTGTTCAAAGTATACGAAAAAAATACCTTTATTTTTTATGTAGCAACTTGAAAATTATCTCTTTGTGCATGCTTTGTTGACTGGTTCTCAGACCGTACATAGATATAAATGACATGTAGGCCTAGGCCTACTCCTCTTTGCTTTATGTGCTCTGTTTTTATTCTTATAAAGGTATTTTTTTTGTATACATTGAACAAAGATTTTAAGGAAATTACCTCCTGGAATCAACACATAATGTAATTTTAAGATATACTTCCCACTTGCACTTTTGTCGCAAATGTTGCTTTTCTGTAGAAAAATCACGTTTTCTTCTTCAAAAATTGCCTTCAGTTAGTGCACAAGATAACCATTCACGTGCGCGCACAGCGCCCTCTGTTGTCGCGCTTACGCACAGACCGCTCGCCGCGTCATTTTGTGCATTACTTTATGCAGTAATTTTATCATTTATTTATCTCAGAAATGCAACATTTGCGACGGAAGTGTCAGTGGGAAGTATATCTTACAATTGAATAAACTATCGATTCCAATATATAAATTTACCCAAATCCGTGTTCAATGTATATGAAAAAAATACCCTTATAAAACTGGCACTCGGTTTATGTGTATAAAAATATAGGTTTAGGATTAATAAATCATTTCTCATTTTCCAGGCCATGATCAGATCCTTTTTGATTCGCAAGAGGTTTCAAGAAGTGAAACGACTTTATGAAAAGACATTCCATGAGCTGGAAGGAGACTCCACCCAGAGTGCACCCGCTGCAATCCACTGGAGATCGCAGAATCTGTGTAAGCCTTGCATTGTGGGCCCCGAGGACGGGAAGTTCCACGAACAGTCTCTAAAAAATCGGGAACGGAACAAATCGTCTTTGGCGCACAAAGTAGACATTATTTCTAAGAAAGTTGGAAAAAATGAGGTTACTCCAACTGCGAATGCAAAAACAGTCGCAACAGAAATTATGACGAAGGAATCGCCAAGTTTGAGTGATTCTACATCTGAAAGTGGTAGCAAGCGGACTGAACGTGAATCGTTAACTTCAAGCGCAGAATACACGCCAGATTTTGAATCTTACACCTCAACTTCTCAAGAAACTGATCTAAGCTCTACTAAGACTGACCAAAATCCGTCCCAAAATGGCAGCAAATGTGTTTCCCTTGATTTTAGCGTCATCTCTCAACTGGAACAACATGAAATCAGTAACGGAAACGATTGCTTAACCGAGAACACCGCAGAAGCAGAGGAAAAACCTGGCAACTTACCCACAGAAGAATTTGTAACATGCGTTGGAGAATTAGAACAAAGTACACATACCGAAAGCCGTTGTGCTACAGAGGGCGCCATTTCGGATGATGTAAAAACATCACTTTCAAGTGACAATGAAACTCGCCCAAATTTGACTGACCAAAGTAGCACTTCTTTGGGAAATAATGCAGAAACGGAACCCAATTCAGTTCCCGAATCATTGCAGCCACCGTCTCAGAATCAAGTGAGAGATAACTTTGGAGTCGACACAAATGCTGAATCTAAAACAGATAATCCTAAAAATCCTAGAAATGAGGCACGCCCACCCCATCTCGTCAAACGGACCTCTGAAAATGAATTGGATCGGACATTTTTAATGAAGCGTGCTGACAAAGGGGAGAAGGAGAGTGTTTGTCCAGAGAATGAGGCGGCAAGCAAGTACCCCCTCATGAATTCAACAAAGACGTTGGGAGACCATGAGTTGTCTGTCGCAGCCGATATGACTTCCATCTGGAGTAACGAAGCGTCCTTTACAGGTGAGGCTTAATTAAAACTTTAAAGGTCTGTTGTATCATTTGCAAGGATTCAAAATTTAACTTTGTAAGTTTAACAACAACAAAAAATCACAATTGTTACAAACAACACATACATTTATTTCTGTCCAAGATGGTACTTTCTGTAAGAAATTAACAATGCATAGTTCCGACCTGTCAATCAAGCCGAACCCGACGACCAATCACAACAGAGCTAGCAGACAGCCCCCACAAAGTGCATTGCATCACAAACAATCATGCAATTTTCTGCCCATGTATACAGTTTGTACATGTTGTATGCAGTGATCCGGGTGAATTTTTGTTTCAATGTCGGGCGATTCGCTGTTCAAAGGTAGGAAAGCGCATATTTATGAATATATATGTCATCCCTGCATTACTAGCCCTTCGCTCAGTGTGTGCTACGGTAACTGTCGACCCTAAAACATAAATACCTTTGAATTTTCTCCAATGAATCTGTGCTTTCCATGCCGAGTCCCGTTGCTTTGTACGTTGTGTCGCCATTTTTTTGTGATGGCTTGTGAGCACATAGCAACAGTATCTAAGGGGCGGGGTTAACTGGGCAATCTCGGAACTATGCATTGGATTTTAAGATGGTTTTTAAACGTGCGAGTACACCATTCATTTAACAAAACCATGCATGGATTTTAAAGGTTTTCGGAAGCATTGATGCATCTCTATGTGTAAATGAAACTTGTGTAGGCAAGTTTACCGACATTATTTTATAATCCTGTCAATTTGTAGCTTGTGCTGCCCTCTGTTGACAAGAATAAACATCACACATTAAATCTGAAAAACTTGAAGTCAAGAAAATTAAAATGTCACGTACATTTACCCCAGTTTTTTAATAGTGCTCAACATTCAGTAGGTCAAAATAACAATTTGCTTGATCATATTGTTTGACAAGTTAGATTTAGGCCTATATTTATCTCATTTGGGAAATGCGTAATATGTTGTCTTTTTAAAGTATTTTACATTTATCAGCTTTAATGTCAGTTTTTGGCAAGTGACTTTCTGTCTTTTTAGGGAAAAGTCCCCTTAAAGGCACAGGCTCGTCAGTAATGCGCGCAAATTTGGCGCGCGCGCATTGCTGACGAGCCTGTGCCTTTAACATCAGTTGGCCATCACAGGCTTACATAATCTGACGACATTCCAGCATGTCCAGTTAAAGACCGGGTGTGGAATTTCTCTGTTCGTTTTATGATTGGGACATGTTTTTGTTGAACTACTAAAACCCCGCAGTCTCCTTCCAAAATATAAACTAAAATTTTATAACTATGCATTTACAAAGCATTTGTCGGACATACTACCCCTTCGGATAAGGTCACAGAATAAATAAATTTGCGGGAAAGATACGCGTGAACATATTGTAATCGTCCATTCACCAGTCGTATTGTGAGAGAAAACATACACAGACCCACGAAAAAGTCATAAATTTCCCCACGACTCCGATATCGAGAAACCATCCACTGAACTATTTTAGTCCTTACGAAAACAAGAACGAAATTTGTACGTTTGCGGTGTTCCGAGACTGACATTCGTGGATGCGAAAGCACGCGTATTGAGCACGATTTATCGCCGCGAAGACATGTATGTTTTTAAAAGACCATTTTTTATTTAATGTAATGACATCCCTGACATATGACAGTTGGTCTGTGGGGAAGATTTTTCAAGACGTTTTATTCTGATGAAAAGGGGGGAGGTGTTTTGACAAATGTGGGGTCAACAGCTGTGCCAAGCCTGCTTTTGTTTTTTTCTCATCAATCCATTTTTGATTTCAATAATAACCTGTCGTCAAAAATCACAAATTATCATTACATTTTTTTTATTAATGGCACACTTTGTCCTTAATAACAATTACATAGCAGCTGCCTGTCAATTTGTTCCTCACCCATAACACTGTTTTTTTGTCTTTTTGTTAAATGATGTCTCTTCCAGAACTCTGCTTATAAATTCTTGTCCTGCACTTTCACGTGTGTGCACATTAATCTGTCACTACCTTTATAATGCTAAGGCCAAAAAAAAAAATAGTTCTGCTTCCGATTACATGGCATTTCAAAATAGGGTAGGTAGGTAGGGAATTTTTTTTTTTTTGCCAATTTTTTTTGTGCACAATCATATGGAGGCATCTGCGTGTAGTCGAAGTCGGGTAACAAGAGTTTAAAGAAAAAAATTGAGTTTAAGGAAAAGTACAAGTCAATCCCTGCCATCCAGTCCAAAACAAACTTTTAATCAATTTATTTGGTCCCTGAAAAGCAGTCGCGCCACCGCTAGGCAGTGCGTGATCGAAATCGATCCGAATAAATGTAGAATCCATACACTGGAAGGATTATAGACACTGTACATGTACTCCAATGCAGTACTTTTAGTTGATGGATTCTACGCGCCGTACATAGTACGGCGAAATTTCGCGGGAATAGTACGGCGAAATTTTGCAATAGTGAGGCGAAAATACGCTATAGTCATGATAGTACAGCGAAGTTTTACTGTAAAAAAAAAACCAAGGTGCGCGCTAAAAAAATGGCGAGAATCAGCCACCGTACTCACCAGTCCAGGGCACTACATTCAGCTCCAGCTCTGCATGCACAGTTTCTGTATTCAGGCGCGCGTATGTACTTCGTTGGCTGGTGCGCTGACATGACGTACGATGTACATGATATGATGACCGCCTCAACCGCCGTATGTGGCGAAAAGATCGTCCAGGCGCGGCGCGCAGCTTACATAACCCTTGATGAGACAGGGAACTACCCGGGGATCGTCGCGGTTGTAAAATTTATTTTTTTTTTATTTTTATTTTTTTTATTTTTTTTTTTTTATTTTTTTTCCTCGATAAAATTTTTAGGGTCGCAGCCTAAAAATAGGGTCGGTCGGGAAACCGGAAGCAGAACTATTATTTTTTTTGGCCTAATGATGACAACAATAAAATTAATTTGTTTATGAATATGGCCTTGAAATTCATTTTCAAAAGGGCACGGCAATTTTCTCTTTGTAGTAAAGGGCACCTGAATGAGGAAATGGAAAATTTGTGTTAGAACTTTTTAAGGGTACTAACAGTAACACAGCAAAAGCATAGGGCACTGATGGCAATTTGCCATGGTGCATTTCAAGGCCTAGGACATGCCATATAACATTTATTACTGTTCCTGCCTGTATATGTAGTATGTACTATATATTCAATTTTCAAGATTTTATTTCTCTCATAAAAATGCATGTTTTGATCGTATCATATAAATCTTGGGTCTTTAAAGATAGGACCTCTTAAATACATTTTTGTATTCATACTAAAAATAAAATATACACCACTCATATACAGGAGTGCAAAGCAAAGTTCAGCAATCTAAAATGTTTTATGCAAGTTGCCTATTACATGGCCCACAGGCCACTCAAGGTATGAGTATAAACAAAGTGAATTACAGAGAAACCAGCCCCTCACACCGAAACAAGACCGGATAAACCAGTCTCTTTACAAAAAAATACGAGTGAGGCTGCTGGGAGGGGTAACTAGTCCACATCGAGACAACCAAGTTGCCTATGCCCCTATAATGAGCAAGCATGATAAAGTGCCTTGCTCAATGGCACAGGTACAAGTGTTGCAACCTGTTGTGGGAATGTTGTTCCTTATGATTTCTTTCCAATTCCTTTTGTATGGAGCTCTTAAAAGTTAATAAATTCCAATAAATTTCAAAATCCTGAGATATTCTTAAGGCACATTTTCAGCCCTTACTTTATAGTGCAATATGATTATTCAATTACAATACTACATTATAAATTCAACAACTCAATACACGTAATGTACTTCTGGCAATTCAACATCTTGCGACTATAAACAATTTTTATCGTCATCAATGTTTTTCTTGTTTCATTCGGTGACCATGACCATCCCACACACACATCACGAATCCCAAACCGTGACTTTTATCCGTTTTCCCCAACGGGTCATAAAACTGACATGTTTACCAGAGCATCTGCTCATCCGCGTCCGGGAATTTCTTCGCTGCCTGCGAAATGTCTAAATTCCTGGGTTAACCGCAGCGGAACCCAAAACATCAGGACACACATGTGTGTACTGAGATATGCTCCACTAAGGATCATCTCCTTCTAAGAACCAATAAATCACCTCTGTCCATGTTGCATCACTGTTAAACCTTTTAACACTGTCTGCTCCTTGCATAATAGAATTTCTTTAAGACATCTGCTTGGGGGGACGGGTAAATTTGTGCACCCAGATGTAACTGAAATATGAAATAATGACATGCATGCCATAGCGTTTATTACTACACCTCATAAATATTCATAAGCAAATTGGAGCGCGTCATTGGCCGATTGGGAAGTAAAAATGCTACGCGCCCAGGTGACGTCAGCCCGGTGAGTATCCAACTGGCTGCCGTGTAGGATTTGTTTCTGGTAGCACCAAAAATTCCCTCTGCAAACCGCCTCGTAAAAAATGTATTGTAATCTTGAGTTTCTCGTCGACGCGCAGTTTTTAACATATATAGTGAACATCTACAATGCCTAAACTGGAACAAATACCCATGTTACTTGCTGCAAATGGCAACATTTCTGAGTTTGGATTAGGGGGCCTACAAGAAAATAAATTGTCGTACGATTTCTTTATTTGTTTTTTTTTTTCTTTTTCTTTTTCCACTCAAACGTTTCCAGAGCTTTTCTTCAAAACGGTTCAAGCTATCAACTTGAAACTTTGTAGGAACATCAACCCCAATGTGAAGATGTGCATACAAGGGTGACGTCATTGTGACGTCATTAGGTATCAAATTACAACCCAAAAATGACCAAAATATGCATGTTTTAAAATGCTTCCGTCTGGAAAACCACGTGACCCATGATTTTCGTATTTGACAGGCTTATAGATAAGATCATGGCCTACGATTTTCTTTGTGTGGGCATTTTCATCTGACCCTTCCTTCTGGGGTCAATCTGAGGTCAAAGTTCAACGAAAACGAAAATCGCAATTTTTGCACTTATTGAGCAACAATGCCCATCAAACCAAGCTGAATCTTTAAGTAACTAAGTACAGGCATAGGTCCTATGGCAGACTTTCACCAGCGTGTATAATATTGTGATGGCATCAAGCGTGACGTCATCGTGACGTCATCAAGTATCAAATTACACCCCCAAAAAAAACAAAATATGCATATTTTAAAATGCTTCCGTCTTGAAAACCACGTGACCCAGGATCTTCGTATTTGGCAGGTTTACAGATGACATTCTGTGCTACAACTTTCTTTGTGTGGGCATTTTCATCTGACCCTTCCTTCTGGGGTCAATTGGAGGTCAAAGTTCAACGAAACTGAGAATCTCAGTTTTTACACTTACCAGCAACAATGCCTATCAAACCAAGCTGAATCGTTAGTAAATTAGATACAGACATAGGCCCTACGGCAGACTTTCACCAGAATGTATAGTATCACGATGGCATCAAGTGTGACGTAATCATGACGTCATCAGGTGTCAAATTACAAAAATTCAAAGGTTATTATTTCCAAAATTCATATCTCAAGAACCGTAATAGATACTTGAACAATTCTTTCACAACATGATAAGTCTAAATGAACTGAACAAATCATACGATGTCATGACCCCTGTGTGACGCCTACTTCCGGTCCAAACCGGAAGTTGTTCGAAAATGTGCATTTTGTAAGCGTTTTGAATGCAAATATATTCAAAGTGGTAGTGAATTTGACCATATTTCTACGGAACGAAATGTTTCCACACATGTAGACTTTTTGACTATACCATTTGTGACGTCATCACATGGACGGTGGTTACGTAATGTGGCGTCAAAATACGCAAATTTGGAGCTGAATTGTTTTAAAATGCTGTATCTTGAGAACTACAGCAGATATTTGCATGATTCTTTCGCCACATTTAAGAACTTGATGTTTATCAAATTGTTGAACAATTTGTGCACAACATTGTGACGTCATGATATCGTCACAGGTGTCAAATTACACAAATTCAAAGGTTATTATTTTTAAAATTCATATCTCAAGAACCGTAATAGATACTTGAACAATTCTTTCACAACATGATAAGTCTAAATGAACTGAACAAATCATACGATGTCATGACCCCTGTGTGACGCCTACTTCCGGTCCAAACCGGAAGAGGTTCGAAAATGTACACTTGTTTAGCACTTTGAATGCAAATAGAGCCAAAGTAGTAGGGAATTTGACCATAGTTCTACGGAACGAAATGTTTTCACACATGTGGACCTTTTGACTATACCATTGGTGACGTCATTACATGGACGGTGGTTACGTAATGTACGTCAAATTACGCAAATTTGGAGCTGAGATGTTTTAAAATGCTGTATCTTGAAAACTACAACAGATATTGGTATGATTCCTTCGCCACATTTAAGAACTTGATGTTCAACATATTGTTCAACAATTTGTGCACAAAATTGTGACGTCATGATGTCGTCACAGGTGTCACATTACAAGATTTCAAAGGTTATTATTTCAACAATTCATATCTCAAAACGGTGCAAGCTATCAACCCCCAGCTATGGCGGATATGCAGGGAGGAGATATTAGTTACCGGATTAGTGTATACAGCAGCCGATTTCACGAAACTTTACGCAATTGCGCAAGTCCACTTACGCCATAAGCTATTGCGCAAGTAATGGCGTAAGTGGACTTGCGCAATTGCGTAAAGTTTCGTGAAATCGGCTGCTGAACTTCCATTTTTGCCATTCCATAGGTGATAACAACGTCTGAAATTCATCACAAAATGTTCATTTAGCCCGATCACCTGGCGTTTGTAACAACAAACGTCATACCTCTAGTTGTATATTGGCCTTGAATCTGTTATTTTGTCAATTTGCTCATGGATATTTATTAGGTGTAGTAAAACAAATACAGCATGGCTTCGCGTTGGGAGGTAGTCAAGCTGACCTACACCTCGGGACCAGTAAATCCCACTACTTCCCCTCAAACCATGCTGTATTTGTATAATACCCTTTCCCCAAAGTCAGCTTTTACTGCCAAATTTAACTCAAACTTTATCATACAATCAATTTCCAAAACCTCCCCCAAGATTATTAAAATGATGAACTCTGAAACTGTAACAGGGTCATAGAGTCCAAGAAATTTGACAGACGCTTTTTAAAATGTTTAATCTCCCCTATGGGACTTTCAGAAGCCAAGAAATGTTGAAGGTGTGAATTACTACAAATGATTTTCTCTAACTTGGTCAGACACATCCACAAAACTTACAAAAACTAAAGAAGTAAATGTATGTTTTTTTCTTTATCTTTAAGACTTGGAAGCTAGCAGCTACCCGACCAGTATTCAGGAACTTCAGAAGATGCGCAGCAATGTTGCAATGGAGCTCCTCTGGGTACAACAAGCCATCGGGAGCAGGAAAAATGTAAGTAATACGAAGATCAAATTCAGCAAAAAAGCAGGGCTTGACATTAACCAAGGCCACCGAGGCCAGTGACCTCGTGCCCTGCATTGGCCCTGATGCCCCTTCAAGATATCCACTTTCTGAGGCCAACTTGGCCAGCATGCCCTATCCCAGGCCTTGACATGAACCAAGGCCATGAAGGCCAATGGCCTCATGCCCTGTTGAGTTGGCCCTGATGCCCCTTCAAGATATCCACTTTCTAAGGCCAACTTGGCCAGCATGCCCTATCCTCTTAAATTCCATGAGGCCTGTATACACTGTGATCAGTACACATTGGTTGGCAGTGGTACATTATGTATGTGCTCCTCCAGTTTGGGGTTTTCACAATGTATGTTCTTTTATTGTGAGACAAGAAAAAGATAATTACATAAAAATATGATCTTGTTTTTTTTCCCGGATATACCCATTTACCATGAAAATACCCCTTTACCATGAAAAAATACCCATTTCTACATTTATTAAGATCTTTCTACTAATACAATGTAGAACTTTAACATAGATGTCGTGAACCCGCCCTGCTATATAAAATCTTGAAAATAGACTTGAGAAGATCACCCAATTTCACGGATAAATCCATGGAAAACATGTTCGCTCTTGTACATATGTGTGCATCTGCACATAAAATGACTGTTTATTAATAAGTGGGCCGTAAACTGCAATTTACGAGGTGCAATTAATTGCAAATACCTCACAGTTAAATGTTACTGCAGTCATGCATGCAAGTATCTGCTGGATTCCTCCTTTTTTTCTTCTACTGACCGCCCTTACGCCCTTTCCCTCCCACCACCTCCCCCCCCCCCCCACCCCCCTGCCCCCTACATGTTATCAACATCATCAGTCACCCAAGAAAAACCACCTAATTTCTTCCGATCATAACTTCGACAGCTGCTGATTCAATTTTTCACTCGGTCGCACTCGATGCGAAGGAGTTCAGGCAGACTGTTCTTAAATTGAACGTTGGGCCGCGACGATTGATCTTGCCACGATTTCTAAACCATAACGTTTCTAAATTCATCCTGTTACCAAAAAGTAAATTTGTTTGCTACTGCATAAAATGATTGAAACACATCTTGATGACATGTGTAAATAAATGTAAATGGTAATTTATAAGGCGTATTTTACATTTGTAAATCGGTACCTTTTTTGGGAAATATTTCTCATAAATTTTACTGAATTTTTACTAGATTTAGTACAAAAAAATTACAAAAAATATTTAAAAGTCTTGATTGGGATTTGAATACTATCATTAAATGTAGTATACTTGTTTGGTAAACTGTTAAAAACGGCATGATTTCCACTGGTAATTGAAAGCATAGGTCGAGAAAACTACCTTGTAGAAATTTCAGTTGCAGTAATACTTCAGAAAACCTGAAAAATCCAAGTACGGCTTTTGATGAAGATAAAAAAAAAATTGTAATTGTTCTCGTGAATGGGGGCAATTCAGACAAAATAATTTCACAAGATGATTACTACCATTACCATCTTGACAACAAGTAGCCTAAGCTTAAAGATAATAATTCAGAAATGTTTTTGGAGGGTAATTGCCAAACAAGTACATGTACCTTTAACAAACAGTTTGAAGACGGATTACTCCATGTGTGATTGAGGATGTGTGTGATAAAAACCAACCAGTGAATAAGTCGGCTCAGTACCTCAACTACATGCGAGTGTGCACATTTATGTAAATTCACCTTTATTTATCGTTTTCCAGAGTAGACCTATAGATTACCAGGTGTCTTTTGGCTTCCCTTAAGCTGTTTGGGATGTAGTTCTCCCCCTTGTCAGTCACTTTAACTTCTGTACATGTCATAAATGCACCTGGTTTTTGACATATATGCCAAATTTTGATTTTATTCTGCTATTGTTTTTGAGTCCAAAGGCATGAAAAGAGTCAATACAAATCTTCTCATATTTTGTTTTCTTTTAGTGATTACCGGTAGGCACCATACCAAATGCAGTGTTTGTTAATTTGTTAAGTTGTACATCCATACAACACTGAGAGAAATGTTTGGTTGTTGGGGAAAACCAAAGAGAGTTTACCACTTTGCCTCATAACTCAGCTGGTAGAGCATCTGCCTGCTGTGTCAGAGTTCTTGGGGAAAACCTGAGGGAGTATACCACTGCCTGGTGTGTCGGAGGTCTTGGGGAAAACCCGAGGAGGTATACCACTGTGCCTCATAGCTCAGCTGGTAGAGCATCTGCCTGGTGTGTCGGAGTTCTTGGGGAAAACCTGAGGGAGTATACCACTGCCTGGTGTGTCGGAGGTCTTGGGGAAAACCCGAGGAGGTATACCACTGTGCCTCATAGCTCGGCTGGTAGAGCATCTGCCTGGTGTGTCGGAGGTCTTGGGGGAAACTTGATGGAGTATACCACTGTGTCTCATGGCTCAGCTGGTAGCGCATCTGCCTGGTGTGTCAGAGGTCTTGGGGGAAAACCTGAGGGAGTATACCACTGCCTGGTGTGTCGGAGGTCTTGGGGAAAACCCGAGGAGGTATACCACTGTGCCTCATAGCTCAGCTGGTAGAGCATCTGCCTGGTGTGTCGGAGTTCTTGGGGAAAACCTGAGGGAGTATACCACTGCCTGGTGTGTCGGAGGTCTTGGGGAAAACCCGAGGAGGTATACCACTGTGCCTCATAGCTCGGCTGGTAGAGCATCTGCCTGGTGTGTCGGAGGTCTTGGGGGAAACTTGATGGAGTATACCACTGTGTCTCATGGCTCAGCTGGTAGCGCATCTGCCTGGTGTGTCGGAGGTCTTGGGGAAAAACCTGAGGGAGTATACCACTGTGCCTCATAGCTCAGCTGGTAGCGCATCTGCCTGGTGTGTCGGAGGTCTTGGGGGAAACCTGATGGAGTATACCACTGTGCCTCATAGCTCAGCTGGTAGCGCATCTGCCTGGTGTGTCAGAGGTCTTGGGGAAAACCTGAGGAAGTATATCAGGCACACAGCCCTATCAGCAGTTAGACTGTGGCATGCCCCCTACAGGGTACTCCTGGCACTGTTGCCATTATTATCGCTGCCATCAGGAAATCACCAGAACCATTTCACTTCAACTAGGCGGCTACCCGGCCAAGGCACACAGCCCTATCAGCAGTTAGATTGTGGCATTTACTGACATCAGGAAATCACCAGAACCATTTCACTTCAACTAGGCGGCTGCCTGGCCAAGGCGCACAATGAAACACTATCAGCACTAATAGCCCGAGGCATTCCCCCTAACAGCTCCCTAAACATCACAGATTTATCTTCCTTTGCGCCAGTTCCAAATCTTGAAGACGATTGAAACTCGCTGTTTTTCAATTATCCAACTCTTTCATCGCCAGATTTAATTTTGAAATTTGTAATAAATTTATGCTATACTGAATTTTGATTAACCTTTACGGTGCGTACTTTTTAGTTCACACACATGGAAATGTTATTTGGAATGGTTTTAACATTTCATGGCCTAAATATCTTGGCATACTTTAAACAGGTAGTCCAACATACCTTATAATTATTCACTTATTTTCGTTTGAAATATTTAAATAATTTAATATTTCATATAATGAACATGGTCATAAAAGGTTGTTAATTATTTAGTTAAATTTATTTATTTTTCTCTCTTGTTTACCATTTTTTAGTATTTGAGACTGAAAAGCAACATGAACACTAATGAAGAAAAATTGGAATCCTGACATCTTGAAATGAAGAATGGTAAAAATGCATAGGCCTATGGGTAATTCCATAAAAATGGGACACAGTGCCCCCTTACGTCGTGACACTTCTGGAGTTAATTTTGTATAACTACCGGACTTCAGATAACGATTACCCTTGTTGGCATATAAAGAATATATGGCCTCATGAAACGAGAACGATTCAATAAACTAGTGCGATCTTCTAAATGCAAGTGTCCCATTTTGAAACTTTTGCTTAAAATGTTACAAATTTCGCTCATAATGTAATTTGAATCGATAAAGTCCAGGTTCTACAGCTATAGTAAAATCAGCAACTACCTTTTCCAGAACGAAACTGGTCAAAAAGACTTGAAATGTAATGGCAAGAGTTGAAAAATGCCTTACTTTAAATATTTTAAATATTCTACATTATTTAGAAATTGCACAGAAATTTCTTTAAACAATTTTGTTAAATTGAAAAAGCCATTTTTACAAATGCATCAAAATGTCACACTTTTGCTCCTGTTTTTATGGAAATACCCATGTATAAATGTACTATCATTTGTTAACCTTAAGTGCACCTCCATTTTTTGAGTCGTAAATTTGCAGATTTGACGACAGTGTTGTGGAATACCAGTAGTTACTGACAGAATTCCAAATGTAGTTTGGTTTTCGGAAAGGCGGGAGGTCACATGGTGACATTCTGAGCACTGATTGGTCAATAGCTAAAAACATTGTACCCTTTTTGGTGCATAGTTTGCCCTTAACTTTTTTCTCAACTGACCAACAGGGCCAGTTGGCTTAATTCTTCACTGGCCCGTCAGCATTTCAAGTGGCCTGGTTCAAATTTCCGGTTGTTCTTTTTACACACAGTCGACCTTTAATGTTTGCAATAACCACATTTGAGTGAAAACATTTTTATTTCAACTGGACAGCCGGACTATTTGGGGAGGCTTTCCAACTGGCCCGAGATGATTTTAACTGTCATTTGGCCAACGGACCAGTGCTAATTCGAACGCTGTTTAAATCGGTTACAGACCAAGGGGTACAAAAACTTTTCGATAAAGAAAAGTTACATAGCTTTTCTGTTGAAAATGGCAGCTCCTCGTGGTTTTCTATTTTGGTTACAATGAATGTAACATCAAATATTTAAAGAGAATTTCAAGGTACGGTATACAGTAAAACTGTTTTGATCGTATGTTTCTAAGGCTGTGCCTAACAAATCGAATATTCGAATATTCGGTCGTCCGTCGAAAATTCGAATAGCATTTTACCAAATCAAATATTCAGTGTGCTTTTACTACTCCAAACTAAACATGTCTTTCAGCTAGGAAGAAGTAAAACAAAAAATGTTCCTTTGCCAAAATGGATGCTTTGATGTGTCCAGTGTACAAGGGCTCACGATCATTTCTGCAAAAACCTCTTCGGGCGAGAGCCTGCTATGCAAGTAACAACATGAAATCTGTTGTTTGCGCACAGATAATTTTGAGGCGGCAAATTTGGCAATCAAATCGCTGCTGTATTCCTGTGAGCTGTGAGTTCGGATGTGAAAATCAATTAATTTGACGGCAAACTTGTTTGTCAAAATCTTAGTAAAAAAATCACACATCGAATATTCGAATAGTAAATTAGTCGAAAATGCACAGACTTATGTTTCCATAGAAAGTACCGAATATTACCCATGAAAATTGGCTTTAAAACTTACAAGATTATATGTTTGTTTTATTTTATACCATTTACTTACAAATGTCATGTCATGTCATTGATGCATTAATTTTAAAAATGCCGATGCAAGTTGCACAATTTTGAACAGATGTAGTGTATACTTTTTCTTTTGTGTTTATTTCCTTTTCTTTCTTTCATTTTTATATTTTTTTGTCAGTGATACAAATTGAAAACTGACATTTCAGTATTGAGTTACCCTGTTGAGAATTTGTCTATTGTCCATGCGTGGGTGTATACATGTGCAAATACTTGCAGAACCTTTTCAATTTGAAGCTAATTGTAATTACATGGACCTCTAGTGCAAAACGCAATTAGCAAATTGACCGAACTTCGTTAGGTCGTCAAAGAACATTACTTTTTTTTTACTAAGCACTAACGTAAACACTATTCAACGTTGTTTGCGTAAGCGTAAAACGCAACACGCGTTAAGTGATATTGAACTGGAAAAGGTCTTCAGCTTGTTCCGTGTGTTTTTATACAAAAGTCGCTTGTGAGTTCGTAAATCTCGTGCGAACTTAAATAGATTCGGTGAACGCAGCCAGCTTCAAAGAAATTGCCATGTCTAAACGGGTATACATACATAAATATAACTGATATCATTGATTTTGTTTTGTAAACAATTTGAACATCTTTATACTTCCACTGAATTGGAAGATACAAACCAGCCTCCGTCCCCAACCATTGAAAAACATCCAAATTGAAAGTCAGATTACGGGATTGGAAAATTGTTATGAAAGGCGTTATCTCCATGTGTGATTAAGGATGTGTATATGATAAAAACCAGCCTTCTTCCTCCATGGTATAAGTCAGCTCAGCACCTCATCTACGTTCGGAGAAAACAATGAAAAACTGTCCATGCTTTCGAGAAATTGTTGCAAACCACCGTCCTGTTTCATAAATTGTGCGATTTTATTCGATAATTTCATATTATAATGGTGGATTTTTTGAGCGATAATTAGCAAATAAATAACCTCGAATAAAACCCGACATTTTTATTATTGCGATCCCCGTTGCGAAATGATTCGAACCAGCCATTCAACACCGGCTAGCTCGGTGCAGGTCGAGTGGTTTGCAGGAGGTCGTGGGTTTGAGTCCCACCCGAGCACGCTATGAAGTTTTTCATAGTGTCTCGGGAAAGCACTGAGTATACATTGTTAATAATCACGTCGTGTAAGGTCAAAACTAATCTTAATTAACATTTTTATTATTAGTAATTTTTAAGGAAATTTGCCTCAAAAATATACCTTTAATGGTGATTCAGTTATCCCTACGTTTAAGAGTCTGACAATGTGCTTCAAGTTACCGGTATGTTGACAAGTACTTGGGGCTTTTATATAGCTTCTAGAATTTATTAATTAAATGTTTAAGTCCACATTTATTATTTACATTAATTGACAATTTCCAGTTTACCATCTGCCGCTCCCCTCCCTCCACCCCAAAGAAGAAAAAATAAATCAGTTACAGAATGATAAAAAGGGTAATTTTGTCGGCGCTGATTTCTTCGGGTCTGGTGAATTTCAATCAGGCGCACCGGGACCTTTTTAACGGTTGATGGGGCTCAAGTGAGAGATCATCGGCATTAGGGCAGCAGCCTCGCCCGCTCGATCGATCGATCCGATGGGAGTTCGTACTTGAATGTTCAAAAATGAATATTTTGAATGCAAATAGTGCGCGCAAATCGAAAGAAAGAGGGAAAGCAATTGCAATTTAGCTTTCTTTCTACCCCTTTTTTGTGTGTTACCGTTGTGCTTGATGTATGGATTTTAGCAAAGCTTTTCTGTTACATGATTAAAGGTGGATTACATGATTTGAAAACTGTTACAAACGACGTTGTCATTTTATGATTTAGGATGTGTATGATAAAAACCAACCTGTGTATAAGTCAGCTCAGTACCTCATCTATATACGCTCCGAGAAAACAATGAAAAACTGTGTCCATGCTTTCAAGAAATTATGCAAAGCCATCGTCCTATATTCAGGCTGGTTCCCTGACTATACTGCATGGAAAACGGATACACATGTAGGGAACATATTTTGTTCACATGGGGGCGTCTTTGCAAAAAAATGCCTGTACACACGCATTTATATAAATCTATCCTCAATTATCTAAACAACAAAAAAAGACATAATCTCGGGCGAAATCATTGCATTGGACAGTTGGAACCACTTCTATCTTCCATTTGAGTAAGGTTTTCCGATAAAATGTTTGATTATAATTGTTGTACATGTATACGGGCCTTAATACCTGGGGTTTTGAGAATAAAAACCGTACGCTTTATACCACTCCGATTCCAAAGAAACATGCTTAAGCATGGCTGTTTTTGAATAATTGTTGTACCGAGGTAGCCTACTCTGGATGCATTCATCAGCTCACTATATAGAAGCCCTAAGTCGCCCAATTTACGCCGGGCTCCACGGCCGTCCAGCCCCACGGCGTTTCCTAATCTCGCCCCATCACAGCTAATTCCTCCGTGGGTTTCATTCGCCAATATGCCGGCTTTAATCGTCACAATTTTGAGACGGCTAGCAATCAAAACCGCTATACCAGACGAGGATTATTCCCCGTGTTTGCTTCGCCAAAAAGCCCGTTAGCAGTGACCCAAATTTCACGAGTTGACAAGAAAAATCCGACAAACACCACATGTTTTTCCCCGTGTAGAAACTGAATGGTACACTTGTGGGAGAAATTGCCAACTGAAGGTGCTTTAAAGATGATCTGTTTTTGAGCGATTCTGCGAATAAAACCGTTATAAATCAAAAGAAAGACATCAACAAACTCATCTGAAGAAATTTCAGCTCTGTCAAATGTACCACGTTTAAAAACCCCATTAAAATCCATATGCGTTTTCCTGGTCTTGGCGGGGTGTTTCAAATATTCGTTCTCAGTTGATCGGGTACTATATGTGGCTTGCGTCATGCACTCTGTGGCGCACATACTGCGTGTGCGCGCGATCCATAAAAATACATCGCGTTGGAACACGCACACGGATACACAGCGCCCATGCATTTTGGACCGCGTAGATGCGAACCAAAAATAAGTAAATCGTTTGCAAACGATCTAAATAATTTCATCTTTACGGATTATTTTCTGGTAAAATTATATCATTTTGAGCGAAAACCTTTCATTGGATAGTTGCTATTAATTCAATCTACTTTCAGAACTTTTCCCCTGTAAACTCGTCGATTACTTTTTGGGGTCATTGCAAATGATACACTGGGCCTTTAAACAAAAACAATTCTGCAGACAACTTATTTTACCATTCATTCAACACAAAAACCATGCATGTATTTTCCAGGTTTCTGAAGTATTACTGCATCTATGTGGCTGACATTTCTACAAGGCAGTTTATCAACATTATTCTTCAGTTATGTAATGCCGTTGTTTGTGCTTTTAAAAAGTTTTCCAATCAAAGACATGTTGTCTGTATTTAAAGGAGCGTGACCAGAGTTTCTGGAAAATAGTTTTCGATGTAACTTACCAATATTATCGAGTAACTCCCATACACACCTCCCATGTCCCAAAAACCCGAAAACATTCGCAATTTCCAGTAACAAATTGAACAAAACTATCGAGTATGCTTTCAGCGGATAAACGTTGATACTGGAAAATTAGTTTACAAATAATCGGTGGATTTTCGACGATATCCTCGGAAATATGCGGCCTAGAAGCGCGGGAGTTTCAGTTTCGTAATCAGAAAAAATATAACGGATGTTATGATATAAAAATCTCATGACCCATAAGGTAAGTCCCGGGGAGTTATGGGTAAAAAAAAAGTGATCTGGTCACACTCCTTTAAATAACTTCGTGCACAACTTTATGCGTAATAGTAGCGAACCGTAACGGAATCGTGACCTACATAAACTTACACGTCTTAGATGAGTTTGTCTGACAAATTGCACCACTCAAGTCTCCCAGACGTTGTCACGATATACAGGCGTCCAATTACGCGTGTAACATTTACATAATGCCTGGCGCCCCGAGTCTTCACTTTCAAATGGAGGTGCAGTTTAGAAAGTCCACATACTATGCTGTTGTTGCTACGTGGTGCACGCCATAGCCTAGCAACCAACAGTCTGGTTACTTTGTCATTCTCGCCTACGGTGAACACGGTATTAATTATGTACTACACACCTGCCGCGTGCATGCACCCGGTCACATTACATAGCAACAAACATTTAGTCTGGTCATATGGATACTAAGTGTATATGTAAAAGGAAGAGTCAGTACCTGAGACGGTATTCATTAACAAGGTTAATTAGGTTAATTTCTAGCGCTGGGAGTTACCGTTTATTTTTCTAAACGTTTTAACGTCATTTTAACGTTCGTTTAAACGTTTAAACGAATAGTAAACATAACAAAAAGTAAAACCTATTACCGCGCTCGCAATAAAAAGTTCTTTGACCTGGTATCATGTGCGTTCGCGCGGCACCACTGACACTTTATTGAATTTTAGCATACACGATGCAGGCCACGAAAGTTCAGCTATATAGTAAACAGTGTTTACCGCCTTGCTTTGAATTCAACAAGATTAAACCGTAAACCCGTCAAATCGCTTCCGCCCGCAAACGCAACTGTACATCTTCGGCTTGAAACCACAAAGGTTACCGACGTACCGTTGGGCTCATCACAGCGGTATGCTGCCTGATTCTTACGAACAACATTGCCGCTTTAGAAATTTCTGGCGGCGCAAAACGGCCATTAGATCTTTGAAAAAGGGAGGATCGTTTTTTCACAAGTTGGTTTCGGATAATTTCGGACGTTTAAACGTTTAAACGTCGCAGCTCTATTAATTTCACATTAGTAGCGTCTGGTGTACTGACGTACTTCCCTTCACATACACACTTAGTATCCACTTCACCAGACTAAATTGTTGTTGCTATGTGGTGCACGCGGCAGGTGTACAGAATCAACACCGTGTTTACCGTAGGAGAGAATGGCATAAAGCAAGCAGACTGTTGATTGCTAAGCAATGGCGTGCACCACGTAGCATCAACAGCATAGTATGTGACTTTCTAAACTCCACCTCTATTTGAGCGTGAAGAATCTGGGGAACCAGCTATTATGCAAATGTCACACGCAAAATGCTAATTCCGCAGAGATAGTCTCCGAAAAATCGAGTCGTAAGTGGTCATTTCGTAAACGCAGATACAGACACACTGACTCGTATTTTTGTGGCCATCAATAAAGTGTCCTTTCTTGCAATTCTCATGGGCTCCGTGTGATACATGTACAGCCGTAGGGACCGGAGGAAGCTCGTGGCTGACCACGGGGCGCCTGCTAGGGATAGGGACCGCTGCATGATTTGTTCGCGATCTGCCAGTTCGATGACATACGATTTGTTACAAGGTTTCGTGTGTCACAATATTTGGCTCTTGTAGACGTGTTAGGTGTACATGACATTGTATTGTATATACCAAATGGAAATCTCTTCCCTTTGTTGAAGCAATACTGCATTCTTAAAGATGTATTGTCCGTGCGTTTTGGGTGTGGCACCTCAAAAAATAATAACCTTTTTCTTGAATTTATATTTTTCTAGAAACATAAAAATTATTCGCTTTCAAATGAGACATCGACGAAAACAAATCGACCAACGTTACTTTAGTTATCGAACAATTACTATCAATATTTCGAATTATTGGCGGTCCGCCTATAATTCAACTCACGGTGAGGCGTAGACTTGCCCAAGCCTGACTTCCCGTGTTTTTGTCTGTAATGCGCAGCGTACAGCGCGCCCTCTGGGCTAGCGGCATGTCTAATCTGTTTTCTTTATTCAGAGACAAAATAATAGATATTAGATATGCCACTAGTCCAGAGGGTGCGCTATACGCTGGGCGGTGCAGACCAAGCACGGGAAGTCAGACTTCGGCAAGTGTAGGTAAGGTGCAAAAACGGCCGTATAAAAGGTTGCCGATGTCTAAAATACAAAGTATTTTTATTTTTTCCCATAAAATAAAGTAAATGCTTTAAAAATTCGTTCGGAGAAAAAAAAATAGAATTTGCTTTGTTTTATTTAATTCATTACGAAACGTCAGTCGATCTGTTTAGTAGGTCTACCAGTGAAATGTTTACCAATGGACGTTTCAGATTACCAAGGAATGTTCAAACCCAATTGCCCTGCCAACCGACGCCACACAATGTTGTATCGTCCCTCCGCATGAGTATACATTGGCGTAGCGCATAACCACCAAAGAAGCAATATGATCAAATACGTATAATAAATCCCAAATACGCATATTTCGGTGTAAATAACCCTAGGTCAATCAAGCATCAATAAATGCAAATCCTACTGGCTACCTAGTTTCATCTACCTATACCGCCTAGATCCATTCTATCTAACAACCTTTCGGGCCACCTTATATCCACATGGACAACAAACACCAATAGGTAACAATAACTTCCATTTCACCGCGCCCCTCGGCAACAAACCACGGTCCGTACGCACGTCAAGTCTCATTATTACGGGCAATCACTCAGCCCTGGGACACCCACGACTCGCTTGATTATATTATTTGACCAGGCAGCGTCTTTGATTTTAAAAGCCCATAAACTACAAAGGGTGACGTCAGTTGCCGGGTAACTGGGTCTAAACATTCGCTGGTAATCGGAAACGTCCATTGCTAAAGCGGAGGGAAAGGGTCTGCTGGTTTTAGTGTGGAGATCCAGAAACCTTAGCAACACACTAAAGGTTTTCACTTTTATAGTTCTATTAGGTCACTTTGCAGATGATTTTTTAATAAACAATTGCACTACATATCTAAAGAAAATGTTGGTAAACTATAGCTTGAAGAAATTTCAGCCACAATTATTGAACTTTGGTGTTAAATTAACACCCGTGGTGTTATCTTATATAGATACCAAGCCTGGTGTTAAAATGTAACACCATAGGTGTTAGTTTTAATACCACACTTGGAATAAATGCATTATTTTTAACACCAAGGTGTTAAAAATATTACCTGTGGTGTTAAAATTTAACACCAGGCTTGGTTTGGTTTTGCAGTGTTGGGACTTCCTAGATTGAACAGGAATCTTGTTTTGTCAGGAAATGTCATTGAACGGACCAAAGTAAGACTTGTAGGTCTACTCCAAAAATCGCCCAGAAATTACCCTTTACTTTTTGTCCCCAGCTAGCCCCAGAAATGTCTTCTCAAAATTGCAATTTACAGCAAACACCAGAAATCGAACTTCACAGACTTTGGTAATAACCTTTTTATCGCCTGATTTGCAACAGCGCAAGCAAACATCTTCGTAATAACACTTCCGCGTTTTTCTAATAACTGCCGCGCGCGCGAAGTACCGACGCAAGAATTTGCCGTAAATTTCTTCATTTGATATCGATCCGCCGGCGTGACAAGGCCGGTTAAGCAACTTCCGACAGCTTACGGCTGACCAAACTTGGTTCCAGTTTTTCATTTGCCTTCGATCTAACCACGCGTTGGGGGAAATGGATGAATCTCGTACAGATTGGGATTCTGCGAGACTTCGCATTGTGAGTATACCACTGTGCCCTATAGCTCAGCTGGTAGAGCATCTGCCCGGTGTGTCAGAGGTCTTGGGGTAAACCTGAGGGAGTATACCACTGTACCTCATAGCTCAGCTGATAGAGCACCTGCCCGGTGTGTCAGAGGTCTTGGGGAAAACCTGAGGGAGTATACCACTGTGCCTCATAGCTCAGCTGGTAGAGCATCTGCACGATGTGTCTGAGGTCTTGGGAAGAACCTGAGGGAGTATACCACTGTGCCTCATAGCTCAGCTGGTAGAGCATCTGCTCGGTGTGTCAGAGGTCTTGGGGAGAACCTGAGGGGTATAGCACTGTGCCCCATAGCTCAGCTGGTAGAGCATCTGCACGATGTGTCTGAGGTCTTGGGGGAAACCTGAGGGAGTATAGCACTGTGCCTCATAGCTCAGCTGGTAGAACATCTGCACGATGTGTCTGAGGTCTTGGGGGAAACCTGAGGGAGTATACCACTGTGCCTCATAGCTCAGCTGGTAGAGCATCTGCCCGGTGTGTCAGAGGTCTTGAAGGGAAACCTGAGGGAGTATAGCACTGTGCCTCATAGCTCAGCTGGTAAAGCATCTGCACGATGTGTCTGAGGTCTTGGGGCGAACCTGAGGGAGTATAGCACTGTGCCTCATAGCTCAGCTGGTAGAGCACCTGCACGATGTGTCTGAGGTCTTGGGGGAAAACCTGAGTGAGTATATCACTGTGCCTCATAGCCCATCTGGTAGAGCATCTGCACGATGTGTCAGAGGTCTTGGGGAGAACCTGAGGGAGTATACCACTGTGCCTCATAGCCCATCTGGTAGTGCATGCGCATCTGTCCATTGTGTCAGAGGTCTTGGGTTCAAATCCCAACGAGGACCATATCCTTTCTGCTCTCTCAATCCGTATTTCATTCATTGATCAAGTGAATATAATGTTACACAGGAAACGAGAGCAATTGATAATACTCTTGGGAACATACGGTTAGTGAGTCACAAACGGGAAAGTCACTAACGGTTTTCCGGTTGATACGGGCCCACGGGCCGAACGAAAGTAACTTTATCCCGCCAAAATTTCCGGTAACAGCAGGAATTGTGATATAGGATGTCACTTTGATTTGCATTTTGACGGTTGGGTCACTATCATATTTATTTGAAACAGAGCACATGGGCTTGATTGTTCTTTCTAAGCGTTTAAAATGTAGTAGGCCTATAATTATGGTGCAAGAATAGTGTCATTAGAAAACCAAAGTACATTTTCTAGTTTTGCAAAAAGATTGCTTTTTTCTGTAAATGAGCAATTTTGTTTGAAAACCCTAACTCGCGTGCAATTTTTCAGTCGCGCCAAATGACTTTTTGGGCCCCGAACAGTTCGATCCTTGCCCCTCGCCGAGACTCGTGAAAAACGGTATTCCGTGAAATTATTGATCGACAGACATTCAAGGGGTGAAATTAATTATAATTATGTTTTCCTGAGTCTTGGGGTGACCGTGGGTGGTGGCGAAATGTCCCTCTTTTTAAATCGGCCACGGTCGGTAAAAATAAATAGGTGCCGAAAAAAAATTTCTTTACTACTTGCAATTTTGTATAGTAAAGGCAATTAATATTACAGAGAATACTTTACGTAACGTTTACCAGAGCATCTGCCCGGGGAGTCAGAGGTCTCGGGTTCGAATCCTGATAATGTCCATTATGGTCGACTCGTTTTCTTATCCCAAGTCTGGTTGTTTCATTTCAATGGTGATTAGGCGACTGTACCAAATGTTTCGTTGGTAAATTCACCGTGTATGTATCCCACTGAGCTGTGATTTGTTCCGACAGGTTTTTCCTGTCATATGGTTGATTCCTTTATTGGACATTGTATAACGTTATTCTCGACAAAATTATAAATTCTCGCGATTGCTAAAATTTGCGGCTCATATTAATTACAATATTTTGTTTGAGTTATGGCGATGCTGATATTTTTCTTGTCCGTTTCCCAATTCCTTTAATATTCTCACATTTCACTTCCGGTTCTCCCGTTACTTTTGAGCTCCGTCCACGATAGCTTTCAGACTCATCGTAAGCTCGACTTTACCGTATAATTTGAAAGAGAACCCATCGCTTCGGGGAGAGAGATTATCCTGGGCACTGAACCAACCGTTAGATTGCCAAGTTGTTTTAATTCTGCCGCCGTTTTGACAACGAAAGTGCTGAAAATCACTTTCCTTACTCCTTGTTCGTACTGCTTATAGTTTCACCCAAATTGCAGTGAGCAGCGTATAACAACGCACAATTGTACACAAAAATCACATATTTCACAAAGTTGAAGAGTTTTTTTGTAATTCGGTACTTTTTGGCTTTTAATATTTGCAAACCGTATCTATTGTCTTTAATAATAAAATATTACATGATTGGAAAACTGCAGTTACAATTGCATTATCTTAATGTGAGATTTGGGATGTGTATGATAAAAACCAACATTGTGTGTATCAGCTCTGTACCTCATCTACGTTCCGATAGGAAACAATGAAAAACTAAGTCCATGATTTCAATAAATATTGTGTGAAGACGCTGTCCTATCTTTAGACTGGTTCCCTGGGTATACTGCAAGGAAAACGGACCCATAATACAACGATAGTCAGGGGCCTATAGTTAATTTTGCTCACATCAGGGAGCCCATGTAAAACAAATCCGTGTACACAATCATTTAAAAAAAAAGGAAGGGGCATGCGCGGTATCCGCGCTTTGCTGTGGGCGCTCAACTCCCGACTCTTTGGCTTTTGAGCCTGCATTTAACCCGACGATAGAGCCGACTACTGCTCGGGTCTGCAGTTTCCTTCCCCAGTGCAAGCACCAGGTACCCATTAACGACTGGGTGGCCGGGGCCCGCTACACCACCTGATGCTGGTGGCGATGTACAGCTAAGTTTTCCGGACCAATGCAAAAGCCTGCGACCGCTTCGGGGTTCGAACCCACGACCCAACTCATTTAAGTTTATCTTCAATTAACAATAAATTTCTTATAAAAAGATATCATCTCAGGTGGAGTCATTGCATTGGACAGTTGGAACATCTTCTATCTTCAATTTGAGTATAAGGTTTTCCCGGTCAAAATGTATGGCTGATTGAAATTCCGCGGCATTGCAAATTCTGCATACGGACTTTATCGCACCGGATTTCGATTCTGAACTGCGACGCCGATATCTAACACTAACGAAGTGTTCATGCTATAGGGCGATGTACGCGTTGCTAAGGCAGTACAGAGCGGGAAGGCTACTCCACGCGGTCCCACGGCACCTCTCGTCTCGAGAAGACGGCGCGACGGTTCCATATTAAGGAAGCAAGATTCCTTGATAAAGTCTCTAAGGAGCCAATTTGGTTTGAATAGTAGTTATGCAAAAAAACGGTCCAAGTATAATTAGAAATCGGTTACAGGGAAAACGTTAACTCTGCGTTGCATTGGCGAATTTGGCGTACAGTTTTGAACAGTCCTTTTTGAAATAATTTTTAATTACTCTCAAGTTTTGCTACTAATTTTGTTTCAAACTCTACAATTTCCCTAGTGAGTGCACTTTTAAGGCCCGGTAAAAGCTCAGTGACTCAGATTTCCCATGAGAAACCCACTGTCTGGCAGGCTCCCATATGTGTATTTACAAATCGTCTCACAGGCCCATAATGTTTGTATGCAAAACAGTACAGCAAAACGTTCACTTTTGTGTTTTCACTACTAGAAGAATGTAAACTTAAAAGGCTGTTTTTGGCGATCTTGCATACATTCTTCTCATTCGAATTCGGCAACCGGAACCCGAGTCATGTTTCATGATCATTTCTCCCTCCTCGACCTATACTGTCTGCTTTGACGTATTAATATATGCACTTCAAGTTCATGAATATTCAATCAGCAGCGTGCGCGTCCGCGTGAAAGGCGCGCGACGCATGAATTTGATATCGCGCGCTCATCGTCTCGCCTTTCCTTGACCATTATAGTTTAATTAATTGATCTTCTAATGGCTGTGCAACTGACAGCTAGCTATCCTACGTCCGCCGAAACAATTAGCAACAGAACGTATTGCCAAGAGCAAACACGATGGCGACACGAAGCACTAGTTTTTAATATTAAAGCCAAACCCGAAACGCATTACTAGTATCCGTTTCATATTCTAGTTTTTTCTTTTTCTTTTTTTCCCGCCATGGAGAACAGCTATAGTTATCATTGTTCTGTGTCATTGCCGTCTGTTAAACTGTTACTAAAGTACTTGTGCGAATTGCTGTGAAGGTAGTGGTCGTGTACTTTAAGCAGAACGGATATCCTTTTTGGACACTTAAATCGTTTGAGTTGTTAGGGAATAAAGTTTTTCTTGGAAAAGCAAAAGGAAATTTATCTTTGATTTAAAGGCAGTATACATGATTGGTATCTCGAAAATCAAAAATGTTCACAGATTTACGCCTAACTTACACATTATAAACATGATGACCGTAGAAAACTTCCCCTGAAATGGTTTTGTCTAAAGTGCTATATTCTTTGAGAAATGAGTAAAACAATTTGTTTTCGTCTCATGAGACAAATTCAATTCGCCCCAAAACCATTTCGCCCAAGTGCCATTTCACCCTAAACCACTTCGCCTGAGTGCCATTTCGCCCCAAATCACTTCGTCTAAACACTACATCGCCAAATGCTACTTCGCCCCAAAACCACTTCGTGCACAGATTGTAGTTCAGGGCGAAATGGTTTTGGGGCGAAATGACTGCAAACCCTTTTTTGACTGTTTTCTTAAAAGTTAGACGAAGTACGGAGCTGGTTTTTGCTCAGGTTGGTTTTAATCATGCATATCTTCAATCACACAGGGGGATAAAACTATTTTGTAACAGTTTACCAATCATGTATACTATCTTTAAACAAATAAGTGTAAATCCGCCAGCTCAAGATTCTACCTAAAGCGAGAATTTGTTCCGGTAAAAAGTTTAACAAACCATTTACGGCTTATCCCAAATCAAGTCTATATACGTCACTCAGGTTCTTCGTAATTGGTCGAAAACGTGTTGAAAATGACGTCATCGTGACGTCACTAGGTATATTTCCAATGGAGTTCACAGTATCAAGATTTAACCGTCTATCAGGATTTATCAGTTTTATAGATGATCTTGGAAGAAGGTTTGCTAAGACAATTCTTGAATAGTTCATGCTAACAATCTCCGAAATAACGAGTCTATACCGGTACCTAAACCACAAAATTGCCGTGTTGTTCTTATCGCGATTGCAAAAAAATTTGCAGTTCAAAACCGTTGACTCTAAAGGGCATTGCTTTCACACACAGTAGAATTCAGTGACCTTATCGGCCAGATAGCGTCCACCATTATATTTACATCTTGACGATAAAAACATCTTTACATATAGGTAAATATTTATGCCCATGCACTACAATTGCATCCGTTTTAAAGGGGGGATTCAGAGTTTATTTCTCCGCTTTTCACTCTAAAATCATAAAGTGGATGGATCTAAAAAGGTAGGAGGATTGGTTT
The DNA here is from genome assembly GCA_037783545.1 of Henricia sp. BOLD:AAB3569. Lineage (NCBI taxonomy): Eukaryota > Metazoa > Echinodermata > Asteroidea > Spinulosida > Echinasteridae > Henricia > Henricia sp. BOLD:AAB3569. Next base: position 63,502 of record JBBELK010000080.1, on the reverse strand, counting down.
TCTCCTTCATGGACTATCGACTGGTTCTAATAAATCATAATTTTTGGCGAGGCCAGTCTTCGGACAGTATAACTCTGGTTTCCCCTTTAAGCAAGAATTAAATTATATTTCTTGTCCTTTTTTTTTAATGGAGACAGAGCGAATAAAAGCGACTATAGGCATTAACGTTAATATAAGCGCTTAATAAATGCAATTAGTTACATGTATTATTAATAATATATTATTTTTTACGAACTACTACTTCCACATGTGCATTTTGAATTTCATAATAAATTAGATAATGCCCACTTTCATTTTCCACGGTACTATACTTTCTGTTTTTACCATCGAGAAATCATCAAACGAAGGAGCCGTGGCGACTTTGCAAAATTAGAACGGACGTGTTTTTAATCAAGTTCATTTCGTGGTTACGGAACGCGCGCGCGCTCTTGTGCGGTTAGATAATTAAAAGCTGACATTAGCCCAAAAATTAATTGACTATACAGACTGTATGCAGCCAAACCCTTTTATAACGAAATTAAAATCAAGGGAAAACAAGGACTTATCGAGTGCCATAGCCGTGAATTGTTAAGTGTGATTTTTTGTGTGAATTAAGTAAATTAGGCGAACTAAGTAAATTTTCCTGAAGCTATACAATATATATGACAAGACGAAAACAGAGGGCGACATGTTTGAGAAATTCACTTTGTTTTACAAAAATGAATTTCTTTCTAAAGATAAACTCGATTTACCTATTATAATTATGTTACGTAGACAAAATTACAAATAAATTATATACATTAAAGTTTAAACCCAAATCAAACGTGCGTCCTTCTATCTTGTCCAGCACCAAAATGCTAATGACTTCACATTTTGCTATTGCTTACATGTGCGCTTTTTAATGGAGCTACGGACACGTCTTGTTCCCTGGAGGCTCCTATACACCAATCCGGTAATAAGGTCTTCTTCCCTGTATATCCGCCATAGCTGGGGGGCTTCCACTGAATGAACTGTATGTTTATGTTGTTGCTGAAGCTGCATTTGTTTACTTCGAACAAGTGGCGCGTCTTTGTAGGGTTGTGTGCGCGCGAAGGCGGGCGCGTCGCGTGTACGCAAAGGCGGGCGCGTCGCGTATACGCGAAGGAGGCTCGTTCGTGCATGTAATGGATGAGCGCTTTTCGTTCTAACAGCAACACAAAACGCACAGCCCATGCACTGGACGCCCCCCAGCTATGGCGGATATGCAGGGAGGAGATCTTAGTTACCGGATTGGTGTATACAAAAACCCGTGTAAAAAAATGACGTCATCAGTACTGAGCTTTTGATTTAGAATAAAGTGCCCATGTCGAAATTTGCTAGTTTGTAAATTATCAATAAACAGAAAATTAGGCATTCTGCTCACTGTATACTTTTGAAATTGACGTTTCAGACGACTGGTAAATGTGTACAGTCACCATCGTGGCAAGTGACGTCACTGGACGTCGCCGGACAATGACCACTGACCAGTACAATCTCGTTTTGTTTTTCGCGCGTATTTGCCGTCCATAGTATAGAAAAGTCACGTGATGTAATAATTTTGAAGGTCAACTGTAACATGAAAAGCGAGACCGTACACAAATCTGATCTAATCTTGGGGAAACGGATGAAGTTTTGATACGCAATACGACCCTTCTGCCTAAAATGTCAGTATTTCATCATTGTGTGGCGATGGCCCGAAGGATGATGATCCATTGTGCGATTCACGAATTAAACCCATTTTCCAAAGGAGATCTTTCACTGAAAGAAAATAGCCGGGGAAAGTGGACCTTTTATGGCGGGAACCCATTCTCCGTATTATGCACTGCATGAAATTTGAGACGCGCATCGTCGACCAGAAATTGATTTAATCGCCAACGGATTTACATTGGGAAAACCGGGTCCCGTTAAAGGTCGCTCGATTGAGAGATATTTCGCAGATTAAATGTCTTTTTAGCAGGAAAAAATTGCGTATTGTTTGTGTAATTCTGTTTACGTTGGCTATTAATCTACGTATATTTGCAGATTATGGCCTGTCGCATATTGCAGAAAATTAAGACAACGTTTTAAAGCCCGTACGCGTACATAGGTTTTGCAATTCTAATATTTTAACCAACCGTTTGACCTGAAAACCTTACTCAAATGAAATATTAATTTTTCAAAACAATTATCAGATTCTTCACGCGATATGATTTCTTTTTAAGAAAATGAAAAGGGAAGATAAATTTATATAAATACGTGTGCACACGAATTTTTACAATTACAAGGGTGCCCTATTTTTTTAGGCCGGCATTTGAATTACCTTTATTTACAAACAAGCAACAGTTTATTTCACATATTCCCGAAACTACTGTTTTTAATTTACGCTCGAGACTGTACGATTATAGATGCCTATATAAATATTGCGAAAGACTGATAATTTGGAGACAAACATGAAACGGCAATCACGGTTTCGTCGCCTGTTGCATGCACATACTGATCCAGTAGCCAATAGCGATAACGCTAATCTTGTGACGTCACCGCACTCTACCCCTGCTCCCCCTCCCGCGATCACCCCCGATTTCGCAGTCTTTCTCAGTAGGCCTATACGTGATTTTTGTATCGGCACACGAGCTCCACGCGTGCAGTGCGTACGGTCGTGCTGTTATGGACTGCGCCGTTTAAAGTGGTCATTTACGGTATCGAAAAAAGGTACGCTCACGGATTATTCTCGGAGTGGAGGTGCCGCGTAGCCGGGGATCCTGTGGGTCTTTTGGGCACATCAGTCGGTAGACTAACCCTTATTGTCGTCGGTAAGATGTAATTGACTGTTAAAGGTAAGTGGACGCTAGATTAAAGGCAGTATACATGATTGGTATCTCGAAAATCAGAAATGTTCACAGATTTACGCCTAACTTACACCATATAGGCTAAACATGATGACCGTAGAAAACTTCCCCTGAAATGGTTTTGTCTAAAGTGCTATAGTCTTTGAGAAATGAGTAAAACAATTATTTTTCGTCTCATGAGACAAAAATTCGCCCCATATAAAACCATTTCGCCCAAGTGCCATTTCGTCTCGAATCACTTCGTCCAAACACTACATCGCCCAAATGCCACTTCGCCCCAAAACCACTTCGTGCACAGGCCGTGGTTCAGGGTGAAATGGTTCAGGGCGAAGTGGTTTAGGGGCGAAATGACTGCAAACACTTTTTTCACTGTTTTCTCAAAAGTTAGGCGAAGTACGGAGCTGGTTTTTTTCTCAGGTTGGTTTTAATCGTGCATATCTTTAATCACTCGGGGAAATAAAACTACACTGAACAAAATTATAAACGCCCCATGTGACACTTTTATTAGCCTTAGGGGTTGCAAAATAGGCTATATAAAATTTCATGTTACATAAATAATTTACATGGGGCGTTTATATTTTTGCTCAGTGTATTTGTAACAGTTTACCAATCATGTATACTATCTTTAACTCCCGATATTACAACTTGACTGGCGTTTAGCTCTTTAAATATTGTGCATGCTTTACTCGCAAACACGCACTGTGGTCTAGTTGAAGGGGTATACACAAAGCTGTGCTCATAATCGATGGGTTATGGGCCCGAGCCCTTTACTAGCGTTGGTGTGTTTGTGTCCGTCGGCAAGACACATTTAATCTCAATTGCCTCGTCGACTTAACCGATAGTTGGGGACCTGTTATGGGGGAATGCCACATCTAAGATCTAGGGTTGTTTTTATGTGTATTGGCTGGACAAATGTATTGGTCTGAACACTAAAAAATTATTGTATACTAAAAGAAAAATAAATGGAACAAACACCGTTATGTTAAATAAGTAATTATTGCAATAATTTAAACGACGCTGAATGCCGCAATAGGGCGACATTTCGGGAAGACTCTCCCCGAAGACCACCGAAATTTCGGCAAGAGTCACTCAAAATGACACCTTATTTTGTTTACCCAAAGCTTCCAAAAATGGTTCCAGACCAAAAAGAAACGTCTCCAGTCCCAATAAAAATGGTTCTCGACCTTAAAAAAAAATGGTTTTTGACCTTTAAAAAATGATTTTTAAACTCAAAAATAATAGGGCGACACCAAAATGTCGCCCTATTGAGTAGGTCGCTCTAATATAGCTTTTTTACACACGATTTGTCGCCCTATCCTACAATTCATAGTAATTAACGAAAGAATTTAGCTGCATAATTATTCTTTATGGAGTACCATGGCCGAGCGGTTTGGTGCATTGAATTCGAGACCGTACTTAAAATCTACGCCCGCGACTAAGGTACGTGTGCCCTTGGGCAAGGCACTTTGTCATAAGTTGCCTCTCTCCACCCAGGGGCTGCATGCGTACTCCCCAGGGAGTTGTGCCCAATGACCAGGGTGATAATGTGTAAAGCGCCATGAGTATTCCACAGGATAGATGAGTGCGCTATATAAGATGCCATTGTCTTTATCATAAAGTCACTTGGGCGGTCGGGTTCTTTCCTCGCCTTTCACCTCTGGGCTCCCGGGTTCGAATCCGGGGCGTGTATGTGGATTGGGTTTGCAGTCCCTACTTGACCGCGTGGGTTTCCCCCCTGGGACATTTCTCTGGGGGTTTTCCTCCCACTTCTAAAACTGCAACTCCTTCTTCGTCATCTCAAGTTGATAATATAGTATAGTTAAAGCTAAAACCGTATAGTTGATGGCATAAAATATACAACAACAACATCATAAAGTCAGACGAAAGCTTTATAAAACTACATGTACCTGCAATCCGTCTGTCTTTCAATATAACTTTTCTCTGGGTCAAAAACATCTGCGAGTAAATTAGGTTCAGTTTTCTTGAAAGCGAACACCCTTATGATAATTGGCCACCAACTTCGATGCTCAATTCTTTTTTACCGTATAGTTCAGTCGTAAATCTATCCACGTGCCTGCACCGCGCACTTGGAATTTAATTTCAGTCGTGGTTTGGTCGCCCTAAATTCTGTTGACCCGCGGCGTGGGATTGAAATGAAGAACAGTCAGCTTCTTGCACAATCAGAAAATACGGTTACGTTTACTCGCCTTCCACCTCTGTGGCCCGGGTTCGAATCCCGTCCGGTTCAGTGTGTGGATTGGGTTCTCAGTCCCTGCTTGATTCTGTGGGTTTTCCCCCTATACAGAATTGTGTAGGGGTTTTCCTCCCACCTCTAAAACTGAGCATTTCTTCATCGTCTTCTCTTTACATGTTTCTTCAGGCTTATGAGTGCCTCGGGCACTTTTGAGCAATCCTTATTTTCAATACCAGAAAAAAGGGGAGTTTATCTAAAGTGCACCAAATTGCCACCGAGTTTTGCGCTGAATTTATTTAATATCCACACCCTAGATTCTTCAGTAAATTCCAGCAGGTAAAGTCACACGACAGCATGGAAATTGTGATCACTATACGCAAAACGGATTTCACTCTGAAAAATCAACTCCAAAGTTCAGATCGGAAAGACACAAATCACTACCGTAGCCTGACTTAATGCCAAGATATCAACGTAAATTATGGAACTTTCATCCCTCAATTCAACACCCCTTTTATTAATTTAATCCCACCGTGACTTTCTCGACTTCGCCCCATTAATTCATTTCTCCAGCCGCGAAGTCCGCGAAGACGGTCGAGCTAGTTCAGGCATGTGCGAGAACCATTAAGATATACCTTAATATCAATCATGCACGCAGGAATCGTGAGTAACTGCGTCGGGATTGTCACTTTGGGTTGAACATCAAAACATACTTCTCACCAATTGCAAAATAAATTATCTGATTGTCATCGCAATTGGCTTTAATTTTCGCGCCATAAATGGCAATGATTATTTTATAGTGGGCTATAAATTCTGAACATTATCACAACAAATCTTCCTTCCTTATACGCAGTGAAACATCGGGCGGTATACACGCTTAAAGAAACAGTAGCTTTCTAGAGTAGAAATGTGTTGTTTTCAGGATTTAAAAGCCAATTATTGGCGCAAAGACCCAAAATCTTAATTGACAGGCAAAACCTATACTCTGTCAAATGGGATATATTTGGTAGCAACTGTCCAATGCAGTGATTTATCTCGAGGTGGTATCTTTTTATAAGAAATTAGGTCCCTGACTACCACGGTATTGTTGCTCCCTTTTCCGTGCATTATAGTAGGGGAACCAGCCTAAGGCGGCCTCTCGCAACAGACTTGGCGTTTTTTCTGCAGAATTTCTGCGGGATCCTGCAGACTGGTATAATCCCCCCAATACAAAAGAGCTCTTAGCAACGACGGCCGTCTGCCGATGGCACGGACATATGCAGATTAGCAAACATGAATATGCGCGGTATGTACGCGGACACGCTGGACGGGCGCGTAATCGGAAGAGCCGTTTCAAAATCAATAGAGTCTCTCGACCACGATAAGTCTGCGGAATCCCGCGAGCGGAGTGTGTGGTGTTCACGGGGTAGTGTTATTACTAGGCCAATGTCGGTAGTAACATTTACAGAACTTCCTGTTTTGTTTCAGCATTTTTTTTCTCGATCGCTCAATTATTTGTAAATGTATCAGCACATGAACGCATGCGTTCGTAATATATGAAAATACACAATCTGAAGCCGGCGCCCGGTGTGATTTATTTGTTTGGTTAAAAATATACAAGAACGCAACTCGCCATATGCAAGAATTGTATTTTAACGATATTTTCTTCTCTTTCTCTCCGGCAGAAGTTCTTTATTGTTGTCACAATGCTGGCAAATAATTGTGCAATACCAAGCGGGACCTGGAGAACATGTCGGTGGTTAAAAAAAATCTAGCAGATATAAAGTCCCACAATTGTTATTGCATGCAAGTATTAAACATTGGTTATGACTGTCTGAAAATATGTTTTGAAGGTTTTTGAAAGGCAGAAAAATACTTTGTTTTCTGTATACGTTTGTAACTTGTAAGATCAAGGAAAGGGAAAATGGTACGTGGGAACCTTTACCGTCTATAATGGGGTGGAGATCGTCAGATAATTTCAATCGGTGGGACATAGATTGATCATTGAAAATAACGATAATTAAATTATTAGAGCTTAAATAAGACCACCCTTTTTATCTCAAATATCCACCCTTGGGACATGTCTTTTCAATCAACTTTCAAACTCTGCCAACATGTACCGTATATAGGCCTACCATGAACTCAATCGGCCATCATTGTCCAGGGTCTTCAATTTGGCTCACCGCCCGCACAGGGGTAGTGCGTGATGCATGCATACATGCATGCAGCAGGAGCTCGCAACACGTGGTCGTATCATGCAGCAGACGACTGTTCATTGGCTGTAAGGCAGCCCTGTGTATGTGGATTACTACAATGTACCAGCTCCTGGTTTGTTTCCGTGAACTGATACACGAAACAGTAAAAAGTCGCATGAATATTAATGGCAGTTCACGATTGGTCACCACAATATCCAGGGTTTGATGCAAAATTATTCTTCCAAGCGTGGATTGGAGGACCTGTTCAATGAGCATTTTCGGTAGTACCTTATATGGAAGTAAATAAAGATGCTGCACTTGGCGGGGGAACTGTAACCTGGACATAAACTTATAAAATAAACCATTGACCCTGATTCGCGTAGTATCTGCTCCATTCCCTATATAAATCGCCAGAATGTAGGTTTGTCATACTTGTAGCTGTTTTTAAAAAAAGGAATTAATCTGATGTTATTGCGATTAAATAATTTATTATGCATGTTCTTATCAAACAACTCATCATAATATTTTAAGCAATATGAACATTTTCAAAGTACCAAGATTCTTCAGAAAACAAATATGTGCCGAACAAAAAACTTACCTCGCCTGTCGGGCCCCAGACAACGATTATCGTCCGGGCCTGCCAATCATACTTTCTCCAGCAGGGTCCAGTCGGCTAGGTGCCTTTGAAGTCATCCCTGGCCCAGCAGGCTGTTTATATTTATTGCTGCCTTTATTTTCCACTTGAGTTCCATGTGGCTGGACACTTTGGCAGTGAGATTGTGGTTTTTTTTCAGGATTGCGTGGTTTCCACATTTGTCTATAAACCTAAATCTAAGGGTATTTTTTTTCGATTACATAAAGTTAGTACAATACTATAATTTCATATAATGCTGCACAATCACTAAATAAAGGTAAAGTTATGACTTCAATAACAAAGTTAAAAACAACTACATGTAAACTATTTTTTTTTTTATAATGTCACCCACGATTCAAGTACATCATTAAGAATTACTTCTTGAATAGTGTGCAAGAACAATAGATTACATTTTCTCCCTGTCCGGCTGCAGAGGTGAGTTGGAGACAAATATGGGCAATACATCGGGGCCGGTGAAATTCTTCCACAGGTAGGTATTATTTGGATGAGACAAGATGATACCAGCATTAGAAAACAACATTTGGCTTTGGCACAAAAAGTAATACTATTTGTTAGTTATTAACGGGTAGCATCACGCAAATACCTGGGGAAATGTATAATGCCGTGTCGAACTCGATTGAATTTATCGCGACACATCATGCACCCCGTTTAAAACGTGCTATATGCTTCTGCCAAGCCCAAATACATTAGTTTCAAACGTCGTGCTAATATATACAGAAGGTAGTTGAGGGGATCGGGAACAAAATTATCCCAGCAATTTTGTTCCCCAAACTGGCTTTTGTAAGTCTAATGGCGTGTTTTTCTTAAGACTGCCGCGGAATGTGAAATTCGGTTATTTTCTGTGCATCTTAAAAAACCGGAGGTGTGCAAGAAGTTCGATTATAAAGGACTAACTATTTTATTGTTATTCCGTTCTTGCACAACCTTCCGCCATCTATAGGTCTATAAACTACGGCATAAACACGTAAATGTACAACTTCAACATTTTCTTATTCATGTTCGATCCAAGTTATACGCCTGACTTTTCCCCCTTCATGCACCTGCAGAAAACAAAACGATTGGAATTACATACAACATATTTCACTTCGTCGGTTTGCCTTTGTGTAAATACATAAAAGTATACATTGTATACTTTTTTTAGGCCAACGTAAAGCCACAGATGCCGTCGTCCTTGGCCGTTCGGCAGAATTTGATCAACAGCCCAACCAGCTGAGCTGATATATATAACTTATGCACAGGAGGAAAGCGATCGTGTTATAAAACGCATGCTGATTAGCTGCTAAAAATAGTGACTTGATGCTACTACATTCTGGCCAATGACGTTTAAGTTAACAAAACAGCGATCTGCACGAGTTGGCCTCTTATCAAGCTGCCGACTTGGATTTACTGTGTTCACGTGCATTGCTCTTCGCATGCTTTTACTGCCGTTGTACAGATAACGTATTGAAACAACTTATATACAAGGTTAGCTACACTGAGGACCACCGCATGCACGTGCCTTGCAGCTGAAGTGATAGCGAAGCGGCCTTGCCGAGGCTTAGCACTGCTGCACTGTGCAGCGGCCGCCGGCTGTGGTCCGTTTTTGGCCGGTCGAGCGAAGTATTTTTTATTCAGTTCTTTCAGGTTCTCTCCGTGGTTCATTTTTTGACGAAAGATAATTTACGTCAATTCTGTACTTAGCAGCACCATGTGTGATAATTGTTTTGTGCGTATTGGGAACTGAATGTTTTGATCGGCAATTTCTCATGTGTCGGCGAACCGGAATTTCAGCGTAACGGGTCGAGTTTGTGCGTGGCGAGAACCCTGCCGGTGCCGAAAGCCGTCGCTGACTCGTGGTACGTTAGTCCTTTTTCCATCTTCGTTTTTTCCCTTCATTTTCACTATTAACAAAGCTTATGGTGAAAGTGCAAGAATAAGGACAAGATGTTGAAAAATGACTCGCAAATTGCATCGCTAAATCAAGTCAAAAACGCGTCGCATTTTGCGGTGCGATACAGGGAAATCGTTCACTGATTTTTCTCAAAACACGTGTTTAACTACTGCGTTCGCGGATTCCCCACTTCATGAAAACGCCGACGAAATATTTTGTGAATTCTTTCGCGAACTAGGCCTATGGCAAATTTATTTCCGTACGTACGTAATCTGGCCTGCTAGGCTGCCGCGCGCACAGTTAGAAAACATTTCTCCGGTTTGTATTTTTGTACATCTTGGGCGTCGATCTTTTGCAACAAACAATCGCGCTAGTGGTTGAATCACAGTCTAAGCTCCCGGCACCGAGATTCATGTACGACGTCAAAATTACATTTTCGGTAGTGAAGCCGTTCAATGTCACTCATTTGCGGCATGTCGCGTAAAACCGCTCGTATTCATGAACTCCGATCAGCTCATGAATTATTCACAATTCTCGGCCAGCGTAGCTCATTAAATTTCGCCGCGCATCAGTGCACAGGTCCGGGCAGTCTGCCGACTCCCGCCCGCTTAGCAACGACAGACAGCCGCAGACTTTCAGCAGAATCCCGGGTCAGTCTGTTGCGAGAGGCCGCCTAAATAGGACGGTGGCTTTACACAATTTCTTGAAAGCATGAGCCCAGTTTCTCAGATGAGGTACTGAGCTGACTTATACACAGGTTGGTTTTTTATCATACATATCCTTAATCACACGTGGAGACAACGCCGTTTGTAACAATTTTCAAATCATGTAATCTACCTTTAACATTAAACACTGTAAGCCCAACTTAAAGGCAATGCGCGCGCCAAATTCGTGCCACGAAATACGCAGCATTGCTGACGAGCCTCTGCCTTTAAGAAGGTTTAACAAAAAACGATATTCGTGTTTCAGCATCTGTTAGAACGTATACGGAAATGGTGCTCACATAGTTGGACGCCAAAAAGGCGGTGCAGCGCGGTGCTCATTACGAAACAATATCTGTGCAATTTGTCATCCTATAGGTACGCAATTATTCTCTTCCTTTACTTATGACAGCTATGACTTTCAGATAGTAAGAATATTTTGGCGCCAAAAAGAAATTGCAACGCCAGCGTGGCGCAGCCTACATCTTGTGGTCATTTATCATTTTCTGACCGATGCATATTTTGCGCCAAAGCGAAGTTAACATTATGTTGTATATTTGATATACCTGAACAGGGGAACGTTCCTTTTAAAAACGGGACATGCCATACCACAGTTAGAAGTAATTTGAGTAGTTTGTGTGCCTAATTAGTCTTTTGAGTAATGGTAACTTTTACAACTGTCGTCATTGTGCACCTCTATGGAATGTAGGCTAAACTTATAATTTGGTTTAACGGCCTCGTTAAAGGCAGAGAACAGAATTGGTAAACTGTTACAAACGGTGTTATATAGTCGAGTCCATCACAAGTCCTCACAAGCCTTCACAAGTCCACACAGTCTTCCCATGCACCCATACACTATGTGAACATTCCTTTGTTCTTATAGTCACAAGAAAACTGCTCCAACCCGACTGTGGACCTGTGCCGGTCCACATAGCGTCATCCTTCCTGCGAAGTGTGGACATCCTTTATTTATTTATTTATTCCATTTATTTACCCAGGGTGTGCCCAAACAGTTTACAAAAACTGGTTTCCATTGGGGCCCTGCAAACACACATAGAACAAATATACTAAATTGAACAACTTCATAATTACTAACAAACTGGAATAAGATACATTTGTACAACAACTACAACATCGAAAAACTAATGGTTACAGAAGAACAACATCACAAGTAATTATTATACATGCACGTGACACTACAATTTACGCTAATTACGGAAAGGGCGAAAAACCCGCAAAAACTATTTTTAAGAGAAAAAAAAAGTTTGATTTTATGGCAACCAAGTCATACGACTCCGTAAATTAGCATTTCTCACTTGAAGTTGATCATGTGAACATTATGTGTATGTTTGGCGAAGTGCCGATTTGAATGAGCTCAAAGAAGACATATTTCTAAGGTGTGCACTAAGGCTGTTCCAAATTGCGGCGCCAGTCCGTGCACATAGTGTATGTAATGCTAAACCCACCACAAGTCCCTGGTCTTTATTCAAGTCACAAACTATTCAAATGATCTCCAACAAAGGCATTCTTATGTGCATGTTCATCCTTTGCTTCTTGTTACTGGACCTGTGACGGAGTTGTGCAGGACTTGTCATGGACTTGTGATTTTATCGGCTCTAGACTTGTGATAGACTTGTGATGATGGACTAGACTAAAAACCCTGGTTATATCTCCATGTGTGATTGAGGACGTGTATGATATACCAACCTGTGTATAAAGCCGGCCGTGCACCTTGCGTTTAGTCCGTGATCCGATCACGATAGCGCAAGTTGTGCAGTCGCATCACAAGGTGTACGGGTTTTGCGATGCGTTCCGATGGCGATGTGGTCACGATTTTGTGTAGGCCTGCGTGTCCGTCGCAACGCAATCGCAGAATTTCGAGCATGCTCGAAATTTGACGTGTCTGCAGCAATCGCAACGGAGTCGGAACGCAAGGTGTACGGCCTGCTTAAGTCAGTACCTCATCTACGTTCCGAGAAAACAATGAAAAACTGTGTCCCTGCGCTTTAGCAACGGATGTTTTATATAGATTACCCGCGAATGTTTAGACCCAAATACCCTGACAACTGACGTCACACGTCTATTAAACCCGTTTGTTGAGCAGTGCTCGAACTAACAATATTTTCATGCTCGGCCGCAACCAACACTTTGTGTTATTTCGTCCACGTCGAAAGAAAATATCATTAAGGTCATCGGGCACCTTGTAAAAATACATTCCCCGCCGCTAAAGACAACGTTCCCCCAATTTGTTCCAAATTAAACACGATGTCGGTACATTTTACGCACGGATGAGAACAGTTTGCGAGCAATTCGGTCAAAACTAGCGGGGCACGGGCAGATATTTATTGGGGTATAGGGCGTGTGCATCCAACCAATATCGCATGCGGTGCACCGGACAAGCCTGAGGGGTGAAGAAATTCGATTTTCGGCGCTGGTTTTCTACGGGATTTTGCACCGATTGCGAAGTAATATTGCCTAAAGCCATCTAATTCGTGAGACTTACACATCGATCCTGAAGGTACATGTTTGAATATTGCGTCGTGTTACGGTGTGGTTTTGTTGCTCCCAAAATTGATATCTGCATGGGATTTACAGCTCGCCCTGTTGGTAAAATGCCTTGCTAATGGATACAAACGTCTGACGTCATCGTGGATCAGACTCGAACCCACATTTCAGCTATACCCGGCACTGCATTTTATACAAATCTCGATTTGGAGCACCCTGCATGCTTTAATAATGTGCGCATTTCTATAAGAGTCTCGTTTGTATAGTTATATGCAATCGCACGTGTAAACCAACTATGACTTCATTGATATGACAGGTCTATTTTGAGTGTGATAATGCATATATACACGAATCCGGTTGCTAAGGACTCCTTCCCTGCAAGTCCGCCATAGCTGGGGGCCATCCACTGCCATGGACTGGGCGCTTTGTCTTGTTGTTAAATCGAACAGCGCACAACGCGTACGCGTACACAGGCTTCGCAGGCAAATAAACGCGCAAACTTGTTCGAAGTGACAACATAATGAAACAGCATATCATCAACACGAAACCCACAGTTCATGGCACTGGATGGCCCCCAGCTATGGCGGACGTACATGGACCATGACTTTGCAGCTCGGATTGGTGTATAGGTAAACTTTGTTCAACTACTTCGGTATTAAAGGCACAGGCTCGTCAGCAATGCGCGCGCCAATTTCGTGGCACGAAATACGCAGCTCCGTGTAGCAAAGGCATGGAGCTGCGTATTTCATGTCACGAAATTGACGCGCGCGCATTGCTGACGAGCCTGTGCCTTTAAAGGCCCTGTAGATGATATGTTTTTAAGCGATTCTGCGAATAAAACTATTATAAATCAAAAGAAAGACATCAACAAACTCATCCGAAGAAATTTCAGCTTTGTCAAATGTACCACGTTTAAAAAAACCATGAAAATCCATATGCGTTTTCCTGGTCTTGGCGCGCCGGCGGGGTGTTTCATATTCGTTCTCAGTTGATCGGGTACTATATGTGGCTTGCGTCATGCACTCTGTGGCGCACATACTGCGTGTGCGCGCGATCCATAAAAATACATCGCGTTGGAACACGCACACGGAGTACACAGCGCCCATGTATTTTGGATCGCGTAGATGCGAACCAAAAATAAGTAAATCGTTTGCAAACGATCTAAATAATTTCATCTTTACGGATTATTTTCTGGTAAAATTATATCATTTTGAGCGAAAACCTTTCATTGGGTAGTTGCTATTAATACAATCTTTACTTTCAGAACTTTTCCCCTGTAAACTCGTCGATTACTTTTTGGGGTCATTGCAAATGATGCACTGGGCCTTTAACAGCAATGTTAAGACATTATATTTTAGGTTCAAACTTTGTTCCTCGTTGTCTCCACTCCTGGGGAATCGGGCAGTGGTGTAGCGGTCCTTTCCTCGCCTTCCACCTCTGTGGCCCTGGTTCGAGTCCCGTCCGGGGTCAGTATGTGGATTGGGTTCTCACTCTCTGCTTGATTCCGTGGGTTTCCCCACACGTTCGTGTGTGGGGTTTTCCTCCCACCTCTAAAACTGAGAATATCTTCCTGTTCTCTCGCACTTCGTAGACATGCTGAAGAACCTCCTATAGACCGTATCGAATAGCCGTCATCTTGTGGGGCAGTTTCTTTGTTCCTTGAGGACATGCATGGTTGCACATATTGTGCTTACATTGTTGAACAGTTAGTAACAAAAGGTGCCCCACAAGATGACAGCTATTCGATACGGTTTATAGGTCGCTACAAAACAACGACTTGAGTCGGCTAATCTCAGCAACCAGATCCCTTTAGGGGATCATACGAAAGAAGTCTTCTCTCCTGATATTAGTGTTTCTGTTATAACAAGGGCTGCTTTCGAGCGCGGCACCAGGGATCCCTGGTGCTCCTTGGTGCTCGCCCGAATTTGTGTACGAGCGTGTAGTACACTATACGAACCCGCACACAATCGAGGTCCGCATAAACAAGGAAGCACCGTAACTGTGTGGAACAGGTTCGCAGACGAGTTGTCTCAGCATTTAAAAAAGGATAAGGGAAGTGGGAGGAGGGTTAAAAATATATATATATAAGGTGTGTAATGATGCCCTTAAACGATTTGTGGAGTTAGGGCGAAATCCTGCGTTTCGTTTTTGAGTAAAAACAATTTTCGGCCAAATTTCGTACAGTGCACGAGTACCAAGCGAAGTTCGCATAGTGTATATGTGGTAAGGTCTGTGTGTATTCGCATGTGTGTGGCGTAACGTTCTCAACACCTAGGAACACCAGGGACGAGCGCTCGAAAGCAGCCAAAGGTAATCTGCAAACTCCCAAAGGCCTCTTATTAACGAGGTTTTACTGTATAACACGTCGTTAATGTAACTCCGTGTCATTAATGTAACCCTATCCCAAAAAGGTGCACCTCTCCTCCTATTTAAACACGAAACTTGTAAATCTGTTTTCTTCGAAAGCATGTTATCTACTTCTGCGATTTTGTGGCCCGACCGTGCCTGAAGCACTTGACCCCGCCGGCGTTCACCGGAATCCTACGGTCAAGATGTCGAGCCCGGTCTCGGTTGAAAATTAACCCCGTTTCCTCTGTGAATGTAGACAGCGTGCGCCGCTGACATCTCAGAATCAGAAATTGAATATTGTGAGGGTTTTACTTGTACACGTACTTGAAGAACTGCACACAACCTTGTTGCACTTTTACTCTGTGTTTGGGCTATGCTATACCCGTCAATGAGCGAGAAAAGAGACGAAAGTGGAACTGTAGTAAGCAAGAGTTAATTAATTATTAACGGCAGCCTACTTTGGTGCAGTCAGAATGACATTATCACTGGACATGTATGTTAGAGGGTATAGTTATATAGTCTTCATCAGGATTTGAAAATGAGGCATCTGACACACCGGGCAGATTCTCTACCAGCTGAGCTATGAGGCACAGTGGTATGCTCCCTCAGGTTTCGCCCCAAGACACCTGACACACCAGGCAGATGCTTTACCAGCTGAGCTATGAGGCACAGTGGTATACTCCCTCGGATTTTCCCCAAGACCTACCTCTAACACACCGGGTTCTACCAGCTGAGCTATGAGACACAGTGGTATACTCTCTCGGGTTTTCCCCCAAGACCTCTGACACACCGGGCAGATGCTCTACCAGCTGAGCTATGAGGCACAGTGGTATACTCCCTCAGGTTTCCCCCAAGACCTCTGACACACCGGGCAGATGCTCTACCAGCCGAGCTATGAGGCACAATGGTATACTCCCTCGGGTTTCCCCCAAGACCTCTGACACACTGAGCAGATGCTCTACCAGCTGAGCTATGAGGCACAGTGGTATACTCTCTCGGGTTTTCCCCCAATGACCTCTGACACACCGGGCAGATGCTCTACCAGCTGAGCTATGAGGCACAGTGATATACTCCACTCGAACCAGAGGCATCAAAACCCAATGCGACTCTTATGAATTCCTTAGAATTACTATTAGTAATCAGTGGCCCGATTTCGTCAATATATCACCCCCATAAGTCACCGTCTAACTGTCCAGGTCAAGTCACTTCGAGCCACCCATCCGCTCTCGCTACGCACTCTAACAAGTCCTCCAGATCGCCTCGATCGCTTGCTGTAATTCCACCCGGCCACTCCAGAATCGACGTGAGCTATTAAAGCCTCGTAACCCCTTTTAAGGAGGGTATATTGCAATCCTCACTCTACCTGCAGAATTCTAGAACATCTCTTTTGCACGTCACGTCCTGCACTACTATAGGCCCGTACAATACTTGTGTGTGTTTTTTCTCATCCTGGCTATTATTCACAATTTTGTCCGCGAGCGTTGTTGGTACTTTAAGTCAGCGGGCCGCCGCGCCCTGTCGATTGCCGTCAAAATGAACTGTCGCTCCCTTGACAACTTGCTCGGATTTACGCTGGAGATTCTTCGCATTGAAAAACAAACCTAAGGCAATTGTGTTTGGATGCCTATTGGGGTGTCTGTGAATTTACAATTCAGATTCTTTATGTAGCGTATGATGTTTTCGCGTGGGTCCATAACCGAGTGGAATTGTAAATTTACTTGGTGTGTTTTTATAGTGTCCAGCGCAACATAATCATAGCCTGATTTGTTTGCTCCCCCACACCTCATCAAAATGTTACTATTTTAAAATTGTCGCATGAATCTGGAAAATTGTGTAAAGTTAAATTTATGCAGTAGCAAAGCGGTTTTGGATCGCTTTCAGATACATTTTGAATAGAAAACCCCTGATATCGCCTGATATTGTAAAGTAGAGCCGGATGAAAGTATCTGCGTGCATGATCAAATCGAATATTCAGACGTGCTCCATCCTTCGGATGTGAAGCCGTGGGACCATGGTATGTTGTGTTAAATCATGATCTTATAACATTTTACCATTAACTCTTGACAAACTTATAAAGTAGTGCGATAAACGACGTGCAAATCCAATTTTAAAATGTAGCCTTTTGTACATTTATTCAAAAAAGCATAATCCAATTTGTGTCAAATTTTACATTGATCATGAATTACAGTTACATTTCATATAAAACGTGTGGGATATAAACGTACTTCAAATAGGTCAAACGTTTCATCTATAAATGTATGCAATGGGCCTTTAAAATCAAACAAGAGTGCACCACTTCTATCTATGTGTATAGACCGTATCGAATAGCCGCCATTTCGTGGGGCACCTTTTGTTACTTAAACCGTTCAACAATAGAAGCACAATATGTGCAACCATGCATGTCCTCAAGGAACAAAGAAACCGCCCCACGAAATGGCGGCTATTCGATACGGTCTATAGTTAGCTCAGCCTGACCATTGTTTCACATACGAACTCAAAAACCTCGAAACCAGAGCAAAATTGCATGAATTCAAACTTATAGGTGCTGTATCGACTCATATAACTCAGTGTACAATCAATATATGTAAATCGTATCCGAAAATTAGCTTGCATGCTGTTGTATATTCACATGTTATACACGAAATACAAATGGGCTCTATCGCCTCTCCACACAGTTGAATGCAATGGGCCTTTAAAATCAACTTCTATCTCTGCAGTGTAGTTAGCTCAGCCTGACCATTTACCATAACATTTGTTCACATATACGAACTCAAAAAGCAAAATTACATAAATTTAAACTTGGGTGTATGGACTCAAGTATAACTCCGTGTACGATCAACACACTGAATGAATGCAAATCGTATCCGAAAATTAGTATATTCACACGCTAATATACACAACAGTTGTAGCACGAAAGGCGGCGAATACTAATGGCACTATCGCCTCTTCACATACATCGAGTGCCTTTTAACCGTGCTCAGACGCCTGTTTGGGGGTTGAAACTAGGCATTGGGCGCTGGGAAAAGTAATATACAGTTATGTTTGAACCTTGTTTTGCTTTCCTTTCGCCATTTAAAATTCATGTATTTATAGCATTGTGAACTCACATTACGTAGTTTTCAGGGAAACCCGCTCATTATTATTACCCCTGATCATAGGGCTCCATTGCATCACTCCACAATCTCAGTTCCCTGGGGAGTATAAAGCCCCAGCTGCCCATCTGGCTAATCAAACACATCGACCGTCACTACCCTCTCAGGTACCCATTAACCCCTGGGTGGAGAGAGACAATGCATGGTAAAGTGCCTTGCTCAAGGACACACGTACCGTGGATGTACCGGACCAGGATTCGAACCCACAGCCTTTAGAACTACAAGGTCTTGAACACGACCTGTACTCTTTAAATCCTCAATCTTATTTTTAAGAATAATTACTGCCTCTGGTCAAATTACTTAAATTGTGAAAAGATGCTTGACAGTATTGTGTTGGCAGAGGTTAGTGACGAGATTGCCCCGGGGCCGAGTTATGCGGTTAACAACACTTCCTACGCAATGTATTCAATGGGACACTCGGTCTCAGACATTAAGAGAAATCCCCAGTCGTGGGCCCCGTGAATGGTGTTCAGAAGATTTGGATCGCAGCAATTTCTTTAAGTAAGAGAATTTGCACTTTTGGATATTGCGGGCACGCGAAAGGAGAAAGGTATGTCTGTGGTCTTATTTCTCCATTGCAATGTTCACTTTTTTTGCGAAGACCACGATGTTTGTATAGAATGCCATATGGAGGTAACGTTTGTAACAGCTTTTTAATCATGTAGTCTGCCTTTAATTATCTTGTCATCGTGGCCGCATGGGAACCCAAATCAGACGAACACGATTTCTTCCCGCCAAATTTAGGCATTGGGCGCGCGCGAATCTTGAATATTATTATTATGTAAAGCCCCGCTGAGTATACGTAGACGGCTTAGCCCGGATCCTTAGGCCTGCTTGCCTAAGAATTCAGGCAGTTTTCTCCACGAGTAGAGCATTGTCCCATGCACAGATTGTAATTAAATTGCTTCTTTATTTCTTTGTGCTCTCCTTTCTTCGGTTTTTGTCATCCTCGGGCCGTGAGTTATCTCAGCGTCCCTCGGAGATCACTATCCTCCGGGTGTTGACGAGGAGTTGACGGTAGTAATGTCTCACCAGCTCCGGGGGTTAGTCGGCTTAGCTGTACACGTTCCCATCCCCGCATAGTGTGACCCACTAACACTTTAGTTTGCAACACGCCGTTAAAATCCCCACCAAATCCCACCTTTCAGAGCTTTTAGTAAACATATTGCGTTAATGCGACGCTTTTGTCAGCTCCGAAAAAAAGAAGAAAAAACTAGAGTAATGCATTTTCGCTTTGAGGTCCGTACGTCACATTCAATCTGTATCCCCATTCCCTGATTAATACATGAAATGTTTTCTTCTAGATCTTCGGCTCTCGGCAACTTTGCTACATTTAATAACTTTTTTTGTTTTTCATGTTTCGTTTTCAGGCGGCAGATTATCGATGACGTCATGATGACGTAGCACAGTCGTTATTCCCACAATTCTACACAGCAATGTCACCATGAATACCATTCATCCGTTTATCGTTGTCTTCCTAATGTGTAAGTTATTGTAATTAATTGTAAGGTACATGTAATACAATTAGTTTTATCAATATCTAGATTTTAAGGTCCGGCAACCGCTAGTATACATGTTAGTCCGCCATATTGAAACAGGAGGAATTCCTCCTTTTTCCGAAGGTTCCCGAAGATACCCGAATGCACGCCCGGACATTATCGTTAATCGTCGGGTACGATTCATCAGTGTTTCGCCGCGTGTTTATTTTACGATGATGCAGACAAGGTTTAAATTTTGTTTTTGTATTTTAATGAGCGTGGATCTGCCACAGATTTCTTCTTGCAGTCCCTAGTACTTGACCGCGTGGGTTTCCCCCGGGGGATTTTTCTGGGGTTTTCTCTGGGGTTTTCCTCCCACTTCTAAAACTGCATCTCCTTCTTCGTCATCTCAAGTTGATAATAAAGTATAGTTAAAGCTAAAACCGTATAGTTGATGGCATAAAGGGCTTTAGTTGCCGAAGATGCCATAAATTAACAACAACAGATTTCTTCTTATGGTCCCAAAAACTCGACCCAGCCTGCACGACTTATGCTACCTTTATCCAGAGCGGCAGCCGATTTCATATACGCAGTTGCGTAAGCCCACTTGCGCAACGTTTTATTGCGTAAGTCGCGCAACAATTTAGCGATGATAACACGCAAACATGGGGCTTGCGCCATTTTTCAAAAGTTGCGCAAGCTGCGCACTCTTTCGTGAAATCGGCTGCTGGTCACATATATATTTTCATCTTGTTCTTAACGCCCCAATTTCCACAGAGTTCAAATCATTTTCTAGAATCCTGTTTATACCATTTAATGAGTCGAACAGTCATATTATGTCTCGTTAACCACCTTTATGAATTGCGAGTGTCATTTTTTTCATCACGGTTCTTTGACCAAGCCAAATCATGCGGGAGTTTTTGCTGCGGGCTGAAAATGGCGGGAATATTTTCCACCACTTTTATATTTTCCAGGACACTTGGAATTTTGTTTTGATGTCATTGTGAATCAACACGGTTTGGTGGATTTTAAAAGATGAAAATAGACACCAATTGAAGCCGAAACGATCATTTTTGGCAGCTAGGAGTTGGTGCATTTCAGGTCTGTGCAGACGCCTATTTGCGATAGCACTGCACAGGATATCCAACACTGTTGCGTAATATGAACCGTTTGCACCGGCGGTCATGTTGGTGGCTGCAGTTTTTCTTATTTATACGATGTGACAATGGAAATCAAAGTGCCTGACTTTTAAATGTTGATAGACTGTTTGAAACTGGCATACCGTGCTTTTGTTGGCAAGGTTTTTAAAAAGTTGAGACTTGTTTTTTGGGATTGATGGCAGAATTATCAGTGTTGAATTATTTCAGCTTTGGCGTGCCATAGTATGGGCACAGTAATGGCGGATAGCAACCGGTTGTCAAGTGAAACCCATAGAATAGGCTGGAATAGCTAATGTATACTGTAGTTTCTTCTCTGCGTTCAATCTAGTTTACTCTAGTTTTCTTCTTTCCCCTACCCCCTACTCCCCCACCCCCTCCCCCTCCCCCTCCCCCTCCCCTCCATAACCAAATAGCGCTCTCATGTGGCAAAACGTGGAAAAGAATTGTGAAGAAAAAAAGAAAGATGTTTCTGTCGCAGCAGAAATCGATTTTTCTCTCTTCCAACAAAATTAAGTTAATGTAATCGATGGCCGACAAAAAGTGGACAAGTATCATACAAGAGGAGAGACGTCGTAGCCCGTTCGATGGCAGATAGTGCAGGGTGTGGGTGAAGACAAATGTTCGTTGTTACCACTGGTTAAAGGCAGAACACATCATTTGCAGTGAATCCATTTTTTTTGTCATTAGTTGACAAGAAAAACCTGTCCAAAATGGTATTTTGTGTGAGAAATTAACGACTGAAGGTAGTTTTAAAAAAAAAAAAAGTCTTTTGCAAAATACTTTTTTACCATTCAACTCAACACAAAAACCATGCATGGATATTTAAAGTTTTCAGATGAAGTATATTACTGCACCCATATGTGGCTCAAATTTCTACAGGGCAGTTTTATTAACATGGACTTCTGGAAATAACGCCCCTTTTAACATGTTGTTTACCAGTCATGTGTTCTACTTTTAAACTGATGAATGGCTGTACAATAACAGGGGCCCCCCTTTTTTTTGGTGATGTAACGTCTATAAATATCGATCAAGCCATGTGTAGTCCCCTTGGGACTACATCTTTGTTAACATTTTTGTTGAAGTCCAAGGGACTTCTTAAATGAACAGATAATTTGGTGCCATAATTGACAATTCTCTGAGGCAATTCAGACTGGCAATTGAGACCTGCGATATCGGTCTAACCGACCTAGAATTCCTTGTTATAGACGATCGATGACTTGACCTAATTTCGATGGGTGTCATTATTCAAAGCATCCCGTCGATCCCTATATGACTGTTTGCGAAATGACTGCCTATGCTACAGGCAAAGGATAATGTCACCTGCACCATGCAGGCCTGTGAGCCGAACCAGAACCCGAACCCGAAGCCAACGCAAACGTTTTATTTTGAAAGAGAGATTAAGAAATTTCAAATTGTCATCGACTACGAGGGTCTCAGTGTTTTCTTTTGTTGTAAAATTTCCATATGAATAGACGCGTAACGTAATACAATGGTTCATACAATATCTAAAACGAGGCTGCTATAGTGACAATTTGAAATTTGTCAATGGTGTACATACGTTTCACAGCAAAACCCGAGAGTTGAATTTTCCATTTTGAACAAAAATTCCGGTGACCCGATCCTCATCCAAAGAGGTGAGCATCGCGCACGATCAGTGTGATTTTTCTGCTATAACGTGAACTCCGCCGCCATGAACAATAACCGGACAAAAAGTATATTCACCTGCGATAATTATTTATTATCATGCGTCCCCAGCACGACAATTAGCGGAATTTCACTACGTATTAATAGCATCATTTATCACTGTCACATGTGGTCCCGTAAATAAATACTGGAACGCAGACTGCCCAGGGAATCATTTCGTCTGGTACATAAAAATATCACAGCGTCAGTTCAGTTTTGCTTCACTGTGATAATGTTGCGCGCGATGAAAATTTGTAGCATACGCAACCATTTTGTCCAAGTTTGCACTTCACGCGATGTTTTCGCGCCGCGAAATCGCAGAAAGTTGAACTATAGTTTCAACTTGCGCGAATGTTAGCCCCGAAATGTTTGACGTCATATTTACAAAAAAAAAAAAAAAAGTCGCTTACGGTAAACATCAAATTCAATAAAATAGATTACTAAAGTGTGACGTCAGTTACCATGGTAATTGGGTCTAATCATTCGTTGGTAATCTGAAACTTCATTGGTAAAGCGCAGGGAAATAGTTCACTGGTTTTAGTGTAGACCCAGTAACCTAGACAACACACAAAGGGTGACGTATTCACTTTAGTAGTCTATTGGGCCCTGGAGTCACGCCTTATACATGTATTTTATTTACATAAATGCTATAGACTGGTTCCCGCTGAATATTTGGACCAGCTACCGTAGTGTTTAAAATAGCACTAAGCATTACGTCATGCATTTATTTTTAGGACGCATAACCGTTAATTTTGAAAGCGCGGCACGAGTGTATAACAATTTGAAAAGGGTTATTCCATATTTGGCCAATTAAAATTTAATATATTAACCTTAAAATATTACACATGCCCATTATAGCATCAAAAATCAAATTCAAACCTTGTCTGCATCATCTTAAATAAACACGCGGCGAAACACTGACGATTAACGATAACGTCCGAACGTGCATTCGGGGAACTTCGGTAACCTTCGGAAAAAGGAGGAATTCTTACTGTTTCAATATGGCGGGCTAGCATTTATACTGGCGGTTGCCGGACCTTAAAATCAATCGAAATTTGTTGGTCCGGGAACCAGACTATAATTGCTAGAGTCCCGCCTTTGCGCTGTGGCGCTTGCGTATGAGTGACTCAAGCACCATACTATATCTGGCAAGTCGGCCCCGTTTCCAGGGGGTGCACGCTGGCACATGGTAACCGTGCGGTATACCTGGAATACCTCGCACATTATACTCTATGTATTTCTGAGCTGGACCATGAAATACGTTTACCGTAAGCACAGATTTTGTTGTCACAGCAAGCAAGGATTCTTCGCTTACGGTAAACAATTCCATGAAATTGGGCCCAGCAGCCGATTTCACGAAAAATTGCGTAGCTTGCGCAACCTTTGAAAATGGCATAAGCCTAATAGGCTTGCGTGTAATTATCACAGGAATGTTGCGCAGCTTACGCAATAAAATGTTGCGCAAGCGGGGTTACGCAATGCGTAAGGTTTCGTGAAATCGGCTGTCAAAAGATTGAACATTCAGACAAGATGAATAAGTGTTTGGTACTGCAAAATCGAAATATAGAATTAACTAACGACAAAGACATGCTAAAGCTTTTCGACTTGCACTCATCACCAAACGCAAGAATGGCGTGGGTACGATATCCAATTCAGACAAAAGATGCACATTCAGACAAACGTCTGGACAGACAACAGCCAATCAGTGGACAGTTTGATAACATGTGACCTTTCAGTGGCCACGTGATTGAACAAAATCTTTAAACGTCATCAGATTGATAGTGTGGACAAAGTCTTCAGACAAAGTCAAACATCAATCAAAAAGTGTTGTCTGATAGACTCAGATCAAACCTCCCCTGTTGTCTGATCGTGTCTGACGTGCAGTCCACACTATGAGATTTTTGTCTGGCAGACAAAAGTCTGTCAATATCGTGTCTGTCAGAACGACAGTATGTATACACATGTATGTAATTTAGCACAATATTTTTGCCAACTAGTAGAACGTACCCCATGATTGTCTTTCTTGTACTTGAATTAAGATGTTATGATTGACATTGTAGCTCAGGTAATATTTTGGAAAGAATTCTAGTGCCATAAATGTAACATAGCAAATGATTTTTGTCAGCAGTATGTTGTTTTTGTTAAAGACTTTTAGTTTAATAGTTTATGCAAAGTTAATTTCTTATGTGTCAAGCCTTCATTAGATGGAGCGGTTTTGGTATCACATTTAATAAAATGTTGAAACCTTATTACTATGAGACAATGACTTAAATTTCAAGTGATCATTTTAGTTTATTTTCTGATTGCTTATTTGCTGTAAAACACAATAATGCCTATACATTCCTTTATCCAGATTGTACCGTTACATTTTTTAAATGGTTACAAATTTAAATAAAGAAATTTATATTTATAAAATGTCTTTCTCACTTTGTCTGTTTTTTTAGTTTGTAAGAAGAAATAAAAATAAAGCAAACAAACAAGAAAGAAACAACCAGTGGTTATCAATGACCAATTAAAATTGAAACCCCCGTTGATAATTTTTAATTTGCTTAAGGGCGGTCGGGTTGGCGTAATGGTTCTTTCCTCGCCTTTCACCTCTGGCGTCCCGGGTTCGAATCCGGGGCGTGTATGTGGATTGGGTTTGCAGTCCCTACTTGACCCCGTGGTGGTCTAGTGGAGAGAGCAGAGGACTCGAGATCAGAGGACCCCGGTTCAAATCCCGCGGCGAGCATGTACTAACCCCATGATTGATATACTAACCCCATGATTGATATACTAACCCCATGATTGATGTGTATAATGTGTATGTGTATTAACCACTAACCCCATGAATAAAGACAGCAGAGGAGACGACAACGGGAGGAAGCGGCACAGGGGAGAGATGGAGGAGAGGAAGGGTGGGCAAGAATTTTGGGGTGCATATTTTTTTTTTTGAATTTTTTGTGCACCATACTTCTTTTTTTTTTTGGTGCATGTGCTGGATCATGGACCGCACATGCACCGTACAATACACTCAACTACGTACATCGGGAAATACAGGTATGGAGCGCCAAAGAGACAAAATTTCAAAATATCGGTTAAAAAGGCTAAAAATGGAAAATGACAATAGATTAGCATATGATGGAGCGCCAAAATTACAAAATTACAATTAATAGCTAAAAATGACGAAATTAACAATAGATAAATTATGGAGCGCCAATGTGACAAAATTACAAAATTACATTTAACGGGCTAAAAACACTGAAAATGGCTGGAAAAAACACTAAAAAACACTTGAAAAGTTTTAAAATGGCTTAAACTTACAGAAATACAATAAAACAGGGCCAAAGGGGTTAGAAATGTACAATAAAAAGAGCTAAAAAGTAAAACTTGACAAAATAACAATAAAAGTACGATAAAATGGGCTAAGAAAAAACTAAATAAATAGCGAAATTACGCAAAAAAATGCAACTAAACGGGGTCAAAATGGCCGCAAATACAATAAAACGGGCTAAAAGGAATGATATAAAAGACGATATAAGAAATAAAATGGGATTAAAAGGTTCACAATGACAAAATAAAAGTGCATTCTACCACAGGTTAGGCCATAAAAAAAACCCAAAATTTGATTCAAGATGTAAAAATGATGGTTTAAATTTAAGCAGGATTCACAAAAGTAGCTTATTCCTTCAAAATATCGGTAAATTTACGACAAAGATACTCAACATTTTTGCTGCAAATACTTTTTGTGTCTCGAACACCAAAGTTCCAGAATGTCTTCAGGGAGACAAAAGGATTAACATGCATGTATTTGCAGTTTGAGTCTTATTTATGGTACATAAATGCCATGGATGTTGGGGCAGAATGCATCTTTAAGTGAATATTTACTCTACAATTAACATGTTTATCTAAAGACATTACAGTGGAAAGTTTCTATAATGAACACCATGTGGGTCATTCTATAAATTTGGGGTCCAATTTTTCTGTCCCCTGTTACGCCTGACATCTTGTAAAATGTTGTAGTTTGTAAATTCAGGACATATTCTTTAAATGCCTTCTATTTCAAGGAGTGATGACATAAAGTACAATTCATAAAAATATGTTTTGAAGGCATTTTTAATAATACTTGTATGGCAAATAGCAGTATGTCAGGTGTAACAGGGACAGGAAAATGTCACACGTTGGACCCCAAATTTATAGAATGACCCATATAGCAAACTTCACTATACACCAATCCGGTAATAAGGTCTTCTTCCCTGAACATCCGCCATAGCTGGGGGGCTTCCACTGAATGAACTGTATGTTTTTGCTGTTGCTGAAGCTGCATTTGTTTACTTCGAACAAGTTGCGCGTCTTTGTAGGGTTGTGTGCGCGCAAAGGCGGGCGCCTCGCGTATACGCGAAGGAGGCTCGTTCGTGCATGTAATGGATGAGCGCTTTTCATTCTAACAGCAACACAAAACGCACAGCCCATGCACTGGACGCCCCCCAGCTATGGCGGATATGCAGGAAGGAGATCTTAGTTACCGGATTGGTGTATAGCAAACTTTCTAGTGAAAATCACTCATCAGGTGCCCAAATGTACCATGTACCAAATAACAACCACAAAAACGTGTTATGGATCCCACGCATGTTCATTTTTGCAACTTTCCACTGGAATGCTGTCAACTTCTTAAAGGTAGAACACATCATTTGCAGCAGTGACCCCAATTGTCTTTTCACAAGTTGACAAGAAAAACTTTACTATAAGAGTGTTAATAACAATGTTACCAAACACACCACATGATTTTTATTTCAGTCCAAAATAGTATTTTGTGTGAGAAATTAACAACTGAAAGTGGTTTTCTGAAAAAATCTTTTGCAAAAGACTTTTTTACTATTCAACTCAACACAAAAACCTTGCATGGATTTTCAAGTTTTCAGGAGTATTACTGCACCTATGTGGCTAAAATTTCTACACGGCAGTTTTATCAACTCACTCGTGGAGTAACACCCCTTTTAACAGTTTACCAATCATGTGTTCTACCTTTAAAGAAAACCAGTGAATGATGTAACATACAAAATTAATAAGACATTTTAATAATCAGTCAGGGGTCTTTGATGTTAGTGTAATTTAACTTTAAAAGAGCGTGTCCAGATCACATTTGTGACCCCCCATTTTTCCCATGGGTGTTGAGAATTTTATATAATATCGTTTGTCAAATTGTTATCATTATCATTCTGAAATTTTGCACTCTCAATCCGTATATTTTCAAAGATATCATTAAAAAAAATCATCTATGTAAGTAAGTAATATATCTGGTTCCATAAAGCAGTGCAGTGATCACACCAATCTTTTTTCCTCCACTTCCAAATTGGAGATAGCAATTTGTTTTCTTTACACTGATAGTATTTTGGGTAGGTATTTTATATGATTGCTATGCTACAACAAAATCCATTTTCTGGAAAAATCTGAACACGCTCCTTTAAAGGGCTGTCCAAAGTTGTCAACATTTTCACAGTTCTAGAGTACTTATTTTTCAACACCCCCCCCCCCCCCCCCCCCCCCCCCTCTCCCCCTTACCCCTGAAATATTACTTATGAAAATTGTTCGACACTACCATGAAATGTCAACATTTTACAGTGCATGTAAAGTCCTACGCGGCCCTTGACCCCACTCCCCCCTTCCTACGCTTTGTAGAACCTGAAAATGTTGACAACTTTGGATGGCCTAACAAGTACATGTACAACCAATGGTTTTAGCCAGTTGAGTATTGGGACATTATAAATGCCCCTGGGCTACTTCAGAAACCCTTTTGAGCTAGTTTGCACATCACTTTGAACAATCCTTGGGCTACTTTAAACACCCCTTGGGCTATTTTGAACACCACTTGAGTTACTTTGAATGCCTTCATATGTGACAAAAAACACAAAAAATAAAACTGTTGCTCATACCTCCCTCCCATTATATTCTGTCCCTTCTTTATCTTGATCATGCATGGCACAAATCCTGGAGGTGCATTTGACCTGTCAAATAAAGAAACAGATAACTGTTATTGTTATGGAACAAAAAAATTTGTAACTTTATTGTTGTTTTTCATAATCACTTTGTTTCCAAAAACCAACTGAGTTGAAACAAGCTGACCCAGGGTAAACAAGGTTAAAATGTTTACAGAAATGTATTTGTGCTCATCTTTAGAGTTGCTCCAGCCAGCCTTGATTTTGTCTCAACTTCAAAGGACCGAATTGAGGCAAACTGGAGGGGCATGCTGACCAATTTTGTTCCAAATATCTACTGGTTATTATTAGTGTATATAGCTAGAAGCCTCATGAAATTTAAGAGCATACAAAAATTTAAGAGCATACAAATTGAGATATGCTTAAAGAGGCTCCAGGACCAACTTGGCTCAGTCTTCATAATTATATGTTTTTGTGGTGCAAAAAAAACAAAATACATATTGATATAGAGTGTATATTTAATACACCTGTCACTCCCCCCGCACCCCCTCCCCCACCCCATCAAATCTGCACATGTTAACCATTTCAACGATGCTTAGGCCAACCTCAGACGTTTTATTGCCAATGTTCATGATTTTCAAGTTGATAGTTTTTAA
This sequence comes from Henricia sp. BOLD:AAB3569, assembly GCA_037783545.1. Taxonomy (NCBI): domain Eukaryota; kingdom Metazoa; phylum Echinodermata; class Asteroidea; order Spinulosida; family Echinasteridae; genus Henricia; species Henricia sp. BOLD:AAB3569. Next base: position 34,191 of record JBBELK010000080.1, on the reverse strand, counting down.
ATAAGCACTATTTGCAATCATTTCCAACGAACATACCATTTTCTACACTCTTGTACATGAACATGGTTAATACTAATTTATAGTGTTAATAGTGAGTTTCAAACATTGCAAAACAACACGCAAATGCATTAACTAAAAAAAATTTAGGCCGTTACTGTAAACGCACCATTTATTTTGTTTAGCCCTGTCGTCAACATGGTCAGCTTCTCAACTCTTACCGATACTCGATTGATACAGTATGAATTTTGTATACAAGGTGCATATTAACCTTACCTAACTAGCCACTCGGCTGCGAAACTGCACAGGCGCCGACTTTATCTTGGAGAGAATTGCGAGTAGGAACGCAACGTTGTTCACAAAGATGACGAATATTATAGCAAAATCGATCGTGCCAACTTAAAATTCGGCGCCCCTTCGGCGTAAGCTGACGAGCAGACCGTACGAACAGCTTCCAAAAAGCAGGTCACACAGGATTCCCAAATTTGACACAAAACGTGTCTTTGTTGTTCATTGCTTGTCATTCTTGTTATTCGGCAACGTATTTTACGAAAAAAATCTCCATTTTGAGCACGTGTGTTTGTTTACATAAAAGCTCAGTGAGCTTTAACCCGGTACGGTAAAGAGTGAAAATGAACTGGGGCCAATTTCATGGAACTCTTTTATACGGTAGAGCAACCTCGTCCCCAGGGTGGTCGAGCATCCTCGTTCCTAACTGCAGTGGTCAAACAGGTTTCGTTGCGCGCGGCGTGTTTTTTTTTACACCACAGCGAAGGCCAGGGTACACCCCAATTTTTCGATCCGAATAGAGTCTACTAAGTTTCCAATGACTGATACTTCTCAAGTGACAATCTTGGAAATAACCAGAACTCTTACTCTCACTATAAGAGAAAAAGAAGAAACCGAGAAATTTCGAAAAATCCCAAACAACAATGAGATTCGAACCAGGGACCTTATGATTACAAGTCAAACTCTCTTCTAACCAGACCACGAAGCTGGTTGCAAACCGACAGCATTTAAAACCCTAAATTCCTTTAAAATAGGAGGGATACTCTCTGCCACATATCGCGCTGCATATGGGTTTCGTTAATTAGTTCAAAAGTGTCAACTGTCTGCTGAATAGGCCTATTAACCACAAATATAAATTGAATATGCATTGCTGGATTGTCCAGTACGAACGCATTTTGTCACATCGCAAAGAGAACATTGCATTGCCAAGTCGCTTCCGGTTCGTGCGAAGATGGAGCGTTACAGAGAAAGATTTTCTCAAGAGAATTTCCGTCTCTGCAAACGCCCACAAGATACAACCCCCTTCTTTTCACACTAGTCAGTCGAGGTCTCGAGCGTGTTTCTTCGGACAAAACCAAACCGATTGAGTTGGTGTATACGCCCCGAAGCCGAAAGATCAGCAACGGATTTCATCATTGCCCTGCGCTGCCCATACGGGCCTATATATACACCCCCTAAAGCCAGCCTAATTTCCCCTTTTGTACGTCGAGAGAAAAACACAGATTCAACAAAAGACTATATCTTCTACACAGTTTGGGGCCATTGAATTTCGCAAAATGGCCCGAAAAAGTGTTACAAATATCGACTTGCGAGGGTTGCGTGTAAAAGGTGCCTGGGATAATATTTAATCTGCCAAGATTTTTATGACAACAAAATCTGGGTCATTTGAACAATGTTTATTGCCGCGATATTGGTTATAATTTATGTGGGATTTTTGTAATTATTGGGCAACTATAAAGTAGATAATTTTAATCATGCCGGTAAAAGTGTGCTTTTAGTAATGCAGAGATTAATATTCTTTAAACTGAAAAGATAACAAATATTTCCCGATGCATGTATGTTAACTCTGCAGTTTTTAGTTACCGAGCTAAATTTGGCTAGAAATGTATCTACAATATCCATTTCAAAGTTTGTTGAATTTGATACGGTAGCTTGCGGCCGTTGTTCTGGAAAATTTCCACACAAGTAGAGTGGAATTGATAATATTTGACGGCCCAATATATCAAGATGTGTTCGCCTGGAGCCAACGTAAAACATAGAGTATTGCATTACTGAACCAAAACGCCCACAAAATGCAGATAAGTTGAGTCAAATTTAATTTTAAAACGATTTCTTGAGTTTATATGTCTAAAACGTGTGCACTGGTGGGTTTTTGTTGGAACTGCAGCCGATTTCACGAATCCTTACGCACTGCGTAAGTCCCCTTGCGCAACATTTTATTGCGTAGGCTGCGCAACATTCCTGTGAAAATTACCCGCAAGCTATGGGGCTTGCGCCATTTTGCAAAAGTTGCGCAAGCTGCGCACTCTTTCGTGAAATCGGCTGCCGGTATCTTATTGTCGGGTTTTCGGGTACCCGTAAAGCTCAGATTTTCAAACCCAAAAAGTGAAGAGGTATACATTCGTCTTGTTTACTTTTTATCAAACAAAAATGCTGTTTATTTGTTTATTATTGATGTTTCTTCCCCTGAAGAATAAAAGTGTTTTAGATTTACCTCGTGTAAGATAAACAATTCCCAGAAAAATCTGGAAATGTGTGGCTTTGCAATAAATAAACAGTGTATATTTTAAACACAATACGAAGTGTAGTTCCAATAGAGCCTTTGCACGGCGGCCATGACAGGGGGCAGTCACATTGTCACCGTGTATCATGCATGAGTAGGTGCTTTGTGGTTCTATTGTTACATCATTTAAATAAGAAAACCTGCCCCCTGTCATGGCCGCCGGTGCAGAAGCTCTATAGGTAATGATAATGCCAAACCGAAACAGAAGCCTTATTATAAATAATTAACTTTTAAGTCTTTCTTGGTATCATTCTGTTTCCCTTTGTAAATGTTTCTCATGAAGTTTTTTTCTTTAAAAGCCTGCACTATCTGAGTTCTGCTTTAAAGTTTATAAAGTAAAACATAATTACCCGACGGAACAGACAAAATGTGGTCTTAATATCAGTGGTCGAATATCCAGGCACCCGTATACTCAGCACTCGCTCAATGCCATTTCCCCCAACCCCCTTTTATTTAGGTTTCTTCCTAGCAACGAATGCGAGGTTGCGCAACAAAGACGAGACTACTTCCTGCGAGAACGAGGCTGATTTTGAATGCGAGGCTGGCGTCTGCATTGACCCCAAGCTGAAGTGCAATTTGGCCTACGATTGTGCGTCCCTGGCTGACGAAACGGTGCAATTATGTGGTACGAACAATTTCCAAAGTTAGGGTAGGGCCTACCTACACATGGACGATCATTCTGCAAGTTCCAGAAATATCGTTCCTCCATACACTTGCCTCCATATACCGTTTCAAAAAACATGGCGGCGCGCGGCCTGGACGTGTTGTAATAATCGATATATATATACACTGGATGAAGTATGCAATAGCAGTTGGCTATACGATAATTGAAGCCATGCGCCGGCCGCCATTGTAGGCCTACCCCACGATGCTTAGCCTAGACCTGTCCATGCTATCGCTTGCATTCCACTTAACACATGTATACCATAATGTAGACTAGTGAAGAAGTATGACCAGTCTAGGCAAGGCATTGTATTTGGTGGGATACAATGGCAGACGGTGGCTTCAATTTTAGACGTTGTTGCTTCATCCAGTGTATATATATTCGATGGGCTAACCTAAAATAGAAGCCATGCACAAATTTCAAATGTTTTCTAAAACATTGCTGCATCTATCTAGCTGAAAATTCTGTAGGCTAGTTTTACCAATATTCGTCTTCAGATTTGTAATGCTGCTGTTCAGGAAATCCTTTAAACAAATTTTCATCTGCAAATAATACAATGCCTTTAAAGGGCCCCGAAATGGTGTTTTTATCAATGAAATCTGTACTATGGAACTAGTCCATTAATTTACAATCATAAAAATCCTACTTGGAAGTTGTTTGGGGGGGTTAAAATCAAGGTTTTTGATTTTTATGCTAATGAATTTACATATGCATGAGCAAAGTGGTGATGTCACTTTAGGAAAACACAGGAAAATCCCATTCAACTGTGCACAAAAGTTTCCACAATTGTCTCCAACTTGCTGAAACTTTTGTAACCCATGACGGTTTAGGTTTGTTTTACATGTTGCCTGTTGCAAACCATGAAAAAACTAAGGCTGGAAACTGCAGCATTTTTCCACAATTCCAGTTTGAAGTCTATGTTTTTTCTTTGTTTTTCTGCTGTGTGTTCCTAAAGTGAATGCCCAAACAGCGCCCTCTTACTGTGAGTTTATGTGAAGAAATTTTCAAAGTTGAAAAATGCCACTTTTTATTCATTGGGCATCAAAATGAACAGTAGTATTGTCTTTCTACACAAGTAATCCTTCATATGCAACAAAAACTGTGCATAACGTTATTCAGCATTTCAGGCCCTTTAATTTGCAAAATTGATTGGTACAGTTTCAATTGGATAAAAATTATCACATGAGGGCGCTGTTTGTTTTGTTTTTTGGTTAAAGGTTGCCCTTCAGGTGAATTTCAGTGCTTCAATTCATGCATACCACTGGAACAGAGATGCGACATAAATTGTGACTGCGAAGATTGTACAGATGAACAGCATTGCGGTAAGCTTTGATGTTTAAAGCTTGGCACAAAGGGCACTTTGTGTGACATAAGTTGCCAGGGTTACTGGGTCTAAGCATTCACTGGTAATCTGAAACGTCAATTGCTAAAGGACAGGGGAAACAGTTCGCTGGTTTTTGTGTAGACCCAGTAACCTTGGCAAAGTTTGTAATTTTCATTTTAGTACAGGTAAAAACATGCTGATGATGTACATTCTTTGCAATGAATGCATGTTTTTCCAAGAAAAAGATGATTTCGTCAAACTTTCTGATATTTCTGCTTGAATTTGAACAGACAGTTTCCAGTGTTTGTCGGAGTTTCAGAAGTGTGATAATCATTACTGCGTTCCTCAGTTTGCGTGGTGCGACTTTAACGATGATTGTGGCGACTTTTCTGATGAAAAGTCCTGCCGTAAGTATAGTTTGTGATTCTCAATTTATTTTTCTGATGATCGATAAATTGGAGAACATTTATAATTCATGGGGTATCCGCAGCCGAGTGATTTGGGCTGTTGACTCACGTACAACATTCAGTTTAAAACTTAGTGATGCGGGTTTGATACCTGTTTGTGGTACCTGTGCCCTTGAGCAAGGCACTTAGCCACAATTGCTCCATGCTTTGGAAGGGATGTAAAGTCGTTTGTCCCGGTGTCTCTGGCCATTGGCTGACAAAGGTGCTACTTATTAATGTATCTCAATGTTTTGTGGAAGACATTTTTAAGCCTCATACAATTTAGCCTTATCATACGTTTGCCCATTATATTGTGTTGATAATAAAAGTTCAGGGGTCACGATTTTGCCTTTCAGCAAGACTTCCGTGTTGGTATACAGAGTTCCGTTGTGACAATGAGCAATGCATTAATTCGTTCTTCGTGTGTGACGGAATACGCGACTGCGTAGATGGGAGTGACGAGTCAAACACTACTTGTTCACAAGGTTAGCATAGCCTGTATTTTTGTGGCCTCGATCAGTTGATATAAATAAAGTTAAATGAAATGTCAACATTTTACAGCGCATGTAAAGTCTTACGCAGCCTTCGACCACCTCCCTCTGACAACTTTGGACAGCCTCTAGGATACAGTTACTATTTCACATGATTTGATCATTCCCAGATAATTTCGTCGACTGCAGGGACGGGACGCACGTCCACCGACACAACTTTTGCGATGGTCACGCGGACTGCCCTGGGAACGAGGTGGACGAGTTAAACTGCGATTGCAATCTCAAAACGCATTTCCAGTGCGCCAACACCAAGTGCATAACCGAGGCTAAAGTTTGCGATCACCGATGCGATTGTGTGGGCTGTGAGGACGAGGCTGAATGTGGTATTATTACCTTTTAGTATTTCAGCTGTAGTTAACTGGGCTGGCTAGCTTTTAGGTTGCACATCAGTAAATAAGGCTCCCATAGGAACCAATGCTAAATGCCCAATTTTCAAAAATAATTTAAAAATACTCACAACTCTCTCAGCTTCTCAGGACAACAACCAGAATAATCACTGATTTCTCATCTTTTTAATTATGTTCAATTGTATAGGGGTAATCCGTCACTTTTATTCCCTAATTTCCACTTAAAACAAAACTACCCCTACAACAGTGAAACTTGCTAATCAGACCTGCATCCATTTTGGGACAAAGGCACATACGCTACTGGGCAAAATAGGGCCACTTTTAGGAGCTACAGTGTCTAAAATGTTTATAGTTGGAAGAAAAAATACCCCACATCGCGACGATAGTCATATTCCACACAAGACCACACTCGTTCAGCTCGCAACTCTCCCTAATAAAAGAGAATTTGAGGGCATACGAAATATTCATGAGCTCGGCGCACAGATCTCTGCCTATTAATACTTGGGTGCCTTTACCAAATAAATTACCGTAAGTTTGTTGACAAAATATATCGCAAATATTGCAGAAATAAAGATGTCATCATGTATGGGGTAAATGTTCACATTATAACATTGTTATAAATGACAACTAGGTCACTAGTTGTCAGTTTCTAAGATAATGGCTCTTACACTAAATCGCTAAACTGTGTCTCTGAAGTGCTTTCTTAATATACATTTTAGTCAACTGATCAATGATAAGAGCCATCATCATTATGCATTATGATGTCACGCTTTCATTTCAGCTGATGCTGACGTCAATTGCAACACCGATGATCATATTTTCTGCACGTTAATTGAACTTGACAAACCTCCAATCTGCCTCAGGAAAAAACACCTTTGTGACGGACTGAAAGATTGCGACGACAACAATGCCGATGAACTGTGTGAAGGTATGTGGCATTCAACGGAGCTTGTCCAAATTTTTGCAGAAAATGGATTTCGTTCTAAGTTAACCTAACAATCATATGAAAATACCTCCCCAAAATGGGGAGAAAATGGGGAGAAAACAGGAAAGTTAATTTTGCAATCTCCAATTTGGATGCGGAAGCAAAAAGGTTGGTGTAAATACTGCACTGTTTTATGGAACCGGAAAAATTAGTTTACAAAACATTGGTGGTTTTTCTTACGATATCCTTGAAAATATACAGATTGAGAGTGTGAAATTCCAGAATGGTACTGAGAAAAATATGACAAATTATATGGTATCAAAATCTCAACACCCATGGGAAAAATAGAGGTTCAAAAATGTGATCTGGACACGCTCGTTTAATAAGAATGAGATTCTTTCCTTGCCTTCCACCTCTGTGGTCCCTTGATTCCGTGAGGTTTCCCCCATACACGTGTGTTTGGGGTTTTCCTCCAACCTCTAAAACTGATAATTTCTTCATCATCTTCTCTTCACGGCAGAGCACCACTGCACGTCGCCTATCAACGTCAGATGTAGCATAGAGGATAGGCGATGCTTCCCGGCCTATTACACACAATGCGACTTGGAATTCCAGTGCTTGGGCGGAACAGATGAGCAGAACTGCGGTGGGTGTTAACCACAATCTATAACTTCCCTTAGAATTCAATTCCTCTTGTGATCTATTGTGGATTTGTAATAGGCATTTTGTTTCGTGATTGTACATGTATACAATTACTTGACTTGACTTGGCATTGGTGTCAAATGGAATGACTTGACTTGGGACTCGGGACTCGAAGGCAGTTTGACTTGACTTGACTTGACTTGGGACTTGAAGGCAGTTTGACTTGACTTGACTTGGGACTCGAAGGCAGTTTGACTTGACTTGACTTGGGACTCGAAGGCAGTTTGACTTGACTTGACTTGGGACTCGAAGGCAGTTTGACTTGACTTGACTTGGGACTCGAGCAGAGGGAGACTCGTTACAACCCATTGTCACACCATATCACGTAACCCTTGTTTAATCACAGCCATTCCTACGACATGCGGTCCATCACAGTTCCGCTGCAAGCGAGGTGGAAAGTGCATCCCAATGGAGCAACAGTGTGATGCGCTAGTTGACTGCTTTGATGGATCTGACGAAGAAAACTGTGGTAAGAATAAGCATATTATAATCGGTAAAAAAAAATATTAATGTTTTCATCCATTTTCTGTTTGTTTCATAAGTTCTTTCTGTTTTGTGACTTCTAGTTTCGTGAAGATACTTCATATAAATTACGATGCAATAAACTTACGCCTTTCTTTACCAGAATCATATGTATGTCCAACTGACAAGCGCAAATGTGCCGGCGGCCATTGCATCTGGGAAGAATACTTTTGCGATTATCATCACGATTGTTTTTATCACAACGGGAAGAAGGATTTATCTGACGAAGAAAATTGTGGTGAGTGTACTTATCCCTCCGACTTACCGTGGCGTACGTTCGGAAGATGGGATGTTTCGGAAGGCTCATTTTGTAGATTTATAGTTACCAAAACATCTTTTGGCAAATTCCACTCAAACTCTATTTAATCCTCAAATTTAACCCCCTGTTGGAGCTTGTATAGTCACCTTTAATGTTGAGTTCATTCACCAGTCAGGCCAACCCTGGGAAATCTGGACTTCAAGCCAAGCCCCATTCATTTGTGTGCCCTGCATAATAGAAGCTATCAATCATCCTACTTCTGTCCCAGTTACACAATGTAAACAACAGCTGTTTGCAACTAATGGCCTGACAGAGAAATAGCCGCAGGGTACAGCGCGCTTCCAGAGTCTCCCCTTTGAGTCCCCGTGTAATTTTTCTTTATTTATGTAGCCTACAGAACGACGTGTGCTGATGACGAGTTTCAGTGTCGAAATGGTCAATGTATCCCAGCGGGGCTACGCTGTTTTGCAGACGGACGCGATTATGCAGGTTGTGTTGACAAGTCCCACCTCCGCAACTGTAGTACGTGATCTTTAATTTACTAAAAATAACATTCTTCTGTATTTATGAATGTTGACTGCAAAAAGTTTGACATTGCTGATTTATGTCAGATTTGCATTTGCTTCCACACCGAGCAACAAAAGAAACGCACATTTTTAGTTTAATCAAAACTAGAAATTTTCTTTTGTAATTAAGTTGACATCGAAATAACCACATAAAAGCTTATCATTATGCATGATGTGCTGAAAATTCCTGCTCTCCGATTGACTGCTTTTTCAATCAAAAATTTAAACAAACTTTTACGTTTCTTTTGTTAACATTGTTTTTCTCGATTGGCTATTTTGTAAGCCCTTTGCAGCATCAATTTTGGTTTGCTATTTTTGTTGTGCTCATCAAATGCAAACCTAAACTAATATTTTTCCATTTCCAATGTAGGTGACTTTGTATGCCCCGAAGGAACCTTCAAATGTTCCCGATCACACTGCGTGGAAGCGTCGTTGGTTTGCGACAAAACAATCCATTGCATCGAATCATGGGATGACGAGGCAAGGGGCGACTTGAAATGCCGTAAGTATGGGTTTCCTTTCAAGACAGATTACATGATTTAAAAACGGGAACAACTCATTATATAAGTAAAAAATAATGGTGCTAAACTGCCTTGTAGAAATTTCAGCAACATAGATGCAGTAATACTTCAGAAAACCTAAAAAATCCATGCATGGTTTTTGTATTTAATGAATGCTTTCGGTCAGATCCGTGTTTTCTTTTAACTGTATATATATATATATGTACTATTGAGAAGATTATTTTGAATAAATGAACGATTTGTCTCCACACAGAACAGGACTGTACAGCCAGCGGTTGCAACTGCACTGGAACTACACAGAAATGCATCAACGTTGGGCTAAATCGTTACACGCTAGATTTCAATGTTGGAGAATTGATGAAAATAACGCATTTGTAAGTAACATTTGATGCCCGCAGTAACAGACTCTTTGTTGGAATAATGTAATGGGTCCTTCCACCGGGATCTCGAGAGGCGTGGCCCTTCTGGTCCTGCCTCAACCGGCTGCGTACAGCTACTGGTCGCTGCAGAGTCCTGATGACCCACGTGGCTCTAATGATTACCGGCCAAAAAAGCAAGAAAAGCGCATTAGTTGCTCTTACCTCTGTTGCTTAACCTTGCTTTATGTTGTTGTGCCATGGTCTGCCTGCTTTATGCCATTCTCTCCTACGGTGAATACCGGAGTATTGATTCTGTATTTCACACCTACTGCGTGCGCCACATAGCAACAAAAATTTAGTCTGGTTAAGTGGATACTGAGTGCGCATGTGAAAGGACGTACGTCAGTACGCCAGATGCTATTGAAGTGAAACACGCAAAAGGTTAATTGGAATATTCTGATTTTCCTACAGTTATCTTCCTGGGAATAGTCTTGCCTACCTTCTTGAAGACAGTAACGCGATGAAAGGGATGCAGCGAATGGTCCTTCTGTAAGCAAAGTTACATAATTTTTGTATGACCTTGGCCAATTATGCATCCATGTATTAAACATCGAGATTTTGTTTATTTGTTCATGGGACGTAATTATGTCTTACTGTCTATTGCAGAAGCCTAATGACGACAAATGTTTTTCTTTATTTTGTCTGTAGGGACCTTTCTGACAATGGAATTAACCGAATCAACAGTGTTGCTTTGAAAAACGTGCCAAATCTTCACAGCTTGTGAGTATATAACTGCATATATGGGTCATTCTATAAATTTGGGGTCCACTTTTTCTGTCCCCGTTACATCTGACATCTTGTAAAATGTTGTATTTTGTAAATTCAGGACATATTCTTTAAATGCCTTCTATTTCAAAGAATGATTACATAAAATACAATTCATAAAAATATGGTTTGAAGGCATTTTTAATGATACTTGTATGGCAAATAGCAGTATGTCAGGTGTAACGGGGACAGAAAAATGTCACACGTTGGACCCCAAATTTATAGAATGACCCATATACAACTTCTTGTTCTGAAATTGACTTTTTCCCCGGCATTGTTAATGTTTCATATTAATCCTTGATTAAAATATAATTTTCTTTTTAGTTTCATATTAATGTTTTATTGTAGAAGAGAGATTTTTAAGGATATTTGCCTGTTCTATGAACCATTTGATTTTCACAGATTTATTTTTTTTTTCCAGAATTGTGAAAGACAATGAAATCACGGCCTTAGAGAACCATACATTCAACGGCCTGCTACAGTTAAGATCACTGTAAGTATTTCTGGACAAAATTTTGCACAAAGTGGCCAATAGATCTGTTCAGGGTTTTTCGCACACAATTGAATTAGCATACTCGTGTATATTCTGGTACAGCGGACCTTTGACATGTATAGTTTGGTTCCCGAGTAGATGGCACTTCGCAATAAGCGATAGGATTAGGAACTGGTTCACAGTATGTCAAAGGTCCGCTGTACCAAAAATAAATAAGTATGCTAATTCCATTGTGTGCGAAAAACCCCGAACAAGTCTATTGAACAGTTGGCTACGATTTGCTGCTATTTTTTAAATATATTTCACTGAAAAGACATTTCATTTCAAAATGGCAGCCCACCCAGCTAAATTTTTATTTAAAGATAGTATACATGATTGGTAAACTGTTACAAATAGTTTTATCCCCCTATGTGATTGAAGATATGCATGATTAAAACCAACCTAAGCCAAAACCAGCTCCGTACTTCGTCTAACTTTTAAGAAAACAGTCAAAAAAGGGTTTGCAGTCATTTCGCCCCAAAACCACTTCGCCCTGAATCATTTTTCCCTGAACCACGGCCTATGCACGAAGTGGTTTTGGGGTGAAGTGGCATTTGGGGGATGTAGTGTTTGGATGAAGTAATTTGGGGCGAAATGGCACTCGGGCGAAGTGGTTTGGGGCGAAATGGTTTTGGGGCAAATTGAATTTTCGTCTCATGAGACGAAAACTAATTGTTTTACTCATTTCTCAAAGACTATAGCACTTCAGACAAAACAATTTCAGGGGAAGTTTTCTACGGTTATCATGTTTATATTGTGTAAGTTTAACGTAAATCTGTGAACATTTTCTGATTTTCGAGATTACCAATGATATATTATACTGCCTTTAAATGTATATGATAAAAAAGATGCACAATCCTAGCAAGTCGTAAAAATGATTCTCAGCATCATTACAATTTAATTCACTATGCCATATTCATGCAGCTAGGCCACTTATTTATTTCTTGTGTGTCGTTTTGAAAAAATGACAGGATTCTGAATGGAAATAAAATCAGCTCTATCGGCGACAGAGCCTTTGTAGGATTGAAAGAAATCACAACTCTGTAAGTTTGTTGTCGTTTTATTCATTTTAAACATGTTGCATGTAATTTAATGGTTTCCGGAACTTTTTCTCTTGTTTTCTACAATTAACTAGAGAGTCAGATTAATTAATTATAGAAAGACGTTTTGAGTAGAAAGACCATATATTGAAGGAAAGTATGTTTCCGTTTTTATTAAAAATTCGGTAATGGTTTTTCCCCAGGGATTTAAGCAACCAAAGATTGCACTACCTCTACAAAGGAGAATTTGAGGGCCTGAGTAAGCTGGCATTATTGTAAGTGGATTTAAGGATAATTATACATGATTGGTAAACTGTTACAAATAGTTTTGTCCCCCTGTGTGATTGAAGATATGCTTGATTAAAACCAACCTGAGCAAAAACCAGCTCCATACATTGTCTAACTTTTGAGAAAACAGTCAAAAAAGGGTTTACAGTCATTTCGCCCCAAAACCACTTCGCCCTGAACCATTTCGCCCTGAACCACGGCCTGTGCACGAAGTGTTTTTTGGGCGATGTAGTGTTTGGACGAAGTAATTTGGGGCGAAGTAGCACTCGAGCGAAATGGTTTTGGGGCGAATTGAATTTTCGTCTCATGAGACGAAAACTAATTGTTTTACCCATTTCTCAAAGACTATAGCACTTTAGACAAAACCATTTCAGGGGAAGTTTTCTACAGTCATCATGTTTATATTGTGTAAGTTAGGCGTAAATCTGTGAACATTTCTGATTTTCAAGATTACCAATGATGTATACTGCCTTTAAGGATAATTATACAGCATTAACTGCAAAACTTAATGACTGGGAAAGAGTTCTCAAGTTGTTGACGTGACTTTATTGCTTCACAAGACAGTCCCCATTACATCTTAAAACTGAGTTAGTTACGGTGTATGAAAAAAAATGTCATTGGTTTGTCTACCAGTTGGTTATTTTGATTTCATTTATAGAAACAATGCATAGTTCCGAGATTGCCCAGTTAACCCCGCCCCTTAGATATTGTTGCTATGTGCTCACAAGCCATCGCAAAAAAATGGCGACACAACGTACAAAGCAACGGGACTCGGCATGGAAAGCACAGATTCATTGGAGAAAACTTAAAGGTATTTATGTTTTAGGGTCGACAGTTACCGTAGCACACACGAGCGAAGGGCTAGTAATGCAGGGATGACATATATTCATAAAAATGCGCTTTCATACCTTTGAACAGCGAATCGCCTGACATTGAAACCAAAATTCACCCGGTCACTGGCGCAAACAACATACAAACTGTATGGGCAGAAAATCGCGTGATTGTGTGATGATTGCATCACTTTGACCTATGTAGGCGCCGTCTGCTAGCTCTGTTGTGATTGGTCGGCGGGTTCGGCTTGATTGACAGGTTGGAACTATGCATTATTACTTGAGCTTCAAATAATTTTACTAGACTTACATTTTTTTTTTTTTTATATTTCCGTTTGAATGGGAGTATTATTCTGAATAAACTATATCATTATTTTATGTGTATTTCCAAACCAGAAACCTCTCTGGAAACAACTTAACGGACATTCCACAGGGCGTATTCTTTGGCCTAAGAGAGCTGAAAACGCTGTGAGTATTTTTAAAGAATCAAAAATGATAGAAAATAAAGTCCTTAGGCCAAACAAAATAGATGGTGTTTCAAACAAATCCAGGTAGGTAGGTAGGAAAATAATTTTATTTTGTCATTTTTTTTTTACATTTTAGTTCATGCATTTGCGTGTTGTTTTGCAATGTTTGAAACTCACTATTAACACTATTAACAGCTTAAAAGTGTAGAAAATGTTATGTTCGCTGGAAATTATTGCAAAAAGTGCTCATGAATTTAAAATTATCAACTTGAAAATTGGCAATAAAAAGTTTGAGGTCGGCAATTTGGCCTAAAAAATTCTAGGTCGGTTACCGTAAACACACCATTTATCTTGTTTGGCCTTATCCAAAAATCAGTTCTAATTCCTAACAGTTAAAAGTATTTTATTCTCGATTTTAAATACGAACTTTAACATTATACCTCTGATACTTATTTCAATGCTTTGATCTGTATTTTGTTTCTCCAATTGTGTGAAAGTTCTTGTTGGTAAAAACATAATTTTTACTATTTCACAGAGATATTTCCAACAACTCGCTTGAGGTGATTGATCCACGAGCATTCTATGGGCTCCCAAAGCTGAGAGATTTGTAAGTCAAATGTTATTATTTTCTATAAAATAATCAGTTAATTAACACTGCACTGCAGCGTTCTAGCAGGGTCCATCACAAGTGTTATAGCAGTCCAATCACTAAAAGAATGCTTTGTTGAAATAAAATGCCTCATGACGTGAATTAAGACCAAACGACTTGTGAGGACACACAGGGACTTGTGAGGACTTGCAGGGGGCTGCAATGGGCTTGTGAGGACACACGGGGACTTGTGAGGACTTGCAGGGGGCTGCAGTGGGCTTGTGAGGACTTGTGAGGACTTGCAGGGGGCTGCAGTGGGCTTGTGAGGACACACAGGGACTTGTGAGGACTTGCAGGGACTTGTGAGGACTTGCAGGGAGCTGCATGGCTTGTGAGGACACACAGGGACTTGTGAGGACTTGTAGGGGGCTGCAGTGGGCTTGTGAGGACTTGCAGGGACTTGTGAGGACTTGCAGGGGGCTGCAGTGGGCTTGTGAGGACTTGCAGGGTCTTTTGATGGACTTGAGGGGACTTAAACTAGCAAATCAGTTTTATTAGTAGCCGTCCAAAATTGTCAAAATTTTCACGGTTCTACAAAGCGTAGGATCTAGGAAGGGGGACGGGAGGGGGGTTGAAGGCTGCGTAGTTGACATTTTAAAGAATGTTGACATTTTAAAGAAGGAGGGAGGGGGGTCTTAAAAAATACTACGCTCTGTAAAATCGTGAAAATGTTGACAACTTTGGACGGCCCCTTAATAGATTATTTTCCCACCTTCTGTTCTTTCAGACGAACTGATGAGTTTCGTTTCTGCTGTATGGTGAGGGATATGGTCTCCGTAGAAACCTGCACACCGCCCCCAGATGAATTCTCATCCTGCGATGACCTCATGGCTAACGTATTCCTGCGCGGTTCTATTTGGGTGATCGGTATCATTGCCTCCATTGGGAACCTTGCCGTGGTTATGATGCGGGTTAACAATAAGCGAGATAACCGAGTAAGCTGGGGCTAGTTTCATGGAGCTGTTAAGTCAAAAAAATAGCTTAGTGCAAAATTTATTTGCTTTCCAAAATTGATCACCAGCCAAAATTGTATGTCAACATCATAGCAACAATAATAGCAGAAAATAAGTCTATCAAAATGCATATTGATTTTGGCTGGTAACCCATTTTCAAAGTACATTTTGTGTCAAGCAAATGTTTGTGCTTAGCAGCGCCATAATATTGGCCTCTTGTAAACCCTATAGACTAATCCGACGAATGAAAACTGCGGTTTATCTCCAGGGTGTTTACATGACGTCACAATAGAAATACACCGCAGTAACAATGGAATAACCACAACAGGGCGGGCTCACTAAATGTTGCTCGGATTACACTATATCTCGACATTTCAGCATTTTCATCTTTACTTGTTTGGCAATGCATCTAATCTGTCCCCTGATTTTCGAAACAGTCCAAGAGTTAAAGGCCCTGTAGATGATCTGTTTTTAAGCGATTCTGCGAATAAAACCATTATAAATCAAAAGAAAGACATCAACAAACTCATCCGAAGAAATTTTAGTTTTGTCAAATTTACCTTGTTTAAAAAAATCCATATGCATTTTCCTGGTCTTGGCGGGGTGTTTCAAATATTCGTTCTCAGTTGATCGGGTACTATATGTGGCTTGCGTCATGCACTCTGTGGCGCACATACTGCGTGTGCGCGCAATCCATAAAAATTGCATCGCGTTGGAACACGCACACGGAGTACACAGCGCCCATGCATTTTGGACCGCGTAGATGCGAACCAAAAATAAGTAAATCGTTTGCAAACGATCTAAATAATTTCATCTTTACGGATGATTTTCTGGTAAAATTATATAATTTTGAGCGGAAACCTTTCATTTGATAGTTGCTATTAATTCAATCTTTACTTTCAGAACTTTTCCCCAGTAAACTCGTCAATTACTTTTTGGGGTCATTGCAAATGATCCACTGGTCCTTTAATTCCTTTAATTTCTATGATAAATCAAATTATTTTGAAAAATTATTTTTCTCGTAGAAAAAAGACGTTGAGTAGACCAGTAATTCAGGTTTTGTGTTCATTTTTTCGGACTTTTAGAAAAGATTTGTCTCCAACACCATTTCTTTGCACCTGCGGTTTATTTTTATAATTTCTTTGTCATCATTTCTAGTTCATTGCACAGCAAGCCCCTCTAGGCGATCAATACTCAGCAGACCTGGGCCAAACCTGGGTAAATATTCGTTTTCACCACAAGCGATATACTGTAGAGTCAATAGTTTCCTTGTATCTGCACGTATCATTCAGGAATCGGACTGCTATACAAACGTTAGAGCGCACGTTAGAAAACTTCAATATTGGAAGTGTTGTGATGCTCTGTCAAGTTTAAGATAGATTTAGATAACCATTTAAAAAAATAAAAAATAATTTTGGTTTTGATATTAGAGTCACCACACTTGCCAATGAATTTAGATTACTAGTTTTTCGTCAACTAAACTCCTCAAAAAAGTTTGAAAAGTCAAGTTTGACTGACGATTTCTCTCTTGTTTCAAAATAATTTTCCTTGAATTTTATATTCATTGGAAAGCCCTGTTATTCCTCTTTACGATGATGTGTCATTTGTTATGATTAAGCAATTTGGGGATGTGCAGCACAGCTGAATACGGGGGCGGGTGTAAAGTGAAATGTCAAAAAGTGCATTGACACATTCCCATCCTCCAAGCAAAAGGGGAATGCACTGCATGACAATAGCAGTGAATTTTGTGACATTTTACTTTCCACCCACCCCTGTATTCCGCTATACTGCACATCCCCCAATTGATTAATAATAACAAATGACACATCACTGTACAGAGGAATAACAGGGCTTTCCAATGATACCAAATTTAAGGGAAATGATTTAGTAACAAGAGAGACATCGTCAGTCAAACTTGACTTTATTTCTCAAATGTTGGTGAGGATTTTGTTGTTTTTGGCAGGTGCATTCATTTCTAATCACCAACCTAGCCATCGGGGACTTCTGCATGGGTATCTACCTCCTCATTATTGCTGCAGTCGACGCTTATTACCGAGGCCACTACATCATCTACGACAAGGAATGGAAGGAATCCGGACTCTGTAAATTCTGCGGTTTCTTGTCGACGTTTTCCAGCGAGTTATCGGTGTTCAGTCTGACCATCATCACCCTGCATAGACTGTTCTCTATTCTCTTTCCGTTCCGCATCAAAGACATGGAGTTCAGTGGTGCCTTTCGAGTCATGGTTGTCGTCTGGCTTGTGGTAAGTTTAAAAGAAAGAAATGGGTTTTTCTCAATTATTTTTTCTATTGTGAGAGAAGATAGAAACATTTGCATTAAAATATTATCCTGATCGCCAAAAGGGGCTCGATCTGAACCTAAGGCTCAAAAAGGAAATGCAAAAAACTGAGGGAGTATACCACTGTGCCTTATAGCTCGGCTCTTAGAGCATCTGCTCGGAGAGTCAGATGTCTAAGGTTCCAATCCAAATGAAGCCTATTATGATTATCACTTGGCGAGTAGTGGATTTTGCTACTCGTGAGTAGTTGCAGAAATTACTTGCGAGTAGTCAATTAAAATTGCGAGTAGTCGGCGAAGTATCAAAAGGGGAGGGGGAAAAACAATACAAAGGACACAATGAATTGAAATTGTCGACATACATAACGGGTAATTCAGCAGTGCATGGCTGCTTTTTAAGGTTGTCGTGGAATGGAGCCTGCCACATCATAAAGCAATTAAGGAATGATTGAACCGATGTCCGTAGTATTCCGTGCGGCATATGACTCGTAGAGATCTGCAGTCGTTGTACTCGATTGTTAGGTCTGTGGTTCAAAGTATGCTTGTCGGAGTTTCAGCTACCACAGAGGACATACACAACAAATAATTCAGCTGCACACGGGCTGCCTTTTAAGTGTGCTGGGAAAGAGGCCCGTTAGCATAGTCGCGATTTATCGCTCGTATGTAACGGTACACGCGGCACGCGATTCATCGAGTACAAGTACCCTTTACTACTCGCAGTTTAATCGATTAATCAAGCTAATCGCCCAGCGGTAATTATGATATTCCTCTCTTCTACTGTTTTTTATATAGTTTTTGACACATTTGTAAAAAAAAATCGGCTTTTAATGAGCAATTTTTTTGCTGATTGTAACATGTTTCTGTAATCAATGAACACTTGTTGGTCCCAACTTCAAAAAAGACAATCTACAATTAAAATTGATTCTCATTTACCAGGTAACCGTCCTTGCAGCGTTCCCTCTCTTTGGCATACCATACTTTGACAACTTCTACGGTCGATCCGGCGTATGTCTCGCGCTACACATCACCCCGGATTGGCCTCCGGGCTGGGAGTACTCCGTGTTCATCTTTCTTGCCGTGAACTTTGTTTCTTTTGCCGTGATTGCTATGTCTTATAGTGTCATGTTCGTGGTGGCAAGACGGACGCAAAAAGCTGTTAATAGGTGAGAATTGCAGTTGATTTGAAAATAATTATTCTGATACTAACAGTCGAGTTGCTCAGAATAAAGGAGGGTGTTCAGATTCTCAAAATCTCAACACCCATGGGGAAAAAACTGGGGTTAAAAATGCGATCTGGACACGTTCCTTTAACTGACTTAAAGGAAGAGGCAACACTCAAAAATATTACCAATGTGTTGTCCGGTGCATAAATCCTCATGAGAATCAGAGAATCGTGTTTTCAACATTGGCAACCCTCTGTCGCGCATTGACGAGCCTGCGTCTTTAATACGAAATTGGTTGGTCAAAATATTTCTGGAAACATTTTCTGACGTTAATTGACCCATTTCAAACTAGCACTGGCAACCTCGTCTTTTTATTTTATCACAAAAGAAAGCACAGACACTCTCTTTTGCAATGACAATTTGAAATTTTTGTTTGTTTTGTTTATTAGATCGCGAGATGGCAACACAGGAGACGCAATGGCGAGACGGATGACACTCATCGTGATGACAGACTTTGTCTGCTGGGTGCCAATCATCCTGTTGGGCGTGGCTTCATTGGGCGGAGCTTATATCCCTCCTCAGGTGATTGGTCGAAATTGCTCCAATTAGACCCCTTGCACTGGCGGCCATGACAGGGGGCAGTCACATTGTCACCATGTGTCATGCATGAGTAGGCACATTGTGGATCTATTGTCACATCATTTAAATATAAAAACCTGTCATGGTCGCCAGCAAAAAGGTTCTATTTGACATTTGAGAGCAATTACGTCACATAATGTTACTAGACTAGCCATTGGCTCTAAACTAAAAATCACTAATTTCAATGTGTTTTGCAATGGATACTTTAGTCGATGGCTCATTGTTGAGAGCCATTTACCATGGCAACCAGTGTCATGTATTGGCTCCCCAATACGACAGTTCACTGTATCATTAATTAACCTTCCGACATTCACTATGCATAAAATTATATGAGGACTCAAAGGGGAGACTCCGGAAGCGCTGTACCTGGGGGCTGTTTCTCTGTCAGGCCATTGGTTGCAAACAGCTGTTGTTTACATTGTGTCACTGGGCCAGAAGTAGGGTGATTGATAGCTTCCATTATGCATGGTTGCACAATGAATGGGGCTTGGCTTGAGGCCCAGATTTCCCAGGGTTGGCGTGACTGGTGAATGAACTCCACATTAAAAGTGACTATTGAGCTCTTGCAGACCATGCACACATGCGTTTTCTGTGTCGTTTTGGGAGTCGAATGAAACCACGTCACAATGCATTAGGCGCGTGTCGTGCCTTTTTTAAATGTAGACGCACAGCAAAACACCAATGAGATGCCTTAATTTTAACTCCCAAAATGGCAGTCTGCACATCTATGACAGGCTCCAGCAAAACCCAACACTTGTGATGAAAATTCAAAATTTAAGTTTTGGTATCATCTTAGTGTGCATACAAAAAGGTATCTTTTAAAACATGTTTGAGGAAATTCTGATAATTTTTGGCGAAGTTATGAGGAATTTTGAGACAGTTCAAACAACAAAACAAATCTTGAATGTATCCCGATGTTGATTCTGCCAAATTTTCAAGTTGGTCCCAGAGGCCATTTTTTAAGGTTGTGGGCCCATATCACGTAATGGGAAATGCCGAGAAGCATCGGGTTTTGCCAGAGTCGGTCACACATGTGTGCGGTGGTCTGGACGATCCCAATAGCTGGTGTTTTTGTATTTGTAGGTATACGCCTGGATCGCAGTGTTCGTACTTCCAGTCAACTCGGCCGTTAATCCAATGTTATACACACTCCTGACGGCACCCTACGTACGGAAAGTCGTCAACCGTGCACGCAATTCCCTCCACCTGTCCTTTGCAACCGTGACGTCCGACACGAAACAAGGCAATTACAGTGGAGGTCTGTTTTTATTATTATTATAATTATTATTATTTCTTTCTGGTATTCATACCAAGGATTCCTCAATAGTGCTCATTGCACTGTCACTCGCAAGCGTGAGGAAACCCATGAAGAATTAGAAATGGCCAGAGACACCGGGGAATCCCCTTGCTCGTGACGAAAGAATGCATTACCGTTACCTAACACACTGGACCAATGGCTTTACATCCCTTCAGAAGGATGGAGCAAGTGTGGTTGAGTGCCTTACTCAAGGGCACAGGTACCGCAGCCGGGGGGAGGTTCGAACTCGCAACCCCAAGTTTTGGGTAACTGTTAATTCCACAGAACTCCATTGGCAGAACTGCCAACCCTCCCAGATTTTGGGGAGGACAGCCGAGAAAACGGGTTCATTCTCTGACTCCAAACACATCTAAGAATCCCCAAGGTTGTTAATTAACAATCCAGGAGGGTTTTATCCATGTCAGGACTCACAAAATTAGTCATTTTCTGAAGAATCTGTTGCAAAATCTGGGAGGGTTGGCAGCTCTGCAAAGGATGTTGATAAAACATGGAATGGAATGCGGAACGGTTCTCATCTAATCCTGTGTTCCGTTTAGGTTTCCCCCGTCAACATTTTATCAGCATGTTAATTTCTGAGGCCTTCTAGGCTTTGCCAATGGATACTTGACCGTTCAAACAGGCTATGCCATGGTTTAGGCCACTGGACGCCATTAAAGAAAGTGGTGCAAAATCATAACTAGACCCTTGCATAACATTGATCACTGCTCGGTCAACCGAAAACATAATGACATGATCAGGGTGTCATTTTAAAAAGGAGGTTCAGCCCTAAGAGAGGATATCTTCCTTTGATTCATATATGCTTTACTTTAGTTACAATTAGCAATAATATTTTGGTTTCATTTTTTTTTATCCAGACATTACTGAAATTTTTTTTTCTTATTTCATTTAGATCGGCATAGTCACTTATCAAACGGCCGTGTTGGTTGGCAGAAGGGTGTTAAAGTACCGCAATCCGACTCAAACCGTAACACCGTCATCAAACTACACACGATGGTCTCGCAGTCCGATACGGACCCAGATGATGCCACAACGAAAAAAGGTGAAAAATAAATGCCTCTACGCGATAATGCTGACGCTACGGATCTCAAAAAATGACGGAAAGAGCCCCGCGAGGATTGACGAATAACCCAAAACCGGTACTCATGACGCGTTAGCATGTGTGAAGGGTGGTTTACCGGTTTTACCAAATGTTACTCGACTTTTGCCAACACAGTCAGTGTTTAATGCCGATTGCTTTTTATCTAGTATAATAACAATATGAAAAACAAATGGCAAGATAGTGACATGGGGCTGATTTTATAAAGCGCTACGATCCTTGCGATAGGCAAACCACCATAATGTGCATCTCGAGTTAAGATTGTAGCGCTTCGTGTAATCGACCCCAGCCAGGGTGTGGGTAGTTTGCGGAACTGCATGCAGAACTTTGCGGAACTCTCAGAATACATACAGCAACGGGTGCCAGTACCTCTACGGCATTGCGGAACTCTGTCTCCCGGGGGAAAATATAACTTTTCATATAACAACTTATATGCTATCTAAACGTAGGTATTTGGCATGGCGTAAGAGGGGAAATATATCGTGCGGAAGGTGTTTTGATGGAAATTGCGATATTGTATGCTTCATTTTGACACATTGGGAGATAATAAGATGTATGCTTGTTTTAACGTGTATTTTTATTTGTTCGCTATTTCGGCAAGGTTCTACAAAGTTCCGCAAAGTTCTGCAAGTTCCGCAAAACACCAATTGCCCCCAGCCACCTCTAATAACATGTAAAGTTACAGTTTCATATTTTTAAAACATGTTCAATCACTGTTTTCTTCTAAAAGATACGACCTAGGGTTAAATAACTTCATAGAGTTTTTGATTTTTTGTTACCATTGTTCTAAGACTGATTAAGTTTTACCAAAACAACTTGTTAATTAAGATTTTGGGCTTAAAATAAACCTTTATTAGCTGGTAATACGTGCGTGAGTTTCCGACTGCACAGGAAAAAAAAGCATTCTGTATTCAGCACGTTTATCAAAAGCCCAACTTGTGAGTAGAAATCCTATATGGGGATTTTATGACTGTAAATCAATGGGGTAGTTGCATAGCATAGATTTTACTGATAAAAATACCATTTCAGGGGCCCTTTAAAGGCAGTATACATCATTAGTAATCTCGAAAATCAGAAATGTTCACAGATTTATGCCTAACTTACACAATATAAACATGATGACCGTAGAAAACTTCCCCTAAAATGGTTTTGTCTGAATTAGTGCTATAGTCTTTGAGAAATGAGTAAAACAATTAGTTTTCGTCTCATGAGACGAAAATTCAAATCGCCCCAAAACCACTTCGCCCCAAAACCACTTCGCCCAAGTGCCATTTCGCCCCAAATTACTTCGTCCAAACACTACATTGCCCAAATGCCACTTTGCCCCAAACCACTTCGTGCACAGGCCGTGGTTCAGGGCGAAGTGGTTTTGGGGCGAAATGACTGTAAACCCTTTTTTGACTGTTTTTTCAAAAGTTAGACGAAATACGGAGCTGGTTTTTGCTCAGGTTGGTTTTAAAGGCACAGGTTCGTCAGCAATGCGCGCCCGCCAAATTCGTGCTCGAAACACGCAGCTCCATGCCTTTGCTATGGAGCTGCGTATTGCGTGGCACACATTTGGCGGGCGCGCATTGCTGACGAGCCTGTGCCTTTAATCATGCATATCTTCAATCACACAGGGGATAAAACTATTTGTAACGGTTTGCCAATCATGTATACTATATTTAATGAAATTGGCCCCCTAGTGATAAATTGCCATGTATTCCACATTGTATTTGATTGTACATGGCAATTACGAAGAAAGGGGAGTTTATACAAACGTGGTTGTAAAATAGAGTAGATTTTAGCTGTAAAATACTTGTACATATTGTACCTTGTGTACTCCAGAATTACAGTATTATGATAATAGTGTACTTATGCAAAATTGTACAATTGTGTAGTATTTGCATACTTAAGATTGTAAAATCTTCTCGAGGACAACCTACAACTATTTGAAAAATAAATGAATACTGAGTGGAAATCAGTCATTATCATGTTCTTGCGATTTTGTTTAAACCCTTGGTCATGTGAGACTGAAAATAGACAGAAATCTCATCTATGTGCTCAAGGCAACATTTCCTGCAATTTTTGAGAAAATCTAAATCGTAACATTTTTGGCCAAAAATTAAATAAATCATAAGGGGTTAGTCCATCAATTTTTATCAAATTGGCCAAAAATTGACTGTTTTGTAAATGTGTCAGAAATGACTCCTAACGAAAATTTGGACCGTTTGGAACCTATTATAGCTAATTTTTAAGAACAATGGAATTTTTTGCCCAAATAATTAAAAACGTTTTCTCAAATTTTGGAGTTTTTAAAAATATTATTTTTATTCCCCAGGTGAGCATTCAATGTCAAATTCAAGGAATATCATCTATGGGCTCTAAGCATCATTTCCTGCAATTTTTAAGAAAATCTTAATCATAAAATTTTCGGCCTAAAATTAAATAAATCATAAGGGGTTCCTCCATCAATTTTTCTCAAAATTGGCCAAAAATTGACTGTTTTGAAAATGTGTCAGAAATGACTCCTAACGAAAATTTAGACCGTTTGGAACCTATTATAGCTAATTTTTAAGAACAATGGAAATTTTTGCCAAAATAATTGATTTGTTTACCCTCAAATTGAGGAATTTAAAAAATATCATATTTCATTTCCCATATGAGCAGTCAATGTCAGATTCAAGGAATATCATCTATGGGCTCTAAGCATCATTTCCTGCAATTTTTAAGAAAATCTTAATCGTAAAATTTTTGGCCAAAATTTAAATAAATCACAAGGGGTTAGTCCATCAATTTTTATCAAAATTGGCCAAAAATGACGTTTTTCAAAATGTCTTAGAAATGACTCATAATGAAAATTTAGCCTGTCTGGAACATTATTTCTCAGAAAAATGGACAAATTAGCTAAAATTCAACAAATTTTCTCAAAATCAAAAATTTTTCCAAATTTCATATTTTATTTTCTGGATGACCAGTCAATGTTAAATTCAAGGAATATCATCTATGGGTCCTAAGCAACATTTCCTGCAATTTTAAGGAAAATCTAAATTATAACAAAATTGGCCAAAAATTGACGTTTTTGAAAATATCTTAGAAATGACTCATAATGAAAATTTAGCCTGTCTGGAAGCTTATTTCTAAGAAAAATGGACAATTTGGCAAATATTCAACAAATTGTCTCAAAATCCCAAAAAATTTCCAAATTTCATATTTTATTTTCTGGATGACCAGTCAATGTTAAATTCAAGGAATATTATCTATGGGTCCTAAGCAACATTTCCTGCAATTTTAAGGAAAATCTAAATGATAACATTTTTGGCCAAAAATTGAAAAAATCAACGTCCATCGATTTTTATCAAAATTGGCCAAAAATTGACGTTTTTGAAAGTGTCTTAGAAATGACTCATAATGAAAATTTAGCCTGTCTGGAACCTTATTTCTACAAAAAATTGACAATTTGGCAAATATTCAACAAATTTTCTCAAAATCCCAAAATTGTTCCAAATTTCATATTTTATTTTCTGGATGACCAGTCAATGTTAAATTCAAGGAATATCATCTATGGGTCCTAAGCAACATTTCCTGCAATTTTAAGGAAAATCTAAATTATAACAAAATTGGCCAAAAATTGACGTTTTTGAAAATATCTTAGAAATGACTCATAATGAAAATTTAGCCTGTCTGGAAGCTTATTTCTAAGAAAAATGGACAATTTGGCAAATATTCAACAAATTGTCTCAAAATCCAAAAAAATTTCCAAATTTCATATTTTATTTTCTGGATGACCAGTCAATGTTAAATTCAAGGAATATTATCTATGGGTCCTAAGCAACATTTCCTGCAATTTTAAGGAAAATCTAAATGATAACACTTTTGGCCAAAAATTAAAAAAATCACAAGGGGTTAGTCCATCGATTTTTATCAAAAATTGCCAAAAATTGACGTTTTTGAAAATGTCTTAGAAATGACTCATAATGAACATTTATCCTGTCTGGAACCTTATTTCTCAGAAAAATTGACAATTTGGCAAATATTCAACAAATTTTCTCAAAATCCCCAAAATATTTCCAAATTTCATATTTTATTTTCTGGATGACCAGTCAATGTTAAATTCAAGGAATATCATCTATGGGTCCTAAGCAACATTTCCTGCAATTTTAAGGAAAATCTAAATCATAACATTTTTGGCCAAAAATTGAAAAAATCACAAGGGGTTAGTCCATCGATTTTTATCAAAATTGGCCAAAAATTGACGTTTTTGAAAATGTCTTAGAAATGACTCATAATGAACATTTATCCTGTCTGGAACCTTATTTCTCAGAAAAATTGACAATTTGGCAAATATTCAACAAATTTTCTCAAAATCCCCAAAATATTTCCAAATTTCATATTTTATTTTCTGGATGACCAGTCAATGTTAAATTCAAGGAATATCATCTATGGGTCCTAAGCAACATTTCCTGCAATTTTAAGGAAAATCTAAATCATAACATTTTTGGCCAAAAATTGAAAAAATCACAAGGGGTTAGTCCATCGATTTTTATCAAAAATGGCCAAAAATTGACGTTTTTGAAAATGTCTTAGAAATGACTCATAATGAAAATTTAGCCTGTCTGGAACCTTATTTCTCAGAAAAATTGACAATTTGGCAAATATTCAACAAATTTTCTCAAAATCCCCAAAATATTTCCAAATTTTTTATATTTTATTTTCTGGATGACCAGTCAATGTTAAATTCAAGGAATATCATCTATGGGTCCTAAGCAACATTTCCTGCAATTTTAAGGAAAATCTAAATCATAACATTTTTGGCCAAAAATTGAAAAAATCACAAGGGGTTAGTCCATCGATTTTTATCAAAATTGGCCAAAAATTGACGTTTTTGAAAGTGTCTTAGAAATGACTCATAATGAAAATTTAGCCTGTCTGGAACCTTATTTCTAAGAAAAATTGACAATTTGGCAAATATTCAACAAATTTTCTCAAAATCCCAAAATTGTTCCAAATTTCATATTTTATTTTCTGGATGACCAGTCAATGTTAAATTCAAGGAATATCATCTATGGGTCCTAAGCAACATTTCCTGCAATTTTAAGGAAAATCTAAATTATAACAAAATTGGCCAAAAATTGACGTTTTTGAAAATATCTTAGAAATGACTCATAATGAAAATTTAGCCTGTCTGGAAGCTTATTTCTAAGAAAAATTGACAATTTGGCAAATATTCAACAAATTGTCTCAAAATCCAAAAAAATTTCCAAATTTCATATTTTATTTTCTGGATGACCAGTCAATGTTAAATTCAAGGAATATTATCTATGGGTCCTAAGCAACATTTCCTGCAATTTTAAGGAAAATCTAAATGATAACACTTTTGGCCAAAAAATTAAAAAAATCACAAGGGGTTAGTCCATCGATTTTTATCAAAAATTGCCAAAAATTGACGTTTTTGAAAATGTCTTAGAAATGACTCATAATGAACATTTATCCTGTCTGGAACCTTATTTCTCAGAAAAATTGACAATTTGGCAAATATTCAACAAATTTTCTCAAAATCCCCAAAATATTTCCAAATTTCATATTTTATTTTCTGGATGACCAGTCAATGTTAAATTCAAGGAATATCATCTATGGGTCCTAAGCAACATTTCCTGCAATTTTAAGGAAAATCTAAATCATAACATTTTTGGCCAAAAATTGAAAAAATCACAAGGGGTTAGTCCATCGATTTTTATCAAAATTGGCCAAAAAATTGACGTTTTTGAAAATGTCTTAGAAATGACTCATAATGAACATTTATCCTGTCTGGAACCTTATTTCTCAGAAAAATTGACAATTTGGCAAATATTCAACAAATTTTCTCTCAAAATCCCCAAAATATTTCACAAATTTTCATATTTTATTTTCTGGATGACCAGTCCAATGTTAAATTCAAGGAATATCATCTATGGGTCCTAAGCAACATTTTCCTGCAATTTTAAGGAAAATCTAAATCATAACATTTTTGGCCAAAAAATTGAAAAAAATCACAAGGGGGGTTAGTCCATCGATTTTTATCAAAATTGGCCAAAAATTGACGTTTTTGAACAGTGTCTTAGAAATGACTCATAATGAAAATTTAGCCTGTCTGGAACCTTATTTCTAAGAAAAATTGACAATTTGGCAAATATTCAACAAATTTTTCTCAAAATCCCAAAATTGTTCCAAATTTCATATTTTATTTTCTGGATGACCAGTCAATGTTAAATTCAAGGAATATCATCTATGGGTCCTAAGCAACATTTCCTGCAATTTTAAGGAAAATCTAAATTATAACAAAATTGGCCAAAAATTGACGTTTTTGAAAATATCTTAGAAATGACTCATAATGAAAAATTTAGCCTTTCTCGAAGCTTATTTCTAAGAAAAATGGACAATTTGGCAAATATTCAACAAATTGTCTCAAAATCTCAAAAAATTTCCAAATTTCATATTTTATTTTCTGGATGACCAGTCAATGTTAAATTCAAAGGAATATTATCTATGGGTCCTAAGGCAACATTTCCTGCAATTTTAAGGAAAATCTAAATGATAACACTTTTGGCCAAAAATTAAAAAAAATCACAAGGGGTTAGTCCATCGATTTTTATCAAAAATGGCCAAAATTGACGTTTTTGAAAATGTCTTAGAAATGACTCATAATGAAAATTTAGCCTGTCTGGAACCTTATTTCTCAGAAAAAATTGACAATTTGGCAAATATTCAACAAATTTTCTCAAAATCCCCAAAATATTTCCAAATTTCATATTTTATTTTCTGGATGACCAGTCAATGTTAAATTCAAGGAATATCATCTATGGGTCCTAAGCAACATTTCCTGCAATTTTAAGGAAAATCTAAATCATAACATTTTTGGCCAAAAATTGAAAAAATCACAAGGGGTTAGTCCATCGATTTTTATCAAAATTGGCCAAAAATTGACGTTTTTGAAAATGTCTTAGAAATGACTCATAATGAACATTTATCCTGTCTGGAACCTTATTTCTCAGAAAAATTGACAATTTGGCAAATATTCAACAAATTTTCTCAAAATCCCCAAAATATTTCCAAATTTCATATTTTATTTTCTGGATGACCAGTCAATGTTAAATTCAAGGAATATCATCTATGGGTCCTAAGCAACATTTCCTGCAATTTTAAGGAAAATCTAAATCATAACATTTTTGGCCAAAAATTGAAAAAAATCACAAGGGGTTAGTCCATCGATTTTTATCAAAATTGCCAAAAATTGACGTTTTTGAAAATGTCTTAGAAATGACTCATAATGAACATTTATCCTGTCTGGAACCTTATTTCTCAGAAAAATTGACAATTTGGCAAATATTCAACAAATTTTCTCAAAATCCCCAAAATATTTCCAAATTTCATATTTTATTTTCTGGATGACCAGTCAATGTTAAATTCAAGGAATATCATCTATGGGTCCTAAGCAACATTTCCTGCAATTTTAAGGAAAATCTAAATCATAACATTTTTGCGCCAAAAATTGAAAAAATCACAAGGGGTTAGATCCATCGATTTTTATCAAAAATTGGCCAAAAATTGACGTTTTTGAAAATGTCTTAGAAATGACTTCATAATGAACATTTATTCTGTCTGGAACCTTATTTCTCAGAAAAATTGACAATTTGGCAAATATTCAACAAATTTTCTCAAAATCCCCAAAATATTTCCAAATTTCATATTTTATTTTCTGGATGACCAGTCAATGTTAAATTCAAGGAATATATCATCTATGGGTCCTAAGCAACATTTCCTGCAAATTTTAAGGAAAATCTAAATCATAACATTTTTGGCCAACAATTGAAAAAATCACAAGGGGTTAGTCCATCGATTTTTATCAAAATTGGCCAAAAATTGACGTTTTTGAAAATGTCTTAGAAATGACTCATAATGAACATTTATCCTGTCTGGAACCTTATTTCTCAGAAAAATTGACAATTTGGCAAATATTCAACAAATTCTTCTCAAAATCCCCAAAATATTTCCAAATTTCATATTTTATTTTCTGGATGACCAGTCAATGTTAAATTCAAGGAATATCATCTATGGGTCCTAAGCAACATTTCCTGCAATTTTAAGGAAAATCTAAATCATAACATTTTTGGCCAAAAATTGAAAAAAATCACAAGGGGTTAGTCCATCGATTTTTATCAAATTGGCCAAAAATTGACGTTTTTGAAAGTGTCTTAGAAATGGACTCATAATGAAAATTTAGCCTGTCTGGAACCTTATTTCTACAAAAAATTGACAATTTGGCAAAATATTCAACAAATTTTCTCAAAATCCCAAAATTGTTCCAAATTTCATATTTTATTTTTCTGGATGACCAGTCAATGTTAAATTCAAGGAATATCATCTATGGGTCCTAAGCAACATTTCCTGCAATTTTAAGGAAAATCTAAATTATAACAAATTGGCCAAAAATTGACGTTTTTGAAAATATCTTAGAAATGACTCATAATGAAAATTTAGCCTGTCTGGAAGCTTATTTCTAAGAAAAATGGACAATTTGGCAAATATTCAACAAATTGTCTCAAAATTCCAAAAAATTTCCAAATTTCATATTTTATTTTCTGGATGACCAGTCAATGTTAAATTCAAGGAATATTATCTATGGGTCCTAAGCAACATTTCCTGCAATTTTAAGGAAAATCTAAATGATAACATTTTTGGCCAAAAATTGAAAAAATCACAAGGGGTTAGTCCATCGATTTTTATCAAAATTGGCCAAAAATTGACGTTTTTGAAAGTGTCTTAGAAATGACTCATAATGAAAATTTAGCCTGTCTGGAACCTTATTTCTACAAAAAATTGACAATTTGGGCAAATATTCAACAAATTCTTTCTCAAAATCCCAAAATTGTTCCAAATTTCATATTTTATTTTCTGGATGACCAGTCAATGTTAAATTCAAGAATATCATCTATGGGTCCTAAGCAACATTTCCTGCAATTTTAAAGGAAAATCTAAATTATAACAAAATTGGCCAAAAATTGACGTTTTTGAAAATATCTTAGAAATGACTCATAATGAAAATTTAGCCTGTCTGGAAGCTTATTTCTAAGAAAAATGGACAATTTGGCAAATATTCAACAAATTGTCTCAAAATCCCAAAAAAATTCCAAATTTCATATTTTATTTTCTGGATGACCAGTCAATGTTAAATTCAAGGAATATTATCTATGGGTCCTAAGCAACATTTCCTGCAATTTTAAGGAAAATCTAAATGATAACACTTTTGGCCAAAAATTAAAAAAATCACAAGGGGTTAGTTAGTCCATCGATTTTTATCAAAAATTGCCAAAAATTGACGTTTTTGAAAATGTCTTAGAAATGACTCATAATGAAAATTTAGCCTGTCTGGAACCTTATTTCTCAGAAAAATTGACAATTTGGCAAATATTCAACAAATTTTCTCAAAATCCCCAAAATATTTCCAAATTTCATATTTTATTTTCTGGATGACCAGTCAATGTTAAATTCAAGGAATATCATCTATGGGTCCTAAGCAACATTTCCTGCAATTTTAAGGAAAATCTAAATCATAACATTTTTGGCCAAAAATTGAAAAATTCACAAGGGGTTAGTCCATCGATTTTTATCAAAAATGGCCAAAAATTGACGTTTTTGAAAAACGTCTTAGAAATGACTCATAATGAAAATTTAGCCTGTCTGGAACCTTATTTCTCTCAGAAAAATTGACAATTTGGCAAATATTCAACAAATTTTCTCAAAATCCCCAAAAATATTTCCAAATTTTTTATATTTTATTTTCTGGATGACCAGTCAATGTTAAATTCAAGGAATATCATCTATGGGTCCTAAGCAACATTTCCTGCAATTTTAAGGAAAATCTAAATCATAACATTTTTGGCCAAAAATTGAAAAAATCACAAGGGGGTTAGTCCATCGATTTTTATCAAAATTGGCCAAAAATTGACGTTTTGAAAGTGTCTTAGAAATGACTCATAATGAAAATTTAGCCTGTCTGGAACCTTATTTCTACAAAAAATTGACAATTTGGCAAATATTCAACAAATTTTCTCAAAATCCCAAAATTGTTCCAAATTTCATATTTTATTTTCTGGATGACCAGTCAATGTTAAATTCAAGGAATATCATCTATGGGTCCTAAGCAACATTTCCTGCAATTTTAAGGAAAATCTAAATGTATAACAAAATTGGCCAAAAAATTGACGTTTTTGAAAATATCTTAGAAATGACTCATAATGAAAAATTTAGCCTGTCTGGAAGCTTATTTCTAAGAAAAATGGACAATTTGGCAAATATTCAACAAATTGTCTCAAAATCCCAAAAAATTTCCAAATTTCATATTTTATTTTCTGGATGACCAGTCAATGTTAAATTCAAGGAATATTATCTATGGGTCCTAAGCAACATTTCCTGCAATTTTAAGGAAAATCTAAATGATAACACTTTTGGCCAAAAATTAAAAAAATCACAAGGGGTTAGTCCATCGATTTTTATCAAAAATTGCCAAAAAATTGACGTTTTTAAAAATGTCTTAGAAATGACTCATAATGAAAATTTAGCCTGTCTGGAACCTTATTTCTACAAAAAATTGACAATTTGGCAAATATTCAACAAATTTTCTCAAAATCCCAAAATTGTTCCAAATTTCATATTTTATTTTCTGGATGACCAGTCAATGTTAAATTCAAGGAATATCATCTATGGGTCCTAAGCAACATTTCCTGCAATTTTAAGGAAAATCTAAATTATAACAAAATTGGCCAAAAATTGACGTTTTTGAAAATATCTTAGAAATGACTCATAATGAAAATTTAGCCTGTCTGGAAGCTTATTTCTAAGAAAAATGGACAATTTGGCAAATATTCAACAAATTGTCTCAAAATCCCAAAAAATTTCCAAATTTCATATTTTATTTTCTGGATGACCAGTCAATGTTAAATTCAAGGAATATTATCTATGGGTCCTAAGCAACATTTCCCTGCAATTTTAAGGAAAATCTAAATGATAACACTTTTGGCCAAAAATTAAAAAAATCACAAGGGGTTAGTCCATCGATTTTTATCAAAAATTGCCAAAAATTGACGTTTTTGAAAATGTCTTAGAAATGACTCATAATGAAAAATTTAGCCTGTCTGGAACCTTATTTCTCAGAAAAATTGACAATTTGGCAAATATTCAACAAATTTTCTCAAAATCCCCAAAATATTCCAAATTTCATATTTTATTTTCTGGATGACCAGTCAATGTTAAATTCAAGGAATATCATCTATGGGTCCTAAGCAACATTTCCTGCAATTTTAAGGAAAATCTAAATCATAACATTTTTGGCCAAAAATTGAAAAATTCACAAGGGGTTAGTCCATCGAGTTTTTATCAAAAATGGCCAAAAATTGACGTTTTTGAAAACGTCTTAGAAATGACTCATAATGAAAATTTAGCCTGTCTGGAACCTTATTTCTCAGAAAAATTGACAATTTGGCAAATATTCAACAATTTTCTCAAAATCCCCAAAATATTTCCAAATTTTTTATATTTTATTTTCTGGATGACCAGTCAATGTTAAATTCAAGGAATATCATCTATGGGTCCTAAGCAACATTTCCTGCAATTTTAAGGAAAATCTAAATCATAACATTTTTGGCCAAAAATTGAAAAAATCACAAGGGGGTTAGTCCATCGATTTTTATCAAAATTGGCCAAAAATTGACGTTTTTGAAAGTGTCTTAGAAATGACTCATAATGAAAATTTAGCCTGTCTGGAACCTTATTTCTAAGAAAAATTGACAATTTGGCAAATATTCAACAAATTAATGTTAAATTCAAGGAATATCATCTATGGGTCCTAAGCAACATTTCCTGCAATTTTAAGGAAAATCTAAATTATAACAAAATTGGCCAAAAATTGACGTTTTTGAAAATATCTTAGAAATGACTCATAATGAAAATTTAGCCTGTCTGGAAGCTTATTTCTAAGAAAAATGGACAATTTGGCAAATATTCAACAAATTGTCTCAAAATCTCAAAAAATTTCCAAATTTCATATTTTATTTTCTGGATGACCAGTCAATGTTAAATTCAAGGAATATTATCTATGGGTCCTAAGCAACATTTCCTGCAATTTTAAGGAAAATCTAAATGATAACACTTTTGGCCAAAAATTAAAAAAATCACAAGGGGTTAGTCCATCGATTTTTATCAAAAATGGCCAAAAATTGACGTTTTTGAAAATGTCTTAGAAATGACTCATAATGAAAATTTAGCCTGTCTGGAACCTTATTTCTCAGAAAAATTGACAATTTGGCAAATATTCAACAAATTTT